>CM043115.1:72807661-73502740 GCA_023701765.1 Hylyphantes graminicola | reverse complement strand
TCTTTGAATCGGACGTTCGTCGGGGGAAACTCAGACGATAATGCGAAAGGGGTGCTTCTCGCTTTCGGGGCGGTAGGGCCCACTGCGCAGGCGCACTGCTTCTCGGACGGTCGATGGTGCAATTCCAAGAAGGTCACGGGTACAGTTAATAACAACACTTTCGATCATTTTTTTAAACTCCCCCTTCCCCCTACGAAAGTAACAAGTCTCCCCTCCCGTCAAGGAAAAACGACCGAAGAGCATCCAGTGGATTTTTTGGAGATGAAAAGTGCCATTTCTACTCAAATAAATCACAGTTTGGGTGGGCGTTTGTCCCGGGACATTAAGTTTGAAACAGATCGTCCCGTCCGCAGATGGCTTGCCTCCACCCGCCATTCACAAGCTAGTTTCCATAAAGGGAAATTCTAGCAAATTAAAGTATTTTTAAAAATACGTGAAAATTATTTGTTACTTATAAATTGTAAAATACACTAAATTTCAATCAAAATTTACCCTAGCGTCAATGTTCTGTTACCCCATGGGAAAAAGTCTGACTTGACCACTTTGGCAAATATTTTTCGTTTACAAATTGTGATAATATCCTTTACTAATTTTTATTTTAACAATGAGAACAAGGACACCTATTTTTCCTACTTTTAACTGTTCTCAAATTAAATGAATCCTTCCAGTTTGATGGATATTCCGATTGAAAATATACAGCTCCTGTTTAAAAATCGCTCTTCACCATCTTCAATCAGAGCGACATCGTACTTAAGTGTGCTTTAGCTACTTGCTTGATTACGCCTTTAGAGCTTTGCACAAAGAAAGTTGTCTACTGGGGAAAGAAATTTCTTTTGAGAACTCTTCTACTTGAAGAAGATTTTTTATTGGCCTAAAACTTCGACTGTCCAAAATATTTCTTTTGAAAGAGTATATCGAATAGATATAGATTTTCGTGAAATGAAAAGTAAGTGACACTTATTCGAGAACCGTTAAAAGATATCACATTATATCGCGGTCTTCGTATAACTTAGAAGATACTTCTCCCCTCCAGGATTATTTCTCCTTAAAGGAGCGAATAACAGTGATGAATAAAAGGTGTCACCTCTCATGACAGGTCTCCGGTGTCAACGATGAATGTTATCGAAATAGATGAGACATTTCTTCCCCTTTCCCCCGCTAGATAAAAGTACTTTTCTTGACATATCGAAGAGATGGTAGGACAATAACAGTTTCTACTGCCGCCCATAATCTGGGAGAAGAACAGGAACGGTTTGTTCTAGATTCTGAAAATTGTTCTAATTGGAACAAAGCTTTCATAAAAATAATCTTAAAAGATGAAGCACACAATAATATCAAAATACTATTTAAAAAACTTTTTACTTAATATACTGTTAATAATATTTGAAAATTATAATTAAAAACTATTTAAAAATCATATTTTTATTTTATTATTTCCATTTTTAGGGCTATGTTCGAAAAACACAGAAATCGTTTTTTTTTTTAATGTGTAAAAAATAGTGATTGTTTATAAATAATCCTGAAACAACACAGAAGTAACCGATTAAATTTGTCGCGAGTATTATCAAAATATCAAATTGGTCTGGAAACGAAGCAATTTCAGGGGAATGAGCTATTGCAATTTAAGTTTCACATATTTTTTATCGCTTTTGTAGCATAATGGTGGGTTTTGCGTTCAATTCATAGGGTGATACTTGTTTTTATCTGTAAACCCGTTGTACAGTTTGTTTCGGTTGACACACCAGAGCTGCACAACAAGGGTTATAAACTCGAGCTTTAAATGCGGTTTAACGAATCTTAGGCTTTGCTTATTAATTTATAGTACAAAAATTCACTCTGACACTAGTTCAGGTTTGCGCCCAAATGTTCCGAGGAAAATAACCCGGGCACGCGGCATCCGGGGCCGAATATCGCTTGTTGCCCTCCGCTAAGTAATTCCTTCCTCATCCTCTTAGTGACCCCCCCCCCCCCCCCCCCTTCTCCAAGAGGATTTGTGAAGGAGGGGAATCTCCAGGAAGGAGAAGACGAATCCCACCGTAGTTGGGCTTTTCTTTTAACTTTTTTAGTGAAAGAGATGGTAATTAGTAAACGCGAATCCTTTTTAGAATTAGGTACTCCATTGAAATGTGATTTATTGCAATATAGCAATGTAATTGAGTTCCGTGTCGCTTTTTTTATATATAAAAAATAGATTATAAATATAATTGATCTTTGAAAAAACAGGTTTTTTCTAAGCTATCGCAAACTCGCAAACTAGGTTGATTGCTAAATTGAAATGCACATAAAAAAATTGTGCATAAGAAATGCTGATTCCTGCACGTCCCTACTGCCACCCATGGTGGAGTCTTAGTTTCTTCCTTCCGATCTTTGTTTTCTGTTGCTTCTGTGGTCGTTTCCACGGCAACGGGAGTAAGGTCATCCGGAAGAAACTGTGACTGAGCAATCCTTGTTTGCGCTCATTTGGAGAGAGTGCTCAAATATTGAAACTTAATCCCGTTATTCTTCCGCCGCCGGATTAGAAACAATGAATTCTTGAGTGGGCACTTTCAAATGCAAACGGATTTTAAAGGAGGGAATCGACTGGAATGCTTTAAGTTGAAATTAGCGACATTTACATTTTTTTTCTGGATTCGGAGAATCTTTGAAACAGTTCAGGTCTGGGAGCTTCTTTCTAAAAGGTGTTATAAACTGTTTTACGTTGACTTTATTCGGCTATCAAATTAGGAAATATTGTAAAATAGAATTAATTGGATAAGGAAAGCAACAGCATACAAGTGCTGAGGACTTAAAGTTTTCGATGCTATCTGTAACGGCTTGTCTTTTCTTTGGTATGGCCGACCATTATCGGTAAATAAAATAAACAAATTGAACTTTAATGCGAGGCTTTCAATCATAATTTTTTTTAAATATTTAAAAAGTCTAGTAAACCATTTTATAGAAAAAACTAAATTTAATTTATATCAAAGTTAATATTCTTAAGCTGTATTAACAAACTACCAACATAAATTATTTTATTGCCCCGTTGATTACTTTGGTGGATTTTCTTTGGCATTTCGACCGTAGAACACACATGTTCCTTCTGTCCTGGAGGGCGGCCATGTTGCGGCCTCTTTTCTGGCAGAGGAAGTTATTTAAGGAGCGGAGAACTCTTTCCAAAATTGAGTCAAGTGGCAATTCCGGCGAAACTTTATTTTCCTCCGAGTAATGAATAAAACAAAAAACTTGTTCCAAGGAGCAATTTATTTCTCTTCCCCCCTTCTGAAAAAGAGTCATCTTGTTCATCTCCTTCTTTTTAGAAGAAAACCAAACTTAATAACCCCCATTTTTCGTGCTCCTTGAAGGCAGACTTGCTGCCCCGTGCATAATTGCCGCTGCACGTCGTTTGGTGACGAAAAACAGCGCGGAAGTTAAATTGAATTTGCATACGGGCACTTAAAGAGGCCAAGTTTATCTTCTGATAGGAGATCCAGGGAGCGGGCTCGTCTGGAAGAACAGGTCTTGCACGGTGCTGTTACTCGCTCATCGGTGTTATTGGAGCAGGACAGCTCAAAAGCAAAATTAAGAACACCGTTCCCGTTGCCAACATCTGGAAAGCAAAGGGGAACCTCCCTGGTGTCAGGCCTCCCTTTGGTAAAAATGTCCACTCCGATTGTAGGAGTAAAACCTGGTAAGTAAGAATACCGCGTTAATCAGTAAATAAAACATTTACTTAATAAAAATTAAATGTTGAAGATGCATTAACTTTTGTATGACATGTACATCACAAGATAAGTAAATAAGCCAACAGAAAGACATTAAAGTAAAATCAATAGTTATGCATTTTTTAAAAATTTTATTTAATAATTAACAGGGCTAAAACATACACATTCGTCTTTTTTATAACGAAATGTAATGAATGGTTAAAATTTCAGGAATCTCCATTTATCATTTTGCCAGACATAAAAAATAATGACAAGCAGGTCAATTTTCCTAACCTTTAAAATTCTTTAATCACTCATGTCTCTTTTTTACTAGCGTGCACTATTTTATGAGTTGATTTGACATGCAAAATATACATGCAGTCAGACAGAAGGATGGTACCTAAAATACAAGAGGGGAAAAAAACGATTATTTTAACAAGTCCAATTTTGAGACGGTGTTTTTTTCCTAGAAAACCATTACTTTGTTCCATGAAATTTTGTAGACAAACATTTCACACAAAAACAATATTTTGTACTTTAATAATATGCTGTTAAAAAATGTAAGATTCTCATTTAAAAAAATCCAAACCGCAGTTTTTGTTTTGTGAAATTATTGGTTTTTGTTGAGAAACTTTCGACAAAATAGTAATTTTCAAGATGCTTCATCCATCCTTTTTAACTAAAAACAATCGGAACAACCTACGGTTGCTTTTTTTTTTTTCAATTTAGTATGGTTTATTTTCCAATATCACAATTTTCAAACGAAAAGTAAAAACATGTCTTGAATAAAAATAATCCCCATGATTAAACAAAACTCCATTTAAACAGGACCCCATATAAAACCCCAAAGTAAATAAAACTGTATATCTGAAAATTTAAAAGAGTTAATGCGTTATCAACGATAGTGTGGCCGGCATTTAGCGAAAATTAAATAGTGCGAACTGAAAATTGACTGTGGCTTATGGAAAATATTTTTTTTTTTTTTTTCAGTTAACAATTGAATGTTTTCAAAGTTTTAACTATCTCAGTTTGGAAATCTGTCGATTTAATGTCAGCTTATCACCATTTCAGATGATAGTTTCTAAAATATTTTGTTTGTTTTTTAAACATATTTCTCATTATTATACTCGAATGACTCTGTTGCAAAAAATCCGACATAAAAAGGGGCTATAAATTCCTTTGTGTGTTTCATATCTTACTTTTAACGATGCCTTTTCAGTCACTTCATAGATGAGATGTGAAAAATATGAACACATTGTACTTTTAAACTTGTTTATTCAAAGTAAAGATTGTTTTAAAAATACTATTGCTTCATCACGATTATTAACTATGATTTTAACGTTTTTAAGCAGAAATTTCAATGCAAAATTATCGAAATTGTAAAATGAAATGAATTCAAAATCAAATGCATTATTAATTAGAATTTCGGGCAAGACCAGGAATTTTTTTTTCTAAAATTAGCGTCATGGTGGAAGAGATTAATTAGATAAAGACAAAAAGAGCGGCCAATAAACAGAACAAAATTTGTAACACATTTTTGTTTTGTAAAACTCTTTAGGCATCAAATAGTTACAAGTGAAACCTAAACTCCAAAGTGTCCCTCCCAAAACTCCCCTACAACTCATCTTTTTGTAAATGCGGTCCAAGTATGAAGGAAAATCCACTAAAATTCGTGCATTGAAAAAATTGCACAAGTTTTTTGTGTTTCTGCCATTTTTTGGAAAAGTATTTAAAACCTCAAAATATTCAAACGAAGTATGTATATTTAATAAACATTTTTCTAAATTTGCTACGTTTTTTCACCAATTTTAAAATTGCTCATTTTTATTATATAACTTATTTTTTTCCAGATTTTGAACTTTAATGCAATGTTATTGGCATTTAAAAGAACATTAAAGGTACCACTGCTAAAATGCAGTTCCATTTACTATATACTTCAGTGAGTTTCTTTCCTTGAAACACAAAATGTGCCCAAAATAACTGAAGAAAACAGTGTTTGTGTTTTTAAAAGAACAAGTGTTATTGTTAATGCTTTTGTGACCAAGAGGAAAATTCGAAAATTCATTTTAATGATGCCCCTAACTCCAGCTTTACGACTGCGCGGGCTCCTTTCTAAGCTGTGAAATGCTTTTCTCCAGGGGCCGGTATCAAACCCAAAAGTAAAAAACAAAGATTACTCTTTTACAAAATATAATGACACACAAATATAAATTTTACTATGATGGCATAAAAATGACGAAGGGAAAGTTTGTTAATTACTTTCAAAGCCATATTTTCACAGATAGTGATTTTAAGGAAAAATCGGTTGAAGATAGATCTTATTGGTATTACAAACAATTTAGCAATGGAATTTATTATTGCAGACCCCCCGAGCGATCCATTTTTATTCAAGTGTCGTCGAGAAGGCGCATGTACCGCGCCGTCATTACACTATGACATTCCTGTGCATCCACGATCTCGCATCCAATCTCATTCCTATGTGTTGCGACAGATATTGTAGTGGTTGCTCAACCATTTGAACCGCGGCACTCCTCATTGCTGCCTTCTTGTGCGGAATTCAGATTTGTGTCCTCTCCCCGTCCTAATGGACAATTTGTGGCACCGCAAATTGCCAATATGCGGGCGTCGTTGTCGCTTGTCGACGAAATAATGGCCATCCGAGATGGCGCGTGATTTGTTTTCCCTCTTCGAACACGCATTTCTGATGAAGTTTATGATGTCGAACACGAGAGGAAATCAGCCGAAAATACCGGGGGGGGGGGGGGGGGTCGCTCTGCTACTTTTGTCATCGGCCCCTCGAAGCCGAACCATTCGCAAATCCCATTTTCCCACTCTATGCAATCAAAAAAGGGTTAGGTAATCGGCTTCCTATAAAAATAAACGCAACGAATTTTGTTTTGTCACAGACCACACGTCGTTGAAGGCATAACTGGCAGTGGGCTACATTTCTTTACTATACAAACTTTTTGTCGGTTATTCTTAGAAAACAAAATCTTAAATTTTATACAGTGAATGGATGTAGTTACTAGAGCGATCTTGCATGCTAATAAAGTCAAGACCACCCTCCAGAAATCTTTTCTACTGTTGGCATATGTAAATAGTGATAAGTGATTAAACAAGGAAGGAAAATGCAGACGGAACATTAGACGCCGCGGTGCGTCTTTCTAGCAATATTATTTTATTTAATTATTAATTTCCCATTCAAATACGTAGTAAGCGTACTAATAAACAAAATAAACCTGAATGGAGAGAGCAAAGTTTCAAAAAGTCATCAGTTCATCTGTGAAAAAATCATTAAAAGGTGTCCATTAAGTATACGAGCCATATTAAGAATAGCCGTGTGTTATTTCGAGCTTGCGAATCGTGCCCGTTGCAAATATTGGATTCCAGGATAATTCCCCCCCGGGGCGACCCAATAAAGGGGCGCCGTTCATAAGCAAGCCCAGTGGGAGGGCGGCTTCATCTACCCCGAAATAAGCAACTGGGTGGCATTAGCGAGATGCGATAGAAACAAAACAAGCTAGTTATGTGCATCAAAGACTCCTAATAGGGGTGGGCCGAGCATATAGGGAGCACACCCGACTCACCCAAGTCACGCGGATAGTCTTGAACTATAGTCCGTAAGATGACAACACAAGCTTGGGTCGTCGCATCCTTGGCGGAATTGCAATATTCTTTTACCAGAACGATGAACAGTTATTCGCTTAGACTCTAGAGAGCCTATAACTCGGACGGTGACTGAAACTTACCACAATTCGTTATTCTTCCATACTATAGTCTTTATGGTTACAACGCAAGCTTGGCTTCCTCTATCACTCGTGTGGTTTTCCATTAAGGGGGTTCAGTACCCCATAATCGGTGAAAAAATCCAAACAAAAATTATTGGCTTAAAATACTATTACAACCTTTATTAATAATGTCACGAGGTATCAAGACGATTGGAAAAATATTTTTGACATTAAAAGCCATTTTAATGTCATGGCTTCGTAAGGAAATCTGTTAACAATAAAAACTTTAAACGCGTTTTTCTCAGAACTTGATTTTTTGAACTTCGATGTACCTTTTCTCAAAAACTATGCTATGTTTTCTCGTAAACTTTTTTATATGATGAAATACATAGTATAGATTAATCTGAGGTTAGAAATGTTAATAAAACTAAAGTGAAAAAAATTGTATGGGGCAAAAAAGTGAAAAATTTCATGATATTTTGGGTACTTTAAAACTTATTTTAATTAAAAAAATCTAACATTTATTAACAAAAAACTTTTAACCTCAGATTAATATATAAGGTTGGTATAACCTTAAGATGATCTGATGAGTAGTTATTGTGAAAAGGTACATTGCAATTGGCCAATTTAACATTACCGATATACAACATACTGAACCCCCTTAAACGGCGTGAAATGCACTCTATTTGTTTTCTCCTCGCTTTACTTGGGATTGGACAGCAGTTGTGATTAACCTCACAGCAAACTTAAGTTCAGAACAATGACGTTCCTGGAAAACCACACGAGGGGTTAGAGGAAGCCAAGTTTGCGTTGTAACCAGAAAGACCGGAAGAATAACGAATTGTGGTATAAGTTCCAGTCACAGTCCGAGTTATAGAGGCTCTCTAGAGCCTAGGCGAATAACTATTCACTGTTCTGGATCTGGTAAAAGCAGATTGCAATTCTGCCATGGCTGCCACGACTCCGTTCTACGTTAATAGAGAAAATATCTTTAGTAACTTTAGTTAGACCCAGCAACTGGGTGTCTTTTTCCTGAAGGAACACTCATTCGATAGTTTGGATTTATTTACATAAGCATCGGTGTTTTAAACAACATTCTTGATATCAAAAATCGATGCGTCCTTTACGGATTATAGGATTATTATATTTAAGTTAAACTTTCGGAATTTTTTCATATTTATGAATAGTATGTTCACGCCAAAGTGTGGCGGATCTAGGATTTTTCTGAGGGAGGGGCGCACCCAAAAACTTGCCTGAAATCCCAACTATGCTATCACAAAAGCTGGGACGCAACTAGAAAAAATTTCTGGGGGATGGAGGGGGGTTAAATTTAATCATTTTAGTTTTTAATTAAATTTTTTTTAATTAAAATTATTTTTTATTAACATTATTTTATTTTTCATTTACATTATTTTATTTTTCATTTACATTATTTTATTTTTCATTTTCATTATTTTTTTTATTTATATTATTTCTTTTTAAATCTAATTCTAAATGGTAAATACATATTTTTACTGGTATTTTTTTACTAATTACTACTTATGAACTAACACTAGTTTTTACTTTACCTAACTAACGTTTATATTGTTAAATAGAGTATTTGTTGAATAATTTAAAAAAATAAGTGCAACAAATAGGGAAAAATCAATTAATGGGAATGTTTCAGATGATGGAACGGTCTTCTTTTCACTTTTCTATGTAGGGTAAGGTGGGGTAAGTGGGCCATTGGGGCAAGTGGGCCACACCCCCTGGAATTTCCCGAATTATGGACGTAAAAAAATCTGTTACAATATTTTTACGTATTTACCCCAATAGATGCAGGAAACATTATGGCATCGTTTTCATTTAAGTATGTAACAAGGTACAATCCTTTTTGTGAAAATTTTTAACATTGCATCTTTTCATAATTCACGCCATCACACTATTTTTTTATTTATTTCCGAACGGTTTATGATACAAAACAAAATGTTATATATTTTGAAAGTGTATAAAACATAGTATCTTTTTGTAGTGTCATGTACTTGTGATGTTGATAAGGTTAAAAGAAAATTGGAGTGGCCCAGTTGCCCCGCGTTTGGGGTAAGTGGGCCACCACAATGGCGGGGTAAGTGGGCCATGGGTGGCCCACTTGCCCCAAATCCTTAATATACTAAAAAAAATTCATATTTACTGATTCATAGGGTTAGTCATATTCACTATTCATAGTCCTATTCATTGACATAGGCCAGTTTAAAATCTGTAGCCCTAACATTTTTTTACACTACATGCAAAAATGACAAGATGAAAATTAACGTATTTTTTCTTGTAGTAAGCTTGCATGCCAGAAAAAGTTGCTATGGGGGAACCATTAAAGATACATCATTACTTTTTTTTTCAAACACTCAAAAAATAATGTAGATTATTCCACTTGCCCTACCATATCTCTACCAGTTATGTGTAAAAATATATTAGGGGGGTGGCCCACTTACCCCACCATGCGGGGCAAGTGGGCCACTCGGATGACCAAAAAGAAAAACATATTTTTTAAATTTATTTTTTGCCAATTTGAGTTAAAGTTGTCATGGGTACAGTAAGAACATATGAGAGAATGGACCACAAAAAAAATAAGTGGTTAGGCCGATTACATCCAGTGGTATGAGGGTCTAAAGTCGAATTATGCCAAAAAGGTGGCCCACTTACCCCACCTTACACCACTGCGATTGGTTTCTTTTTTTGCTTCACTCTAAAAATGACCGAAATAGATGAAGTAGATGATATTCTATGCTAACAAATGTTTTGAACAAGCAACAGCTCAGCAAAAAGTTGGCATTAAGTAGCTAACATATAAACAAGGCAAAAAATGACTACATCTTGAAAATAGCATAGTTATTCGCATAGTTAGTTATAGCATAGTTAATTAACTGTCAAAATAAATACGACAAGTGATAGCTCAGCAATAAAATAATCGAATGATTTATCATTTTAAACTTCACCGAAGTTATATTTTTAATTAATTTTAGGACGTCGTACAGGCTCGAATCGCCGATGTGAAACAATTTTCAAATTATATGCATGTATGCCGTTATATAAAAACTGCAACTTAATTTTAACTTAAGGTGTTTAAGTTCCTTAATATCCCAAAAATAACTGCAGAGCGATTAACGGCCCCTGCAGCCAAAACATGTTCGATGATTAGTAATCTGTGTCGAGGGTGTGTGGCGATTTAATTTTGTCTAAATTTTTCCTTTAATTTTGTTTTCAATAATAATAATAAAAAAAACGGTCAACAGGTCTTGAGGAGGGGGCGCGCGCCCCCCGCGCCCCCTGGCTGGATCAGCCACTGCGCCAAAGGCAAAGATAAGTTGCCAAAAATAGAAGCCTTACTTCTTATATCTCTCTGCCATCTGCATTTTGTTATTATGAGAAGTCTCGATCGACTTCTTTCAAGTCGATGCTTTCTGCAGTCGTGTGATTAAGCAGAACCTCATCTGTGCGGATCGGTGTGGAATTCCCAGGAGAGCGAAAAAATTGTGTGTATTTTTCTAAAAATTCGCAAATACAAATAAAAATATTTTTCTACGGCCAGACCACAACTCTATGTCAAGTAAATCGGTGATTTATCCGAAACGGGCTAAACTAAAAATGTGTTCTATAAGTGAGAAAAACAGAATTACTTTTTTAACCTATACAATTCAATGTAATTGGGGATATTGATAATAGGTAATACATGCCTATTCTATTTTTTAAGGAATGGGAATTACTTTTAATTGGAAGGAAATCGGATAATCAAAACCAACAAAGGAATCGAGTCTTTGCAAAGTTTGTTATATTTATGTGTCCTGTTTGAAAATCAGGATTAGCACAACCTCGGACAAGCATTGAATAAAAAAATATTATAATAATTATTACTTAGCCACGCTTCATTGACAAAATTTTCAATTTATTATTTAGTAACACCGGGTTAACTAAACAGTTTAAAATATCATAAGAGAAGCTAACATAATGGTTTAATATCTTAAAAAAACGGGTTGTTTGCCAGTAGGCAACAGTATGATGTTTTAGAGAGTTAATATGCAAGCAAAACATGCCTGACTTCCGATTTCTCAATTTAATGTATTTCGGAAATGTCAACCTATATTATGCTGTCTGCGCGAACCAATATATCTGAGACAGCTTGGAAATGCTCTTTTTTGTACGAGCCTCGTCCCTGCATGCTCCTCCCAAAGTGGTTTCGAAAATGTGACGTGAAAGAAAGTGACAAGCGTAAGGCTTCAACACTTTGTTTCGCTGGTTCTAAGAACACAAGTGACAAAATGTCAAGTTCGAAACGGTTCGGTGTCTGTAATAGTCGAGGAGAGTCATGAATGGTGTATGTAAAATGCATGGGATGATCATCTATATCGAAAACTGAGTGTCAAACACCCTCATACATGGATAAGTCTTCAAAACAAAAAATTGACCCATTTAAAACACTTAAACTCTATTTTGTGGTTCAAAAGTGGAGCAGATTTTTATAGATACCGTAGAATAACCCATGATTAAAAAAAATTAATGTCTATTTTTTTTTCGATCACGACCCTTTTTTTAAAAAAGTTAAAGAATTATTATAATACAGGGTGTCCGTAAAAGAATGTCCGCGTTTCAAATTGAAATAGTATCAGCTTTAATCGCTCGACAGCTGTGGTTGAAGGTGGCGAATAAAGAATAACTCCAACAGTTTCATATAAGTGGGTTATGTTGCCAATTAAAAATTTGTTTAAATGTTAAATAATGCATTTTAACACACTAATGCATTTTAACATTCACGTTATAATAAACCATACCGCTCAAAAAAGTTTTGCTAAATTTTTTTTGTTCTGGGTAATTTCAATGAAAGTTTGCTGTTAAGACACTTTTTTTTTTAATTTCTCGAAAACTAAAGTTTGTAGACTTTAAGTTTGTAGGTTTCTAAAAAAATGATTAAAATGTGGTTTCGTACACAATATTGATTTTCAATTTAAATACAAATACATCACTAGTGAGCTGTGTATTTTATCCCGTGCTAAGGACGGATATTTAATTGCTAGTTGCTAATATTTAGGATTAAAGGTAGGTATGCAAAAAAAAATTGCAATATTTAAAACTGGCATTTTTACTACATCGTGTCACTTAAGGGGTCTAAGGAGTCTTAGAAATGTGCAAAGAAGGCACTACAAAACATAGTTTGATCTTCCATGTCATTTTTTAACTACTCAATGTATAAGTATAATTTTTTTATATGTAATTCTACAAGATTTATTTATTATAAAACAAGTTTTAAAATTTATGAAACTTTAGCCAAAACTAAAATAAATGATATTAAACATGAAGCTATTTGAACACATTGGGATTAGGCTTGCGCGGCAAATTGTGAGGTCAAAATTGAAAAAATGACCAAGAAAATGACTTTATATTGTACAAATATGTACAAACAAAGACTTATACCTAAATTCTCAGCTCAATTTTAATTAGAAATTATTTAAAAAATAATTTAAAATCAAAAATTTTAAATTTTTATTAATTTTTTTAGAAAAAAGTTCTTAAAATAATTTCTAATTAAAATTGAGCTGAGAATTTAGGTATAAGTCTTTGTTTGTACATATTTGTACAATATAAAGTCATTTTCTTGGTCATTTTTTCAATTTTGACCTCACAATTTGCCGCGCAAGCCTAATCCCAATGTGTTCAAATAGCTTCATGTTTAATATCATTTATTTTAGTTTTGGCTAAAGTTTCATAAATTTTAAAACTTGTTTTATAATAAATAAATCTTGTAGAATTACATATAAAAAAATTATACTTATACATTGAGTAGTTAAAAAATGACATGAAAGATCAAACTATGCTTTGTAGTATCTTCTTTGCACATTTTTAAGACTCCTTAGACCCCTTAATAACTTCTTTCAATTGTTAATTAAACTTGTTTACTTCCATCAACCGTTGAACTTTTTTAAATACTTCTGTTCAGCCAATATTTTTTAAAGTTACTTACTTTTTATAAATAAAAAGTAAGTATGTTTCAAAAACGAGAACTTAAATTAAATGGTTGCACATTACCAATAAAGACCAAACGCAAAAAATTAACCGTGTTAGTAAGAAATTTTTGCTTTTCCCATTTTTCTTGGCTTTTACTTAATGCAACATATGTTCTTACGTTTCTTTTACCTTTGTAATGCCGCTTGGATTTTAAATACTTCCAGTTCTAACTTTATTTTATAACGTACTCTGGATTTAAATTAAAATATTCGTAGAATTAAAAAATGCGAATTCATTTTTCTTAGAGGACATTTCCTTTTTATTCCTAAAATTAAATTTTATAATTAAAAAATAGTGAAAATAAAAACAAATACAACATTTATTTTATTTTTTGTTACCTTAGAATATTTAAGAAAACAAGCGTTGATTCATCTTTAATTTTTTTTTTTTTTTACGCAAAAGGGCGAACTCGGAAAAACTACGCTCTTCTTATAATGCATAGGTAAAACATGTATCTTTACTAACAGCTTAATTTTATATAATATAATTTTTAACTTAAAAACTTTTTTTTCTGCTTTTACTCTTATTTAATTTTTTATTCTATATTTTTATTCCATTTTTTTTTCTTATTTCATTTTTTAAATTTCGTTATTTAATAAACTCTGCATTTATTCTGAAAAAGGAAAAGGTATAAAACAACAAGTTTCTACAAATTAAAATCAACCCCCCCCCCCCCCACACACACACATTAAAAAAAACCTCAAAAAGTGAGTTTTACAGTGAACGAATTTATTAAAAACCGTGTTTCCTGATCTTTTTTTCTTTTGTGTTTGTAACTTAATTTGCGTTGTTGGGTTCAAACCAGCTAAAATGTTCACCTTGCTGATTATGCGCTCGAGGCCTCTTTAAAAAAGCTAAATAGCGAAAGCCAGATAAGTTTCAGGTTCTAATTGAATTAAAGTCTCCTTTTCCCTACACTATACAGATAAGTGTTCAGATAAAAAGTCTATTAGTTTAAATAAAACGATTAAAATTTCAGTAACGGTTTTTTTTATGGGGGGGGGGTGGCAGAGATTTCGATACAAAAAAATATTTACCAAAAAAAAATGGTTAAGATATAAAACGAGAACCCGTTTTTTTTTTTATTTATTCCGATATTGATTTTATACCATTTGGGGGATTCTATTAGAGTTGAGCGCTTTCCTTCTTTACCAGACCTTTTGCCTGGTAGTAATTACGCAGTGGGAACGCAGTGTGGAGTAAGTGATGCAGTGGGAACTTGAGAGTGACATTTCTTCCACTGCTTTAGCATGGCAGATCAGTCCCTTCTCCACGGAGAGTTGGGACGTTAATGAACGCCGGACATCAACGGAAAGGGTCGCCAGTTGTTTATGTACAGTGAGCCAACTTTTTGCATGCACTTCCCATACAAGAGCCAATCCCACCGCCCTGTTCTAAGTGCACTTTTCCATTTAACTGCACGACACTACACAAATCCACTCTTCATACTATTTTTACTACCGTGTCATAACATCCAAGAAAGTAGATTGAGTAAACAGACTCGGTGTATTAACGGATGCGTGGTATTGCTTTTTCCTCATCGAAGCATTTTACTTCCTTGGAATTGAGCTATTTGCCCTGGTGTGCCGGGGAATGCCTAGTATTATAAGAACTATTGCAGATAGAAGTAATCCGAAAGCAGCTGAAATAACTTTTCAAGACAAGAGAAACACGTTGAATTATTAACTTCCGGAGGACGCTGTTTAAATTATGTTTCGTGCATATCTCAATTTTTAAATAGGAAACAGAAATAAAAAAAATGTCTACAGTGATCAGATAAATTTGTTCGCTCCTATTTATGTAATCAACCATGGAATATAATTAAATGAAAAGGCAATGAATGATAAATACGAGAGAGATGGCAGTTCCCTCCTATTTATGTCCTGTTCAGCTCATCAAATAAGAACACGTACATGCAGTATATCATGTCAATTTCTTAGAAATATTTAATACAGTGATTAAAAGTTAAAATGTAAATTCGATATTTTGAAGCGCCGTTTCATTTCAATGTTCTTTTAAAAGATTTTTAAGTATGCCACTCAGTTTACGTGAGAATTATATTCCTGTAAAAATATTGAAGAGTTCTTAATGGGAAGAGAACTAAACAGGTTGAATATATTTCTATTGGTTTCTTAGATCAAACTATACAAAACATATTTTTTTAAAGTCTACCTGTCATGGATATTTGTAAAATTCCATAACTACCTTCATTTTAAATGCTTAGATACTTTACTGTTAAAATTTGTTTGTCATATTTACGAACACGTAAACTGTATTCTATACTTGGCAAGATGCGCTCAAATTTTCAAGAACGTGTACCTCAACCACGTTCCAGTTCGAATTCTCAAAAAAGAACACTGACCAAATTTGCGGCAGGTCAAAGCTTTTACAGGTCTGCAAGCTGAGAAAGTACAGCATTAGTGCTGGAGAATTTTTTTACAGCACCAGCTGCAATCAAATAATGCGAATATGCTGCATTTTTACAACATAAAAACTATTCCCTTTATTCAATTTTCTCGACACTTAATATTCAAAATCCATCTATAAAAAGCGCAAGCAAAAATGTAATAACGACTTCTTGTCGAGAAGTAACAAGTGTTGCCCATTCCTTCGAAGCCATTTTCGGTTTTTATCCATAAAAAGTAGTTCAATACCATGAAGAAAAAAAGGAGCGCACTTAGCGGGCCGATCCATTCCTATTGGCGCGTAATCTCTCCGAAATGACGTCTCTAGTCAAACTCGATTTTTCCAGTTTTAAAAGCAGACGGATATGACCTGATATCAGGAAAAAAAGGGAAACCAACATTTGTCATTGGGGTTTCAAATATTTGCTCTCTTCTTCCTGGCATGTTTGCTGCCGGCGGATCGCATCGGAAAAAGATGACAGCGCATACACCGAAAAGGACGAAATTAAAGATGTCTAAAACAAGAGCACACTTTTTCTGTAGTTACCTGTTCACCTAAGTAGAGAGGCTTCCTAATTCCGGATAAATTAACAATTTTCTTTGTAACACGCATTACAGAATCACATTAATGATTATTTTAATATGAATGATTGAAGATAGTTTCCCGAACGGTGCACCAAGAAATGGTTTTTAGTTTAGGGGAATTTCCCTCGTATTTTAAGCGAAACACCCAGGAACAGTGTTTCTAAATGTATAGTATAGCCACCATAGGACAATATGAAAACTCATAAATTTTCCCTGGTGCAAGCGAGGTAAACGAAAAATATTTAAATGCATATTCAACGTAAGAAAAATGAATCTTTCTTTATAAAAATCATTTGGCTTGTTTCAGGTGACGTAGCCCTTATAGCTTTCATTCCTGAATCCCCTTTGATCGGGCTCCTATTTCCCCGTGACATGTATGCCCTTATCGAGGGCTCGAAAGATAAATTATTTTCATTCAGCATTTCTGTTGTCATTCAAGACCTAAAACATACTCGTTGCACACAGGCAACACTACTCAATGGTGAAAACTAAAAACGAGCCCAGTGAAAGCTGTAAAAGTAACATGGCACACTTTACTTTAAGTTCATTTAATTTATTCTATCGTTGTCAATTTTTGCAAAGTATTCTTCGCTTTGACAAAAAAAAAATATCCTACTATTTTTCTCATTGTTTAAGAGCAATGTTGTTTCAACTTGCAAAAAGAGAAACATTATCGGACACAAACTGTTTTTCAGAAAGAACATTGCAAAGTGAAAACAAACAAAAAAGAGAGAGTGAAAAAATAATCTGAATTCTAAATACAACATCTCGAAGGAAGAAGAGCTGTCTGAAGTGCTTCTTTTCGGATTCCTCCCTCTCATCTGAATAGATTTGTTCGAATACATAATTCCAGTTCGGAAAAGCAATCGGAAGCGAACTTTTTTTTTCTTCTTGTCTCTTCGATGCTCTGAATAATTCATGAAGCCTCGACATATTCAATTTTTTTAATGTTCAAAAGAACATGAAGAGTCTTTAAAGAACGCGAAGACTTGGATAAGGGAAACATCCAAACTGCATTACGAAACACGCACACAAAAAGAAAGTTCGGGTTCGATCGAAAAAAGTGGTCATTTTGATGTTTATGTTATGTATCTGTTTCCTATGAACAACTAATCGAAGAAAGTTAAGAAAAGAATGAAGAAACACACACACACAATGAGGATTAAATCCCTTGGCCACCAAGAACTACAAAGTCATATTACAGCACTCGTGCTGGTAAACGTTATCCTTACACGTGTGCTGTATTTTTACAGTTAGCTGCAAAATAATTTGTATGTAATTTTTAAGCACTTGTACTTTATTTTTTACAATTTTCTTTATTTTATTTTATGTAGTTTTTTTACTGGATTTGAATAACAACCAATATAGCATCTGTTTTTGTCCAAGTGTTAGGGCTGTAAGGCGTCCTGTGGTCACAGTCTTGATCTACGGATCGGAAGGTCCCGCGATCGAGGCCTGGTAGCTGAAAACTCACCGAGTATATGCGGAGTACGTGCTCGTTAAATCTGTTGGGTCCGAAAGTCCTGTGGGCGGTCATTGGCAGTTTCCCACGGGTGCAGGATCCTGGAGACTATTTCCCTCCCCCTTCAGGGACGTGTCTAAATTGTCTAGGTGGTGCGTGATAGATGGCAGCATCTGTCACGTATATGTGTGCATGTGAGTGTGTGTGTGTTGTGAATGTCTTATTTGACGACGGTTTATAAGTGGCTCTCTGAGCAAGCACAAAATATATGTATACCTACCTACCAAGTGTTCAGTACTAACAATTATAATTTGACTTTCTTTGCAATATATTAATCATGCAACGTGTTATATCAGAGTACTCGGACGACGACTTAATTTGTTTTCTGTTTAGAATTGAAGGGAAAATATCTGGTTTTTAACAATTAATTGTTAAAGTTTAAAAATAGAGTCGCCCTCTTTAGAGTATTTGGGTAAGGGAAGCTTAAAAATTGGTAAATAAACCGATGAATTTATATGAAAAAGTATTGCGATGATTCATTTCCCAAATAAATTTATATCTAACCGATTCTCATACTGGTAAAAAGAAATGCTTACATGGCAAAGCAATACTTCAGAAATCACAATCTGAGTCAAAGAGACATAATTCATAATCCAAGAGTCAAAATTGGTAGCCAAAAGGTGCCAGAAAAAAAATGGCTCTCAGGTCTGGGGAATATACCAAATCTGCAAAAGGCTTAGTCCGCCAAAACAAGAGCCCCGTTTAGAAATATATATATAATTGCTGAAGCAGATTTCAAATGTTTATTCTTTCAACAACAAAATTACCGCCCACAATTTTAATTTCGGTGCTCTTTAGAAATTTCGCTCAATTGTTAAAACTGAAGTATGGGGAAAGAAAATAGTTTAAATGTAAAGTGGTGTACGAAACTTTTACGTGACGGAATAGAAAACACTTTTTGGAAGAAAAAAAACTTGTTTTTCTCTCTCACACTAATAGAACAACTATATCTATGAGGCACAACACTTCTTTGAAAGAGAAAGGGAAAAAAAAGAAGTGAAATTCAATTTATAAAACTAATCCAATTTTCGCAATCTTGAAATTTCTCCAAAAGCAGGCATTGTTGAAAAGAGAGAAAGCACCATTGTGCAACTCCTGTCCTGTTTCCTCCTCAGAGAGCATCTTTTAAAAGAACAGTTGAATTTGTGTTGCTTCATTTTCAACAATTTCAGCGATAAGAAAGTAATCAGAGTTGCTCAATCTTTCAAAATTTTGTAATCAAGAAAATGTAATAATTTTTAATTCAATATTGAGGAATATCTTTAGTAAATTTTGATTGAATACAATTTTAAGATTTTTAGGTTAGGTTTTGCACATTTATAAGACTTAAAATTGGAGATCATCTGCATTCTAATATAGGGTTAAAATATGACATATTTTGAAGACAAGATAATTCCCACCAGAAAACAGATGTTTGGCTGAACATGTGAAAACATAACAAGTGTACATTACATAAACGAAATATTGTTGTCGAAATAAAACGTCCTTTGGATGTCCTACAGAAGCTGTCCTGTTTATTACTCCTGAAAAACTTCGTTTATAGGATAAACCAGAACAATTTCGTCCAAAATAAGTTATTTCGGCAATGCAACAATGGGGCGTCATGTTACTATAAAAAAAAATGGTGGCTAAAAGTGCTGCTTTCTGTTTTTTGGAGTAATTTTGCACGAATTTATGGAGTAATGTTACAATTCAAAACAGGAGTAAACCATTTTATTTGTGTAAGTCATACAAGTTATGCTATAAATTCGGTGTAACTTTACTCCGCAAAGCTGAAGGCAGCCACACTTTTGCATGGAGTAACGTTACAGTGGATGAGGCCATCGAGAATTGGAGACCATTCCATTCTTTTGTTCCCTGGAGCAGGTGCGAGACACCCCTGTCTATCTCTGCCTGCGCATCCGTGGGGCGCGCGCATGCGAGGGGCTGCTCCGCGTTTATAAGGGGGCGCCCCGCGAAGCCCCGACTCAACTCTCGTCACCGGCTTCCGACACCCGACACCTCTCTCTCTCTTCTTCTTCTTCGTGTTTGAAACCGGTAAGTGGACAAAATATTTTTAGAGAAATATATTTTTTAATATAAATTTTTTCGGAAGAGAATTGTTTTCTTTAAAACGTTATTTATTGATAAGAGAATTAAATGTCGAAAGGTGATGATCTGTTTTGGACACCATACGAGCTGAGATGGGTTAAGTCAAAGAAATGGAGGGTTCGAAGAAAAATGCTACTATATTATGATTAAAATATGAATGCTGCTATATTGTGATTAAAATATGAAGTTACATTCATATTTTAAACACAATTTTTTTTGCGTTCGTGTGAGGGAAATTTGGCGTAAAAATTAAAAGGTAATGGAGACATTAGAATATATTTCAAAATTTATACTTTTATGAAAAAATTTCGACAACACAAAGATTTGTTCTCTCTTATCTTATCATAGCTACATTTTAAACATTTTGGACTTCCACGATATTCTAACTACCTTAACTACCAAATCCGCTAAATCGTAAATATGAAAACGAATTCCGTGGAGCTATTCTTTATAATAAAATTATTAACAAAATAAATTATTAAAAGATTAATTTTGCAATTATTTTCAATATTTAATTGAATATTAACTTAAATTATATTTCGTCAAAAATTTATGTGTGTTTGTATAATTTTTTTTTACTCCAAACCCAAAACAAAATATTTGATAACATAAAAAAATAACTTCTATAGTAGTACTAGTATACCCAACACGCACAGTGCTTTCAAGATGAACAACCCTAATGTCTTTTTATGTTAAATTGTTAGTCGATGATCATAGTGCTACGTGTCCGTCAAGAAAAAAATTTTAAAAAATATTTTAGCCTAGAAAGTGCAAAAAAACTGTTCGCCCTTCCGAAGGTAAAATTTGTATTTTCGTGTTGTGTGTGCTGATCTTAATTATAGGAAAGTTTATATTCTTATGATACATTGTATAATTACTATATATCTTGAAAAATTGAATGTTTTAGAAAACTAAAAAAATCTAGTTTTGAATTAAATTGCATACATTCCTTGAAACTGCTTTCTCTGTCCCCAATATGGACACCTCATGTCACCAGAAAATGTATCTTCATGTTCACAAATTTTAAACATATCTGTTTAAGGGAATTTTATCTAGCAAAATAATATTAATAATCAATGTTCATATCAGTGACATCATTGCAATTTGAAGGTCTTCGAAGAGCCACCATAGAAAATAACCTCCCTCAGTTCTGAAGTGCACGTTTCGAAGAATTCGAAGATGTTTACTCCGTCCCCCTCCCCCCAATATTTTAAGATATTTTTTATCCCCTCTCTTCTAAAATCCCTTGAAAGAGTGGATCTTCCTGGATAGTAGTAGCTCCATAATGAGCCACCTGTCCGTAATAGGGACAACTGGTTCATTATATAAACACTTGTAAACATTTGTTGTTTTCATTATTTAAATTAAACCCGACTAAGGTCAGTAATTTAATGATGATAGTCAACAGTCCAGGGATTGCGGTCACACATTTGTAAGGGCTTGTGAGACGTGTACAAGGTGGTGAAAAAAAAATTCCTTAGGGTGTCCATACTGGGTACATGTAATACATGAAAAAATCAGCACACTTTTAGACTTCACATTAAGTTAATAACTGAAATTATTACACTTGCTTTGTTCGTTGAAAGACTGGAGGTATGTAAGGTAGTTTTAAAATAATACATCTTACGAAATTTTTATTTAAATTTTGTGATTTTATATTGTATTATTTATAAACTCATGAATTTGGAAAATACTATAATTGAAATGAGGACTTCCATCAATAAACATTTTCTTATATAGTACATAATTCCAGTCCACAGAATTACTAACTTTTATTTTGCTTTTGTGTAATATCCTGTGAAAATGAGTGACATTTATAGCAACAAGCTTTACAAAAATATTGTGATAAAAATATTGTGGTTCAGGGAGGGGCAACCATAAAATACTTTGTTCGGGGAGGTCAAGCTGAATATCACGTGGGTCTCTGCAATATCACGTAATTTTCCCCTGCGAAACACAGCACAAAATTGCTAGAAATTTTGGCTAGATATACAAATATTTTTCTTTAAAGAGGCAAAATCTAGCAACCTAACAGTAACCGTGGCTATTCGAACGGTGGTGGCCGCGAAGCAGCCAATGCGCCACCGGCCGGACATAAGCGACGGGACACGCACAGACCAACAATACGCTCATCATTATTTGTTGCACTACCATCCAGTTTTCGTTTTTAATTATTTAAAATGATCTATCAAATTTTTTTTAATATCTTACGTAAGATTAGGAGAGGGGATCAAGCCACAACTCACAAAAGGGAAAGAGGGTGAAAAAATTGTGCCATACGCAATTTATGGATGCCCCCTTTTGACGCATTGTGGGTTTGCAATGTAGTCATCTTAATGAAATTTAAATAGTAATAATTTGGTACAAGGCGGAACAAGTTCTTAGGGGACTTTCATGAATAACGTGAACTTTTTATAGGGAGATGCATGTAATATTTCCACGCAAAACATCAACGCAAAATTGCGAGGCAAAGACTACCCACTAAAATTTCATTAAATAAATTTCCACTAAAATTTTCTTATGGATGTTTTGGCAAAATATTGATAATATTTATCGTTACTTTCCGAATCATACTTAAAAGTGTTAAGGCAGAGGCGTAGCTACCGCCGTATCTGCCGTATCAATTATACGGGGCCCCCGGAACACGGAGGGCCCCAATGTGCGTCAGTAAAAATCAATAAAATCTTCCAAATTTAAACGCTTCCGGAATACCATTGGCTAAATACAGTAAAGACATCTCAGTTGTCTTTATGACCAATCAAAGGCTCTAAAAACGCGCTTAAAATCTGAAATTCAAAAAAATAATTCCATTAAGGAACTCATTGAATTATTGCCGATCAAATTCAATAGCCTTGCATCCAGTTTTCCCGAGGTAATAACAGCAATCAGCATGCTTTCTATTCTTGACCCTTCCAGTTTCAACCGCAACTGCCGAAAGAAGATTTTCCAAATTAAAAATGATAGAAAATTACCATAGGACTTCGATGGGGCAGGAACGCCTGTCAGACCTGTCACTTTTCTTTTAATTTTATGCAATTTTTTTCTTTTGTAAGAAATCTTTACCCTTCCTAAGGGCCACCAAACAAATTTTTATACGGGGCCCCGCCAAAGCACGCTACGCTTCTGTGTTAAGGTTAGATGACGGTCCTTTCTCTTTTATATGGATTCGATTGGCGTTCATTTATTTCTATTTTATTCATCCGATTTAATTCAGACCAAAGGACATGTGATCAAAGTATTTTTAAACTTTACAAAGAAAAAGTAGAGAAAATGAGCATCGTACCTGATTGTAGTGCTAATGGAGGCTAGAAATAGGCAGCCGGAAACAATTTTATACTCTACACTACAATACACCTGATTGTTAAATTAAATATAATTGATAAAGTACTTTCTCATCACATCAGATGATGCAGAGATGCTCTTAGCACTATCCCAGTTTGGGGTTAAACGTCGATTAGTATGTGTTTTGAAGTTTTCCGAGTCCAAAAATTTTCAAATAAAAATAATGCCATTTTTTTAAAAATCTCAACGTGATATTATGGACGAAGGGGGGTAAACAAAATCGTCCAAAACACATAAAAAGAATTTATGAACGCCCTTTATAAAAAAAATTGGTTTCACAAAGTTTGAAACCTCCCTATCTGTAGCCTAGAATCTTGCAATGTTATCCGTTAAATTTTGATTCCATAAGCATTTATTGAGACCTCTTTAAATATGACTTTGTATTAGGATTGTTTCATTGATACCCCCTTCACATTGAAATATCACGCGGAACATTCTTACTGAATAGATTCTTTACTTGAACTTTAATGTGTCTTTTTGAGAACTATAGCAAATAGTTTTTGAACATTTTGAAATGTATTTTTATGTGATAGAAAAAGTGCTAAAAATGCATTTGAATCCATTGTTAAAATACCATAACTTAACTTAACAATACCATAACTTAACTATTTTCGAAATAATATGAATATAACGCCAGCAATACAAGTTTATCCACTTTCCATTTTAACTATCAATAATGTGCAACAATATTGATTTAAATAAACTATTCCAATACAAATACACGCCTCTTTTAATATCTATTTGATAAGAACATTTTCAATTAAATACTCCTTTGGTGAAACTCGAGTGGAAGTGAAAATCAATTTCTCATGTTTGAGAAATGCCCCCCAAAAGGTCATTCATGACGAAGGGTCTCCCGACATAATCTATATTTCACCAAGGAAACGCAAACATCGAACAGAGATACGTACTGGAAAGATGGAAATGGCCCTCAAACAACCCGCAGATTCAATTAAGTAATTTCCGCACGCTACTAAGTTATCAAACGGAGAGCTGTTTAGAATAAATTATTAGTTGTAGAATTACGGGTGGACTTCGACGGGGGCCCTGTTCGCTTTTAAAGTCAATCCATCTTTCCTATGATGGTCTGTTTTAGTTTGATTCGAACAAATTTATAAAAAATTAACTTTTGAAAATTACTTATTTTTTTTACAAATGTGTGACATCGCAGATTTATATTTTATACTTTGTGCCCTTTATCTGTACGCTTTCCATAAGTCCGGCTATCTGTCCTATGTCGTATGTAAGGTGGTCGATTATAATTTAAATTCTATCAGTCCAATTTAAAAAAAAGTACTTTTCGTTACAAAGGTGTGACATCACATGAAAGGATTACATCAGAGACCCACATTTTATACTTGGTGTCTGTTCGCTTTTTCCGTCTGTCTGTCCTTCGACGATCGGTTTTTAACTTAGTTCTAACAGTCTAATTTAATAATAATAATAATAATAATAAACTGGTAAGACATTAGATACTATCTTTATGCTTATTTTTGTCTGTCTGCCAATACATACAATGAGAATTTCAATGAGTATTTATATAACAGGAAATTAAGTATTCTAGTTCTTTCCGAACATCTTGTTTTCTCTGCCGTCACTAGTTTCATGACTGGTTTGAAAGAGCATTTATTTTAAAGCGATACTTTGGCAGATAGTTTTTTTTTTATTTAAAAAATTTGCATAAGGTCTTCGTATCCTTCTTACATCATTAAAGACGATTGGCAAAAAAGAAATGTCATACGGAAAAATAAGTTTTCTATTTACGTTTACATAAATAAAAATATACAAGACAAATAAGAACTAAATGCACTGAAGAATTAAGGTAAGATAAAATTCAGTTACTCGAAAAACGAATTTTAAAAACTCAAGTTTTAAAGTTCTTAAAGTTTTAATAAGATAAGCAAAGAGTTACCGATATTCACAAATCGATATCTAATGAGTTCATATTTCACCAAGTTACCGCAGCAGATGACTTCTCAAACTGAACAGAAATGTAGATGAATGAGAAACATTTCAATGGACAATGAAATAACCTGAGGCTTCAATTAAGTTAATTTCCGAAAACGCGTAATATTTCATCAAAAGGGGGATGTTATTAGTCCCGAACCAAGGAAGGAAAGGAAACGCGTACAGGGAAACGAAGGAGACTGGAACAGCTAATTATTAAATTATGTAATAATAACTTTACCATTAATACACATGTAAGTTTTCGAAAGTATATTAGTTTTGAACATGTTAGAGATTAGTTATCGGGGAAGGAGCAGACTGAACGAATTGCCTTGTTTCTCGGGCTTTAGAAAGTTATTTTGGGACCGCTTCGTGTGATTAAGCTCAAGCTGCTCACTTTCTCAAATAAACCAAATAATCGGGGGTTCATATTTAGCAACGCACATATTAAATGACGCTGCTTACAAAATTGCATTAGTATGACAGGGAAGCTATTATTAATATTTAATTAACAAAAGTACGGCATCCTTTAGAAAATGCATTTTAAGTTGAATTTCTAGCCCATTCAGATTTTTTAAATAATTTGTCTAGTTTTAATTTATGCTCGGTGATATATTGTAGTGGCGTTTTGAAAATAAATCCATACAAAATTTTTGATTTCTGAAACTTATAATTTTATTTAGCTGTGGAAATAACCCACATTTTTTTTTTACCTTTGTTTCATGAAGCAACCCACGCATTTTGACTAAATTACAGAAACCTTTCATAAGTTTAAGAATATTAAATAATACTGCGAAATAGACTTCAGGAAAAATCACCCGAATGAGGTTTGTATTAAAAAAAAAACAATTTTAATTACGTTATATGTATTGATTTAGGGGTGTCAAAATACAAAAAAAAAACATTGATTTTAGTTCTCGTGTATCATACCGACACTAACACTAAATAAATGGGAGAGCAACAGAAATGTTTTGTACTTTTAAAACTAAATATTTTTTTAATAAGTCGGAAATTTGTTTAATGACATAAAAATCCAAGTGATTCGTTCTTTGGTGTTTAGATGTCGGTTCATCATTTGAACGTAAATTAGAACTAGTACCCTCCACCCTTGAACAGGACGTAGGGCAGTCAAATTCGAATGCCTTTTTCTTAACTCTTTGAAAAAAGTTAAAATTAATTCACGTGTTAAACACGAATACATCATTTTACACACTTAAAATGGGAGCCCTGTATTTTTAATCACCCCCTAATAAATGAAGCTGGTGGAAAAAATGACTCGTGTCGTCATTTGAGGCGCACCACACCAAAGTCGACGCGATTATCGGGAATCATTATTAATGAATGTTAATTAACACCGCCCTGCTCTTCCTCATTGTGCGGGGAAAACAAATTATTCATGGGTGAAAAATGCGTTATTTTCCAAACACAATAGTTTTGAGTAATTGCTATTGCAAGGGGGTTTCGGAACCACGCTAATTTTCCCGCATACTCATTTTTATAGATCCAAATTCAGCTGTAGAACATTAAATAGTTGCAGCAGCCTATTAATAACTACATTTTTTGTCAACTTATTTTCTTAAATTTAAAAAAAAATGTTTTTGTTTTTGCACTTAAGAAAAATGGAATTGATTTAAATAAAACCAAATGAAAGCTGTATGAACCATTGCTAAGAAAATGACTCATTTCAAGGTTTAAATTTCATAAAACACTAAAAAAAAATATATATATTAATTTTTTTTAATTTGCCTTTTAATGGAATTTAAATTGTCATAAAATATTTTTTGATTTACAAATAAAGTTTACAAAGTACTATACTAAATTACACTAAAGATCGATAGTGTTTAGGTAATTTAACAAATTTAAACTGATATTTTGCGTATGAGATGATTAATTAGAATAAAATACTTTTAGCATAATTTTGTTTTTAGGGACGTTGTAATTTTACTTATAAATCAAGTGGCTTCGTACAAATTTCTTATACACAGTTGCACACTCACAAAACCGAACATCGCTCTTTCGAAAGCGTTTCATTCACGAGTTTCAGGTCTGATGTCAATGGAATCGAGTGTTAACTATTTAGTTAACTACGAGGAGACGAGTTGGAAAGAAGTAAGGGGGGGGGGACCTTTTTTTTTATTATCTTGGCTCTCGGTCGTATATTTGGAGCAGGTGTAGAAAGGGCATGGCACAACATCGAGCAGCAAATGTTAAAGGGGTTACTTTAAAAATAAAAAAACTAAATTCCTCGGCGCAACAGCCCGTTAGAGAGTAAAGGCCTGACGTGAGCATTCCAGCTGACGTGACCAAGGGCTCTAGGGAGCTAGGCCTATGTCCCGGTAAGGTGGTCAACCTTACTCGGGACCCCTAGTGTTTAGTTCTCAAGCATGCTTGGTATTTATTTTTTGACCCACTTAAAAGATTTAATTAGGGGATTAATTTACTAAAAAAATTACTAAAATTTTAGATTTTTCCTAAACTAAACTATCAAAAAATAACCAGTGAACTCTGTCCACTCGCAGTACTAGGACACATATAAAGCAAAAGTGAACGTCAATCTGAAGGGTACAACTACTTTGAAGTCTGTCTCTTGATACTAAAGAGAAGGCGTTGTGTTGTAAGAATACAGTATTTGAAACAATGTGTTTCCTTCTTCCATTGATGGAGAGAGCGACAGATGAAAAGAATGGGTTTAAATTGGCTTCGATTTCCCCCATTTATTCCGCACCCTCATTCATCGTGTGCATAGATTCGCACTCTTTTGTGGCGCCCCTAATTGGGTGCGATCGCTTTTGTGAGATCGAATAAAACCGTTTGAGCGATTCTTCGCGTTTGGCAAATGAATCGAGAAGGAAATGAGGTGCATGAATAGAATAGAGAACCGTACCTTGAGAAGAAACACCACTTGGGAATACAATTATTTTTTCCAAAGCACTATCGTCCTTTTCAAAATAATTTTTTGTTCCTTATGAGAGGGGTTTTTTTTTTCATCACTTCCTGAAAGAATTAAGAAAAGAACTTTTGTCATTTATCCATTTGTATTAGCCCTGGTAATACAAATGGATGAATGAATTAAGATAAGAAGAGAAAGAATAAAAGAAATGAAGTAAAATAATCTGTATTTGGGGACTAAGCTAAGAAAACACGGACTAAAGGCACAACAACTTTTTGAGGCTACTCCTCTTTCGGATACTTATGAGTATGACTAATATGCATATGATGGTGCCTGTTAACCGATGTATAATCATACCGTTTTATGCGAATTTGTCAACATAAGATATAAAATGAAAAAACATTTTTATGAACTTATCTTTTTATGTATGAGGCAAACATTTAATGCAAAAAATGGTGTGCACCGATAATTCCGAGAGATGGTGGATGAAATTAAAGCTAAGAAACCAGTGATAGAAAGTTTTGTGACTATAACAAGCGTTTCAATGTCCTATCTGTCAGTGAAATATCAATGTAGTTGAATCAATCAGCAACTTTCGTATCAATTTCATGTAACGTGGTAAACATAATGCAGTCACATTTATTAAAGTTACTTTTTATATTGTCTTCCTACATGTGATTGGCCCAAAAGAAAAAGGAATTGGGAGTGCAAAATAAAATAAAGCAAAAAGCAAGTGATTTGGGCTTATGTTTAACAATTTTAAGGAAAATTTACGAGGATCCGTAAATCGTTAGATGTGTAGGATCCCAAGTCCGGAATTCAAATAAAAAGATTCTGTAAAAATTAGTAAAGCTCAAAAAATTTACGAAAAATGCCGTTCATGAGTTCGTGTACATTATGCAATTATCAGCTTTTTAACTGCATCTATCAGACCAATGAAGTTAAGCCCACGTCTAAAACAATAAAGCTCAAAATTATGCGATTCAATGAAATTTCGGGGGCCCACAAAAGCATGCGGGCCACTGAAATTTTATAGCCCCCAAAATGAGGGGGGGACCTAGGCTCGGGCCAAACAGTCCTTGTGGAAGAGAGAGATCAGGCTCTATCTATCAACACTATACAATTTAATGATTCGGCAATCTCTTCGTATAAAACTTTTCGCACTCTATACTGATCTCTTCTCATTCCATGAATGTAGCATTGGCATCCAATAAGTCGCTTCCGAACTCGTGTCTCCATTCCGATATAAACACAGCAGCCATTGATTGACTGATAGACAAATTCAATCTGCGCCCACGACAATCGAGATTCCCAATTTGTGTCGGGGGACATGGACGACACCCACGAAGAGGGTTGCCCCGGAGACAACGCATTCCAGGAATTCCTCCGACCAGAGATTTAATATCCCCCCCCCCTCCTCCTCCTCTTCCGCAACTGTCTCTGGAATTCCTCCCCCCTCCCCCTACTTGACATAGTTCGGGACTTTAAATTGTTGTCGAATTTAAAAGCGTGTCTCCAATCATTTGCACAAAGTTCTTTTCGGGAGTTAATTAGCGGAAGTGGATGGAGATTAGATAGCGTAGGATTTAGTTTTAATGATTGGGAAATAAAAGGAGGGCTTAAAATCAAATAAAGGCCAGCAAATATGTTTAAATATTAAAATACATTTAACCGAATAGTTTGTTAACGAATACCGTTCAGATAGAAATGAATTTTTCTGCATATATTTTTTTGTTAATTTTAATATTAAGTAGTCTGTTCTATATTAGTCTGTTTTGAAAGTCATTTTGGATTAATAAGTAAAACAAGACTCTGGAGTTAATGGGAGAGACTTGGCACAGTTTTCCGAGTTCTCAGCTCAAAAGTTCCAAGCTTCTTTTATAACTCGCCGAAACCTCTCAAGCAGCAAATACCCACGTAAAACGAATATAGACTTTTATTCCGCTTGGCCTACCAAAATATAAAAAATGTAAACTGTTTGGAAGAGTTTTTTCGTGCTACATCTTTTGGCAAGGCATAAGGAGAGTTACACGTTGAAATTTTAATTAAGAAGGATACAAAAAAAACTTTACAAATATTTTGACTATTTAAAAAAGTGGGTTTTTTTAAACTTCTATCTAAGCGTAAAAATGAAAGAGTCTTACTTTTAAATCTACTATTTACAAAAAAAACCCCTCAACGTTGTAATTAATCTAGTAACGCCCCTCTTAGTTTGAAGTAAAAAATTAATTCGTCTCTCAGCTTCGTGTGAAACTAACAGAAGTGTATAGGTAACCTTTTCATATGCGTGGGCTCAATGAAAATGCGTCTTGTTCATTGGGATCGATCGACCTGTTGCGTGTGCTGTTGCTTCGTGCGTGAGAGAGTGAACACGCCCGCTGGATTCAAGCAACACGGGTTTGAGAAAAGAACGGGCAAGGCACGCGACAGACAAGAGGGAGTTGAATAAACCACCTCTTTGAGAAAGAGTTGTACTTAGCACCTGTATGCGAAGCCATTTTTTGGAAAAAAAAAAGCATAAATAAAAATGGTAGATTTTTCTATTTGGTTTGTTTTATTATTTAAAAAAATCTAAATTATCATGATGTACTTTAAAATAAAAGTATAGAAAAAAAACAAAAGAAATTATCGTAGTTTCAGGCATTTGGCAAGAAAAAAAAACACTTATCGTCAACTGCTTTGAAATCAAGCGACGAACATACAGTAAACGTTTCATTTTTGGCCCCCCCTGACGATTAAGGTTACTACGCCCTTATTTCAATAGGTTCAAACCAATAGAAGAACCACCATACAAATGGAAAGAAAAAAGATGCAACAGTCCGTTCCAAACTGTTAATCAAAACAAACAGAATTTGTTATAATGACGCCAATTTACTGAGGCATCTGATGCATTATTTGATACTTCTCTTGTAAACTTTGTAGCCGACTATGCCTGAGATATTATATATTGGACACCAAACTAATTATTCCAATCAACTCGCACCATAATCCGCTAAATCGATGGGGGAGCGTCATTTTCCCGCCGAATCGTGCATTTGATTTAGGGCAATTCCACGGTGTAGGGTGGAAATTGGCACACATTTTCCACTTAAAAACGAAAATTACTCATAGTAAAATATGTTTAAAGGCTAAAAATATTTGTTGAGGGTTTGTCCATGCCTAAAGTGTTACGAATTTAAAAAATACATGAGCTTTTTTTTAAATTATTTACTCATGGGGACGGAAGAAAATTTTACTTTTTTTACTTCACGTCCGACTCCTTGAGAAAACACTTTTTTTCTAAAAAAAAGTTTTTTAGTTCCTAAAAAAATTTAGTCACTGAAAAACTCTACTTTTGTTACTAAAACAATTTTTTAGTTACTAACACTTCAGACCTGGGCAAGTCTTCAAAAAGAATTATTTCCAGCAATTATACATATTTTCACTTTATTATCGAGTAGTTTTGTAGACAACGCTATCATCAGTCCTGAAGTGTTGCGTGTGTTTCAGTGCCCGTGCTCCGCGATGCAGACTCAGCTGTTGTCCTCGGCAGTCCTGGTGCTCCTTCTCGTGCAAGTCGCCCTCGCCATCCCCCCCGCACTCGGTGAGACACGTCGATGAAGGGCGAATGAGACCGAATGACCGCGGCTCTCCAAATCTCTGTATTAATCCAATAGGGGGGGAAGTATTTTCCAAGCCACATTTCTCTGGGCTGAATTAAAATTATTAAACAAATGGATAAATGTAGCTGACTTATACTGCCGTGGTCAGGAACTGCAGTAACTTCCATAATGAATTGGACCATTGTTGTAAGCACTCAATTAGTCTAACAATTAAGAGAACATACTGGAATTTTTGTTTATTTTATATCAAAAAGGGTATAACCCATTTTTGCGATTACTGCAATTTACATGCCTATGGCAGTATAGGTCCCACTTTTTAAAATGGGTCCGAATATATATATATTTTAATTTTCAATAAATATAAAATTTACAACAAAATATTCGAACCCATTTCCAAAAGGTAGATTATAAAGGCCTGTAAGTCAGCTGCATTGATCATTTAAAAAAATCGTTAGTAAAAATATTCAATACAGCTCGAAAAATGTGGCAGGGAAAATCATTTTTCCCCATTGGATTAAAACAGAGGCCCGCGGCTACAAATTACTATTCGTTGTTAAGGATTTCTCATGGTAAAACCTTTTAAATGGTTGGTGGTTTTAAGTATAGAGTTTTGCTCCTATTCTTACAAATTCAAAGATTCCTTTGTCGAATGCTATTTCTTAGTCTAACTCATTCATTTCGTTGAACAAAACTTCGCGATAAATATTCAAAATTATTTATGTTTTGAGACTGACAGTGTTTTCGTTTTCCCACAGACCGAAATCTTCCTGAAGACTACAGCGAAAACGCACTGGAACAGTTACTCGGCAGGTCTGACAAGTGAGTAGCGAAAGTTTTTGAAATATTTACTAATTTTAAGAGATTCGGAAAAAAGGAATTACAAAAGTACACGGCGTAGCTAAAGCTACGGTGGAAATCGTTGTTAGCACCCGGATTGAATCACTCGGCTCTACTTTGACATCGTGGATGTTTTTGATGATCGATTCCATTTTATATACAGATCTCCAAACAATTCCAACCGAGGAATTTTTAAACTTCCCTCTAGATGCCACAGCTACTCACGAACATAAAAATACAGACCAGTAGTATTTAGTGACGAAAATGAATTATATAAATCGTATTACATAAGAGTCAAGAGTTAGCCTGACCAGATTTGTGTCAGTGATTAACTTTTCGACCATGAAATCAACAGTAATTTTTCAAAAATCATATTTTATTTACGTTGTTATTGCTTGATTAAACTATGAATTCATAGTTTAATCAAGCAATTAAACGGAGATTATTTGCACAATTTCAATTATAGCTAAATAGTTGAATAACCAACTAAACTGTACTGCGAAATGCAGGACGTCGAATCACCCTAATGAGAGTCATTTTTAACTTTCCAAATTTTTTTTTTACGTGAAATGTTCGATTTGAGGGCTGTAGGACTTTCGAAAAAAGGTAAACATTATTTTAACTTATTTTTCTCTTCATTTTATTGCTGATTCATCGCTTTACATCGTCATTTTGACCAAGGTTTTAAATGAAGAGGTGCCATTTGGCAAAACTCCACCACACTAAAGCGCCATCATGTGGGCTAGAAATAGACATGCGTACAATCTAACCTAATCTAACTGAAACAACGCTTGAAGAACATTGCTGGTCTGTATTTTTGAGAAAATTTTCGTGAGCATTTATCCCACTAATTTCATGCAGAAATGAGTGTCCCCATTGGTATTGCCCAGAGATCTGTTCCCACCTACGAGAGACCCTTCATCCCAATACTGATCTCTTTGCAGACGGGGCTGCATCCAGCGCGGCGGTGGCTGCGACGCGCGCCCCAACGACTGCTGCCCCAACTCGGCGTGCCGCTGCAACCTGTGGGGCACCAACTGCAGGTGCGACCGGCAGGGGCTCTTCCAGCAGTGGGGGCGCAGGAAGTGAACGACCCTGCTTTCGCTCATGTCATTATTATGTACTTGTCGTTCTGAAATTCGTTTCATCTTCGTGCCAGTACTTCACCAGGACCGGATTTAGGAAAATAGGCTCAACGTTTAGTACAATATATAGCCAAAATAGGCTCAGGTTTATTTGCCTCCGCATTGTGTCTAAATGATTTTGTTTTAGACAGCAAAAGGACAGATTTCAATGGGGTTCCCGTAGTTTTTTTCCCTATCAAATTCATTTAGTTTTTAGATAAAGCAATAATTTTTATAGTTTACATAGTAAACTAAACGTTAACTTAAAAATTAATCGCCGAATGGCCACTTCTAAGTTTGTCACAGCATACTTAGCCTATTTAGAAATACGGCCCTGTGTATCATGTACGATAATTTTGAGTTTATTGTGACACAATGTAGATGTCGCACTCATTATTATGACTTTTATGTAGTATGTGTTGATTAACCTTACCGATTTTATTCTTATTTTTAATGCCCGGGGTAGATATCGTATATGAATATCTGTATGCAGAAAGGCCCTGATCCATTTTTTCCCTCATAGTAATGATTTAGATCTATTTGGAGGGGTCCATACACCTGTGGATATTGAAGAAACAACGATCTTGGTTAAGGGTTTGACTGAGCGAATCATTTTTCTTGACGCTCGTTTTTTAATAAAAAATATTTTCGAACTTTTTTTTCTTATTTCTTTCAACAAAAGCAGCTTAGGAATGAATCCCCTTCTAATCTCTTAACAACATTCCACGATCACTCAAAACACGAAATAATTACAACAATATCTCTTAATGGGAAAATGAAATAAATTCTTTCATCAAGAAAATAATTTCCCTTCACTAAAGGATCATAGTTCCTATAAAGGTTAAAAATTACAAATTAGTTTTAAAACAGTACCGAGCGTCTACTTTTTTCTTTCGGATTAGTGTTAAATACAGGACTAGTATTTACATGAAATTTTCAAATTAAAATCGAAAAAAGGCCAATAATTTAGATTTAACGTCTAGTTTGAATTTTTTGTAAGCGTTTCGTGTGTTTAAATGAAATACTTATTTCCCTGTTCTGTCGAAAAAATGGGTTTACCTAAGCCTAAGACCCTTTCTGCTTACTGCGGTTCATATGGTAATCTTAGAAAATGAACTAAAAGTCATTAAAAAAAAACAGCTTTCGTTAGCTATTTTGGAACTGACTTAGGTTGTTTAAATTGTTTATGTTTGATATATTTCGGGTTGTACAGGGTGGCAAATTTAAAAGGTGCCTCAACTGCAATCTATATTATTCGTTTTGAGGCTAATACCTTTTTTAATTTCTTCCCTGTATAATGATTCCGTATTTTTCACTAAAATTCAATTTTAAAGTATCCTGTTTGATATAGTTGTACCAATGCACTTATACTATGTTTTTGGAATTAAACACCTGCACCCCACACAGCTTCAATACTAATACAGCAAAACAACCTTCCGAAGAAAAATAAGGCAAATTTAAATTGTTTTCAGTCTTACTAGAGTTTTCTACCTGATAATTTCATATTTATATTTAGAAAATCAACTGCTTCATATGTGTTAACAATACAAAAAAAAATATGTTCTAAATATTGAAAAAGAGCTGCATTTATAAATGTAATATATTTTTTTTAAATTACTTAAATTTTAATTTATTTGATGTTGATTAAATTATTCCGAGATGGTTAAAACCTAGACATAATTTTATGGTTATAAATTCAACTGCAAAACAGACTGCACTTGTTTGGAGAGGAGAGTATTTCAAAAGAAAAACAAATTTAGGATTCTCGATCTGTGTATTGAAGTTGAAGATATTGTATTAATGCGAGTTATTCATTAAGAAATTTTAAAAAAAAGTATATTTAAATTATTGTATAAAGTATTATAAAGCTTCCGTTATATATACGTTGAAATATATAGCCATTGTTAAATAAACACCATGCAAAAAAACATTATAATTATTAAATCTCTTCTACTAGCAATGTTTGTTCTTCCGATTGAGAAAAGTATGCTTTAAACATAAACCTAAATTATTACGAGTACGGTATAAAATAATTCTTTCACTGATAAAAATTTAATCAATGATCTGTTGTTTCGTTTCCTCTGGTGTATATTTAGATAATCGTTACTGTTATAGTAGAATGTTAAGAACTCTGTGGTTCGAATAACTGTATATTTGTGTTATGTTACGTGAATAAATTTATTTGCATTGAAATAAGGTTTATTTAATTTATTTATTCTGTCTTACGTTATTGCTTGCAAATGAAATACATTTCACCCTTAATTTTATTAACAGACTTGGCTGTTTTAGATTCCGAATGTGTTTATCCCCCAATGCAGCTGCCGAGAATGAGCACAATTTTTCGCCAGAGGTGGACCTGGACACAGAGAACAAGAAAAATAGAACATACATGCAAGTCTGGGCGCGAGCCAGTAGAGCAGCTCTCTACCCTCCCAATAGATTTCGAATGTTTATGCAGGTGTTTCAAAAACTTCATGGTACTCTCGATTCATACATTTATTAGCACTCGTCACATAAGAAAAACAAGCTGAACTTACATTTACAATGGATGGATCCGCCATTTTCTTGGAATTCGTGTGCATATAGTAGGGGAAGGTGGGTTACCTCGGACCTATTTTGACTTTTCAATTTTTAGTTTCTTAATTACTTGCAAAAAGTGATTAAAAATATTTTTACTAAATACTTTATGTTATATACAACGTATATTTATTTTAACATGTTATTTAAATGATTTCAACTATTACAAAAATAAATACAGAAAATTGTAATTAGGACCAAGGTACACCACCGGCGGTGTACCTTGGTCCAACCGGTAGTGTACCTTGGACCAATTATTAACAGGTAGAGAGACTTGATTTACAGTCCGAAAACCAATATTTATTAGCCACATGAAATTCAAAAATACATTTTACAACCTACTCTTGCTTCTTGCCAAGATTGTAGTAATTGGTTAGGTTAGGTCAATTGGCTCAGTAAGGAGTTTTATTGCCTTAGTTTTTTTTAGGGCCCTTTTGGCTTTTTCAGCTGCAATCTTTCCCGGGTGTATCCGTTAAAATGCAGCATAAAATTAAACTGTTATTTCATGCCATAGAAAAACCTTTGGCTATCTTTCTGTCTTAAATTAAAAAAAAAACACTCAAATATTTCCCCCTATGTTTATTCAACTAGGCCTGAACGTAAAAAAGGATGTTCTGCTTAGATATTTATTATAAAAAATATCTTTTTAGAAAAGCATGCAATAATTATTTTCTATATAATATCAATATGGTTAAAATTTTATAGGCTTCCATAAATCTAAATAATTAACTACAAAAAAAAAATTATTACACCATATCAAAATTTCTTACAATTTTCCATTCTTCTAGATTTCACAGGGTTGCATATTAATAGCTTAAAATACTTAATTTTTCAAAGGAAATAATTTACTTGAATTTTAAAAAGGGTTTTCAACAATCTGACGCACATAAGACCTATAGTAGTGTACCTTGGACTGGTCCAAGGTACACCACTTGTATTAGGTTCGAGGTACACCACTTGGATATTAAAAACAAAATAGTTAATCACCAAGTTAAGGTTAGACTTAACTTAATTTCAAGCACACTGTTTTATAGCTAAAACTTTGCTTTATATTGCATAACCATCGTTTCTGAATAAACACTACATATTTGAGTAAAAAATTACACTGAAGAATCTGACCAAAATTTACTTTTGAACTGTGAATTTAGTTTTTCGAAACCTCTTTAATAAATTGAAATTTTAAACAAACAGATATAACTTCACTGAGATCCCTGGTAGCAAATACTTTAACTGCATGTGGTGTTGTTTCAATATCTAAGCTAATCGAGCTAGAATCAGCATAGGTTCGAGGTACACATACGTCCAAGGTACACCACTTACCCCTATTAATTAAGGGGTCTAAGGAGTCTTAAAAATGTGCAAAGAAGGAACTACAAAGTATAGTTTAATCTGTCATGTAATTTTTTAACCACTCAATATACAAGTATAATTTTTTTATATGTAATTCTACAAGATTTATTTATTATAAAACAAATTTTAAAATATATGAAACTTTAGCCAAAACTAAACTAAATGATATTAAACATTAAGCTATTTGAACACATTGTGATTAGGCTTGCGCGGCAAATTGTGAGGTCAAAATTGAAGACATGACCAAGAAAATGACTTTATATTGTACAAATATGTACAAACAAAGACTTATACCTAAATTCTCAGCTCAATTTTAATTAGAAATTATTTTAAGAACTTTTTTCTAAAAAAATTAATAAAAAATTTTAAATTTTGATTTTAAATTCATTTTTAAATAATTTCTAATTAAAATTGAGCTGAGAATTTAGGTATAAGTCCTAGTTTGTACATATTTGTACAATATAAAGTCATTTTCTTGGTCATTTTTTCAATTTTGACCTCACAATTTGCCGCGCAAGCCTAATCACAATGTGTTCAAATAGCTTCATGTTTAATATCATTTATTTCAGTTTTGGCTGAAGTTTCATTAATTTTAAAACTTGTTTTATAATAAATAAATCCTGTAGAATGACATATAAAAAAATTATACTTATACATTGAGTAGTTCAAAAATGACATGAAAGATCAAACTATGTTTTGTAGTACCTTCTTTGCACATTTTTAAGACTCCTTAGACCCCTTAATCCACACTGCTCAATATCTTCTGCCACAAGTCTTTTGCTTTTGAGTCGAATCATTATGTTAATTTAAGCACCAAATTCTTAGCATCTGCCATAAGATTATAATTTAAAATGACCATCGAGTAACTCGATACTTTTTTTTACGCAACAAACTCATCTCGCAATAAGGAATAACTTGAAATATTTTTCTTGGCTTCAAGTGAGCGGGAAAAGTACCAAACGATTTTAGTTAAAAATTGAAGAAATAAATAGCAGATAAAATTTTAAAAATATTTAATAGAGAACCCATGCGACTTTTTAAATGAAAGTTTGGGTCATGTAAAAAATTTTAATTATTAAAAACTCATCAATCACATATTTGTTGTGTAAAAAGAACTATAAATCTGGTTCTCTTCGAAATGCTGCTTGCAATGCCGGTTTCAGATTTTGATTGATACAGAAAAATTCTAAATGTGAATAAATTGTTCCCACTTGGGGGGGGGGGGGGCATGGTAAACCATGTCACGTGTGAACAGTGCACCGATCGAAGAGATCGGTTTTATAAAAAAAAAGCTGGTAAAAACTATGTCACATGTCACTTGAAAAAGCCATTTAAACAGAGTATCTGAATGACGAGGGTGACACCTGAGCTGGCAACAAAAACGACCCCAAAGCAACACTGTGCATGGCGTCAGAAAGGATTTTGGACCGTGATAGATTTATCGAGTAGTTTCATGTACAAGGTATGTTCGAAAAGTTATATGATTGGTTTCACAATTAAAAAAACCTCGCCGGTTAGGATCTTGCACTCACGCAGACGCAGTGACATTGTAAAATCCTAACCGGCACGGTTTTTTAATTATGAGACCAATCACAGAACTTTTAGAACACACCTTGTATACGGCGCTGTATCCTGAGATGGAATTTTTTTTAATGCACAAACTTTTTATGGAATTTCTGGAAGATGACATCAAGAGGGTAAATTCTACAGCATGACTGCTCAACCCAGTGTGCCATGCTAGCTAAAACCCAGGGCCGCCAAACCTAGCTAAACCGAAGTGGGTGTAGGATTTTTTTTACGCAGGTTACAATTCCTAAGGCAGAGGCCTCGAGCTGACTTGGAACGGGGAAAAAATGTATCTAAATTATTATAAGATCACAAATTTAAACTTCGTATAAGTTTTGGTAATTGGAAGTAGTAGCTCTGGAGACATCTGCGAAAGTATAATTAAATTCGAAGCTACGCAATATAAGTATTTTGAGAAAAAAAGTCTATTCAGCTTGTCAGTACGTCGAGGAAAGGTTATTATTCCCGTTGCTGAAAAAAATTGGCGGTGATAAATATTACACAAGCAAAGGTCTTAGTCACAACATCCCTTCGCTCGTCTTTACATCATCGCTATAACTATAAACAACCACGAATTAATTAAGAGTGGACTCCTGCATCACAAATGTTGCACCTGGCGTTTTATTTCTTTATGTTTAACTTCTTGAAAACGTCAGCGAATAACTAATTTCTGGTGTTCCTTGTGTTGAGCAGAGGATTTTTATGAGTTCTTGCGTTCATCGATGTCAGCAAGTCGGATAGTATGTTGTTGACGACGCGACACTGTTAATGACGCGTTTCGATGATGTTCCCGACCATAAATGAAATTAAGGGTCCGATGTTAAGTTAAATAAAGTGAAAAGAAAAGAGGGGAAATATTTTCTCAAATACGAAGTTTGATTTTTTTGGCTCGCGATCCATTAATTAAGTACCTGTTCAAAAATCAGATAAGGGCGGCTTTGCCCAATCTAAACATACATAGTAATAATGCACAGTAACTAAAGTATCACCAACCGTTCGTCTGCACCAACTCATTAGACGCCGCTATAAGAACAGAGTTGGAAAAAAAAAGAATTTTTTATTTTTTGTAGTTCACACAAATCCTAAATCGTTTAAATTTTTTGAATTCAACAAGTTTTAAATCATACTAAGTATCAATTTGCGAAAAAAAAATGCTTTTAGCACACGGTCGTAAAATAGGAGACTTGCCACATAATTTAATGATCAATTTTAATTGACTCTTTTATTATAATAACTCTTGATCGAAATTACTTTTGATAAAATAGAATTTAATTTACAAGCATTTTTGAAAAAATACGAAAGAAATATTTATTATTCGAAGCAAAAAATAAAATTTATAAAATGAAAAAAATTATGAATTGTTCCCAAAAAATAAAAAGAGAGATTTGGTGTTTTGTCACGACAAAAACTATTTGTTTCCAAAATAATCGCAGGATCAACAAACAGCATGCATGCAGTTTGCATACTGTTTGTTAACACAAGTCACATTTCGAAGGCGTTTACTTACCCTTTCACCCACCAAACTTGTTGAAATCACTTAATATATTGTTTTCGGAAAGCTACTATACAAACAAGCATATTGAAGTTTCATGAATGTTCATGTTATAAAATAAATAACGAAACTAATTTGACATTTTGTGGGATAGGAACGCTTCGCAGTTGCGTTATTTCTAGCTAATACTTAGAGTGCTTGAACTCAGCAAATATAGGCTTCGTAGCTTTGAACCTCCTGTTAGGTGACGAGATTAACACAAAAGTCGGCACTTGTTTAGTTGTTAAATTCTCATCGCACTAGAGCTACACAAGGGCTATTTGGCTACACCGGTACTTATTAAGATGAAACTCTTACTTATAAGTATCCTGAATTACAGTGGTGGACATAATTATAAGACACCTACCTAATTTGACAATACACTGAAATAAAATATTTAAATCCTTCAATTCTTCGTCAAATATGATAAAAAATTAAAATTTATTCTGTTATCACCCATAATTGTATTGCAGAAATGATATTTTATAGATTTTAATAAAAAAAGTTAAAAAATACCGTGGACAAAAATATAAGACACCCTAAATAATTTTCAATATGCAAATTTTCTGCTGCGCTGTTATGACGTCAGCAGTTAACTAAAGCAGCCAATAACCGTCTTCAGGCATTTACAAACATCCCGACATCCCACGAGGTATAGAATTAAGAAAATGAAATTTTCCTAAATTTTGGAGATTAAATGGAATTGGTGCTTCAATTAATAATACACTGCTCAAAACAATTAGAGGAGCACTTTTTAATTCCAAATTTAACTTCACTTCCAACTTTTTAATTTTTATCCTATAAATCTAAAATTTGTTAAATAGGTTCACTATGCATTCGAAATGAAATAGTAAAAAACAGGAGAAAAAATCTTAAGTTTTTAATACTTAAATTTAAAGGGGGAAAATGGAATAATAACTTTTTAATAAATTATAACAATAATTTTTTCAAAACTTTTTTGTTGAAATATATTTTTAAACATCTAAAAAATGTAAGCATGAAAAGTTAAGGGTCAATTTATTTTCTAAAACTCTGTTTTAAAGTGAAATTTATTTTACCACATTTTTCATGTTTTCATTAATTATAAAAAATAATTAAATTCTACAAAATACGTTATTCTTCCATCTAACGATACATAAGTGTCGAATTTAACTTAGTCTGAAAAAAATCACAAGCTGATGATTCCCAATGTAATCATTGGGAGCGAAAGGGTTTAAAACATGTGCTCCCCTAATTGTTTTGAGCAGTGTATTTCAAAAGTTGTTAAGCACTCTAGATGTGCTGTTAAACATCTTTTGAAAAGAGGAATTAATTAATCGGTGATTAAAAGATCTGGGCGTACTCCTTGCTTGTCCCCGAGAGACAGACTCCATATGCTTTCGCTCGCAACACAGAATCAGATGACCTCTATGGCCATTAAAAATGCTTTCAAACTGAATTAATCAATTCAGGCATCAGCATTCAGCAAGGCAATCATTCGCAGGATATTGCATAATGCTTCCTATGCGTAATTTTAAAAATGGGGGTAAAAACACCTCTTCTAAGGCGGCACAAAATGGACCTTCTAAACTTCGCGAAACAAACTATGGTCTGGACTGCCAAATGGTACTCTTTGCTATTTTCGGATGAAAAAAAGTTTAACCTGGATGACACTGACAGATTTCACTATTATTGGCATGATTTACAGAAGTCTCCTTATGTACTAATGAGCCACCAAATGGGTGGAGACTCAGTAATGGCTTGTTCTGGTTTTTTGACTCAGGAAAGCAGATATTGTTTTTGTCCGTTCAAGAATGAATTCCGAAGCGCGTAATAATCTTTTTAAAGATCAACTAGCAATATACGGTGAACTTCTTTGAAGCGAAAAATACACTTTCCAGCACAATAACACGTAATTTATACATCAAAGGAAACAAAGAAGTGGCTTTCAGAGCAAAGCATCAATGGTCATCCGTGGCCTTCTCCCTTCCCCAGACTTAAATCTCATCGAAAACTTGTAAGAGACCTTGGCTCTTGCAGTTTACCGAAATTTGTTGGAAGTTTGCATGCGTTGAAGACATAAAAAATGTTTTTGGGAAGAACAGTCTTGCGGTATTTTGTTAGAATCAATATATTCGATACTAAATCGCATATTTCATATTTTCATGTTATAAAAATCAATGGAGACTCCACCAAATATCGAATAACCTTGTTATATTATTTTCTTTTAAAACATTAGTGTCGGCAAACTATGTATACATTTGTATTTGGAAAAAAAAATCGGGTGTCTTATAATTTTGTCCACTATGTTTTTAAGTTTTTTCATTAAATTGTAAGAAAATATCATTATTATACAATAATTATATATGATAACAGAATAAATTTATGCATTTGACGTATTTGATAAGACATTTTTAAGGTCTGGATCTTTTTGTTTATTATTTGTCAAATTTGATAGGCGTCTTATAATTATGTCCACCACTGTAGTAAGCTCAGTTTGACTACACCACTGTTCAAAACCTGTGTTTACCTGTGTTTTGTAATGAACCAAAATAATAAACGCCCCGAATGGCGAAGTCACAGCGGTGCCAAGACAGGAGAAAATAATTATATTTTCTTTTTGAACCTTTGTAGAGTCGAATTATCGTCGCACGATTGCTATTGACGAATAGAATTTAATACGTAAACCACTACAATAGAAAGTGTCTAAACACTTAAAAATATTGGACCTACATTACAAAATGAAATTCGTGCAATCTCTTTTAATGTGTCGTTCATTTTGTAGATGGCAGCAGCATACAACCAAATAGTAAGGGAAGAAATTGTTAATTTCGCCTTTTTTTAAAGAATAATTGTTTTTTTCCCCCTCATACATTCGTTAAGTCACAATTAACATAGTACTGTTTTGTATAGAATTTTTAACAATTTACTTTGTTATTTTGTGACAGAAATGAGTGGCAGATGGCCTTATGTAGAAAAGAATACATTGAAAAAAAAGTATTCTAGGTAAAACTTCCACAGCAGATTGCTCCTATTGGTAAACGCTGGCCAAGTAAACGGTGACTTCATTTATTACATCAAATTTAAAAAGAGCTAGACTTATTTTTTACAAATTGCAATTTTGAAACAGCTGCACTTTCAGAAAAATATAAACGAAATATCCTCATTGAAAAAAAAGGGGGGTTTAATGTGAATATTATGTAAAAATGCGTTTTAGGTTTTTATATACATTTTTTTAAGAGGGACTGGACTGTCAGTCCCATAAAGCTAATGCATTTGTTTTGAAATCACAACTTTCGCAAAAGAATTGCTTTGCCATGTTATCCAATTTTCGCCATGTGGGAATCATCTTAACATCGATTTAAAAAAAAAATAGAAAATAACATTCGGTTATTTAATTATTGATAAAAATTTGAAATAGTGTCGCCACTTGCTTATGTTTTTGGCATTTTAAAACTTCAAAAATATATAATTAAAAAACTCGATGACATTTTCGTTTCGAATTTGTTTCGTTTTGATGCTTTGTTGATTCCAATACCTGAGGAAAAAGGCCTCACAATCAAAGCAATACTTCTGTGGAAGTTGTGATTAAAAAACTAATGCAAATTAGCTCTATGGGACTGACAATTCTTTTTAAACATTAACATTTGAAACAGGAAGTTTCGTTTGTAACTTTAAATATATAATATAAATTTGAAAATGCGACTTTGAATTTTTAAACTGACACTTTTAGAAAAGACCACCCTCAACGTAACTTGACTATATAGCACAGATTTGTGGCTCCTGAGATATTTTACTGTGTTAGCACTTGCTGCTCAAAGAAGGTCCGTATAAAATTGTCAGAATTTGGCTTAAATAACATTTCAAGCAATTCTTATGATAACTTTAGTTTTAAACTTCTATTTGTTAAGACAAAACTTGTTTCATTCCATTGAAATGTGCACTGGAAGTAGACCAATATTTAGCACCATGAAGGTCAGGTTTCATTTTTCTTTTCAACATTCTTTAATTTAAGATATCTCCAATATATAATAGTCAGAAAATAACTAGATTATAATTATGTAAGCATTTTAGAACTTGCTACAATTTAAAAATAAAATATATAATGACTGTTAATAAAAAAATTATTATTTAAAATTTTTCAACCACAAAATAAATTTCTTTCTTTAGAAAGTACTCTCAAATATATTCTTTTAACTTTGAAAAGAACTTTTAAAAACTCTATAGAAGAGAAAATTGATTTAAAAAAAAAATGTGCAACCATCTCTGATCGTCATTTCTACAAATTTAAACATGTATCTATAATTGATTAATTATAATTTCCATTTCTGTCTCAGAATAACTAGTAAAGGGAAAGACTCCATGTTGCTTATGGCATACTTTTTTATCCATTGAAACATTTTTAGACATTAAACATTGGACAATGAATTCTTTTTGATTCAGAACTTTTTAACATGCAGCAATACTTTATAAACAATAGATGATATTTTTGAAACAAAAAAAAACTTATGGATTATTTCTTCTGATAATGTCAGTTTCCATTTAAACATTTGAAAAAATACTTTAAGATAGTAGCAAAAAGAACATTGTATGTATAAAAAAGCTAAAGCATCATATTTAGTTTTCAGTTTTTAAAAATAGGAGTTAGATACCAAAACTATACATTTATAAGTGTGGTCAAATATACAAAAAAAAAACTGTTTTTATAACTCTTAAAATAATGGAGGAGATAAAAAAAAAAGTTACTACAGAATGACTCATCATGCATTAGAAATTCCAAAAAAAGGTGGAAAACATTTCCATTAAATACCAATCACTTCTAAGTTTTCATTTTACATATAATTAAAAACAAAAGTTAAAGAAAATGTAATATTTTCTGAAATCATTCAATTCAAATTTAACCTAGCTCTTTAATTGTGTGCCACCATTTCTAAAATATGTTTAAGAAAAAGAAGAAACAAACATTTAAAATTGCATTTTTTAATAATTTATCCTTTTTTTACAACAAGCTATATAAAAATAAGTACCATTCAAGAAAGATTCTTTGATTAGGAACTGAGTTACATAGATTGGTATAAAAAAAGTAGCTGCTGTATGGAACTGAGCTTTTCTGATCTTCACCTCTACTTTCAGCCTTCTAAGTGTACAATCTGTCAAACAATCCGAATCATCCGCTCATTCAACAATTTTTAAAATTCATTTCTATGTGTGTCAAATAAGTACCGTATAAGATTTTCCTTGGTGGGGGGGGGGGGGCTTCTATACAGGGGAAAAACAAGCTCTTTTTTTCAGTTCAGTTCCTCCTGAGCTCGGCCAGAAGCTCGTGGAAGCTCATGGCGAACCACTTGGACTCCTGCTTCACCTTCTCGCGCACCTGGTTGCCCCCGAAGCCAATGAAGCCGTCCTGAACAACAAAACACACTTCATTCACTCTTTCGAGATATACCAGGCATATGCACTGAACACTAACTTTTTATTAAAAAAAATTATCTTGATGGCGTCAGAAGTGAGACGTTTCAAGAAAATTGCAGGTTCCGTATAAAGTAAATTTTCATTCTAACAACCATAAGAAATTAATATAAATCACAAATAATTGTATAAATTTGGGTGCAAGCAAAACTAAAATGGAAAACATGTGGCAATTTAACCAAGGAGCAAAAGTCCTAGTTAGTGCTCTATGCAAAAAAAGACATAGTTCACATAGTCTAAACTGAAAAAACAGCATCAATATAATTAGTTACACTTTAGTTAGCTGCTCAAGCAAATCTACATATCTTACTTTTCACAAAGCACACTGCCACAACCTTTAAGTTATTACACTGTACTATTTTTTTATTATTACTTTAAAAGATTAGCTGCATGCATATAATATGACTAAATATGGCCAGTTTTTTCTAACTATGTCATCACATAAATTGCTTACATAAATTTGAGAATTTTATTATACTTTAAGGTTTAAAGTAATAGGGATTGAAACATTTAAAGCAAAAGTAAAATAAAATCCAACATATTTTTCTATTTAACAACTATGGTGTGGTGATTAATAAATTACAGTTATTAATCACAATCTCATGGTTAGTAACACAAAAAAAAACTCAGTACTTAATAATCTTACATGAAACCGAACCAAGCAAACATAATATCAAGCAAATCTGTACATATAATTTAACTTATACAACTCGTTATAATAGCAAAAAAATATTACAGAATAGAGTAGAATAGTCAATTTGTTTTTTATTGCTATTGAATGTTGATTGCATCAGTGTTGAACTAGAGTTAAGCATTGGGGACCTGTAGTATTGGACTTTAATAAATATAATTTAATAAATATGATTTTTAAAAAAGTTATATCCTCCAAGCAAAAATATAGACTAGCAATAAATACAGTAAATACACAATTAAAAATCTGATTGCATTTTCTGTCAATTGAATGTAAAGGTAGGTTATAAAGACATCACGCAGCAGAAAAAGCCACAGCATCATCAGCAGAAAGTGAAATGAGACATGAATGACAATTGCAGAGAGAAACATAGCAATAATGAAAAAAGTATAATAAAAAAAGTTTACTCAAAAAGTGTAAAATAAATAAGAAGTGTTAAGAAAATATTGCTACCTTTAATCGTTACAAGGTAACAAAAAATAACAAAAATATTACTATAAGTAGTACTTTTTATTGGGATTTAATAAATAATTGCATGAAGATAAGAACAACTAATTAAGAACCAAAAAGATCCAAATTCAAAACAAAAGATATGAGATGCACGTGTGCTCAGATTAGATAATAATGGTACTCCAATTGTCGGGAACCTAAGGTAGTGCTATCTTGTATTTCTAGCAACTCCAAAAAGAAATCCAGCAATAGCTTTTCAAAATGTTAAGATATTATTGAACCTGATGAAATCAAATCAAGATGCATGTCAAGGGCTACTGGTGGCATGGCTTAAGACATATGGCATGCAAGTTTGAACAGGAATCAAATGACAGTAGCAAATTTAGGAATAGGGATCATTAAGACAATCAATATGTTCAGCAAAACATATTTGTACACATTTTCTAGATTTTATTGCAATGAACATATTATCTATATACAAATTTCAAGAATTTAGTTCAATTATTTCAACTTTTGCAAAAAAAAAGCCTCATTTTCTCTCAACAAGAATAACAATTTCAGACTATAAAATGAGAATACATTTTCAGGAAACAAACATGTAGTACTTGAACATTATTTTAGATATTTGGATTGTTGATTGCAAATTTATATGTTTAGATTAGGAGGTTACCATAACTTAATCTGCATTTTTAAATTTGTAAATACTTTTTAATCTATTTGACAAATACCTACTTCTACAGCTTCAAGAACTCTTAATGATTTATATTGAAAAGTGAAAATGCGTAGAAAATACTAAGCAAAAGAAAGTCAAATTCTGAATTTTTAGTTCGTGATAAGCTGAGTTTCGCTTTAAGAGATTTTTTTTAGCATTAGCTCAAAGCCTTATTGGATGGGAAATGCTTTCAGTTCATCTTAAGGCTGCTCATCACCCCCATACCCCGTCCTCCTTCGATCGGACTTGCTAATGTTAAGTCCATGGGGGGGGGAATGGTTTTTGTTCCAAAAAAAGTCAAGAAATTATAGGAATATTTTGATGCGGTTTTTTTTTAATTCATAAAACTCCAATAAAGTTGTGCTTTTAGAGGTTATTTTTTTAAAAACGTTATTTACCTTTTTTTAAATCGAAAAAAGTTTAGATTAAAAAAGAGTAAATAATGCTTTTAAAAAAAAACCGCATCAAAATATTCCTATAATTTCTTGACTTTTTTTGGAACAAAAACCATTCCCCCCCCCATGGACTTAACATTAGCAAGCCCGATCGCAGGAGGACGGGGTATGGGGGTGATGAGCAGCCTTAAGCGTAATTACATGTTAAGTGTGTTTGTGTTAATGCATAACTTTCAAAAAAGAACCAACTCACCGCGGGGGGGCATGCGGCGAGGTCTGTGGCGCCGTCCCCCACCATGACGAGGCGCCGGTGGCCGAAGCGGTGCTTGAGGTAGCTCACCACCTCCGCCTTCCCCTCCTGGTGGGAGGTGGGCTCACCCTCGTCGAAGCCCGCGTACTCGCCTGCAGTGGAAGAAAGTCTTCATTAAAAACTCAAAGGTAATGCTTCAAATCAGTAATAAAGAAAATGATAAATGGTTCCCAAAGGGTTAACATACTGTTTAACAGAAATGGTACATCTGTTGACACCGGCAGGTGCTGCACCTCACTCACTTGAGGAACATGCACTATTTTATAGACAGATGTTTAGGATGGAAGTTGGCCCCTATACAGGTAATTTGTATGCAAGTTAATGCCTTATTTTACTTCGTTTCAAGGGTGTTAGCTAACCCTCTCAAAAATGATGGACAACTCTTAATGATCAGAGCCATATTAACTCATTAACAACAATTGGCAAGAACACTTAATGTGCCAAATTGTTTTCTGCTTAGTTACTATTGACTCTGCTTGCATGTTACTATTAACCCGTTCCTTACTGAAACGCCCCAAAACGCTAAAAAAAACTAAGGATTCGATAATGTTATTCTTACCGAATATTAAGAGGAAGCAAAAATCTTTCATAGCAAAAGGGTTAAAGACCAAATGTAAGACAAATGAAAACCAGTACTGACAAATTAAGTCTCTTTAAAAACTTAAACATAATGTTTTGAATTGGTAAGGAAAGTGTTAATGGTACTCATAAATGGTACTTTAGTAGATTAACATATTTCATTATGGCAAAAATAAAGTGACTAACAACACAAATATGTGTATCCACAGATCTATAAAATTCTGTAATAGATCCGTATTGTTCTAACAATGAAATATGAAAACATATAACTTCAGGCGATTCTACTGGTAAAACATAATAAATTATATCTCTGGGTTCATACTACTGGTTATTACATTACTTAAGTGTAACTAACAGAACACACAAAGATGAACAGAAAGTCCATATAAATGCCAAAAAGATATCAACTAAATCTTGTATAGACAGAAGAAAGAACATTATACATAAAATTAGATGACAAAATAATGGTAGCACTTTAGAGTCAGATATATAAACACAACTGCTGTGGGCAGGTAAACTGCAGTAACTTCCATAGTGACTTGGACCATTGTTGCAAGCATCCAATTACTCCAACTATTAAGAAAACAAACTGGAATTTTTTTTATTTCAGATCAAAAAATGGTACAACTCATTGTTGTGATTACTGCAGTACATCTGCCCACGGCAAACAAGTCATTAAAACCAAGTATTTTTATTAAATTAGCTTATGTCTACTAAATTAATCTGCAATCTATTTCACAATTAGATGTTAATATTACATGCTTATCATCATAAGAACTCAAAGGACAGTTTTGCGTACATTTTAACAAAATATTTTTGAGGCTCCAGAAGTAGAGATCAAACTGATAGGACAAGGCAAACATGTTTTTTACTGAACCTACTAAAAGTCCTAACCCAGCTTTTAAGTTTGTTTTCTACTGATCTCTTCAGACTGTTGCAATACTGAGAGAAACGAGTGCATCCCTCTGAGGGATGTATGAAGCCACTATGGAGAAGTCCTTTGTAATCATTTTCTACATAAATTTAATTTAAAATTACAGAATTATTATTCTGAAAAAAGATTAGAATTTTAAATTTAATATTACTGCAATAAGTAAGATAGTCTAAAAGAATTTAAACTTTGCCGTTGAAATTGTAATGTTACGCATTTCCATCCAGGATTCACCCCATTTTGGAATGCACCCACCGTTGAAGTAGAACTTGATGGAGTTGGCGAAGACGTTCTCGAGGGGTATGTCGAGGATCTTGGCCACCGGGTCGATGATGGCGTGGAAGCCCCCGCTCACCAGGTACACGGCCACCCCCCGGTCCTGCAGCTCCCCCACCAGCTCCCTTTCAGAAGAAATGACACGCACGTCAAGCAAATGAAAGATAAGAAAGTCATCACATGACACTGAAACACACTCTGTTAAATCATATTAACAAATGGGGTTGAAACAACGGATATGCAGAATGGGCAATACTTTTATTAATTGTAATCAGAAAAAAAAAATTAGGTAAGTAAATAATTTTTAAGGAGTGACACATTTTAAAGTCTCTTATTCAAAAAGCCAAAGAAATTGTGATAAGAAGTGTGAAAAATAAAGTAAAATAAACATGCATTTTTTTAAGAAAGGGAAAAATACAGATGACTTTTTTTTACATGCAAAAAAAGTGGAATTGATATGTAAATGTTATCGATAGTTCATTTACAACATGAGGGAACACAGATAAACTAAACCATGTGATATTTGGCCATACTGGTTTATTTAATTGGAAAAATATTTATTTTGTAAACATACACAAAAACAGACTATGAGAACCACTTGTTCATCGGATGTAAAAGTCTTTAAAAGGGTGGGATTGTAATAAAATTTTGTGGCCATTTACTTTTAAAATGCTTCTTAAAATACGTCTTACTTTTTAAATGCTTTGTCAAATATCAAAATGCAGTAGTGTATTATAATTAGTTTGTAGGAAGATAAACTATCAAAAATATACATAGTTCAAAAGTAAACTGGTAATGGGAAAGAAGAATTTAAATAACTAACAAAAACATTATAAATGTTTTGGTTCCAATAAGTTTTTGCAAATTGACTTAAGAATCTAGAAGATGTGTTACAATATGGGCAGAATCACTGTTAAAATGGATGTGAATTTTTATTACAATTTTCAAGACCCTATTGTGAAATATTAATTTAATTGCTTTTTTAAATACAAAAAAGAATCATTAGTTCATAGATAGATAAACATTGAATTTGTAGATAGATAAACATTTGAATTCTTCAAAAAGCAACAACCTATCAATGGTCAAGATCAATTAACTTGCAACTTTTGCAAAAACAGTGTCAAAGAACAACATGCTTTGGTTAAAATAAGATTAAGTACAAGTTATGTTGAAGATGCGAGGAGAGAGGGGTGGTCGGACTCACTGTATACCAGGGGTTAGGTGGGGCGGGTGGGAGCGCAGGTAGCTCTGCAGCATGCCCGTGGTGGGCTCGATCAGCTGCAGCCGCTTGGAGAGGGCCTCCCGGAACGTCAGGCCCCCACGCATGGCACGCAGAGTCCTGGAACAAACATTCATAAATTAACAGGGATATAAGTTGTCCAAAAAACATATAAAAAAGTTAATTAACTCTCTTCAATGATGCGTTTTGTGTGGAAGATAGTATTCATGAACAAAACAAACTGGAAATGGGCACAGTATTAAGAATAATCTAATACAAAATTACGAATGCAAGCTACTTTTAATATTTTTATATATAACTATAGAATGAACAGGTAATACAAAACTATTCTCTCAATAGCTTTGTATTGCCTCTTCACATAGTTATTATTTTCATTAAAAATGTTTTCTATGTATTGTGTTATGTACTAGACTTATATAATATTTCAGCACCGGTTGGTAAGATTTTTAAGATTTGCTCTATAAGTTCTAGTTGTTTTATAATCTGAATAGCTACAAAGATAAACCAAAAAGTGAAAGAAAATATGGCCACATCGAAAAGTTTACCCTATTTGGCAACAAATCTTAATTTCTATCATCAGCTAGCAATGTATTGTAAGCTGTGTAACTATTTTTTTTTATCCAAGTTCATTATTCTCTATTACTCATCTGAGGGATACAGACGTATCTGACAATTGGGTTTTATAGCAACATTTTAAAATAGTATGAATTTTATTAAATTTTGAAATATGAAAAATGCATTGGTACTTGGTATGTATATAACATTGACACTAGTATATACGAGTCTTATATAACCATACACAATAGAAAAAAAAATTAAAATACAGGAATTTTAAAAGGGACACTTCATATGTTGCATTTTGTATATACGGTAGAACCTCGATTATCTGATCTAATTGGGACTGGAGGTTGGTCGGATAAGCGAAAATTCTGGATAATAGAGAATTTTTGTTTAAAATAGTAAAACTTTTATTACAGAGGGACGTCCTTTGTCTTTGTCCAATTTGTTTGAAAGTCCACTGACCTTAAATCTACTCTGGTTTTGCAATTGTCAACATTGGATTTTAGTGTTAAGTAATCTCTGAAATTGAGACTTTCTGGCAAACAGAAACTGCCTTAAAAACTATTTTTAATATCTATTTTTATTTTTCAAAAAATATTCTAAAAGAGTTTTGGAAAAAGAGCTCCTTTTTCCAAACCATGATCCTTCTTCCTTTGATGAACAAGCGAGAAGGATCTTGTAAGAGAAATGTTATGTGTTAATTAACGGACGGGCGGTTAACAAAGAGTTCTGAACAAAAGAGGGCCAGATAATCGAGTTTCGACTGCAATAAGTTTTATAGAAGGGTATTGAATAAAAATGGCTCAAGGTGTATAATGGAAGGGTGCCTTACAGGTCGGTGACTTCCTTCTCCTTGTTGGCGAACTTGGCGAGTTCGTCGATCGCCTCGTCCATGCACACGGTGGAGTCGACGTCGAAGCACACGGCGTCCGCGCCACGCCACAGGGCGCGCACCAAAGCACCCTCGGAACTGCCGTTGAGCATAGACATGGGCATCAGGGAGGGCTGGAAGGAATGGAAAGAAGGTCTGCACTTACGATGGACTCATGTCATTGAAGGGAAAGCCACAATCAACAAGCTTAGTGAATAAACATGCTATGGGACGTTTTTGAAAAATTGAGGTTTTTGTGTCCATGAACATATTTGCCTCCTTTAAAAATAACAAGTTTCCCCATTTTTTTGTCATTAAAGTTAAGCATAATTTATACCATTTGCATTGTACCATTTTTAACAGATTTAAGTGCAAACAAAAACTTTTTTCTTGTTTTCACTTTTTCCCCCACTCAGCACATTCTTCCACTAAGCTCTTCAATATAAAAAAAGATTTTTAAATTTGAAAAATAAGTCAAATTAAATGAAGCATGTTACGTTATTTAGGTGCAATATGCGTGGATCAGCAATTCCACTCATTTCTTTCATTTGATGTTAACTCTTACTGATATTCACTTTTTACACACATCTGGCAGACAGAAAGAGTCATTTATAAAATCAACCTAAACTAAAAGAACCCTTGGAATACAAAAAGTGGGACTGGAAAGTGTACTTGAAAGTAAAAAATTCCAAATATTAATTGAACATCCTGAACGCTGATCTCACAAATTGATAGATCAGTTTTGGAATCACATTTCTGTGTTCAAAAGATGTTCAAAAACATTGTTCATGCAAGGAAACAATAGCAAATTTTGAAAGTTAAAAAAAAATACTGGTCATTTTTCATATAGTTTTCGCTGTAAGTACAAATATAGTTCAGTTTTTTTTCTACGTTAATCTCTTTTTTCCTTACAATATGACTTTTTGTAAATTAAAAATAGGTCCAATATAACCTTTTGCCTGTGGCATTCAAAATTAATATATTTTTTTTTTGAAAATTAACTCTAAAGCTTCAGAATTAGTTTTATTGGCTTAAAAGTTAAACATTTATTAAATTACTTATTTACTACTGCTTTACCACACAACCAAATATCTCTAAAACTAGAGTTTAAAAAATACTTTAAGTGTGATATTCATGCTAGCACACATAATTGAATCTGTAACGGGTCCTTTCTCCTCTGAAGGCCGCTGCATTGAATAGAGTGCAAGACTCACACTCTTCCATGCAGTCTCATTTAGAAGTAGCCACCTAGTTCCCAAAAGCAGGGCTGGATTTCTGAATAGGCTAAATAGTCAGTAGATAGACCAGCGAATTTTTTTGGAGGGGCAAAATTTACGACCAATTGAAGTGGCATTAGGCATTAAAAAAATTATTATAAAGATATAAATATTTTTAAGAAAGAAAACTAATAATTTACATATAAATGCATAAACCGTAACTTCACCGTATATATAGTATTAATACTTCGTCTCAAACATGGTCGATATGAGGGCAACTGCACTCTATAGGGGAGAGGAGGGAGGATTGGGACGGTGGGAGGGGTGGGACAACTGAAATTATGGCAAAATAAATGACCTCATTTTATTTTCAGTCTCACCACCAGATAGCATATGGATAGCTTCTTGTTGTTACCTATATCCAGTTTATCCAGATTCAACTCTCAGTTTACATTCGGAAAAAGTTTATTTTCACACCTCCAGAGAAAGTTTTTAATCTATTTTAAGTTCTATTTATTTACTAAGGTAACTTCCAAAACAAACATAATATAGTGTCACAGTACTCTTAAAGATACAATGTACGCTTATCAGCAATTTAGTAAAGTCCAAAGTCAGCATGTTTTATGTAAGAAGTTATTTTTTAGAAGCATTATGTAGAGGGAGGAATGGGACACACTGAAGGAGGGAGGGATGGGACAGGTAAATTCCTCCTTTTTCCAGTCCATTCTTCCTTTCCCCTGTCCATAAGTTCATTTCCTAAAGCCGAACTTAGGAATCCATTGAATAAAAGTAAATGAAATAAAAAGGACAAAAAAAGGAGTAAACAGATACCCTGAGAAGAAGGAAATTGAGAAAGCAGAAGCTGCCAGACTAGGAAAAAAAGGTACCAACTAAAATATGTTTGTTCAAGCTTAAAATTTAAAAATTCAAAAGAAAATTACCGTTTAAAGATCTGAAACCAGTGATAGCGACGAGTTATTATATTCATTACATGACAGTTCAGATGATGACATGGAAATAACACAAGAGATAGACTGGATGAAGGACAAGCCTAACATAGGCAAATATAATTTTGTGCTTGTCAAATTCCTCACCAAACAGTCAATTGTTTTCTACGTTGCAGTGGTGGAGAGTATTGGCAATGGTGAAAGTTACAATGTAAAATTTTTGAGAAAGGACATGAACGGAAATTTAAATTTTCCCCAGCAGGATGACTATAGTATAATAGAAAAAAATACATTATCATGAAATTGCTGCCACCACAATTGATTGGTGGGACCAGTAGAGCGCAGTCTTGCTTTTCTTTTGATGTAAAACTTTCTCATTATGATATTGATAAGTTTTCTTTAATTTTCAAATGTGTCCCATCCCTCCCATACTCATGTCCCACTCTTCCCACCCAAGAGGGAGGAATGGGACAAAATTCTTGCAATTTGAATTTCTCAACAATAATAAAATAGTTCAACATTCACATGCTTTGTATTTTTTAAAAGTAATTTAAAACATGTAAGTTTATTATTTAACCATTTGAATCTATAAATAAGCAAGGGATAATGAATAAAAAAATATTTATGTGAAAATGTCCCAATCCTCCCTCCTCTCCCCTACTCCTGGATTTCGAAATTGAAAGAAAAATTGTAGAAAAGTTTTTAAAAAATTCGCCTATTTTAATTTGAAACTAACCAACTACCTTTCCCAGAAGGGGGAGAATTTTGTGACAAGGGTAGCAAAACTTTAAATCCGGCCCTGCTAAGAACAAAACACATACATTTTATAATTTCTCAAAGTTAGGGTAAGGTGTCTCTTAAAATCATTTACTGCAGAAATAGAATTTTTATTTCAACTGTGGGTTTGAAAAAAAAAAACATTCACACAGCCAACAAAAACAAGGCCACCTTTCCCCTCAGGGTTAGTTGAAAGATGAGTATTATGAATTGCAGAATAATAAAATATAATAGAATTATTATTCAATAAGAAATACTTTTAAATTGTTAGTCTTAGAACTATTATCCTAATCGCAACACAAAAATATCGATATCACTTTTGTTAAAATTATTACAAAAGAAATTAATGAGAATCTGAGTAAAATTGTTAAAAAAATTACAAATAAAAATCGGTTGAAATAAGTCCTAGCAAATTTCGAAATGAAATCAATTTGGTAGAACTAAAAATATTTAAAAGTCATATCATAATTTCCTTTTTTTTATGATAACTTTAAAATTACCACCTTCACCAAAAATCATTCTAAATTTGTTTGAAAAATTAAGCATTCTTATTCAACTCACTTTTAAAGATAAAATAGCGAACAAAAGTGACAAAATCAAAAAGATAATTAAAAAGCACACATTTACATTTACTTGCATTCTAAAATAGTACTACTCAATTACTTTTCAAATTTACTTAAATATTTACCTTACTAAAACCGTGGTATAAACACACAATATTTTGATCAAGTAAAGAATTTGAAAAGGCAAAGATGCATACCAACACAGCACAGTCCTTACGTCAAAAGAGCACCTGTTAGCAAAGCACACTTTCTGGGCTACCTACTTCCACAGCTGTTCGATGGAGCGAGAATTTAAAAATAAATAAGGTTGAAGGTCAGAACAACTTACCTTTACAGTTACTTTTACTGCTTTCGGAACCAGTTGTACGAGATCATTAAAACTTCCTTAATTAAACCTGTTATCTCTAAACTTAATTTTCCATATTTTTCTCCTGGTTCTAATTTATGAATTTCGATTGAAAAGTTATTTGTGTACTTTTCTTGAAATTTTGTGAAAAGCGTTGCCAACTTGTTAGCACTAAATTTATATTTTGTTGGTGTGTTACGACAATATTGCCATATTTATTATAGTCCAGGCAACGAAGAGTTCTAGAGGGAAAGCTTTGGAACACAATTTTTGACTTCATAACTTTGTTTAGACTAGTTAGGAGGTAAACATATCAAAAGTCCCTGCCCCTAGCCCCTGTGCTGAAGGGGGGAGGGGGGGTTGAATGTCCCATTTTTCGGTTTTTCGCTTATATCTCGAAAACTATGCATTCTAGCTATTTAATTGTAATACACAAAACGAAAGCTGATTAAATTTGCTACAAGCTGCACCTCATGTGTTTTAATATCTTGTATAGTTTTCGAGATATCCGCTCTTGAAAGTCGGTAATTTTGGAGAAAACACTTCTCCCCCCACATTTTTCCTCTTTTTTGACCGGATAACTTTTTAATAATACATCGAAACACTAAATTTTGGCCCTAGAGTGGTAGAGAATGTAATTATTTTCAATAATATATCTTATTTTACTATTTTATCTATTTTCCTTCAAATTTTAAAGCGGTTTCAGTGTTGAGTGAAGATTGTACTGGCAGTCCCATAGAGCTAATGCATAAGTTTTGAAATCACAACTTTTGGAAAACAATTGTTTTGCCATGTTATTCCATTTTCCCAAGGTATTAGAATCATCATAACATCAATTTAACACAACATTTAAAAGAAAATAACATCCGGTTATTTAATTATTAATTAATAAAGTATTAAAATAGTGGCGCCATCTGCTGTATATGTTTGACATTTTAAAATTTCAAAAATATATAATTAAATAACTAGATAATATTTTCGTTTCAAATTTGTTTCATTTCGATGTTATGTTGATTCCCGTACCTGGGCAAAAAGGGCTAACATGGCAAAGCAATACATCTGTTTAAGTTGTTATTCCAAAACTAATGCATTGGCTCTATCGGACTTACAACCCCTCTTTTGTACACTTATTCTATACTGAACGTCTAAATAACACTGATACTCATTTTGTAGGCACGTTGTTACTTTAATATTTTATCTATTTTATTTCATTTGTCAAACCCCAGTGGGAAAACAGTCAGATGATCCTCCTGTTCTTCATCTTCAGAGTCAACTTGAGAGACACTTTTGAGGCTAGTCCCCTGGGAATTTTGGCATTCTGAGGAACATTTGAGACTTGATTTTTTACAGCTACAGTTTGAGCTGGCACAGACTTTCATGCATCTGCAGAAAATTATTTTCAGAATATCGTCGGGTGCTGCTGCTAACTCACTGTGCACTTTGATCATCAGGCAGTTATTCTCAATCTTCCAATCATACACAAGAGGAGGCAGGTCATTTCCCAGCCACAGCTCATCTTGGTGTAATATTCAGAGGAAATACTGTTTTACTGCTTCCTCGGTGGGGAAGAAGACGATATATCAGGCTTGATGGCGGCTCCGGATTTCAAGAATGAATTATACCTGTGGCATTGGGGAAGGCCTCTTTCGTTGGAGCCCCATAACACCTCAAGATGCAGGTATTGCCTGCCTTTTGTACCTGATAGGGAAGGGTATGAAAAGATCGCTGCTGCTTTTTGAACCTCTGACGACTTCGTACATAACTTTGCAAATGCGATCCTGCTTTTTCGAAATGTGCAAGATGTAGTGTCACATCCAGCTATTGTGTTTGCAAAAATAGCACGTCCTAAACCCAGTTGCTGTAACTCTTGGGATGAGAATAAAAAAATCCTTTGTCTTCCCACGTCCAGGCTTTATGAAACCGATGTCCTTATGCACATCAGCTGTAGCCATCAAGAGGACTGTGAGGTCTACACAAAATATTAAAGTATAACATCGTGCCCGCAAAATAAGTATCTGTGTTGTTTCCGACATTGTCACAGCCGCATGCCGTATCCACTATCAGAACGTCCACATCACTTTCTGCTTCAGGTATAGCACCTGACAGTTTTCCCACTGAGGTTCGGCGAATGAAATAAAATAGATAAAATATTAAAGTAACAACGTGCCTAAAAAATGAATATCGGTGTTATTTAGACGTTCAGTATAGAATAAGTGTACATAAGAGAGGTTGTCAGTCCGATAGAGCTAATGCATTAGTTTTGGAATAACAACTTCCACAGATGTATTGCTTTGCCATGTTAGCCCTTTTTGCCCAGGAACTGGAATCAACATAACATCGAAATGAAACAAATTTGAAACGAAAATATTATCTAGTTATTTAATTATATATTTTTGAAATTTTATAATGTCAAACATATACAGCAGATGGCGCCGCTATTTTAAAATTTTATTAATTAATAATTAAATAACCGGATGTTTTTTTCTTTTAAATTTTGTGTTAAATTGATGTTATGATGATTCTAATACTTTGGGAAAAGGGAATAACATGGCAAAGCAATTGTTTTCCAAAAGTTACGATTTCAAAACTTATGCATTAGCTCTATTGGACTGCCAGTACAATCTTCACTCAACACTGAAACCGCTTTAAAATTTGAAGGAAAATAGATAGAATAGTAAAATAAGATATATTATTGAAAAGAATTAAATTCTCTACCACTCTAGGGCCAAAATTTAGTGTTTCGATGTATTATTAAAAAGTTATCCAATCAAAAAAGAGGAAAAATGTGGGGGGAGAAGAGTTTTCTCCAAAATTACTGACTTTCAAGAGCGGATATCTCGAAAACTATACAAGATATTAAAACACTTGAGGGGTGCAGCTTGTAGCAAATTTAATCAGCTTTCGTTTTGTGTATTACAATTATATAGCTAGAACGCATAGTTTTCGAGATATAAGCAAAAAAACGAAAAATGGGACATTCAACACCCCCTCCCCCGTTCAGCACAGGGGCTAGGGGCGGGGACTTTTGATATGTTTACCTCCTAACTAGTCTAAACAAAGTTATGAAGTCAAAAATTGTGTTCCAAAACTTTCCCTCTAGACCCTTTTTTCAGCCTTCGTTGCCTGGACTATTAGGGGAGAAAGTTACTTTATCAAGAATCAAGGTTTCTAAATTGGTAAGAAGAGAACTTTTAATATAACTTCAGTACAATAGAGACATGAAAACAGTCGTATAGTTAGAAAAACTACTATTCTAAGATTACCATGATGACTCCTGAGCTGACAGAATTTTTTTTTTTTTTTTGCCGGGTATACGCCGCCGAAGTGATGACGTCTCATCATGGCTGCTGGGCACATCTGGGCATAAACAAACGCCTTTCAGTTGGAGAAGTGTGTTGCTTTTCATTAGGCGGCTTGTGTTTGTCCGAAAATAACTTCCCTGTTCCACATTTTAACTTTTTTAAAGGTAATTTGCAAGCTATAAAAAGAGGAGAGAAGCACCTTCAAGCCTCACAAGTCACACGTACAAAGTTTTCTATTTGATTCAGATTTTTTTCAACCTGGGGCGCAACTAGAAAAAAAATTCTAGGGGGATTCAATTTTTTATTATTTTTCAATAAAAATTATTATTAAATTAAAATAATTCTTTTTTAAAATAGTTTTTGATTTCAATAATTCTTAATTAAAAAAGTTTTCAATTAAAATGGTTTTTCTTTAAAATTAATTTTAATGAAAGTAGTCTTTAATTAAAATAGTTTTTTATCAAAATAATCTCTAAATTAAATAGTTTTCGATTGAAATTATTTTTAATTAAAATTATTTTCAATTGACATTTTAATCAAAACTATTTTTTATTTAATTTTTCTGGGTATATACAGTGTTTTACTATTAATTTATTATTACTAATTACTTTTTATGAACAAGAATTAGTTTTTACTTTAAAAATATTTTGATCATACTTGCTTCAAATGTAATGGTGTGCACCAATTTCTTAAAATTTATTAAAGAAGTTAAATTTTCAATAAAATCATTGTATCAGTGTTTTTTCCAATTTATTTCATTTAATTTTTATTTATAAAATAATACTCTAAAAAACTAATTAAATAAATTAAATCGTACAATAATTATTTATTTAAAACAAAAATTCTTGTTTATAAATAGTAATTAGTAATAATAAATTAGTTACCAAGAAAAATTAAATAAAAAATGATTTCAATTAGAAATAATTTCAAATTAAAATAATTTTTATTGAAAATAACTTCAATTGAAAATTATTGAATAAAAAATTATTTTAATTAAAAACTATTTAATAAAAAATTATTTTAATTAAAAACTATTTTAATAAAAATCATTTTAATGAAAACTATTTTAATTAAGAATCATTTTAATGAAAAACTATTGTAATGTAATAATTTTTATTGACAAATAATAACAAATTGAGCCTTAACAACAGAGCTCCCTGGCTCTCTTGTTGTACTCTTTGCAATAAAATTGATCCGAATCCTGTATATCTATAGTAGTTCGTATATATAGTGTTCGTAGAATATATCTTCAAGGTATATAAGTAGTGATCTTTACCTTTTGTAGTGACTTTTTTCTTCTAAAATTGATTTTAAAAAAATATAGATCAAAAACCAAATTTGAGTTGGAAATGTATGTTAACAAGAATAAAACTCATGGAATGAAAGAGTGGGACTGAATTGAATTATCACAGCACTACCCAAGGGCAATTAGTGGTTTCAATTAGAACCACAGTCAAGTGACGAGCCAACACTCAAGATCATTAAACGAAGAAATTACACATGAAACAAAATAAACCACACATTTTAGTATAACACTGCCTTTCTTTTTTTCCACCACACCAGGAAGAATTCAATTCAATGCACCCTTCTTTTGAAAACATGTGGATTAATATGATAAATAATGAAATAAGACAAGGGGGTAGAAAGTTCTAAAAGTTTATTTACACATATGTACATGACATTTGAATGCAAAAGTGATATATAAAATAGATGAGATCTAAGTTTGGTCACGCAGTCCTATCAAATTCAAACTTAATGGTTCAATAATTTAACAGCTTTTAAACAAAAGGTTTTTTACTAGTCAAAGGATTTGTATAGAAAAATATCCAGGTAACATATAAATTATTCAAGTGTGTAGTTAATACATTTTGTATTAACATGTAAGTACTTTATTGAGATACATTGGAATTTAAACATTATTTAAGGGTGGTGTCCCAAAATATTTCTGAAGAGTAGTTTTTATTAACCTTTTACATCATCGCAGTCTGGCCAGAGTATAGAAAAAACCTTGGTTTCATAACTATTTCTTGTTAAAGGTACAGGCTAGCAGCAAATACAATGTCTCGCTTGATAAGTTTGATTGCTAGAAAAGAAATAAGACATTAATATTCAGAAAACAGTTGTTAGCAATACTTACAAAATGCAATATCAATAATGAATTAGTTATGAAGCATACAATCCCAATGTAGAGTGGATACACATTGTTTCAAACATTACCACAAAATTTTGCATCTAACGAAAATGATTTGTTAAGATGTATTAAGAGTGTGACTTGTGGCGACGCGCTGACTAGAAGTTCGTCAGTGGCGGGGCTCTTCTTCTGTGTTCACCAGTGGTGGCGCTCAAGTACTGGTAATGCCAATACACATGCCTCACACTTCAAGCTGCTCTACATAAGAACTGCATGGCGGACTATCTTTCTCTTTTTACAGTAACTTTTACCAAGTTTACTGCCTGCGTGTGGTGCCAGTAATCAAACCAACTTTAATTATTTACATTTAATAATAACCTTCTTGTTAATGTTTTTGTTTAATAAATTTTTGTTACAAGCGTTGAATTAGATGGTAGTTATTTAACCCAGCAATCACTCACGCCTGTACAGACTTATTAGACATTGGTCACACATAAAGTGCACAGTTAGACACACATAAAGGAGTAAAATGTTAGCACAGATATGGAATCTTTAGTTTTTTTAAAATTAAATTATTTAAATACTAAATTCTCAAAAAAAAAAAAAAAATTAAGGAAAGCTTTATTTTTGTTCTACTTGTGAAAAAAATTAAGTGTTATGTTAAAGACCTTAAGATAAGAAATGTTATATTTTTAGTACACATTTAAACTGCAGGCTTGTCTCAGGACTCACCCTCGGAGAACTTGTTCTCCATCTCCGTGTTCCCGATGGCCTTGGCGGCCTGGCACATCTGACGCATCAGCTCTTCCAAGCGACGCATGCATCGGATCACGCTCCCTGGAAAAGATAGAAGGTTTTGCCAACTTTTGAAAATAAAATATATATAAAGGCATAACTCTCTTTTTAATAAAAAGATTTAAGCTTTTTTTAATGATGTGTTTGGTAATTTGAAGTTGTGCCACATATTAAGTGACTCAAGTGCTTTTGAGTTAAAAACCATAAACTTCGAGCAAGGCATAATGGAGTTTACTGCTACTGGAAGGATTCAGAATTTTGATTTCCATTTAAAAAAAAAAAGAATTTGGGTGAATACTCTGAAAATGAACAATTCTTGTCCCTGCCAGTTTTGAAAGTAATAAAGGTTTTTAAAAGCAAAGTAACTTAGCAATAAATGAGAAGACAGCTTATAGAGTATAGAACAAATAATTATACAAGATTTTCTTTTTTTTAGTCTACAGAGAGTGATATATCATGTCTGTGGTCTGTCAAAACCCTCAATTTCATGCTTAGGTGGTTCATACTTAAGGCTTTGGCCGTTTGGCGATCATGCTATTTTTGGGGTACTGTGTGTCCAGATGCACATACACATGCATGATACGGTTTGCTGCCAGGGGAATGTTATAGGGAAAACCATGTATTTTCCCCGACCTGCACTCACAGACAATACGCAGATTATTTCAATTTATTCCTTGCACTGTCATAGGCTGCCAGATTCGCCTTGCGATGTAATAGGGTGAGGCATCCGCTAGCAGTCAGTGATTGGTTTAACAAAATTTTTATGCGAGAGCGTTTCTGACATAGCAGCGCTTAAATACTCTTACCGGATCATTTTTGCTGAGAGATATCTTTAAAACCTTTTAGACCATCCTCATTTGAATCGCTGAATCTCAACTGCTGTGTTTTTAATAAATTACTATCTAGTAATATTTACGTTTAAATATATTTTCAATAAAGTTTCTGTTGCTGACAAGAAAAGCAGTTAGCTTCATTCAACTCTGCTCACATTAAACCTAATAGTGATCATCAATAAAGTTAATAATACGTTCGTTGACTCAAGAATTAAATTTTTTTTCCTTCAAAATACACTCAGTATGTTCTTCCACCGAGCTTTTTCATTGAAGTGCTATCACCCCCCAGCGCACACAAACTCACCCTCGAAGACGTCGGTCATCTTGCATATGTTTGCGAAGGAGGTCCCCTTGCTCCACGCGTACACCACGTCCATGAGGTGGGGCCGGAACGAGTCCACGTACTGGTCGCTGTCCACCTCCAGCTTGCACTCCGCGCTCACCTTCGCAATGCGACGCGCAGTCTCCTGATCACACACAGGGGGGGAGGGGTTGATATTAAAGAGAAAAGAGTTTCAAATATAGAGATCACAGTAAAAGTATTAGAGCGGCTGAATAATGTGACCTTTAATGGCAGCGATGGGACATGCATGGCACAAAGAATTTCAGGGCAAACAGGCCAGTGTTGCCACCACTTTAAAGAAAAAAAATGCTATGATGTCATAAAAAATAACTTATTAAAAAAAAGTACTAGAAAAGCATTTTACATATTTTTTTTATGAAGTCACTTTTTTAAAGTTTTTTTTTTATAATTTTAGTATAAAATGGTATTTTTTCGATGACACCGTAGCATTTTACACTGCCCATTGCCACAACCTGATAATTACATATTGTAGCAAAGTTATTTTTTATTATTATATTGCCTGGAATTATTTAAAGTTTATTTTTTATCATTTTCTCTAGTGCAGAGTCATCTTAAGTCTCTTACAAATCAGATTGTCTTTTGCTTTTCGAAAGTTATGTTGGTTTTGGCTTTGCGAAAAATAATAAAAGTTCTTCTGTATTCTCTCATTTATGTCCACTGTATTAAATCAACACTGCTATAAATCGGCGTTCCAAATTGTGGCCTGATCTACGATATTTGAATGAGTGATTTGGTGATCTTTGAATTCGTTGCAGAGAGAGAAGTAACATGCTGCCATTTATGTCCACTGTGACAAACATTGCTACAATAAAATGCCATTTTCTCATGTGTTATTGAGGTGTGTTAAATGAAGGAAAGCAACCCTATGCGTAGGGGGGTGTACCTGCATGAGCCTGAGTGGGGCGGAGAGTTCCTCGGTGAGGCGGGGCATCTCGTTGGACTTCTCCTGGAACACGAAGCACGAGAGCAGAGCGCTGGTCTGGTGCACGTCCAGGTCGTTGAACGCCCCGCTGAACATCAGCTCCGTCAGCAGCAGCTCGTCCGCACTGCACACACAAGCAAACATACATAATTGAATGTACTGTGACATGGGAACAAAAATTCTCCGCAAAAAATTTAGGGAAATTTTTAATAGTTTATAAAATATTTTTGGGGGCAGGGCATCATTCAAAGTACTAAATGAATGACTAGCCAAATATATTGTAGTGATCACAAGTTTGTGTAGACTTAGATTGGCATCAGCTCACCCACCATCCGAATGTGAACTGTGACCGCAGAACTCTGTTATATATTGCGAGAGCTGTTGCGGTAACCTCATTTGTTCCCTTGTTCTTACTACCATGTTTGTAAATTAAAAGTTCTGTTAACAAAACCCTGGTGTGTCTTTTCAGACACGATGTACACTCGAAGTGCAACATGTATAGTTTACTTTTAATACCCATATATTTGCTACATCATAAAAATGCAGTTTTGGGGGTTACTATAATCATCTTTTACACCACTGTTGATGAATAAAACTAAAGACAGTATTTGAACTTCCCATTTTAAAGGCCTTTTCATAAAAAAAGGGCCTTTAAAAAGAAATTTAGGTTTCTTTCCAGGGGCCCTTAAAACCATCTTTGAATTAAGGTACTTAAGGGGAATGGGAGAACTGGACCAAAATGAGCACGCTGGACCGCGCTCCATCGCAAAGTGCATCAGTGTTATCCTATTGAGAAAAAAATATTTTCTCTGGCTGTATTGAATAAACTTGTAGGTCCCTGACCTTTCCACTTTTTGAAATTGGTTCGAACATTTTTTTTAAAATTTTCAATAAATAATTTTGCACAAAATATAAGAAGTAATTTCAAAAAGTGGGAAGATAGAGATCTGTAAGTTACCTACATACATCAAGCATCAAACAATGTCTGACATGTGTAAGTAGTCATCAGCATGTGTAGTGCAGCAAAACAAAACTAATTTGAAAAGAAAGATATCATCAGGTCTATGATATCTTTGTTTTGAACTTATTTTATTTTGCTGGTAACTGATGAATCTTGTTCCAAAGAAGTTGAGCTCACAGAAGCAAAGTCAATGCGTATTAGGTCTATGGGATTAATCATTCTTTGAAAGATCAAAGTAGTTCAATTACACAACACATAATCAATGCAACAAATCTTGTTGAGTAATTCTATGCAAGGTCGATCACAGAGTTTCAGACTGTCTTTGGATGTTCATTTTTATGTGCGAACTGAACCTATTTATTTACTTAGCTCAAGTATTAGTTTAAAGAAGATAATTTTATATTTAAATGAAGGGGAAAATGTATCTGTATATAAATTCTGTGCTATAGCACAGAATTTATATACAGAAAAGGGTGAGAATATGCAAAAAGGGTGTTCCCTGTTAAACTTGCCACAGTGAAAGTATTTTTTAAATAAATGATTTTTTTTTCATGTTAGACTTTTCACAGCTCTATTGCTTCCACTTAATATAGTTTTCCTAATTAACTCGTCCCAGAGTAGAAGAGAAGGGGTACCTGCTGATCTCGCACGCCACGCGTCCCTTGATCTCGATGACGTCCGCCTGGGTGCAGTAGCCCAGCCTCCGGAGCACGCGCTTCCTGCACTTGAGCTCCTCCATCTGGAGGAGGGAGCGGGCGCGCCTCAGCTCCTCCTTCGCCCCCTTCATCTCCGCCTCCATCTACCGCACACAAGCAAAACACATTGGCACATAAAAAAGATTGCACCACCCATGGGAATGGGTGCAATTGAAGTTTGAGCAGTGCAGGTGGGTTCTTAGAAAGTATTTTGTTTTCTAACTCGGCTACAGAAATAGAAGGACATCCCATGTGCCCTATTGTTAACCCACATGGACAGTTGCACAACAAAGAAAACTCAAGTGCAATTTATACCTAAACATGTCAACAAGGAGGGAAGTGACAGTTTCCCTACAATGATATAACAATGTTACTAATTCACATAAAAGGATTTCCATAATAACTTGATTGATGTAGAATAGATTTTCCCAAATAAATTGTAATAGTGGTTTTCATGAAGAATATGGAAATAGGGATTAAAATTAAGTACCATCATCATAATTACATTCATCAACATATTTTTACCATAATTCACTGTTTGGAATTAATGTTGCAAGCTGCATTAAGATTATAACTTATATCAACATAATAAAAAACTAAATTTTCTCCAATTCAATCAATGACTTTGTACAGTGAATGACAAACTATAAAATTGTGCAAATCTAAAATGGTAATTTTGGAAAATCCATTTGAAACTTTTTTTTAAATGCTACATCACATAATTTTTTATAAATATATTTAGATGCATTAAACAGCAGGAATTCTTTAAATAGTTAAAATAGTTTTTTTTTTTAAAGTATTACTATCTCCCGAGGAGATGTAGTGATTTCTTACCTCTAATTTCTTTTGGTATTTTTCAAGAAGTTCATCCACATCTGGATCTTGGTGTAGAGGATGGCGCTGCAGACGAGCTTTGAAAGCAGCAATTTTCTAAAATAATATAAATCCCCCATTTCAAAATACTTAAAAATAATCAATCAATACAATATCTAAACTTTACATCTATAAATTGATCCTGACCTCTCTATGTAAACCTTGATTTTTATGTTAAGGTACTTCTAATTAATAATACATTTCCTGATAATTAATCGGACTCCCAAAATTGTATCTCATTATAAAATAAATTGCTCCAGAGCATAAAAGAACAAAATGATACAAATAAAATCCCCAACATTTAAGTTATTGGTAAGATTAAATTTAAGCCAAAAAATTCTTTTCAACTTAAATAAACTGAAGAAGACAAACAAGCAGTTTTAAGCATTTACTGAAAATCAGTGTAAGCAGACTACAAACAGTTCTTGACTGGCAAAGTTAAAAAGTTAATAAAAAAAATTACAAGTTTTTGTTGTTTAAAATCTTTACTTTTAAGCACCTTCATTCAACAAATTACCTTCATGGATTGCTTTGAGTGATTAAAGTACAATTTTACACTTAACTAACTAGTTACTTGTAAGTTTTAATTTAAGTGAATTTTAATCATGGTTTAATAATTAAAAATGGTTTTTCACATAAGAAACACCAACAGAATAGCAACAGCAAACAAGACAAAAGATTAAAGAAATTCTCTTTTAGAACCCGAAAGAATAAAGCTTATTTATTCATAAATCAAAACTAAACAAAATCATAATTGTTACACAGCAAATAATGTTATGAAATGATGATATATTTAATTGGTTTCAGTTATATATTATTGATCTAACAACTTATTGATAGCTATATAGGTTTATCAAAAAAAAATAAATTTCCAAAAACGAAAAGAATTAAAACTTTATGTCAGCATGTTTAATATTCTAAAGCAAGCATAATTTTAGTGTTCAGAAATAATAAACTAGTAAGCTAATTCAGATGCACAGTTAGTATTCATCAGCATGAGGAATACCTTCATGACGTCCTTAAGCCCTTCGTCGTTGATTTTCATGTCCTTCTCTGGATCGAGCAACGGCAGCCCGTCTGGGAATCTGTCTTGAATAGTCTACAAGAAGGAACAATTAGATAAGTAGAAGTATTATTCAAATGTTTAATAAGCATTTATCAAAGCTTTTAATTTTATTATAACATGGCATAAAATGATAAATAGTTAACTTTAAGTTTCAAAATTTCAATTGGCTTGTTTCCCCTGATGTATTTAAAGACAGATTATATGGAAATTAAAAACTCATAATAATAATATGATAAATTTTATAACAAGTTGATCAAACAAGCAAATAAACATTTTCTTGAATGTAACAGACTATTATAAGGCATAATAATTTGTGTGCAAGGTATAACTAAACATGAAGCTTTAAAAAAAATAATTTTTTAAAGATATCTCTTATAAAACCATGAATGGGTTTTAACCAAATATTATGGTACCAGATCAACAGATGTGTCTTTTCAGGATAAAAATAAAGTTTTAGATAAATTTTAGAACACATAGAACGGCAATGATAACTGTGTTCTTATCTACCCAAACTTATAGAGAAATCTAATTTTAAAATAATAATTTGTATCTTCATTCGCATACAAGAAAAGTTTAGTAATCCTTTTACTGCTTGATTACTGTTTATTGTAAAAGAATTAATACAAAAATTACAAACTTTTTTTTTTACAATGTCAAAAACCTTGTCTTTAGAACAATTTATACTGTCATTGGAAAATATAAAGGATTGACACAGTAAATAAGATTTTTACATCTTGTTACAGAAAAATTTGAAACTTTTGAAGCAATATAAATAATATTTTACTAATAATATTATAAGTTTTATGATACAAAATGTACTTAACTCAACTTTTTTAATGAGACTGTTTGCTTTAGATTATAATTGTAAAATAAAACTTTTTCTCCGCAGACACTTTCCATTTTAAAATTAAAATTGTGTTTTAACTTTGCTGAATTTTTTAAAAAAAAGTTTTATTTATTCAAGGCGATTACTAATCTTAAATAGTGTTAGGATAACTGTATGGATGCAAAATGGACCTGACACAAAAGTAAAAAGGTTTATTATTGATTTTTTAAAGAATGTTTCAGTAAAAGTAAACCTAAGTAAGTTAAACAATCATGTGTAAACACACTGCTTGTGATTGACTAGAGAAATTGTAGCAGAAAAATTGAACGCAAATGAATAAGCATTAAATTATTAGCAACCCCATCTTGGTGCAGAATTTAAACCTATGTCATGATTGCTTTCGGTGTTTGAGCAGAAATTCCTGCCACATAATTTTCCTTTTTATTTGTGTCGGTCAAGAACCATCTCACTTTAACCACATCATGTTTTATGTAAATTATGTGTGATCATTCTGTATATAAACCCTGCCTGTGTTTTCAATGAACGATTCTTCTGTTACAAAATGTTTGCCAGTCCTTATTTTGTGGTGTGGGTTGCAAGTAGCTCCACTAATAAGAGACCATGTTGTGGCTGCTCACCTGTATGATCTTGAGGACCTGCATGCGGTTGTCGAGGGGCCGGAGGTCTTTGGGGGTGCAGGCGCGCACGGAGCTCAGCTCCTGGATCAGGTTGAGCTTGATGGGCACCACCTGCAGCACAACAGGGAGACACACTTTCAAGGAGATCCCCCAATAAGGGTCCATTTGCAAATACCTATTAACACCTTCCTTACCAAATAAAAATCTTAGGTTCCTTTTTGTGCATCTTAACTTTTCTCAAATAAATTGCTTAGTATTATGGTTGACATTTGTTTTATGTTCAATCATATAAAGTTAAGTTAAAAGATTTTCTTTTGCACATTTAATTTCCTGGCCAATCACTATTAAGGATTTAAGCATACAATTAGGCTTGGCTACAAAACTAGTAAAGGCTGAAAAACAACTAGGAAACTAGTCACAGTTAGAAATAATTGAAACATGAAAGATCTGTATTCTTTAATAAAACAATTCATTTAGTATTGGAGTTACCCCCATAGGACACATTCAATGTAATACTAATTTCCTCAAAAGGAAAATTATATAGAGCAACACACAGGTATGAAATGCTTTTTAAAAGAGGTATTTATAAATACTTTGTGGGAAGCAATATAATAATTAATAATAGTAGCATAAGGGGAAAGCACCAAATTGATTGAAATTCCCTCATTGGTGCCGATTTTGTAATATGCATATAATTCTTTAAATACACGAGTACAAACATGTAATCGGATAGTCAAGATATACATGAGGTTACTTAAAATGAGGATTCATGCAAATAATTTTATCTATTGGTAACTGGTATTTACATGAAATACTAAACTAAATTGATGCATAATCTAAGAAATTAAATACCGCAATAGTAAAATAAGGTAATTCTAGAAGTAGGAAACAGTCACATTATTTCATCATTTTAAGTAAACTTTTCAACTAAAAAGAAATGTTTTCTGAATGGCTAGGCTTATGGAGCTCAGCAAAAGCATCCGCAAAACATACATGCATTTTATGACAACTGTTTCAAAACTGGCATGGTTCAAATGCTTTATATGAGGTCGTTTTAAATGTACCTGCATGACTCCCTTCTCCCCCTTGGCGGGGGGCTTGAGGCTGGACGTGACCTTGGTCTCGGCACTCTCCTTCGAGACATGCAGCAGCACATCCACCACGTAGAACACACTCCCCTCACGACCCTTGTCCTGGAACAAACACCCCAATTCACTTAAATGCAAGATAAACAGCGACCATTGGTGCCTGGCATATTAAACCCTCCCCATACAACCATACTCTCGGTAAACATGGCTTTTAGAAGGCTAAGAATTTACAAACATAGGCAAAATGTTTATAAGCTAGAGACACAGCAACATTAAGAAACATTTTTTTTACTTAAAAATCATATGAAATATACTTAGATATTTTCTATAATAAAACTTCATAAAAATCTCCCATGCTTAAAAATTTATTATAAAATAGAATGTCACGATCAAATCACTATGTAGAACATGCTGCTCTCCCTCTTAGGTTACAGATAGAAAGAAACAACAGAAATATTGCATTTCATTTTACAACAACATTATTATATTTTATTTTTTCAATTTATCGATACATTACTTGAGCTATCACAATTGTGTAATAACAGTTGCAAAAGCTTACTTTTTTAAACTCATAGGGTCAATACTATTGAAAGACACAAAATGATCATTTTTACACACACAAAAAGTGTCGATTAATGATCTTTATACATGTTTAAGTAATTGAAATGGTTAAAACTTTATCATTAAAGGCAAATTAGCCACAATAAGTAGCATTATAAACATCATTGAATTTTATAAAGAAAAGCAATTTTTAAGCAATAAAATTTGCATTAGCATTACAAATGCTGAAAATTTCAGGAACTTTCATTTAATAACACATAAAAGTAAAAAATATTTTAGTACAAATGGGAATGCAACAAATATGGAATTTAAAAGCACTTCATTTATATTTTTAAAGAAATTAATACTTGTAACGAAGTGTTTCACAGAAAAAAAACATTGCTACTCACAGCTGGCATGGTCTTTTTCTGGTAGTTAATTATTATTCCCCAACCAAAATCATCTTCACCATTTTTCACCTGTAAAATGTTTTGTTCATATTAAGCACTTGAAACCATATATTTATTTCCAACTTCGTTTATTTTACTAAATATCGTAGGAGTAACATATATGGCAAAGACTATTTTAAGTGTTCTCCAATCAATCTCTGGCAAACATACAAACACAAATCAAAATGTTAGTATAATTTTGTGAACAATAAAACTTATGGAACAAATCAACTTATGGATTATAATATCATTTTTTTTAATGGAAGCATTTCTGATAACCATACAAATAAACCAATGACATAGTCCCATTATGTTCTTGCTTTCAATTCACCACTAACTTCGCCCCTGCTTGCCAACCCTGAATCCTTTGCTTCCTTTGCTCCAGGCTCCCCGGTTATTACTTTGCTGCCAGGATGCTGTTGCTCCTATTCACCCTCCCCACTGGAATCGCAAGGCCCTTATGTTTGCTTGGTGGTTCTTTAAAAATTTTTAGTGCATTTTGCACATTAGATTGAATCCAATCAGGTGTATAGCCATTTTAAAAACAGGTTTTGATGTGGCTTCACTTCATTGGGAAAAGCAATCAGTAACCAGGGCTCTCCCTTATAGATTCGAAAGAATAAATGGGCTTCTGTCTAACCTTCATTTCAGAGTGCTGTAGCGGGAACTGGAGTCACTTAAATCATCTTGTCTAAGTAACTCAACACAACTAGTAGCATTGCTTCCTTTCATCATTTTGGGCTGATTCAGTGCCTTTGTATAAGTGATTCCCTGTTCACTCACTGGTGAACAAAAATAGTTGTCACATCTCAGTTTATTCATCTTGTAGCTGTACTAGGTACCTTTACGTCCTTCAATCTGATTAAACAATAAATGAAAAGTAAAACAACGGACACTAACCTGGTATATACCATCAGGGCATAATTGAGTAGGCGCAGGATGATTACAAAAAAATTTCTCCCAAAGAATTTAATCTACCCATAAAAACTTAAAAGTGCTAAAACCTAACTTCTCAATCCAAAAATTCCACCTCCCCCTATTTTCTTCAAATTGAACATTAAAAAGTAAAACAGTGTCCTCATGAGTAAGGTACCTTGACCATCCTGCCCGGCTGGAAGAAGGGTACGCAGTACTCTGGCTGCACGATGTAGGCCCGGTACTCCTCCCCCAGGGTTGCCAGCTGCTTCTTCATCTTGTGGTACACGTCCACCTCCTCCTCCCTCTCGATGTGCATGGAGGAGTGGCCCTGCTGCAGCTGCGTGATCTCTGGAACAAGGCGTCTTTTCAACACAACTCCAAGGTAAAAGAAGAAATAACTTGCGTCTCTTATTATTGGAGGAATGGGCACTCAAATGCAAGAACATTTTTTCTCCAAATTTGAATATTGTTTATGAAATAATCATCCTAAGATATTATCAAGTATGAGGCTCATTTAGTTCTTTTTCCATGAAAAAGTTTGGCTTATAATTTCCAACAAAATATTGAAGTGATTCAATAATATTTGTACCGTAATGGTTACATATACATACCAGCAGTTAAACAATATTTTATAAAATATATTCATGAATGTCTAAAATTATATAATTTCAGTCTGTACAGTATAAAAGTGACTTTTGTATTAAAAAAACTGACCCATTGTTACTTTTTTTAAATAAAGTTACTGTAAGAGAATAACTTTTTAAAAGTACTCACTTTCGTAGAGGTGGGGGAGAGCAGAGTAGTTCTGGAACTGGAAGAAGGACCTCTCGAGCATGTACTCTGGGTTGATCTCCTCCACCCGCAGCAGGTTGAGCACCATGTTGTACGTCAAGTGGAACGCAGAGTTGATAGGGTCAGGCAGGCCCTGCATTACAAAGAAGAGATTGTAGAATTGCTGGTCCATAAATTATAGCAGACAGACAATAGTAAATGGCTTCATCACGTTAATAATGTGAAACGAACACGAACGACAAAACGGTTAGAAATATAGGAGAGGCTTAATCATTTTGAAAAGTATGTTAACACATCAACAACAGCAGGGGTTACTGCCTCTCTGGAGAGGTTTATTTTATGAAAAGGGTAGAAGGGACAAGATTAACTTGTTCCAACAGGACATTATAATACTTCATCTGGTAAGAAAAAAAATAAACATGTAACAGTCCCTGATAGTACACTTCTACACAAGATGCATCAGTCTAAAAAAACATTTGTCAAAACAGTATTTCATTACAATCCTAATGGACTGTCTGTTTATTTGTAGCTACTTTTAAAGCTTTTTTTAAAATACCCACTTTAAATAAAACTAACAATTATAAGATTTCAATTTTACTTGAGAGATAATTACAAAGTCACTAACCAGAGCAAAAAGAAATTGATTTTTAAGACTTGCCAACCCAAGATTGCTCAGGGGATGATACATTACACAAAAACAGTTACCAATCACTTTCCTGTCATTAGCAAAAAACCAGCTCAATGCTTTTGCTTAAAATATGCTTTAAATAACAATTAGGAAACTTTAAAAAGAGATTAAAATCTGCTACATTTCAATTTGCTCTGAAAACACATATGGTCTCTTTCATAATACCACAAACTACTTCAGAGAGTAGTGTCTCCCCCAGAGTCGAAGGAAACACTGATAATATACGATGTTTGATACCTTGACGATGTCCTTGCCCGCGGAGGGGCTCATCTTCTCGTCGATCATGAGGATGACGATGCCCCGCTCGTCCAGCCCTCTCCGGCCCGCACGACCGCTCATCTGGATGTACTCCCCGGACGTCACCTGCAGAAGAGAGAGAGAGACGCATTTCTAAAGGGATGCAAACAGCAATACTAAAAGGAGTCAACACAATGCCACAAATTGCCTTATTGCAATAATAGTGAATGTCGCTATATAATATAAAATTGTAACTGCCAGACGCTTGAAAGCTAAGTGACTTGCGTGGCTTCAGCCAATCAGAAACACTGAAAATAAGTGGGGTGGTGTGCTTGTTTTGTGCCGGGGCTGCTTCAGGTTGCGTCCCATAACTTTGGTAGAGATCGTTGCTTAGCACTAGAGCTACGTGATGCCCTGGAGCAGTCCCACGGAGACTAGCCAGATTGTATTGATGAGCAATCCTGCATTGGCAGCATCCTCATATTAGTCTTGCATGTTTGTTTGCGGAGCTTACAAATAGGAATTGCGTAGCAGTTCCCAGGTTTTGGCAAGCAGTAGCGAGCAAAGGTCTTTGCCCCCTAGTATTCCATAATTATTTGAGAACAGTTTAAGGAATGACAGCTGAAACTAATTCAGAACTGTCAGATATTTATCTGCGTAATCATTTCTCGGATTAAAAAAAACGAATGGACAGAACTTTTTCTCTCACACGTTGGAGTAATTATAACTAACATTAAGATAATAATAGAATAACTAATTTTATAACTAATATTAAACAATTTTTCTCATATTTAACAATCTAGTATTAAACAACTTTGTAGTACTTAAACCAAGATTGTGAAACAAGAATAGCTTATAAAATATGTTAAGTCTAAAAAACAACTTATCAAAAAACCTACAAAAAAAAAGAGAGAATAGGAAAAGGTAAAAGTTAAAATTTTAATGCAAGATGAGTACTTTTCCCCTATTATAGTTCAAGCACAATTTTATGCAAGCAAGTTAGTATTATAAGGGTTACCTTTCTCACAAACATTTCCTCACACTTATCATAGTCTATAGAAAAAGCTACAAAATATTATTGGTTTTGTAAAGGATTTTTTTTAAAGACTGAGTATCCAACGATCTTCTAATAAACTTAAGTGTAGTGGCAACCCTGCAAGGATGATAAAAATACCAGTGAAACTCACCCATCTGAAATCCTTTCCGTCAAACTTCCGGGCGTTGGTGAATAAAACGGTCCTGGCAGGCATGTTGAGGCCCATGGCAAAGGTCTCGGTGGCAAATAAAGCCTGGCAAAGAGTTGACACATTAAATCATAAGGCAATATTCAACTATGCATATCATATACAACAAACTTTTTAATAGACAAATAGAGGTTTTTTTTAATATGAAAATTTTTAGTTGGGAAATCAACTCAACTTGAAGGCATTTAAAATATTCATATTTCTCATATATTTTATAAAGTCAGAAGTTATTAAAAAAATTGGCCTTTGTATTATATTTTTGAAAAATGAAATTGAACGGATAGACCACTGCCAAACAAAGGCGAATAAACTAATATGGAAAGGCGAATGAACTAATAGTACTACCTCTTCAGCTTGGTTGCAAAGACCAATAAAATTAAGATATTTCAATAAAACATTACAATTATGAAAACCCAAATAAATGCAAGAATTAAGAGCACTCAACAGGCAAAATTACATTTTTTCAAAAAAAGAGATAGTAATATGTAACTGGATGACTCAACTTACCTTGATCAATCCTTCTGAGAAGAGAATCTCGATGGTCTCCTTGAGAATGGGCAGGAGGCCAGAGTGATGGATACCAATGCCCCGCTTCAACAGCGGGAGCACATGCTCCACCTAACAACAAGCACACAGACTTAAACAAAATACGCTAGATCAATGAAAAATATTTTCTTTCTTATTCTCGATTTACGAGGATAAAGCAAAGAAAATAATCCATGTGTTTTACGCATACTTTATGTACACAATAATTAGGGATGCAACGGATATCCGGCCAACATACTGCATCCGGCCTATCCGGCTATTAGGCCGGATAGTTGGCAGTAGCCGGATAATACAACTATCCGGCAGTACTATCTGGCCTGTTAAAACTGACTGAAATATTGTATTGTTGTAATTGTTAAACTGACTATTTTTCCTTAGTTAACAAGTTTTTTTTAAAAATTTATTACATTTTATTGGATTGATGCTTCACATTATGTTAATAACAAATAAAGCATATTAGATTTGTTTCAAGATCCGTAAATTATGGTGTAAAAAGTAATAGTTATGTGTTCTTTGGTAGAATACAGTTTTGCTTTTTTTCGTAAATGAGTCCAGATTCTGAAAACAGTCGCTCACTTTATATGCTGCTAGCTGATGAAGAAAGGTACTTGCCATAGGTACAACTTCTGAAATCAAAGATTTTGTTGCACTAATCTGCTTCGAACACCATGAAAAGGTTAGAGGAGATTCAGGCAGTTTTCTATCAGTGTCCATTGATATGCAGAAAAGTTCACAACATCACTGTTCTCATTTGTAAACAAAGAAACATAACTTTTAAGTTCTAACAGCCGACTTAACATATAGAACTTGCTATTCTATCATGTTGAGACATCCTGCACTAATTTTTTATGTGTCAAATGTAGCTGTTCTTCCTGGATACGTTGTGGTTTGAATGGGACAAGTTATGAATAGGACACTGGCCATAAATCTTTAATTATAAGTGGTTTTGGTTTCAGATTCAGTCAGTAGAAGAGGCTAGTGGTTATACTACGTCATCCAAAGTAAAACTGCTACAATTGCAAAAGTGTTAACTCAATGTGACATTTTATAGTTTTGAAGTCTAAAAGAGCCGGATATCCGGCCCAAAGTTTGACCGGATATTTGGTATACGGCCAAAATGGTATCCGTTGCATCGCTAACAATAATTATATTTATAATTGTGTTAACAATTATTACTAAAATAACATTATCTGTCCTTAAGGAATAAAAGAGCCTTTCTATACATGTGGACACCTTTGTTGAACATACATTTTCTATTAACAATATGCAAAAATAGTACAGTACGTCTTTTATGTAATGTTGTGTATGTAAACTTCTGAATCCAAACATGAAAGATAATTCCTAAACTTGTGAAAGGTGTAAAATAGAATATTTAGCATGTGTCAGATTCAAGACTGTTTTTTTTTTACAAACTCCTTCTGGTGATTTCTTCTTCAAATCTCTAAGAATGAATAATTTGGCAAAATAGTCAAATCTCTAAGAATGAATAATTTGGCAAAATAGTCAAAATGTATGTCGTTTAAGGGGAAGAATACAAGAGACACATATTAATATAATTTTTAAATTAATAAAAATAAATAATGGGCTAAAAACCTGTGGTAGTTTTTTATCTTCATCTGACAAAACATCCATGGCATTCTTGAATACTTCTTCAACAAGAGGCTTTTCTTCAGCTAAAAAAAAGCATCTGATTTAAATACTTTGAAAAATAAATGGTGTGCAAAATTAAAGCCTCGTAAGTGAGCTACAGTTTTATGTTCAAACAGGCTATATTAAGGAAGGTTTAAATTACAAATAACACTTTTCAGCTAGCTTAATGGATTATCTATAAATTTATATTGAATAAATGAGAAGATTTAAGACTAGCAGCATTTAAAACTGAAACATAATGCAGAATCAATTATTTAATAAAACGTTTTAAAACTAAACATTAATGGTGAAAAAAATCGTCTTATTAGTACTATTCAAGATCAACAAAAGAGCAGGATTCATCAATACAAAATGGAAACTAAATAAAAGATAAGTTTAAGGTGTTTAAAACCTATTTTGCTTTTTTTTTAAATGTGAAATTTTTGAGATCCATACAAATATCGCAGTTTTAAACTTTAAACCCTTTCCTTAATTTAGACTGAACAATTGAAATCTATTAAATACATTTTAACTTTGCAATGATCAATTGTATTCTCCCTATCAAACATTATAAGCATATAATTGAGACAGCTTCGTTCCTACCGCTGTTGAAGTCCAGTTTGGCCATCTGCATAGCATAAGATTCACACTCTTTCTTGCTGAAGCTGAACACAATGACCGGGGCAAAGTTTCGCTCCATAATCATCTTCACAATCTTGTAGCAGTTGGAGCCATCTAGAAATAAAGGAGAGAGTACACGTAACAAACAGTAGTTTTGGAACCTGAGCATATATTAATTAAATGAAAATCAAACATGTTTTATAACAATTTTAGAATTTACAAATGTAAACTCAAACAAAGACAGTTTGTATAAAATACTAATTTAAGGAATTAAAAACAAAATCATAGGATATTACTTTAAAAATGGCAAAAAATATATCATGTGAGGTTACCATTAACTAGGTTTTTTGTAGAATTTCTAATAAAATAAAAATAATCCAGTAATTCTAGCATGTTCAATCATGCAACATAAAATAATTCAAAGCAGAAAGGAAAACACTGAAAACTGCTACAATTAACAACATAATCTGTGAACTGAGATAGACATTAAACACTAAATCTGAATGAATAACTGGCATAACAATGCCTACTTATTTACCACAAAAAAGATAATTAGAAATATAGAATTTACTTTTTGTATTAAAAATATAGAAATAGTCAGGATTTCACTCAAAATGAGTACTTAAGAGTACTTTTTTATAGCATTTATCTTTTTTACCAAATTTTAATTAGGACTGTAATGCCAGCATATTATTTAAGTACTCTTCAAGACTTTTAAAGTTAAAAATACACACATATTTTTTTTTACATTGGATGCCACTTTTTTATTAAGGGGCATGAGAAAACATTAATAAAACAATCTGACATTAAACATCAAAAGGCACTTTCATTCATTAAACTTCTGAAAGTACAGGATAAAATATAACTGACATAATGCTAATTAGAACCTAAGTAAAATTATCATTAGGGCAAAAATATTAAAACTTTTAGGCAACAAAGGACAATCTGTAACAATTTTAATTCGGTTCAATCCATTTCAAAAACGGTTCATACTATACATTTCGTAATTAAATGGATGTTGGGGCCCTTAATTTATCATTATTTGTGGAGTTTCCCAAGAGTCCTCAGGGGGCACTGACCTTTGAATCCCCCCTTCCTCCCCCTGTTTCCTGCATCCCCCTTGGCGGCTCCCCCAGCCACCTGCAGGACTTGCATGGCCGTGTTGAAGTTCTCCTCCCGGAAGTTGCCCTGTGCAGAAACGCAAGGTTAATATAGGCAATACAGTCAAGTTAATATAAAATATAATTTCAATGCTAAATAACCATTAAAATAAAGTTTTATTGAATCAGGTTCATTTGTATTTTATTAGGAATTTTTCTCCATTTTACAATAGACTGAATCAATGAATAATTTTTTAAGAAAAGATATGTGAAACTCTCAAATATTATAAAGTAAATATGTAAACAATTGCAAATAAACCAAAAAAGAAGTCACTTTTGTAATCATGATGATAAGATTATAAAATTCAGAATGATATGAAGTTCAGGATATGGATGCAAGAATACAATTTGAAAATTTTAATAAAAAAAACTTAAGTTAACATTTGTCAATAAGTAGAAATATAAAAAAAAGAAGAAAAAATAAAATAAAGATAAGATTAAAAAATTCAATCAATATATTCTTAATGATAATCATTTCAGGATATCAATGCAAGAAGCAATTGGGAATTTTTAATTATTAAACTAGCTGATGTCTATTAAAATTATTAAAAATATAATAAAAGTAATTTGAACTAGTATTTAGGTAACTTTGTATGCTGTTTCCTTAAATCAGAATATTTTAATAATTATTTTGACACTTTAAAACCTAATATTACACTCAACATTACTAGAAACTGTAATTTTCGAGCATTGCAAACATTTTAGCCATACAAATTTAAGTTTTGCAATTCCCTCTAATGGAGCAACAGTGGCATATACTTGGAAATCAGTATGGATAGGGTAATTTCTCAAGATGCTTACTTTTTCATCCACCACCAGATGCAGTCCGTCTCCTCCTGCTGGGAAGATGTACTGCTGGAGGGGAACGGGGCGGTAGTCAGTGTACACAACATGGCAGGGCTGAAAGGAAGCATTTAAGAAATTTGTGATAACTGCACATTAGTGGAAAGACAATTATTAAACAATCATTTACACTGTAGATTGTTGAAGAAAATGACAGATTTATTTTTACACATACTTACATATTATATTTGTTTAAAATTTTACTAGGTGTTTTCAGATGAAAACTCATTTTGAAACATTAACTAAATACGTTAAACTATGACAACTTCCTCAAGTTAGTTTAATAAATTCAACAAAGTTTTTTTTAAAGGCTATGTAAACATTTGACATCATTTGCCTTTTATAATTAAAGATTTAACACCTTTAAAGTGTAAGAAACAAGGTACATATTTAGAATAAAACAAATATACTACACCGCAGGGAAAGGCAGAAAAATAAAAATCAGGAAAAGGTGACTTGAGTTAAGATTACTTGATGGCTATTAAAAAAATGTAAGATCTAATGATTGATATTCTGAAACAGACTGGTGGAATAGTTAAGCCGCAATAAAAAAAATCCCTATCATTTGGACAATGGATTGCAATGGAAGCACAAAATATCAGGTGACTTTACTAGAAAATGTATTCCCTCCAATGTGCATTTATCAAAAACAAGTCTATTGCGACAGTAAGGCCTATTGGTCTTAAGTGCAATAAGGGACTCATGGGAGTGGTGAAAACTTTGGGATACGTGCATCAGTGGAAAGACGCAATAATTAAACAATTATTTACTCTATAGATTAGATGGATAAGGTCAGATTTATTTTTACACACTAAATTTGCACTAAGATTTTACAAGGGGTTCCATGTGAAAAACTGTGATTTTGAAACATCAACTTAATATTTTGTTCATTACTGTGACAACATCATTAGAAAAGTTTAATTGGCCTCTATTTTAAGTAGGCCATGAAAACAAATGATATAATTTGTTTTTAGAAACTTGCACTTTAACATCTTTAAAACATAAGAAGCTAGGCATATTTAGAATAACAACAAGCATACTGAACTGCAGAAAATAGAGATGATATATCACAGAACGCTGACTTTTGAGTAAAAATTGGTTAAATGTTAATTAAATTTTTAAAAATATACTGATTGATATCATTTTTGAACAAAGTGGTTCAATATTAACAAATCTGTATCTTTTAAACTATAAAATACAATGGAAACACAAAACTTCAGATGATTTTGCATTATAGAACATTAATTCGTTCTGGTATCCCTTTTTCAATAATAATGGCTTTTTTTAAAAGGTTTTGTGTCAGCACTCTCTAGTGGGGGGGGGGTAGTAGTACCTGGTGGTGGAGGTGGCAGATCCACTCCGCGAACTGCCTCGCGTTGGGGATGGTGGCCGAGAGGAACACGTAGTGGACGCTGTCCGGCAGGAGGATGATCGTCTCCTCCCACACCACGCCCCGCTCTGGAACAGAAGGCCACCATTTAATGGGTTCACCAAAATCAATTAAATTCTTTACAAGAAAATAGAATCAAAGTTTCTGCTGCATACTCATTTCATCAAGAGATGGCATGCGAGTTTATTCCTTAAAAAAACAATTTTTAAAGGTATATGTAATTAGTCTTAAGCTAGATGTAGTGATGTGAGGGATTAAAATATAAACCATGGAATCTAATTGAGGATTCAATTATAAAGTTCTACACAAACAGCATGTTAACTAAGAAAAGTTCAAGAAATGGACAATTTGCATATTTTTCAAAGTGTTATAAAAACTATTGGTTCCGATAGAAAAAATGCTCCTGGTTTCGAATATCAACTTAAAATTTCAAAAAAATATTTCTGTAATTTAATAAAAGAATAAATGCACAAAGCGGTACGCCATTGGCCGTGACGTCATCTGTTATGAGCCGAGGAATCTTCCGAATTCGTGAACGTTTGTTTACCTTTTCGTTTCGAAGGTTTGAATTTCGAATGTTGTTTTCTTCTGTTTTTCAATATCTTATAATTTTAAACCAAAATGGGAAAGTAAAGAGTAGAAAAAGCAAACTAGTTTAGTTAAAAAATGCTCTTTCTTAATTTAAATTACTGAATTTGTTAATAAAAATATATTTACTATAAAAAAATACAGTTTTGGCACATTAACTGACAGAAAAACTATGTTTAAATTTGATTAAAAATACACATTACTGTCTCGCCAAATAAAATGATTGTAGTTAGTACATTTATACAAGTAAACTTGTATGTTTCGAATATGATTGTGTCATAATTTGGTATACCCTTTGCTGAGAGCATTGAATGCTATATTGAAGATTAAAACTGTACTGCTCTAATTTACTATTTTGCCTGTATTCAGTTTCTAGACGCTAAAAAATTTCTTTTGATGTATAAGATTCCCACTTTCAATGAGTATTTTAGCTACCAGCTAAAATGTTGGTTTTTATTCTTCGCCTAAGCAATACCACATGAAAAAACTCATATTAAGCCCTCTCACACTATTTATTGTTTTAAAGTCCTGTTTTTTTTTGTTGTACACCTCCACCTATTCTAGATCTAACTTTTCACACCCAACTTGGCACAGGTAGTTGCATATTTTTAAATGCAGGCCTCTATCTTTGTGAAAAGTGTCATCTGTCGGTGCATGCAATGTTAAAAGACACATTTGGACCCTAAACTCTTTAGGGATATTTTTTGCAAAAACTTTTGGTATTTTCTGTTTATGGAAGCCAAGACCTTTCTTTTGATGTATGACACTCCCACTTTCAGTGAGTATTTTAGCTACCAGCTAAAATTTTGGTTTTTATTCTTCGCCTAAGCAATACCACATGAAAAAACTCATATTAAGCCCTCTGACACTATTTATTGTTTTAAAGTCCTGTTTTTTTTTGTTGTACACCTCCACCTATTCTAGATCTAACTTTTCATACCCAACTTGGCACAGGTAGTTGCATATTTTTAAATGCAGGCCTCTATCTTTGTGAAAACTGTCATCTGTTGTTGCATGCAATGTTAAAAGACACATTTGGACCCTAAACTCTTTAGGGACATATAGGGCCAAAACTTTTGGTATTTTCTGTTTATGGAGGCTAAGACCTTTCTTTTGATGCCTAGCACTCCAACTTTCAGTGAATATTTAAGTTAACAGCTAAATTTTTGGTTTTTATTTTTTGCCTAAGCATTACCACATGAAAAAACTCATATTCACCCCTCTGACACTATTTATTGTTTTAAATTCCTCTTTTTTTTTGTACACCTCCAACTATTCTAGACCAAACTTTTCAAACCCAACATTGCACAGGTCACAGGTCTATGCATATTTTTAAATATGTATTAATATTTCAATTGCCAGGCATGAAATTCATTTGTATTTTTCAACAGTTCTTGTGTGCAGCAATGAAAGTTATGATAAGATACCATCCAAAAATGCAACTGAAGGGCTGTTATTTTTCATTATTTCTGCAATATTATACCAAATATAGAGATTTTTAGCGATTTAAGTTTTCAAAATGCTGTTTAATAGGTAAAAAAAAGTTGAAATTGGTATATGTTGTTACATTTTCTTAATAGCGTATTAATGTTTTAAAACCGAGTTTATTGAAATAACATCAATTAAATGAACGAAATTAGCTTCCAAGTGTTTAACGTATATTTTATTTCTTATTTAAGTGTTTTGTATTCAGAAAAACTCATTTTTAAATAAGAAAGTTTGCTTTTCGTACTAGCAATAAACTTGTTTTAATGGCTTTGCACCACTTGTTTCTAGCATATTTATTTTTGGGTAATGAAGTATTTATCTGGTTTTTTTGCAGTTGTATTCGTACGCTTGCACACTACAGTGCTTATAACCCATAATTAAGAAATAAACATCAAACAGAGCGATTTTTCGGACTCAACAATAACACCAAGCACCACTATTGCGATTACCGATACGACAGTAGCGAGCGGTAGCCATTTCGTAACAGATGACGTCACATGACGACATCGCTGTTTTCGCGCCAAAAACTTTAAAAATTAATTAAAAAATAAGTTGCTCTTAAAAAGCGGAAATATGCGAGATTAAGGAGTTTCTCCCTATGCTTAATCGAAATAAAATATGTTTGGAAAATGCTGTAATTGTCCATTGTATAGTTTTGAAAAGTGTTATTTGGACTTAATATCTTGCAGCTTTTTAATACCTTGTTCTGTTAAAAAAATAATAAAAAGGAAGCTGTCTCTGTTATAAGTTACATTTAATGCATTTAGAAGTCAATTTAAATCTTTAAAAACCATGCTATGCAAATCCAACACAGCAACAGAATTAACAAGTTGAACATTCATTGTGTTTACCAGAACCTGTTAACCATTCAAAACAAAGGTTTAGGAAAATATTAATGAATGTGCAACAGGTTTTTGAAATACGTTATTCTGTAAAAAAGATAAAACAGTAGAATTAGTCAGAATTCATGATTTTTAGAAAATATTTATAGAAAAATGAGAGTGTTTGACTTTCTTCACTGCTTTACAAGGTTGTTTTTAAGAGGAAAAGTGAACATCACATTTAGCTGAGATAGGAAGAGCATACCTTTGTCTCTCATGTAGTGAATCTCGTCAAACACCACCCAGCCAACTTCTCTCATGACTTCTGAACCTCGATACAACATACTCCTCAAAATCTGGAACAAAACAGGAATATTTAGTTAGAAATTTAAAAAAAATTAATTGATAAGGAAAGATAAAGTGTATTAAAAATGAAGTGTTGAAAACATTTTTAATGTTTAATTCAGCATTAGTTACATTTAAAATGTTCAAGGTTGTACTTAAAAAAACTTCACGAAAGGTTATAAAGCATTGATACAAACTTTAAACAAAATTCATCAACTAATAACTTTTTTATTTAACACAAATTGGAAAAAATATAGCTAACAAAACATGTTATAATTTTTAAGTCCTTTTGTTGGTAAGATAAGGTGGAAAATACTTACTAAATTTTCAAAACTAAATTTTAGAAAAAACTCAATTTTTTTATATTTCAATTTTTTTACAGTACTAACTCTGTTAGTGTAAGAGTTCTAAGATTGTGAATCAAAATCCAAGAGAAAGGGGAGAAAAATGAAGATAGTCAAAACACAATATACTCAGTACATTGCAAAAAGCAAATCTGAATAATAAACTTACAACTAGGACCCTTATATCCTCATTCACAGGATGTCAAATAGTTCTATAAATAGGCTGCAAAAAGGGGTTTTAAAGATATCTGTTTTGCATTTTAAGAAGGAAAAAAAAGAAAGAAAATTAGGGAAGTTTACAATGCTTTAAAATGTATGCATTTTTTATAAAATCATGCAAAAGAAATAAATTTAAGACCTTGAAGTTATTCTTTATAGAATTGGAAAGCTATATATATAGTTTTTTAGGACTCCCATTATAAAAATACAATAGCAGTGTGACTGAAAAGAACAACATCCCAAATCGCACTGTACAAAGAAAAATGACCCATTGCACAAATATGACTCTTTGAGTTGCAAATGCAATATTTTCAAAATTTAAATATCTCAGGATTAAAGTAACAAATTTAATCAATTGGTAGAATAATTGGAATGCAGTAAGCGAAACCTTATTTTTTCTATCATGCAATGCAGTGGAAAAAATAAAGTTCAGATGATTTTTTCTGAAAAACAAGTATTTTTGGGGTAGGTCTCCGCGTGCAGTGCGAAATGTCTCCTGTTGGGGAAGAGTGCGTACCTCCGTGGTCATGATGAGGCAGGAGGCGGAGGGGTTGATGGTGACGTCCCCCGTCAGCAGACCCACGTCCTGGAACTCCTCGTAGAACTCCCGGTACTTCTGGTTGCTCAGGGCCTTGATCGGGGTGGTGTAGATCACGCGCTGCTTGTCGCGCAGGGACATCGCAATGGCATACCTACCACACACACAGCCAAACACACTCAGAAATAACACAGAAGGTGTTCAATTGAAAACTTAAGGCAGAGAATTGAGACCACACAAATTCTGAAATGTGTCATCTCTCCACCATATTTATAAAATATTTTATTTTTAAGCAGCTGATTTCAATAAATTAAATTGCAAGTTTCTAACAAGCCTTGATTAGATTCCTTTGCTGCTAGTTATGCATGGATGTGGACATGGCATACACAAGCAAACACTCTTAACTACTCAGAAAAAAGCACCATAATTAAATATTGCACATGTTCTCAGGTGTTAAATATTGAAAGCTTAACTTAAGGCAGAGAATTGAAACACATGAAGCACACATTCTGAATTTGTGACCTTTCTCCACTATAATTATAATTTATTTTATTTTTACACAACTGATTCCAATAAATTAAATTGCTATAAAGAAAAAGTATCCAATAAGCCTTGTTCCTCTAACAAGCATGTGCTACTCGTCACTACGAGCTACGACAAGGGATATGGTACAGTCAGATATCTGACACAAAACTCATAAAACTATACTTTACCACTAGAGCTTTTAAAATAAATATTTCAAAAAATTTGTATCTATGTAACAAATTATTTAGTGTAGCATTTCAAATACATTTCAAGGATAATAATTCAAGAATTGTATCTTTCTATATTATGTACCACTTAAAAAAAATTATTTAATATTAACGTGATTGATTTATCTGAAACGTTAAAAAGGAATCGTTATAAAATAATTAAAAGAAGCGTGGCCAAATTCTGGGATAGTTAGTTTTTATCTAAATGAAAATCAATATTAGTCCTAGTGAATTAGAATGATTACTAAGAGGACAACTGCTTTAGGGGGATAAATTGCAGATATAAATCAGACCCTCCTCACACTGAAATAATTAGTTTCTTTCAGTATGTTTTGTCATAGAATAGAGTCATTGAGTGCTTGCAACAGTGGTCCAAGTCATTCGGCTATTTCGTTCCTTTCACCTGCCCTCAGCAGAAAAGTGAATAAAGTTGGCCAAATCTTCCTATATTATAGAAAGTATTTAACTGAAGATAGTGAACTAGAATGAGCACTATAACATAACATAACAAGGAAGTGCGCCCAAAGAGGGAAGAGTGTAGGCTAGCCCATCACTCTATGCGCATAAGATGACAGACATATGTAAGTGATTCAATTACTCAACCAAGTAGTCGGGGTAAGGTGTTGAGGATAAGGAGGGTACCGTAGCATGTTTCCATGACAACCTCCTGTATACGTTATAACGGGGCAGGCTGCATCTGTCTTTTACTCCGTAGTTCCACGGGGCAGGTCAACAACCTCCTGCCACGGTGGACGTCAAGGGTTAGGGACAACTTTATTTGGAGAGGGGGAATCCTGAAAGGGTAAAAGAAGGGGGGCGCTAAGGGGTGGGTGCACTCACTCTGCCACGACCGTCTTGCCCGCGGACGTGTGGGCGGACACCAGGACGGACTGGTTGTTCTCCAGGCAGAGGATGGCCTCCTTCTGGAACGGGTCCAGGATGAAGGGGTAGCTGCGCGAGGGGGCCTGCACGCTCGGCCTCAGCGGGGCGTACTCTTGGTCATGGGGCACCGCGACCTGCACAAGGGGAAAGAAAAGATGGTTAGTTTGCACTAATCAATCTATTGGCTGCAAGCCTCATTGTTTGGAGTTGGGGTCAAGTGAAAAGGTTGACAACCCGAGCTGCCACCCCATGCCATTTTATAGGCCTATTCTACATGGCATCGGGACTTTAAAGGCAACACATTTAATGAGGCCAACCAACAGACTACTGCTAAGCGTCTTGTTTTTACTGTATTAGTTTTAAACCAATTAATTATTTTCATGAGACAAGACAATAAATTGCGTTCCTCATTTAGATACTTGAATTGTGATAAGAAATAATTTTTTTTACCCAAACCTACTGCACATTTTAGAATTCAAATATTTAAAATGTTCAAACATCCAATCGATAAGCTATTTATTTTCAGTATTAATTACATTTCAAAGAATGGCATGAAACACTAAATTGTGTTGTTTGACACTATCATTTTTTAAATTTATAAAACAAACCATACAATGGTTTGATCAACAACAAAAAAAGCTACAAGAAAAATCTTCAGCAAAAATAGTTTAAAAAAAAAGTATACAGTACTAAAATAAGGATTTATACTTCAAAATAAACAAATATCCCTAACCTCATGAAGGCAAGCTTCCACTGTATCCACAACATGAATTTGAATTCTTGAAGAAAATTCCTCTGGGCTGAAGGAACAAAAAAAAGAAAAACCTTAATATAAGTATGTTACAATATCACACACAGATTAAAAGTTTTAAAGTGAAATATCATTACAACGGACGAGCATATAAATACTTCTTTGGTGTACATGAATATATAAGAAGAAATTTAAGATATTTAGCTATCCATGACAACAACATCTGAGCAACCACACATTTCTAAATTTAAACAGGCTTTCATGTTTTTGAAATGCTAGGACATAAAAATTACATGTTTCCAACTTTATTTTGATTAAAATTCCACAATAAACAAACATAAGACTCAATTAAAAAAGTATTTAATAATCATGCACACTCAGCACATAACTGAAAATATGCCATTGGGATCACTGGAAACTTATTTAATGGAATATCCATAATTCAGATTGTTTTAACTTAAAACAGGCAGGATAAAAAGAATGATTCTTAAGAGCTTAAACACAATAAAGATAGCTTAAAAATAATATGAGTATAACAAGGTTAATTTTAAAACACAAATTCACTTTAATTGTGCTGTCTTACTAACTTAAACATGATGCTAATCTTTTTCTTAATAAGTTTGTATGAACAACCAAGCCCCAGTAACATAGTGGCAGTGCCTCACATTGTCATGTTACAGGTCTGGGGATCAAATCCCGAATTGGGGGAGGTTGATTCTCATCCTTTCGATTCTTATGAGGGTTGATAATATGAGGACCAAGCATGCTTGGGAACTAACTCTGGGGGTTCTGTGTGATTCTGAACAAATAACATATGCTCCTAGAGCCCTTGGTCAAATCCTCTTTAAGCATAGCTTACTTGATGTCGTCCAAAATGTTGGCCACTTTCTGCTTTTTGGCCACAGAGCCGTCTTCTTCATGGGAGCGCTTCCCGTCCGAGAGCTCCTTCAGAAAGTCCTGCACCCTGAAGAAAGAACAATCAAACGATGGAAAATATTTTTGAAAGGGTTTAGAACTAAAAAATTCAACAGTTAATGTGGTATTTTAGTGCCTTTGGACTGTTCGATTAATTTAATTTAAATTTGTAACTGTAAAACACATCTGAAGTAAAAAAAATATGAAGTGAAGTTCTAGGGTTTTTTTAAACTTAAGATGGATAATTGTTTCAGGAAACGTGTCATTTAAAATTTTTACAATTTTAAATTGATTTATCAAGAAGGCGAATTATTCAATAGAAGGCTTTTTTAAGCTTCCGTGACACATTATGGTAGTGTTCAAAATAATAATGCTGTTCTAAAGGTACTTCTATTCTTAAATAAATGCTAAATAACAAATACTGTGCAGTACAATACAATTATTTGGTGCTGTACAACTCTTAGGTCGAAATTAACATATACTTCGATTTAATGTTTATGATCAAAGCTATGCAGATGCATGGTGCATATTGATGGTCTAAGATAGAAATGTGTCACAATAAATATCAACACATATAGATATACCACCAGGACAATATTATTAGTAGTCCCGCCCATTAGTTTTATATTATTATTAATAAAGCAATTTTATATTCTTAACAAAGTTTTAATGGAACAAACAGCATACTTTTGGGGATCGTTTTCTTTTTTAATAGAAACTCCGCCACTTCTACGACTTTTCTTCGACGGCGCATCATCAAACACACTAAATAAATCGTCTGTATCACACATTTTAATAAATTATTAACAATTTATTGCGTCAAATTAAACTTTAAAATATAGTAAACAGAAAAACTTAGCACGAGCACATTCGAAAAGTAATTTCGTTTCCGGCTGGCAATTTCTAAACTTCCGTAAAGAGCTTAAACAAAGAAAATAGTGTGTCGTAATTTAAAACCAAGGTCAGGTGACGAAATCAATACTTGAGTCCACACCTTACGGAACTTCAAGCTGTAGCATTTTTCATCTTCATGGTTTCCAAAGTTTTGCATAAGTTTTTTCTAGCTTTAATACTTGCATTTCTACAATCTGTGCTCCTACATTGTTTCTTCTGTTGCTACTCAAGACATGCTCAAGACCTGAAACACTGAACCAGCCTTAACTTAAACTAAGCTCAAAACCAGCAGCATTTAGAGAAATCGGGGAAATCATGATTTCTTTTCTAACTCGTAAATTAATTCGGAAACTAAATTGGAAAAATGTTTGTAGGCTTCAAAAGGAAGCCTCTTTTAGCGTTATGACTTGTAGATATTCTTTGCACCGACAAAGTTTGTCAGAAAGCATATCTTTTGAAGACCAGCGTCTGCAAAAACATTTGAAATTCCTCAGTGATTTGTGCAAAGAGCATATAGGAAATTCAAAACCTTTAAAAGAAAGTTTAGGCATTAGTTATGAAGCATTGAACCATATCCAATATTTACTAAATGAAATAGAGAAAACGAAAGAAGAAATAACCGAAGTAGATTTATTAATATCTGGTAAATATGAAAACAAACTACCACTCTGTTTGAAATATGTTATTATTGCTAGTGAGAAAAATTCTAGTTATTTCTATAACGTTCTAAATAGATTGCTAGATGTAGGATACAGATAAAACTATTTTACAAAATTTATTTCTGCAGCCTCTACTACTTTCTACCCCAACTACTTTGCTATATTAAACAAAAGTACTGTGCAAACTCCGTTTTTATGTTGTTATGTCTGTTTTGCGATATTTCAATAATAGATGCATGGAATGAATCCTTAGATGAATCCAAGTTTAGTCTATATTAAAATTATATTACTTTGTTACAGATTTAAAGGATTCAAAAGATGAACTTTACAATGTAGCTTTGACAGAAAAAGAAAGCTTTCAGCGCAAGTTGAATGAATTACACAATCAAGTAAGTACTTACAAAACAAGTAATTTTGTAACAAAGTAATATTGAAAGTATTATTACTTGCTTAGAACTGCTCGATCTCAAGCTAGATTAAAAAACAAATTGCAAGTACAGCATTTAAATCTAATTAAATCTTGCCAAAAAAAAAGCCCAGAAGAAAAATTTAGCGACACTGCTGTGTTTCGAAGTACAAAAAAACTCCTTTATAAACTTATTTTCTTTTACCTTCTACCATATTATGGATATTCATTTGTGGAGTTAGAAATTCCAACTTCTTTTTTCTCAAGGTATAATTTATGTATACAGTGGCTTGAAATAACAACATCGGATCCAAAGAATCCTTGTTGGAAAATGTTATAATTATTATTTAGCGATTTTGTCTTCCATGCTGTCTCTCCATCCACTGAATAGCCATTCCAGCCATTTGTTTGTACTATGAAAATGACTCTATATTCAGTTGAATGCCACAGTGTGTTCTTTTCCCCCCTCAGCTGCTCCCCCTGGTGGTGCCTGTGGAGGCGGGGGACGAGAAGGACATCATCCTGGAGATCAGCCCTGGGGTGGGGGGCCAGGAGGCGATGCTCTTCGCCAAGGACATCTTCCACATGTACTGCCACTACGCCACCTGGAGGGGGTGGAGGCACGAGGTGCTCAAGTACGACACCACCGACCTGGGTAGTTCCTTTAATTTCCTCCTCGACATTTCACTCTAATATTACTATGTTTTGTTGGTGTGTCTACTTATGTTTTTGTGTGAGGTTTTAATTACAAAATGATTCGATTATATTTCTTAGTCAAAAGACAAAAGCACAAATGTGCAAAAACACGGAGATTGATTTATGAGTATTATTAAAGCAACCATTTTGTCATGTTGAGGATATGTTGTTGGAAACAATGGTGATCTTTAGGCAGATGAATTGTATGTGTAGGCATCCTTCAGATTAATTTTTAAGTTAAATGTTTAAATACTAACTAAAAATGTTCATCATGGATTCCTGTCTGTAAACACTCTTTACAAACATTTGAGATGGCCCTGAAAAGTCCTCTTTTGCCAAAATTTTTTAATATTAAATTTAAGGTGTTAATAAAAAGTTACATTTCAGAATCATCGCATTATGCCCATAAAAATGACCTATTGATCAAATGACTTTTTGAGTTAAATGTTAAAATATAGAAAATTTAATATCTATTGATTTCAAATCTTAAATCTCCTAAAAGAATATTCAGTTAGAAGATAATTTAATATCATAAAAAGTATTGGGGAAAATAAGCTTCAGACCAGTGCCTTGGGTAGATGTGGGGTGATGTGCTCCCCCAAGAAAATGGTCATTCGTCTCCCAACCTCTAATAATGCTAAAATCAATCACCACACTTCTTTATTTTTTATTTAGCTATTATCCATTTTAAATAAAAGAAAACTAGAACAATTTAATTTTTTTAATATAATTTTTAAGTGGTTGGTCATGCGAGCTGGATTACGGCTCCACGATTGTCAGTTAGCTAAACCATCAGTAGCACATTGCTTGTGCAACAGCTCTAATGCAACATAATGACATAACTTTTTCTTTTTAAAAATTTATATTGTTGATTATGGATATTTGTTATGAATTATTAAGGACAAGAGCAAAATCACTAAATACATATCTAACAAGGGCAGGAAGGGGAGTGGCACTGGCGACCCAATTGTGGGCATGCCCCCACTTTTTTTTCTTCACTTCTACCACTGCTTCAGACAAATTTAATTTTGAGAAAACAACTTTGGTTAGGTTTGAATTATCGTCGCACTAGAGCTACACGAGGGCTATTTTAGAAAACAAGATTTTTGACCATCGGTTACTTTTCCATTCATGGTATGATATAGTCTCTCTCACTTGTGCTGACCCTTCTTCTTGTGTTGCAGGGGGCGTGAGGAGTGCGCACGTGGGCATCAACGGGGCGCAGGCCTACCGGGTGCTCAAGTACGAGTGCGGGGTGCACCGCGTGCAGAGGGTGCCCCGGACGGAGAAGGCCGGCCGCATCCACACCAGCACCACCACCGTGGCAGTGCTGCCACAGCCCTCCGAGGTACTGCTGCACTCCTTTCACGTGGGAAATACCAACTAAGAGTAGTTTTATTTTCCAAAAATACATTTTTTCCCTATGTGTATTGTTTGGCAAAAAAACATTTCATTGAAAATATTTTGTGTGTGGTATGTAGTCTGCAGCATTTCTATTAGTGAAATAAATAAAGAAATGAGGAATGTAATGCATCTATGGTTGTTTTGAATTCCATTTATTCATTAAGGCAATTAAGTTATTACACAATTATTACAGTTCAGAGTTTACTTGGAAGTTAAGTTTTACTTGTGTTTTGATGTCACATTGTAATAGCTATATAAGTTATTACAACGTGACATAATACACAATACCAAGTAAGCTCTAAACTGAGTTATTCTGCCCATTTGATCTGTAGAGCGTATAACAGAAATATTTGATTAGCTTTTTTTGAGCAGTACATATGAGCAGTGGCTCTTTTAAAAAGATATTTTTTGAATGGCAAAATGATATGAAAGTTATTATTCAAAAATTTAGAAACAAAAGCCGAATTCAATATTTTGACAAAATGGCAAACCATTCAGTTAATTTTCAGGCATTTAAAATGTTGAAGAAACAAATGATTTTACTCACATTTATCATTTTTGTACATAATTTAAACCACATTTTTTCAGATACTTTTACCAGTTAAAAAAAATGCATTTTACTATGCAAAATATCAAAACACTCCAAATTGTGATGCTTTTCAGATTGACATTGTGATTCGTCCAGGAGACATTGAGTTGGAATTCAAGAACTCCAGCGGGGCGGGTGGCCAGCATGTCAACACCACCGACAGCTGCGTCCGAATCTATCACAAGGCCACGGGTGATTATTTTCCAGCTTCTGTTGGAGATTTACAATATATCCACTGCCGTGGGAGAAAAGGGATTGAGAAGCCTCCTAAAAGCCATTAAGTCTGCATTGGAGCATAATAATAAATTGGCCGCTTTAATAAAATTTTGAAATGTATTTCCTAAATAAAATAGCTATAAGTTATCACCCTAAGAAAATAAGGTTTCATGAAATCATAACCTCACTTTCTTTATCAATTTGTATTATTATGTGTTGAGATTTGATGTTGAAATGTCTACTTTTAGCCTACTTACTTTCCTTTCATTTAATTCAAAAGAAATGGAAAGTAAGATGTGGACGCCATGATGTCCTGTCCATCCTAACGTCCTTACCAATTTCGAAAATTAGAAATAATTTTTTGAAAATTAAAATGTTATGGTTTGTTTTGTTTAATTTTTTAGAACAAGCAATTCCACATAATTATTCTTTAAACTTCAATTTTATTTACAAATAATATTAATTGAATTTGTTAAAGAAAATTAATGAAAAAAGATAATTTTGCATTTGAAAAGTTTAAATTAACTAAAATTCAAATAGCTTAGAGAAACAAACTTTTTTCTATAAGATTTCAGCCCTCATGCGACGATAATTCAAATCAAATCAAATCTATAAGATTTCAGTTGGTATTAAACGAACAGGGAATAAGTATTTTAGTTCTTGTTTGTTAATGTAACTTTATTGTTTGTGTCACAATACATTCTATCAAACCATAAATATAGAAAACAAAAAATGTAAAACGATGTACATTCCCTTAAATTATCTCCAGTAGTCTAGATATTATTTAAACTTGTAATATCTTTTATGAAAAGTGTATCTAGTTAGTGTTCTAGTGTCTAGTTTGTTAATAGAGTATTAGTTTTAGCATGGGCGATTTTTTTTTCAGGCATTGTCGTCGAAAGTCAAGTGTCTCGAGATCAGCACAGAAACAGACAGGTAGCGCTGACGTCCCTTCGCGCCAAATTGTATGAAAGAGAGCTGATGGCGGCCATCAAGGAAGAAACTTTATCGAGGAAATCACAAGTAAGTGTTCTCTGGTGTTATATTTAGTTTAATAATGTGAAAAAAGCTTAACATAAGGGACAATTTCTTAATCTAAAATGATTTTTTCTTCTCAGACTTTGGATAAATGCTTAACACTAATAACTAATAAGCTTCTTAAATAAGGGTCAAAATTAGCGAAAAAGAGGTCACTAATATAATTAAGGCCAGGTTTAAAATGTATTTAAATAACACATTTTGAAAATTACTGTTTATGCATAGATAGAAATAACATAACAATTTGGAACCAGCTGATCATGGGACAAACATTGAAAATTATTTTTTTTTTAAAGGGCCACAACATTCACAAAAAAAGTAAAACTGGGGACAACTGTCTGCAGATCGCTGAAGCAGTCTTTGAGACCTTTGGTCCCATATAATCTTTGTCCCTGGACACATCATCACCATAAAATCAAAGGACAACAAAGCAATTTTTTTTTAAATTATAATTTTAAAATCTATTCAAACCATGTGAAACCTTGTTAGCTTTAAATGATAAAGCAAAATGCTAAAACATTGCCTTCCTTCTCTTGTTAATGTAGCATTAATTCAAGCCAAGTTGTAAATTATACCTTGAAATTAAATGTAAACCTGTAGGAATATGTGCCCAAATACTGAATATCGATCTCACCCCTGTGGCTAAAAAATATGAGTTATATTTTCTTTATGGGTCAGCATCCTATGCCTTGTACATAATTAAACAGCTTTTGAGACTTAAAAGTTTATGAAAACTGAGCGCTTTGTGGTTGGTGATCTTTCTTAACTATTTCAGACATGATAGACTAACAAAAAATAGGGAGGGGGGGAGCTAATGTATAATTCAACCCAAAAAATAAAATTGTAAACCCTGTAATACTTGGAGGATGCAGATCAAGAAGCTCGCTAACCCTGTCTCTTCCCCCCCAGGTGGGCACTGCGGCCCGTTCCGAGAAGGTGCGCACCTACAACTTTGTGCAGGACCGGATCACCGACCACCGGGCCCACGTCACCCTGCACGACGTGCAGCGGTTCCTGGGAGGGGGGGAGCTCTTCGACCACATGTCCCGCCTCCTGCAGCAGTGGGGGGACACGCAGGCACTGCAGGACGTGCTGCACAGGTACGCGTGAGGGGAACACTCTGCCAGAAAGAAGAGGGCCCTCCATGATACGGTCCACCCCTCCTTTACTGGATATCGCATTGCACGAGGAAAAGAGGACCTATTGCAAAATACTGTGTTTTTTTTAGAAAAATCATTTGAAGTTTAGTTTTTCTTTATAGAAAAAATTATTCGTTTACTGCATTTCAACTATTTTAAGAATAGGTTTAATTTAATTTTTACTTTGATCGCAGATATTTAAATTTTTTTTGACCTATTGCGCATTTATAACTCGAAAAGTCATATTTGTGCAATAGGTCACTTTTCCGCGTGCGATATGTCAAGCACGTTGCAAAAGTCAACAATGGAAGAGGGGATACTTGCCATGTGTTGCAATACCAGTAGCAAGTTTGGTGGTGCCACATGTTTGTACCAAATCTAGTTTGAGAAAAAGCCTGCTACCTGTTACTTCATAAGGCCAAAATTAAGAGCTGGAATATAATTCAATCAAGACTGATGTACACAACAACTTGATTATGCTGAGTATATTGTAAATAAAATGTTGAATTTTAAACTGTCTTGTGCTATTTTTTAAATTAGGCAGTACAACATAAATATTTAAAAAGTTTAGTAGTTATTAAAACTTGTAAATAAAGTTTGTCAAAAGAGAAGTAGAATTGAGCATAAGCTTAACTCCTTGGCGTTAACAGCCCATTAAGTAGGCCAAGGCCTGCCATGCCAATTCCAGCTTATATGACCAAAGTACTCATTTTATCGACCCACTTAAAGAGATGAAAGGCTGAGTCAGCCTCACGCAATCCAGGATTCGATCCCCGGACCTGCGGCGTGGCAATGCGAAGCACTACCACTGAGCCTCAGAAGAATAAGTACAACCTTCCTTTTTTTTACAAATTGCTCAGCATAGCAATAAATGTCATTGTAGATTTAACTACTATCATTCTGCTGAATCATTTACCACTCTTGATTAAAAAAACAAGTTGGTTTGTTATAGAATCTGTCACTTACACCTCTTCCACACAACATTTACGCTCAACGGGAAACACACTACAACACCTCAAAAAGAAATTCACCAAACAGGGCGTTTAGCTAGTTCTAATTCAAACTTTGAAAAGCCAAAATTAATAATTGTCTTTAATCTTCTTTTGCAGATTTGATAATTAATCTTTATCGTTTGCCAATTTTTTTGAAATTCCAAGTATAACGATGTATTTTTTTAATTACCTTTTTGCAGCCACAAGTTTACATTTCGAAAAATAAATTAGTAAATTTGTTGCTTTAAAAATAAAAGCGAAACTTGACATATTTTTGCATGCAAATTTCGAATTTTTTAAAGCATCTTTCTTCATTCATATATAACAAACCTTCAAAATAACTTTGTGCTATTACAACAATCCAAATTAAATTATTACACAAAAATAAATATTTTTCAAGAATTTTATTTTTATTTAAAATAAAGTTGCTCATACGCTTGATGTTAAGGCAACAGTGAAAATATTGAATAAAATTGGAATTTGCATGTTATTTGAATGTAGTTTAAATTTTTAGTTATTTAAATTTTAAATAAACTTCTAATTTAAATATTTTAATGTAGCCTAAACTGATTTTTTTCTTCAAAATGACGTATCCCATTTGTTTGTGAGACATTCGGTTTGTTCTGTGAAAGTGGGTGATAGACGGACTGAACGATTATAAAACCTCCACTTTTTAGGGTATAAACAAAGTGTGGAAGCTAAAATGGGTGATGTGGGTACTTGTAAGAAATTGATACCATAGGCAGGGTTCCCACGGGTCCTTGAAAGTCCTTGATTTTGATTTTCGTTTTCAAGGACCCCTTTATACTCCTTGATTTTGACCAAAAATTATTGAAAAGTCCTTAATTTTGAATTTTGATTTCAAGGACACTCTAAATACTCCTTGATTTTTTTATCAACAATCATCGAGAGTCCTTGATTTTTCTCATCTGCGATGGCGCGCAACGTTCGAATTACGGGAACTCATTACCTAAAACATTGCCAACGCAGTGATAAATGGCGCGTCTAGCACTTCAGCAAAAAAAAAAACTTATTAGAAAGAGTAACTGGTTATATTTTCGCCTAATCCTTTTTCCCTTTGATATTGTTGCTATAACATCTGGCGTTGGCGATATTTCGAACAATGTTAAAAAACAATAATAAATGTATGTTGTTTTAAAAAAAATTGTGTTTATATTAGTTATTTTGTCTTATTTGTTAAAATGGCGTCATATAATTAGGGGTCCTTGAAAACTTTTTTGGGGTCCTTAAAAATTCCGTGATTTTTATTTTGAAAAAAGAGGAAACCCTGATAGAACAACATGCTGGTTGAATGTACCCCAATCCTTAACTCACCAAATAAATTCACATGGTACTATTTTGAAGCTTTACAAAATTCTAACCTATATACCTACAGGTTACTTTGCAGTTGGCTATTTTCTCAGGTGAATCATGCTTAAACAAAGAAGGATGTTTATTGTTTACTCTTCTTTACTCTTAACAACAAACCAAATACTCCAATTCATAAAAAAAAAAAGGAAGGTCTTGGGTTTTGAGGCGAGGTGACATGGCATTGTAGAGAAAAAATGGCGAAAATGAACAGAATGTAAAAGCATTTAATACAACTAACCACAGCACAAACTGCATAACAAGAGCAAGGAGAATATAGTAGTTCAAGATAACACATGTCCTTTTGGCATGAGAGTAGGAGCGAAAGTGATGTCTTGTTCGCTTCGAATCTCACTGGGAATGAATTTGTCCAGCCTTTATTATACATGGGTTGGTTAAATGAATGTTATTAGAAATTATACTACTGGATAAGAATTTTCAGTGATGGAGCTTTGATTATACAGTAAACTCCCGATTATCCGCGGGTGGATTATCCGCTTTGCGGATTATCCGCGGGCCACTATCCCTCTCCAATTTTACAGTTCAAATATAAAAATTAAAAAAAAAGCGCGATAAATGAATTTTATTTGTTTCAAAACTTTTTGGAAGAATGCATTTCAAGAACAACGAATTCCTTTCTAGAACTACGAACACATTCAAAGAACGACGAATACATTTAACAAGAACAACGAATGCATTAAAATAATAAGAATGACTATATTAAACCTGGTGTTCAGCTATGTGCACATCACGAACAGGTTTTTGTCAAAAAGCGTCACTTGTATAATAAACTGCCCGCTATTTTAATTGAATTGCTTTGTGATTTTGATACTAGCGAAATGCGTGAGAAAATAAAAAAAAAAGGTTGTCTTGACAATTCAAGACGAACTACAACTCATTTAAAAGATGGAAAACGAATCCCCTAAAAATCAAATGTGCTGGCAGTATGGCATAGGAGAAACGACAGTTATAGACATTTTGAAGTAAGTAAATTTGTACATGCTATGCTATATACGATTACTGTAATTTACGTTAATAAAACCCAAAAAGAAATTTAGTTTATAGGCCTTTTCTTCAATTTTGCGGATTATCCACGAATTCGCTTATCCGCGGAAGCCGTGCCACCCAATTCCGCGGATAATTGGGAGTTTACTGTAGTATGTGATTCTATTGGGTTTGGGTGCAAAGAGAAGAACTGTGTGCAGAAGTTTCACTTCACAAATGGGGTGTTAAAAAAAATTAAAATGACTGACACTTACTACAGCCTTAAAAAAAAAAGACTCCAACCAATATACTTGCACCTTCAAGCTACTTTCCAAGTTGGTTTGTTTTTAACTGAAAATCATATTTAAAAAAATGAAGGATGCTCAGTGACTAAGTTTGTCTGCTCTTTAACATAAACCAAATATACTCCAATTCATAAAAGAAACTTTATTTATTCAAAAGAGAGAAGCACTATATCCAAAAAATACTCAAATAAGAAGGAGTCTCTGTGTGTTCTAGAGTGCGGTGTAGTTGGGGTTCTTGCGTAGGATGACGAACCCCTCAAGCACGGGGGTGAGGGGGAGGTACTCCTCGGTGGCCAGCTCCGCCCTCTCCCCGTGGGCCAGCAGCACGGGCGTGGTGTGGGTCTGGAAGCCTGTGATGGTCTTGGGGCGGCCCGCCTGGCCCACCACGTCCACCGCCTGCCCCACGCGCACGGGCACCGGCAGAGGCTGCAGCTCCTCGTCGAAGGTGACCAGCATGCGGGGCTGCATCGCCGCCACCAGGTTGTACAGCACGTAGTGGGAGTTCTTCAGGACGACTGCAACAGACGACACACATTGAGATATTTAAAACAAATGCAAAATTAAATTATGCTTTCTTTTTAAATTCTCTGTGAGATGCAATTTTGCTTAAACTTCTATGCACTACAGACATTTTCAATTTTTAACTTATTACTTTTTAAATAAAATATAATTTTATTTCTGAAATCAAGAGTTTTAAGGAACCCCAATATTTAAAATTCTCAAATTAAACTTTTTTTTAATTATATGTGTTGTTTGAAAACCTTATACGCCTGTATGCATTGAGTGGTCAAACCAGCTAATTAAAAAAATTCAAGTGATTTAAAAAATATATAGAATTACATTAAAAAAATTATAATTCAACAAAAAAAAATTCAAAATGTGTTCAGAAAGCAAGTAAATCATGGCATAGCTTCACAAAGGTTACAATTCCTTACCTACAGATAACTACAAAGACAGAAAATTACAATCCAAAAAATTAAGAAATTGTATCCAATTCCACAGAAAAACTTCGTCATTTAAGAAAATTTAACTTTTTAAATTAAAAAAAAAACCTGTTCTACTTGAATAAATCTTTCAATTGCAATCAGGGTGCATTCACTATTTAGAAAATGAAATTCAAGCACTTTCAAAGACATTTTACATTTCAATTCAAGGCCTTAAACGAAAAAATGTAATTTAAGCAACACTTTTGAAACATTTTTTTATTTTACTGAAATCGAAAATGGTATAAACAGGTTTTTAACCAGTTAAACCGGTATAACCACCGCCAAGAAAACCCGGTTTAACCTGTTTTTTGTAACGATAAACAAAAACCTGTTCTTAATATATAATAACAAGCTGTTTATTCTGCTTGAAGAAACATTAAATGCTGAAAAATATATTTAATTCAGGAAAAAAAGATATACTGTGTTTCAATTTGTTTCAAGTAAACTAAACTGGCATTCTTTTTCCAGTGAAGGACAACAGTTAATATAGATTAAATAATTTTCTAAACCTCACAGCCCTATTCTTTTTTTCTCATTATAACTCCAAACTGTGCTGTGATTGGCTCTTTAAAAATAAAAGCGATATTGCTCTGCAATAAATTTAGGGGAGTAAAAATGAGAGCCTTCAGGTGGATTAGAAGTAACCAACACCCTTCCAAGGAGTGTGGAAGCCTAGTTGAGAAAATAGTTAATAACATCTATTAAATGCTTTATCATATATATATGCCAATGTGTGACTCACTTGAAAAACCTGTTTAACCTAAGCCAAACAACCGGTTTCGGTTTATCATCCCTACGTTCAGGAATCGTTTTTTTATTATTATTATTTATGGCGATGATCCGACAAGGCAGTAAAATTGCGCTGCACAAAAATCTTTTTTTTTCACAAATTGGAAATTCAAGGACTTTCCAAACTTTCTTATGGTTGGGTTATTTTCAAACGATTTTTTAAAATAAATTCGCGACCCTAGTATCAATTTCGGTACTTTCGTGACTGATTTCTGATTTTGCTACTTTTTTCAGGACTTCCGTGACTTTCGGGACCTGTAGACACCCTGTTAAATAATAGCATCCAATGAAATGTGTCACGTGCACTACTCACTCCCTTTGACGTCGAGGAAGGCGACCAGGGTGGCCATGAGTCCGGCCACGCACACGGGGGAGAGCAGCTGCCGGTCGTGGTGGTAGGGGCAGAGGGTGAGGGTGCCCTTCCCCAGGTGGGCCAGCCCCTGCGCCAGACGCACCATGAACAGGTTGTTGGGGTCCTTGGCGTGGTACTGGGCCAGCTGGCGAAGCATGGCCGCCAGGCGCGCATTGTTGGTGCCTAGATGAAGAGGAGGATTTCATATGCAAGGCACAAAACTGGTAGGATGCATTTTGAAACTACATTTCCAAGTGATATGCTTTCAAGGCACTCATGGGAAAAAGCTTAAAAATAGCATTTAGAAAAAAAAAAAGGTTCGGAAACATTTCTATTTATATAATAAAAAGACCCTAAACACATCTTTAAGTTATATGAAATTGAAGCAAGTTCTGTATTACGATTTAAATAAATTCAAAAAGATTCCTCTCTTTCAAATTCAAGAGCCCGACAAGTAAAGGTTCTACATCTACTAAATTACTTTTGCTCTCACGTTCAGCAAAATGTGCTGACTTGTTAGTGTTGGTGTTTCAGATAAAAGAAATTTATTTGATTTGTGATGCATTGGTTTAATTCCATCTTCTGAATGACACAAACTAGTTGCAACATAATGAAATATTAAAAACGTCATGTCCTGCGTTTCTGTTTAACATGCCTTAAAAAAAGACTTATTTACAAAAATGATCTTTTGTCTCACCTGCGCCTACCAGTCCCAGTGCAAAGATGGCATTGTAGGCCACTTCTGCATCCGAGTCATGGGAGAACTTGCTCAGGGTCTCCAGAATATTCAGCTTGGGGTTGGAGGCAGAAATTAGGGCAAGAGCAAGCGGGACAGAACGCTTGATGACTGGCTCACCATACCTCAGCTGGAAAAGGAAATTTAGTACTTGATTAAAACTATAAATGTCTTTAAAAAAAGCCAAAGTTTACTTGATTTAATATTATTCATTTGTTAAACCATCCGAGAGATACAGAATTACAGGTCGTTCAACTCATCTTACAATTTTTTCCAACATTCCACATACCCTTTAAAAATGTGTTCATTTTATTAATATTTAATTAATTAATATTTAATTAATTATTTAAAAAAATTTACTACACCATTATCAACCGAAATATAATTTTAAATACCCTCTTAACCGGAACTGAGGGCAAGCCAGTTTAAGTTAAGTGAAAATTCTGTTAAACAGGAGCGGTGAAATTAATGTCTGGTACCAGTTATAAAAAGATTTTGATCGATTTAAAATTGCATGAATATTTAGTGGCGAAAGTTAACCTATCTCATGAGGAGTGTATTTAAATGCATATATAACTTTTTTAGTTGATGTTAAATTACACATTTTTCATATTATCGAGAAAAAAAATTTAACACATAAATTAACAATTCACGTAAATTTTGGCAAGACACAGACTAAAAACATTTCAGAGGTAAATAAAAGTTAATTTTTTTTATTTAAAAGTAAAAAAATTTTTTAGGAGGAAACATTTTAAACTAAATTTTTGGGGAAAAAAAACCTTGAAATTTCTAGAGAAAACTCATAGCAACATTTCACTAAAAAAAACAGAGGCATCTCACTGAGCTGCAACGAGAACCCAACTGACCAGGTGTCCGAACGTCCTGAAGGCCATCTCCGACCCGATCTCCTCCCCCATGGAGATGAGGGCGATGCCCAGCACAGCCACCGCCTGCTGCGAGGAGAGGTCGGTCCGGGTGGGGGGCTTCTCCTCCTCCTTCTTGTCCTTCTTAGTCGCGTCCTCCTTCTTCTCATCCTACAAAAGAGGAAGGCTCAGTTACCACCAAAGATAAATAAGACTTGAATACAGCAACCCCTTGTTACAATCGAGTTTCCCGGGAGACAAGCAAAACACCGCGATATAACAGAATGCGGGATATAACGAGCGACTGGAAAAATATATTAGCCTTTTGATGTATTTATGCTTTCAACACAGTTTTAAAGCTAAAGCACAGTTGTATGTACTTGAACGACAAAACTAAATCATTAAAAAACTACTCTAAAAAATAATCACAAATTTAGAAGGGACTTATTATCATAAATAGCTATAAACATTACATATTATTGCACAGTTAATACTATACATATTTTATTCATTTTCTGGTAAAAAAAATTAATCTTAAGTTAGCTTCACTTACCAATTACACATTAAAAAAAAAGGGGTGGAAATTGGGAGACATGATGCAAGGCACAATATATATCCAAATGCATAATGTAACGAGGCGTGATAAAGCGAGGGGTTACTGTACAACAACTTTTTACTGTTTGAAGTACACGTCAGGGAACTTTTTTTAAAACATCCACAGAAACTTATGGCGCAACTTAACTTTTAACAATGGTATTTGTTGGCCAAAGTCTATTTTACAAGATTTTGCATAAAATAAGATTCAAATTGCTTGTGCAAAGTCAGGTTCTTTTGTTTCCAAGGGTGGAAAGTGAAAATATGTCTTCTGGCCGCACTTGAGGCAAGAGAATATGTGGCATATTTACTTACATTTAAAATAAACCCTGTTCTTAAATCTTTGATCAAAAGCAAAGTTGATTTTTTCAAAAAAATCATATGCAAAAAAAAGGACAAGTGCAGTAGTGCAGACTGCCCTAAAAAGGGAGTACTGCCGACATAATATTAAATGGAGATTTAAAAAAAGCTTCAAAATTAAAAAAAAAAACTTAGCCTAAGAAATCAGAATCTATACCCCTATGGAAATAGTTCTTACCTTTTCAGTTGTTTCATAATGTTCACTGCAGATGTGTAGTAGCTGCTGCACTTTGAGCACATTTCCAGTGCCTGCAAAAGAGAAATCATGTCAAAACATGCATTGTATGACAAAGCTATAATGAAAGCTCAGATTTCAGCAGAAGTTTTGGCAAAAGAGACTGTTTTCAGATGGCATAAGTCAGTCTTCATATTTATCTATATTTTTTTTAAAGTAAAATAGGGGAACATGTCTAACAATTCATATTTTTCAGTAAAATAGTTCTAAACAGAACAAGAAATGGTAAAAATTATCTTTTTCTTAAGTTAAATAATCAACCTTGCATTACACCTTTCTTTTTAAGAAAGGAAAAAATTCATTTCAACTTCATTTGGAAACAAGCTGTTCAATTTTGTTACAAAAAGCTTACCACAGAAAATCAAAAACTGAAACACCTTTGCAGTAGAGTTTGAAAAAACAATCTTGGGCATAATTTTCATTAAAATGGTCGACTTCATCGTTAAAATTTAACAACATTCTTAAAAAAAACTTTTAGAAGAAAAGCCACACTTTTGATGGAATGGCTCTATCGATAGCCAGTTATGATTGACTAACATTACAGACAATAATTTTTATCCACCGACTATTCACCAGTCTAAGAGTTTTTCTTAAGACTTGAAGCACTTTCAGTAAAGTTGACTTCTGATCTGAAGCCGGGCACATACCTGCATAGGCGCAGATGTCCACCATCGTCTTGGCCATGCTCTTGAAGGGCTCGTTCAGCACTTCCAGGGCGGCAATGATGGCGTCTGCTCCGTCCTGCTTGCCTGGACAACAACAAAGAAACAGTTTGAGACATGCCAGTTCGAGAACCTCTTCACCAACAGTACTTTTTGTATTCACTTACGCCTACATGGGTGACAAATGCTATCTAAATATGTTTTAAAAACTGTTCCCCTCATCAATGGCTAGGACACTGGGTAAGCATCAATAAGTGTAAGGTTTAAGACTTTTAACAGCCACTAAGACTAATTTCTGATAAAGAGTTAAAATATAGACGGGGGGAAAGGCTAACTCTTTTACCCCTTAAAGGATATTTTTTTATAAATGTTTACTATACATTTTCAATCTCAACAAATAATGTATGCCCCCTCAATGATTTTAATCGTGAAGTATTACTGTGTTCACCAGTAAATATAATATCAGTAGTACATTATTACTACTGAATTACTATTATGTATATCATAATTCAAATTGCGTATATTCAAATGTCAATGTACTACAAATGCTACCTTGCACTTTTCAAACTTTATCTACAAAAGTATTAATAATAATTTTAAAAAAAACTCTTGCAGTATATTTAGATATTACTAAGGCTTTTGATAGTGTTAATCATAAATTATCAATTTAAACCTCCTCATTAACAGTACTTTTTGCATTCACTTAAGACTTTTAAGTCACTAAGACCAATTTCTGTGTCAAAATATAGACAGAAACATACATGCTATCTGTTTTACCTGTCAAAGTATATTTTTATAAGTTTGTTTATTATGACACGCAAGTTTAATATTAAAAAAAAAAATATTGTAGAGATATGAACACATGTTGTGTAGGTCGTCACAATCAACTTCTACTGAGTAAAATGCTGTTTGGTAGTTTGTATTGTACTTTTAGTTAGTATATTTTGAAAGTATGTTTTGGATTTGTAAATATGGACTTTGGTTAGCATATAAGACTTGCACATTTGTTAATAGGATCTCCTATGCACTTAATGAATGGTTTGTTCAACTTGATGTTATGCTGTTCAGATTAGTAGTAATAAAGATTAATTGATAATAAAATTTTATATTTCTTGTGCAAATTGACTGAAACAAGTGTGATTGATGATTTCAATAGAAAAATAACACTATTCTATAACTGTGAGTCCTACCCAGAGTAATATAGATCTAACATAAAGTTTAAGACTTAACAGCTGCTAAGACCAATAACTGCTCCATTTCCTTCATAACTGCAACAATAATTTTCTGATTTTTTTTTTTCAGGTGTATTTTACCGGTTAAAATATGTAGTTATGAATTTACTTAAGTTTAAAATAAAAAAAATACTGTATGTATGCTCAAATGTTTTTAATAGTAAAGTATTGCTATGCTCAACAGTATATATTTTCCTTAGTAAAATATTCCTATGTTCAACAGTAAACAATTTCAATATTACTGTGTTTCTCAACTGAGTCAACACAATCAAAAAGGGTAGCTCCCACTCACTCAGGTAGCACAGGCTGTTTAAATTAGATGTTTACAAGATTCAAGATTATTAAAGTAAGTTCAATACAAATAGTATATGTCTCCTCGATGATTTCAATAGTAAAGTATTACTGTGTTCAATAGAAAATTATTTCTGTGGTAAATTATGACAGATTTCAACAGTAAATAATTATAATCTTACAATATTACTGTGTTTAATCTTCAGTAGTCATATATTACAGTGTTCAACAGTGAATAATTTCAACAGTGCAATATTAGTGTGTTCACCCAGTAAGCGATCTCAATACGAAAGTATGAGTGGCGTCCCTCAACTCACCCAGGTAGCAGAGCCCGAGCGCGAGGGGCAGGAAGCGGGCGAACGTGTCCTTGAGGTCGGCCTCGCTCTTCTCGTGCAGCACCTGGATGATGGAGGAGGTGACGGAGTCGTTGCACGACCCCACCGAGATCAGACCGCACGCCAGCGCAGACAGGCCCACCACCTGAGAAAGGACACTTCTGTCAACAAGGGGTCAAGGGCCAAGGACATTACATACAGTTGGTTTCTTTTAAAATCATTTTGAGAATACATCTGGATGTTGGACAATTTTGAGGGAGAAGCTGATAGGCAATGAATGCAGAAAATTCAGTAAAAAAACAGCACTTTGCACACTTTGAAACTTTGACAATTAAAAGTCATGAAAGGTCATTGATCATGAAAAAAACTAAAAACTTGAAAAAGCTTAAGTCTGTACATTTTTCTACATCATTGCTTGAATTGCAAATCTATATAAAAATTATTACAGTTACAATTAAAAAATATAGAAGTACTGATGAATCCGTAGTTTGGCTAACTAGGCACACAAAATATTTTAAATTACAACTATAAAAAATAGGAACATCAAATTTTGATAGTAGAGCTAGAGAGAAAAAGCTATGTATTTTTTATTATGTATTAAGTTTCAGGTAAGCCAGTTGACTGAAAAATAAACCTCACCTCCATATTGGACTTGGGGTCACTGATAACAGGGAGAAGCAGGGAAAGGACGTTGTCTCTGTCGGTGCCAGCATATGCAATGCCCATTCTGAAACACAGATGCATCAGGGATAAGACACAGAAGACAGTATTTTGATACTGCTAATTAAACATGAATCACTAAACATTTCAACGCACCAATCAAAAAACCTAAAATAAATATTGAATAACAAATATTGACATAGGAAGTGTTTCACTCAAAGTAAACTACACATTAAGAAATAAGAATGAAATTAAATGCTAGGGCTACTTAACAAAAAAAAGTGATGTATCAAAATTCTAAATGCATTAGACACGTAAACACAACTTGAAACAGGAGTTTCAAGAGATGGTTTTTGGAAATCAGCATTTATTGTTTTACTCAAAGAATTGCTAAAAGAATTTGACTTGAAGATAGGATTATATTTCAAGTTCGACATTTGAATTCAACTATTTATTAATTAAATAAAGACTTCTGCTGATTTCTAAAATAAACATTCAGTAAAATTTAATTGACATGTTTAACTTTACATTACACTCAGCCCTCTCCCTCTTGAACACCTATCATTTCTCCTCTTATTTCGCCCTCTATTTCAAATTTCAGTCCTGAAATGGGGCCTTCACAATTTATCTATTTTACTCTCTTGTCCTTTGTCTGAATAGAGAATGTTCCAAGTTATAGTGGAACGACCTTTGAAGTTTGAGGAAATAAATCAAAACCCATGTGAGCAACAAGTTGTGGCTCACCCCATGACGGCCCCTATCCTCATGACCATGGAGCTGTGCTGGACGTAGTCCCCGAGCAGGGCCAGGGCGGGGTCGCAGTCGCTCCGCACCCCACAGTTCACGATCCCGCACGCCAGCAGGCCCCCCGCCTGGAAAGAAGAATGTTACTTCTTAGTTTCTTCCAACAGATTAGTATTGGATATAGAACATACAGGGTTCATACTCTATCTATGATAGTAAAATTCAGGAGTTTCAGGAGGCGTATGAACCCTGGACCTATTTATAATTTAAGCTATTATTCGTCAAAATGAGTGTAGATAATTACTGTCCTGTGGGCAGTCACCACAACCATGAATTGGGCAATATTCACACTGAAATAATTATTCTGTATACTTTCTTGTGGGTTATAAGTGACTGGGTCCAGACTGCGCGCAACAAATGTGGGTGGGATGCATAAAGAATAGTTCATTTCATGAATGACACTTTGTATACATGGCTTCTGTTGATTATTAGGATATACAATTATAAAACATTTATAATTTAAGCCCTTATTCAAAACACAATTACAGCACAATGAAAGAAGGGAAAAGTGACAGGCTGTATACAAGGTGAAACACATGCATTATAAATATTAACAAGGCACATTTTTAGGTGTAAGCAAAATGGATAAATTTGTTAATGTAACAATAGCATTTTCACAAAAACTTCACATTAGGCTAGTTTTATGTCATAGTAATTACACTAATATCAGCCATTCTTGTACTGAAACAAATATGTGATGTTTAAAAGTATGAACGTAACACTTTTTGAATTCATTAAATCCTGAAGACAAATTCATTTAATATGAATAAGTTACAAGGAGTACTATAGAGCACTAGGCAATGCATTTGGAAAATAACCAGAATAGGATGATTAGAATATAACTAGCAACGTAAAACAATGTCATTTTCCATGTGGATAACCACTATCTGGAATTTTGCCCTGACTGAGAGAGGTAGTCAAGTTATAACTATATATTATTGCTCAAATAAAAATTTTCAAAGAAAATATCTTTATGTGTTTCTGCCACTTAAACATTACTTTAATTAATTCATAATTCCCATTTTAAATGAGAAAATAAAGAAAATCACAATGGGTTTTGAAAAGAAAAGTTACAACTGAAGAACAGTTTTACTTCATTCCTTTTCATACACTTAAAATATTGTAATTATATTGTTTTCATTGTTACACTGTTATACAAGTAAAATCTTGGCAATTATTTGTACTGGTAAATCTCATTTCAGAATAATTATATATGGATGAATTTTTACATAAATGCACTCAAGCAAAACACTTTAATCAACATTTAAACCAATATAAACTATGTAAAAAAAAACTTATACAAACTAGCAAAAATGAAATGAAAAGAAAATAGATTTCGCGTGCATTGTAAATTAATATTTTAATTAAATATCCTATTGAGTTGCATTTTAGACTGCCAAATAAAAAAGGGTTCACCAAAGAGAAGCAGGTCATCTCACCTTGATGTTTTCTTCCGAGGAGTACAAGTACTTGTCGATCTGGCCCAGGCCACCATCAATGTCCCACAGCAGTATCAGGCCAAGGGAGGCAGTGGCACTCAGCATACCTACAGAACAGAGCCTCAATTAAAGCAGACTTTAAAAGTAAGGATAATACACAGTCAACAAATCGACTTAATAAACATTTTAAAAATAATAATTTTGTAACTTTTTGTTAATTTAACCCTTTCAGTCCCAATGACCATTTGGCATCAACGTTTTAGAAAAAAAAAAATTCTGATTGTCTATACTATAGCAAAGCCATTCAGATAGCAAAAAGCACATCGTTTGAGTATTCAAACTTTTTTCTATTAGAATTTTTTGTTATTAATCTCAACAAATGTCTGCTCTATTTTTTTAAAATTGTGATCAGAAACATGATAATGACAAATGGCATCACTGGGACTGAAAGGGTTAAAACATAACATTGCTAGAATTGCTAAATAAAATAGCTTGAGTAAATGCCAAACTGCAGTCTATAAAAAAAATGAAAATTTTCATTAAAGTATTTTAAGCAGTAGAGTAAAAATTCGAAGTTGGTGTTTTGAGAAGGGGTTTGGATACCATTTACATTAAACAAGTTTGCTACTTAATACGTAACAAACATTATAAGAAATAATAATCAGAACACTCTGTCTATTTGCATTTTCTTTTAATACTTTTTGATCATTGTATAAAAAAAAATGCAGAAATGAGCAGGAAGTGTCTCTTCCATGAAACTAAATTACATCATTCCAGCATAAGTGATCTAAAGAAATGATTGTCAACATCTTATATTTGGTAGCCAATCAATCTTTTTCAAGAGGATGTCTCACCCGAGTCCCTGTTCTTGTAGAGCCACTTCTGGCCGTCCTCCATGAGCAGCTTGTCCTGGCCGAAAGCGGCGTTCACAAAGCCATTCACGAAACTGGAGGCCAGGTTCTGCTTGGCAGAGTCCACGCTCCCGCTCGCCCCAAACGAAGGCCCTGCTCACAATCACAGTACTTTAAGATGCGAAAGCAGTGAATAAGATAACATGACAGGGACCATTCAGATTTGCCTGACATCAAGCTTAAGTGAATTTTTTTTATGTTCCTCTTACAAAACAATTTACTTTAAAACTTAAGAATTGAAATGCTCCCACAAGAAAGCATTTTTGGGTCTTCTATCTTGAAAAGCTTCCCCAGAGGACTCCAAAATCCTCTTTGTTTGAAAAATTTGTGTGTTTATTGTATAAAAAATAACAAAGGTCAAACTGATATTGGAGGTTGGTAGGAAAAGTTTATTGAATGAACTATTTATTCCTAAGAAAAAACAAAGAAAGCTTGTTTGTGCATATATTATTCATAACAAAGAAAACATGGATGCTTTTGGGACCTGTACATTTATATGCCAAACATTATAAAAGTTAATTTTACAAAAATAACTTGCATAACACTTTTTAATGTATATTTCATTGAAAAAAACATGATTATATACAGAATAGTATTTTGCTTAGTAGGATAAATACAATCACAACATTATAATTAATTGATCTTTATGATGCAATTTTTTTTTTTGTAATCACTAAGCAATTTCCATATTAATGAAAGACCGACATAAAATGCTACATTTTTTTTAGAAATTTTTAGAATAAACATATTGTGATACTTACAAAAATTTACTAAAGGCTCTTCAATTTAAATTTTTAAAAAGTACTAAAAACATACATTTTTTTTAAATAGTCAACTTACTAGTGTTATCTAAATGTGTCTTATATATATCATCTGGAGTTTTGGGTTCCAAAATATCAAGCTGGAACATAAAATAATAAAATTATCATTACTAAATACTAAAATAGTAAAAAAAAAGTGTATAAATATTTCTCAGCATTGGTTTGGAAAATACTTTACTGAAATTAAATTTTGTTTATTTTTAAACAATTCAATTGGATTATTAGCACATTTAGAAAAGCATGCGTCAAATAGATAATACTCAATAGATCCTAAAATATATAAAAAAGCTAATCATGAAACTAAAATGATCATAAAATTGGCTAACTAAAACTGCCTCATACCAGTAACTTTCTAGTGGTTTTATATATTTTGCAACTAGTGACATTGGAAATTGAGTTATCCTTAAATCTCATTCTGGCGGCACCAAATTGTTACACTGAAAGCAAGCACTTTTCAAAATGCGTTGCAGCGAGCACTAGGACCAGTCCAATATACCTGGTGCTATTTATTAGCAAAAGGTGTTGTTTCTGCAGCTCAATATGTTCCTAAAATGGCTCGAGTGAGGATAAAACTCCAAAACAACACCCTAACTCAGAGTGGCACTTGATTTTAAAATAATGGACTCCAGCTGTGTAAGAAGTACTACGTACCTCCCTTCCCAGCGCGAGGAAGTGGTTGTTGAGGTGCGCGTTGGTCATGATGTCGACCAGCTCCGCATTGGTGTCCCCGTCCCCGTCCAGCTCCAGGTAGATCTGCTGCCGGTTCAGCATGTACGCCATCTGCTTCTGCACAGAGCTGCATACACACGCACACACGTCAAAAAAGAGGGCAAACAAGGCAATGATACAGCTTTAATACAGTTCGTAATTTAAGGCACTGTTACAGTGATCTCTTCTATAGCGGCACAAGGGTTCAGTTACTTGAATGGCTGGTAGACATTTAAGTCAGAACATCTTACATATAACGGCAAGTTTTAGTCAACTCCCCGTTCGCAATGCAAAAATTTACATCTAAAATACCTTCTTGAAGGAAATTATAATAATGACAATTTATATGCACATTTTTAATTGTATTCTCCTTTATTCAAACTTAAAACAAGGGACAAAAAAAGTATGGTATTTTTTAGGAAAGTGAAGCTAATTACAATACTAATTAATGTAAAGAATTATGGAAATAAGAACTGTGATGGCTTGCCCATTTAGTAAAAACATAATAAATGTAGACTTTGCGAAGGAAATCCGGAAACCTACACTGCTCAAAACAATTAGGGGAGCACTTTGAGTACTTTCAATTCCAACTTCTAATTTTATTATAAAAATTTAAGATTTGTGAAATAGATTCAATATGTATCTAGAATGAAATGGTAAAAAACAGGAAAGCAAATTTTTATTTTTTAATTAAAGATTAAGGGGAAATTTTGGAATCATAAATTTTGATTAAATTTGAACAAGAATTTTTTCAAAACTTTTTTTGTAAAAAAGAGGTAAAATCAATTTTTAAACATCTAGGAATGCAAGCGTGAAGAATTTAGGTTCAATTTATTTCATAAAATTTTTGGGAGGGAGATTTATTTCAACTAGTTTTTCATACTTTTATTTAATTAAAACAAACATTATTTAATTCTCTAAAAGACATGATTCTTCTGTCAAATGATAAAGAAGTGCTAACTCAACTTAGTGAGAGAAAAAATCAGAAGCAGATGATACGAAATGGAATAATTGTGGGTAAAAGAGTTTAAGCCATGCGCTCGCCTAATTGTTGTGAGCAATGTTTAATACGCAATCAACACATTTCAAATGAATTATTAGTGTCATTTTGATTTGATCCAGAATTCCCCCTCACCTGTCTGGGCATGCCAGGAATATCTCCTCGATGAGCGTGATGTCGTTGAGTTGCATGGCGATCTTCAGGGCCTCCGGGTAACGGTTGAACTTGCGGAACAGTTGCAGGGCACACTTCAGGAGGTTGGTGTTCTCAGGCTCAGACACATAGGCCACGCAGCTGAAAAACACACACACACACACTTGAGAACTGGCACACAGCACAGTCTAGCATAGATTAGCACAAGACGTAAAAAGAGCAGCACATGTTACTTTTATAATTAGATTTTTTTTGTTTTAGTCTGAATAATCATCGCACTAGAGCTACACGAGGGCTATTGGTTAACACATTTATAATTAGATAGTAAGCAACTGATAAAGATTGTAGTAAATATAACTAATTATAAACCTATTTTAAGGATATTGAAAAATAGTGGGAAAATCTGGTTTTTCTGGTAAATAATTTTAGAAACTCATTTACTTGTATAAGTATTATAATTGTAGAGATTAAAACAATTTAAAAAGTACTTGATGTAAATTATTATTAATAATTTAAAAATTATAAACTAAAAACATTTACATTTCATTAACACTAGCTAAAAACAATCACCAGATTTTTCCAGGTTTAACAGATGATTTCTACAACAACAAAAATCATAGAATTTATATCTTGCAAAAAAAAATGTTAATAAAAACTTAATATAACTAGAAAAATTAAAGAGGTAACTTGAAATATAATTAAAGAATTCATAATCAGGAAATGCAATGTAAAGAAATTGAAATAATGTTCAATAAACATGATACATTTTCCATTTGATTTTGTCTACATAAATATCATTCTAGATTTTTTTTGTTTAATTTCTCATATATTTTAGTGTGTTGACACAAACAAAATCCAGAACAAGGAGGGGAGAGGTGTTTGTTTGAAAGGCCCAAGTGAGGCCTCATGAGTGAGGCAGTGTGTGCAGTCTATGAAACCATTCCTGCTGCCACAATAGGGAAGGCCTCTGTGCCTGCTCAAAAATCTAGACGAGGCTGTCCATAAAATTCTGTTCCATGACAGGTCCTGGGACTGCCCATTTAATCTAAAGGATGCATTCAAAGGAAGCATGGTTCATACTCAAAACAAAATTGATAACTTATTTTGATTAATAGAGGGTTGTCAGGCAATACAACAGAAAAAATTGTTTAAAAAAAGCATCCTTCCAAGTACAAAGTAGAAAATATACAGAAATACATTAAGTTCAGGTAATAAGCAATTCAACTTTTAAATAAACTAGAATAGTTTGTAAAATCAAGTCTAATCTATTGGACCAAAATAATAGTGATTGGTCATCATGTCAACACATATGAAGAAACACCAAAGTTGAAGTGGAGCCACTCTACCCTTTCATAAAATAAGCCTAGCAAGTTGCACCCTCTGTTCTGTAAGGTGTGATGCGACGTAAATGTATAATGTACGTTCCAATATGATTAAGCTTCTCTTACGTTTCATACCTGTTCAGCGTTCGTGTTAGTTTTTTTTTATCATGTAATGTCTAAATAATAAAGCCATTTACTAGTGTCTGTCTATGCTATAATATATCATTCAACACTTTTCAGTGGCCCTTAAATCTATTTTTAAATTTATGTTTTTTAAAAAGATGTGTGGAAACCTAGTCTATCCATTTGTCAATTACTACACTAACTGAGCAACTTCTGTCCATTTGCCCCTGAAGGGATAATCGAAGATATTCGAGGGACACTGTAAAACCATGCCAGGAGCCTCCCCCATGTCTGTATGGGGATAGGCGTCAATGGTCTCTGTTGTTTGAAGATTACCCGTTTGGTCGGACTGCCTCGTTTCATTCGCCTCCACCCATTCTGATGGTCAACAGCTAACTGTTATAAGTCACTGTTATGGATCTAAATATTTTTTACTGTTACAACTTATTGTATGGACTTGAATAGTTAATTATTTTTTTTTTTGAACATTTCAAAGCATGTCGTATTCTGTAAAATGATCAGCTCTATAGTTAAATAAACTACAATTGACTTTCTCATTTATACCCAAGTCATTTCCAAGGGATAAAAATGGTTCCCCCCTGAAATGGGCAGCAGTACCTGGTGAGGTAGAGCGCGACCCTGGGGAAGGCGTCCTCGTCGACGTGTGTCCCGAGCATGTCGAGCTTCTCGATCTCCATGGCGAGGTCGCAGGCGTCGGCCTCCGCGTTGTGCTTCATGTGGTAGGGGATGATGTGGCCGGCCAACTTCTCCAGCTTCCCCTGGTGTGCAGGGTCCTCGCACGACCCCCACTCCAGGGCAATCTCCCCGGACAGGTGCCTGCAACCCAACACAATGGACGCTCACACAACTGCTTGGCAGAATGAATGAAACATAACTGTTGCTTTTAAAAACAACTTTAACCTTTAACAGACCTTTATTAAAACATCATAAGCAAAGAAAGAACAGGGAACAAAAAAAATGTGCGTTATATATGACTGTGACACAATGTCACGGACATTAGCTTCTTTAAAAAATAATAACATTGGTTGACCCACCAGGCCCAATCAGAGCTGTAACCAAATCCGCGGATCCGCCAATAACAACGTGAACTAACCATCCTTACCAGGCGTTATCGGTGGATGCCGTGAAAAATTACTGGGCAAACAGGAAGACTCATAAATTACTATTTGCTCACGACAACAAGACTAGTAAAATGCTTTAGAAATTAAATATCAGTACTGGATTAGAATTATATTTAGTAACAGAAGTTAATCTGTAACACAGTATTGTTATGAATTTCTTTTAAAAGTTTGGGGCAACCAAAACAAATTAAGAGCTTAATGGAAAACAGACTAAATGATAAAAAGTACAAACAAGAAAATGAACTTTAAAGTTTTTCATTTGCACTTATATCTGTTAACACTTTCAGTCCCAATGAAAAATTGACATCATTTTAGAAATTTTTTCTGATTGTCTATAGCCATTTATGATACCAAAAAAAGCACATCATTCGATTCTTCAATTTTTTTTCAATTTCAAAATATTTTTTATTAATCCCAATAGATGCAGCCCTATTATTTTTATTTAAATTATGATCAGAAAAATGATGATGACAAATGGCATCATTGGGACTGAAGAGGTTAAAAAAGATACTAGCAAACACTAAAATATATACATAACTTATAAATTTCGAAATATGGGGAAACTTGTCATCTTTCAAATCAATTCTCATCTATCAAATGGAATAATATGTTCATTGACATAAAAATCGAAATTTTTTCAAAAATGTCACTTTGCGTGTTCTTCCACTAATCTCTTGAAATATCAATAGAAATTTCTGACAATTATCTTTTTAAAAAAAAGACCAAAGTCGTGGCCAAGTACAGTTGACCCACCATGTCACAAATCTGGGGATCCAATCCCAGATGGACAAGGATTACTTGGTTTTACAGGATGAAATTGATTGCATTGAAGAAAACTAATGAAAGGTTTTTTTTAGCAAGTTTTAGGTAGCATATCTTTTGTATAATTTTCTTTAATTAAACATCTGAAAGCAAAATGCTTATAAGTTAGTAGATTGATTTCAATAAATGAAAACTATTCTTAAAATACAGTTTAATACAAAATGTACACCTCAATTTGAATTAGCAAAGATAGGTTCATCAAAATATTCATATTCAAAAAAATGACCCCAAGTACTTAAATACAGAGTTCTACTGTTAAACAGAATAGAACACTGCCCATGAGTCACTCAAGCACTGGAACTCATTCGTACTCAAATATAAATAAGAACTTTCAATGTATGCATTCAGGCTAAAAGAAGGTACAACATGATTCAACAAGGCAACTCTGATATGAGTGACTTCGTATCCAAAACTAAAAATGAAAGCATTTCCATTTGACATAAAAACAATCATCATTCATTCTCAACACTACAGGTGAATAATCGAGGAAGGTGTATTCCAATTTAGTGTGTGGGGAGGAAAGAGGTCCATTTGAAATTTCATGTCCAAGTTTTTTTTACAAAAGTACTAGTTTATAGTTTTTACAGTTTTATTTTGCTAATTTGTACAAAATTAACTTTGACCAAAACTTCTTATTTGATGCTGAACATCATTCCACATGAAATAAGTTCAATCTTCATATGAACAGAGGGAGATTGTGGTCGAACATCAAACAATGTGTGACAATATGGATGTGCACTTCCACCCACCTCACGTATTCGTGCCCCCACGACCCGATCTCCTCCTGGGACCCCAGCAGCCTGTACTTGAGGCACTCCCTCTTCTCGCTCATCGTCATGGCCAGGATGGACACAATGTCCGCCGCATACTCCTGCACACACACACATGAAACATACATTCGAAAAAGAAAGTCAGAGGGATGGTGATATCTATAGAGCTAAAGCATTCGTTTTGAAATTGCAATCTCTGCTTTGCAGCATTTATTCACCAGGTATGAGAATGGCCAAAATAAGACACATTTGAAAGGAAAATAGCATGGTCGCCTTCAGAATATTTTAGGTAATTAAAAGTAAAAAAATTAAATAACCCGAGGATATTTATCCTCAAACTTGCTTTATTGTACTGTTATAGTGATTCTCATACCTTCATATACCTGGTAAAATTAGTCTTGCATAGCAAAGCAATACACTCACAGAGGTTCCCATTACAACGAATGCAATAGGAACTTACATGCCTCAAATTAACTTTTATTTTAAAACAACATAAGTTTACACACACTGTGCCTTTAAATACAAACGATTCCACAGCGTCTACTTTTGCATATAAAATAAAATTTAACAGATTTACAATGTACAGTTTTTAGTTTTCCAAATATAGTTTGTGTGACCATAAGAAAAACTTTTATTAAATTGTAACTTTAATGTTAAACTTTTATTTTATTGAGATTGCAAGGTGCATACCCTTTACAAATATCACATGCGAAAACGATTTTGAACTTAAAGTATATATATATTGAATCAGATTGCAAAGTTAATTTAAATAGGTTCAGTACCCTAAAATTGGTGAAAAAAATCAAAAATGAAATTATTGGCTTAAAATACTATTACAACTTTAATTAATAATGTCACAAAGTATCAAGACAATTCGAAAAATATTTTTGACATTTATTACGAGGAAGCAAAAATCCTTCGTAAGGAAATGGATTAACAATAAAAACTTCAAACGCGTTTTTCTCAGAACTTGTTTTTTTTTTAAACTTAGATGTACCTTTTCTCAAAAACTATGTTATGTTTTCTCGTAAACTTTTTTTATATGATGCAATACATGGTATAGATTAATCTGAGGTTATAAATTTTAATAAAACTAAAGTGCAAAAATTTTTATGGGGCAAAAAAGTGAAAATTTTCATGATTTTTGGGGTACTTTAAAACTTATTTTATTTAAAAAAATCTAACAGTTATTTAATAAAAACTTTTAACCTCAGATTAATATATAAGGTTGGTATAACACACACAGAAAATTTTAAGATGATCTGATCAGTAGTTATTGTGAAAAGGTACATTGCAATTGGCCAATTTAACATTGCCAATATACAACATAACAACTTTTTAAAAAAATTAAATTTTACCGTCTAAACTATATGACTTTAAGCTAGGAATCAGCAGGTAATAATGCCGAAATTTCCCAAATGAAATCTTTAAACATATGTTTTATGTATCTTCTTTCCTGAGTCATTTAAAGCATTATGCCAAAAGTAAACTAACTCAGGTGTGCTCACCTTTGCGTCCCCAGGGGGGTACTCCTCGTGCAGCCTCTTGAGCGTGTCGAAGTGGGGGCGCAGGAACTTGAGGGGCTTGGGGACCGAGGTCATGGAGGTGGTGCTGGCGCGGATCTTCACACGCAGCTGGTTCAGGGTGGGCAGGTACAGGTCGGCCTTGTCCTCCTGACAAACACAGATCGAATTATTGGCTTGGGTCATCTCGACACACTTCAACATCCACAGAGAGCTCAGATTCATTGTAATCAGCGGGTCAAAATGGACAACAAGAGTTGCCTAAATGGTGCCACACACTCTCCGTACTGGGGAATATGCTGAGTGTGCAAAGGCTTGACAGCCAATATTGCTCCATTGAAAAAAAAAACAAAAAACATTTCATTATTTGGATGTGTCAATCATTTTAATTTTGTAAGCGTTGATGACTTTCTGTCAGTCTGACTTAATTTTTTTTATTATAGAAAATCCTAATAATAAAATCTCAGTTGAATAATCATTCAAGTTAAATAATCGCAATTGTTGTATTTTTTACATACAGCACTATTTGTTGAGTCTTTGGAGACTTGTTGTGCATTGCGAATAGTGTCGTTTTGGATTGTGTTACTTCAAATGCAATTTTAGTGTGTCATATAAAAGTTTAACTTAATAGTTTAATAGTCAGTTCTTCCCAGAGTGTTCCTCCAATAACTTAAAGCAAACAAAAACTAGAGCTAACTAAAAAAAAATGTAAGGTGATATTCGTGTTTAGCACGTCGAAATCATTCAGAATCAGGTTCATTCTTCTCAGTCGCAGAAAATTTTTGAAATGTTGTTGTCCAGTGTTATCAAATAATTAACACATAGTTATTTTCTCAAACAGATAAAGTAAAAAACACTCACAACATAAAACACTATTGTATGATATTACTTACAAATTGTACCAATCATAAAAACCTAGGGGTAAATAAATTAGGACTCACTGTTAGAATCTGTACATAGGTATTCAATTCATCCTGAAGAGCTTTATCTTCATCAGACTGCAAAATAATTTTTTGTAATTAATTTCATATATAATCAATCATATATGTTTAAGAAATCTTTCACACAAGGCTGCCGTGATCATTTTTCAGGATGTGAGGGGCAGGTTTTTAGCTGTTGGAAAATTCTGAACGGTAGAATTTTACTGTACGATAAAATTGGGGCAAAAGCAAGGGGCGATCCCCTTGGCGAACTTTCCAAAATCGTGCCAGAAGTCCATATTTTGGCGACTTTAGGTCCGATAGGGTTGCCGGAAAATGTTACCGGTGCGAAGTAGAGAATTCGAATCTTCAGTCAAAGTCAGACAGGTCGCCAGAAAAATTATTTATCACCAAATCCGAAAAAATCCCGCCAAGGGTGACCGTACAGTAAATCTGATCCCTATACTTAATACTTTGCTAAAGGTTAATTCACAGGTTAATTATCAGTAAATGAGCAAACTAGAAGAAGTAATTTTGAATGTCTCATAAGCAAAAGTAGCATCTTGTAAGAATTATGTGAAAAAGAAAATGTATTTTTAGAGATTCTTTAAAAAATTAATTTAAAGGCCAGTTTATCAGAATTAGGGACAAACACAAAAAACCTTGGTACCTGCACCTAAAGCAATGTTGTCGAAACTTAAAATTTCTATAGTCCAAAAGTTCATTTCGTCAAATACTGAGCATCATTTTCAAAACACGCCTTAACTAATACTAGGATTTAACCAATCACTTAACACTTTTATATGAATAATACTTAATTAATATCAAATATATTCTTATTTCTTCTGGATAATTGTTTAATTCGGTATGATTATAATGACAACTGTGCAAATTTGACACAAACTACATACAACATAATTTTGATCCACCAATATTAAAAATAAATACAACAATCGTGTCTCATACATTAAAACTACCTCTTTAGTTTAACATTCAAAAGGGTAAAAAGGTTGACGCGTTTTTCTCTTTTTAGTGTTTATTTAGTTATCGTAAACAATGCCAAGCCGAAGTAAGAACACATAGATTAATTTAAATTAAATAATAAAAAGTCGTAGGATAAGCAATTTACAGTGATAACATACTAAACAAAAGGTGAGTTCATGTTTGTTAGTTCAACTTTGACAGTTGTCGTATTTAGTTTAACAATAGTAAAGTATACCAGATCAGGCTCTTTCTCTTCTTCAATTTTTTTCCCTTCCTTTTCTTTTTTGTCTTTGGTATCCTTCGGATCCTCGACTGGAACTTTTACTGGTACTTTTTCCTTCATTGTGTGTAAAGTTGCAAATTAAAATATATATTAATTCTTAATGATGTAAAGTTGAAAGTGCCTTGTAATGTACTCAGATTCAGAAATTTGTTTGTGAATTCGAATGGAGTTGAGTTGTTGTGTCGGCGAAAATGACAAAGCGAAAAGCTGAAAAGCCGTCAGCAATCTGAACCTCAAATGTGTGGTCAAAAAGGAACTCAAAATCTGGTTCCGAAAAACGCTATACCCGTTAGAGGCCGCTGATTAAAAGTGCTGCTGACACTGACGAATTTTTCAATATTTTTACAAATTTCTATCACGTGTAGGATTTGGTTGGTATACATATATTTTCAGGCTTGTGAGCCTTGGCTTGGTCAGAGACCGGCTTATAATCCTTCATCATGTAAGACAGACACAACACACACGCACACATACGTGACAGATGCTGCCCTCTATCGCGTGCCATTTCCACAATTTAGACAAGTCCTTAAAGGGGAGGGAAATAGTCTCCAGGGACCTGTACCAGTGGGAAAATGTGTAATGACTACTCACAGGACTTTCGGTCCCAACAGATTCAACGAGCTCGTACTCCGCATATTTGGTGGGTATTCAGTGGTACCGAGACTCGATCGCGAGACCTTACGATAACGAGATCAAGATCTTAACCACAAGGCTCCCCACAAGCCGATTTAACAAGGATAACTACAAAAATCAACATTAGAGGGCATAAAGTAGATTTTTCTCCATTTGGCAAACTCGATTTTGCCAACAAGACGTCAGAGCTTGATGCTGATTGGCTACCTATATCTCTCTGCAAAACCGGTTTACCGATTTTCGTGTCTCCACGAAAAAATTCAATGAAAAATTCTCTACAGCGGTTCTTCATGTTATTCCAATGGAAGTTCCGTGATCAAGGTTTTCCGTGTGCGCTGTTGTTGTTAGTTGCATCGGTCATTACCAGATTTTTAAAATCGAACATCCCTTAAAAATGTCCCACATGACAAATATGCTCCAATCAAAAAAGAAAAAAAGTTAGCTCTTGTGGACTTAATTCCTTCTTGTATGACCACCTTTAAACAGTTCAAATGTCTTTAAAAAAGTTAGATAAATCTCCAGATCATACGCATTAATTAAATATATTATTAATTGGCTTATTTCAGGTAACGTATCCCTTTTATCTCTACAAAATGAAACAAAAATGGTTCGTCATTTGCTAATGATATATTTTTATTAAAAGTAATCATAACGAATATTAATTAAAAGTACCTAAATTATTTTTATTAGGTTGAAATATTTTTTCACATTTCTGGTGGATTAAGTCCTTCCGTGTATGCACACCAAAAGGATAAGAGTTTTCAAGAGAATGTAAACATCTAAACTGAACTGAAGTGATCACAATATTGCGTTCGCGAAGACACGCGAAACGGTGGTCGTCAAAGTTTCTGTACTTTAAAGTACTATAACATATTTAAAAAAAGAAATATAAATGGTAAGTCAAATGTATTTTATTAACAGGTAAACATTCCTTTTCATTTGTAGTGTTATTGAGAAGTTAGAATCCGTTCGTCTCCCTATTCCAAATGCCGCAATGCACGTGGCTAGGCCTATTTGTATTAAAAGTTAATGCTAAAATTGTTCCTATTTGAGAAAAATATTGTTGCATTGCTTTCTTGCGTATTAAGCTATATTCATATCGCAAGGAAATACAATACCTTTTGTTTGGATTCTATTTTACACCATCTTGAAATGATGTATAAAGTGTTGTGCTCGTTCCGTGATTTAAGATCTTCTTCAATGTTAATTTAAGGTTTAAGTAATAACTACCAGGAGGTTTTTTTTATAATGGTTGATGTCTAAAGTAGAATGCAGCTTTGTTTGGTTAATTTCCAGAATCCGGTGCCTTTGTCGCCAAAGGATTTGGCGTATTTTGTAGCAAGCGATAAACAATTTTATTTGGTGATACGGCGAAAAATCTTTTCGTCCAATTGTCGGCGCTGGTTATACTTGCACGGAATTGTGGGTAAGAAGCCCGGATGATGTGCGCGCACAATGGAATTATTTTGTTCTTAATTTATTTTTTCGTCCAACTAACGACGCTGTTGATACTTGCGAGCGATGAATTGTGGGTAAAGTTGCTCGCGCATCGTAATCGCGGTTACAGTTACTGTGAATATCTGGTTTTGGTTATTATATTTCGGTTATTTTTTTATTCTGAATATTTTGTCGATTCGAAGAGGGCCGGTCGGCTAGCTGCCGGGGGCCCCAAACAAAATGTTATGCTTTCAACAGACTCTTCAATACTGCCTGATGTTGGATACTGATGTTTTTTTTAGAGAAAAAAAATTGCCCGGGGCCCCAAACGGGTATGTAGGCTTTCAATGGGCCCTATAATACTGCCTGATGTTCGATACTGATGTTTTTTTAGAGAAAAAAAAATTGCCCGGGGCCCCAAACGGGTATGTAGGCTTTCAATGGGCCCTACAATACTGCCCGATGTTGGATACTGATGTTTTTTTAGAGAAAAAAAAATTGCCCGGATCCCCAAGCGGGTATTTAGGCTTTCAATGGACCCTACAATACTGCCCAATGTTGGATACTGATGTTTTTTTAGAGAAAAAAAAATTGCCCGGATCCCCAAGCGGGTATTTAGGCTTTCAATGGGCCCTACAATACTGCCCGATGTTGGATACTGATGTTTTTTAGAGAAAAAAAAAATTGCCCGGGGCCCCAAACGGGTATTTAGGCTTTCAATGGGCCCTACAGTACTGCCCGATGTTGGATACTGATGTTTTTTTAGAGAAAAAAAAATTGCCCGGGGCCCCAAACGGGTGCGTACTGGATTGCCACTCTAGCGTAGCTCTAAAGCGACGAAATTTAAAACGAAACTAAACTGAGTACGGGATAGCCACTTGTGTAGCTTTAGTACAGCGTTAATTCAAACCAAAGTGGATTGCCAATCGTGCAGCTCTATTGCGCCGTTAATTCCAACTAGACTGGATGTTTGTGTTCGACCCGGGAGAAAAAAATGACTTCTAACTCTCTCGTAGCTTTCCGCGATCCATTAACCTTAGAGATCAGTGAAAGAAACTAGGGTTGCATCGGCGTAAAGGAATCTGGCAATGTTAAAGTTCGCGAATTTCGCCAAGAATTTGTTGTTTTTCGACAAGCGCCAAGCTGCACCGAATTCTGGAAATTTACCCTTTGTTTAATGCTGATGTCTTTTTTCAGTCATTCCGCCACTTTGTACAAATTGGAAGGGTTGCCTTCATCTCCTTCGGCAAGGATGCAGGAAAGCTGTGCGCCATCGTAGATGTCGTGGACCAGACCAGGGTAAAGCAATCACTCATTAAATCACTTTGATTAACATATTGAGTAAATGATTCCTGTAACGTGTCTTTATGTAATTACATTGTACATGCATATTTGAAATCATGAATCACGTAAAAAATATTTAAAATTTAGAGTTACAAAATTAAAAGGCATAATTTAATGGTGTTATCACTACTAGAGCCTTTTTTATCAACATTGAAGAAATGCAATGTGTCTTATAGTCATAACATTGTTCTTCAGAAATATCTGCTGATAAGCCATTTTCTTATTTTGTGTAACATTGTTTGCTTGCATTTAATTATCAATATTGTTAGGGATGGACTGATGGATTGGCGCCGATTGTTTTTGAACATTTCACCATCGTGTCCCTAAATATATTATTGTGCATGCAGGATATTGCCTGTATGCATCGCAAACATTCTCAAAGTTTTAAATAAGAATATTATGCCTTAATATTCTAAGCGTAACTTTAAATTAAAATATCTTAGATTTTCCAAGTTGTCTTAACTCGGTGTAAAAGTGTTTCCCATTACTTTCAAACATAAAAATTCATACCTGACTGCCAGGATCAGATTACATCTTTTTTTTTTAACACTGTGTGAAGAACTGCTATTTATTTACAGTTAGTAATAAGACCTCCTTGTCTCAATAATGAGGCCAGTTAATTCAATAGTTATTATAATTAAAAAGTAACTACTGGTTATATTCCTTGTGTGGTGTGATATCTATTTTTTTATGCTATGCGAAGGACTTATTCGATAGTTAAAACTAAGCTTGTCACTTGACTGAAAAATAATGCTCATTCATTTGATTCAAGTATTGAAGGAATGTTGAGAGGGTAGCTAATGATGGTGGTTTGTTGTGTGTGCAGGCCCTGGTGGACGGTCCGTGCACGGGGGTGGAGCGTCAGGCCATCAAGTTCAAGCGCCTGAGGCTGACCAAGTTCCGCCTCAAGTTCCCCCACTCGACCTCGTCGCGCGTCATCCGCAAGTGCTGGCAGGAGGAGGACATCTCCACCAAGTGGGCAGAGACCAGCACCGCCAAGAAGATGGCCGCAAGGCAACTCGTAAGGACCATCCCTCTCTGTCTAGCATGAATTTTTTTCTCTTTGTTTTCCCATAGAATTCCATCGACATATTCATGTAAATTGAGATTTTTGTGTTGGTGAATATATTACATCCCTTAAAGATACAACTATTGAAGATTTTAGTTTTCTCTGAAAAAGCAATTGAAGACACAAATGCTTTGACATCTTTGAACCTATTTAATTTTTTGCTCAACCTTAACAAAGATAAAAAAAAAATTCTCCTTTATCTTTAACTTTAAATTTTGTATATTTATCGCCCCCTTAAGAGTATTGTTGGAATTTAAGTGGAAAACTTAAAAGCTTGTTTTCGACTTAGTGTCTCTTGGCATGATCTTCCACTAACCTCTTCATTTGTGCATTCTTTTTTCCACGGTCCTGTATAGTTTGCGAGCCTGGAAGTCACACTTTTCGCCTCCCTTCTCGATAGGTTAAGACATCATGACTATGGCTTCATTACTTATTTCCCTCTAATCAGATTTGAGGATAAATAAAATCAAAACCATTCCACCAAACACCCCATCAACAAGAAGGAAAAAGTGCAATGTTCAGGCTCAAAAACTAATCTGAATACCTACCAAAGTTAATTCTAAAAAAGTTTCCTTTATCTGGCTATAAAAATGAAATGTAGTGGTTCACTTAGTAGGACCAAGTACTCTATTGTAGCCTACATAAATTCATTATCATAGTACTAGAAAAGATTATTTAATTTCTAGTTTCCCAACATGATACAACTTAATATTGGGTGAATAGAAATTTATTGTGTTCATATTTTTATTTATAAAAATTAAAATTTATATCTTCTAATTTTGTCAATTCAATGTGAGTAGGCTAACTAAACTGAGAAGCAGTTGTTACGCTATTTCTTAATAATTTTCCTTCATGTGATATGCTATGTTTTCAACATCTATGATGAACCTAGAAATTAATAGGAAATGCCGTCTGATTGACTTGATGACAGCATTCGTTCTGATATTTTTCCAAGGAACTTTTTCTATTCAGAATTTCTCCTTTTCCTTGTTCTTGGTGCTCTTCTATTAGTTATCTGGCTATAAAACTGAAACGTAGTGGTTCACTTTGTGGGACCAAGTTACTCCTTTGTAGCCTACATTAATTCATTATCATAGTACTAGAAAAGATTATTTAATTTCTAGTTTCCCAACATGATACAACTTAATCCTGGGTGAATAGTAGGATATATGATTTTAGAGGACATAAATTTTTTTCATAAAATTTATGTCATCTAAATTTGTCAAGTTACTGAGTAGGCTAACTGAGAAGCAGTTGTTACGCTATTTCTTAATAATTTTCCTTCATGTGATATGCTATGTTTTCAACATCTATGATGAACCTAGAAATTGATAGGAAATGCCGTCTGATTGACTTGATGACAGCATTCGTTCTGATATTCTTCCAAGGAACTTTTTCTATTCAGAATTTCTCTTTTCCCTTGTTCTTTTTGCTCTTCTATTAGGTATCTGGCTATAAAACTGAAATGTAGTGGTCCACTTGGTGGGACTAAGTACTCCATTGTTAGCCTACATTAATTCATTATCATAGTACTAGAAAAGATTTTTTAATTTCTAGTTTCCCAACATGATACAACTTAATCCTGGGTGACTGAATGTAAATTTACTGTTATATCATGCAATGTTATTCATGAACTGTTTGTAGTTTACTTTAAAGTATAAATGTTAATATACTAGTATTTACTAATTCCTATTGCTACAATGGCTCTTAGTAGTGTAGTCAATTAGTCCTCGAAATTTGTCTATTAGACTTTCTAAAGAAAATTGTTATACTATGCTTTCTTCTTTATGGTATTACTTTGGTGTGATATGCTATGTTTTCAACTTATATGATGATCCTAGAAATTGATAGGAAATGCCGTCTGATTGACTTGATGACAGCATTCGTTCTGATTTTTTTTCCTGCTTTCTATTCGAAAATTTCCCTTTCTTAGTGTTCTTTGTATTGGTTATCTGGCTATAAAAATGAAATGTAGCCTACCACTTTGTGTTAACTCGGTTGTAGCCTATGTTAGTTCATTATCTTAGTACTAGGTTATTTAATTTCTAGTTTCCCAACATGTTGCAACTTAATCCTGGGTGACTGAAGGTAAATTAAATGTAAATTTCGAATGATATTTGGCCTAATTAAAATATGTCATAGTTAGTAATAGTATCTGGTAGCCTCCAATTTTTAATGGCCACCTTTTTCTAGCTCATGGAGAATCCAGTGGAATGGTAGGGTGCCTTTATTTATTACTGAATGAAGTTTCTTCCATATTTAATACTTTTTGGTATAACATGATGAACCAAGAACTTGATAGGAAATGCCGTCTGAATAATGTGATGACGGCAATCGTTCTGATTTACCACCTTTTTCATCCCTTTCATTTCCATCCTTGAGAATTGATTCAGGATAAATATTTTTTAGAGAATAAAAATGCAATGGCGCTTTCCTGAAAATGGGTTAACTTTTTGTATGGCTGTAAAGTTACTATGATTGTCTTTGTGTGGTCATTTGTGATACTTAACAGCCAATATAAAATGCATTATCATAGTACCAGAAACGACCCCCTAGTTTCTGGTTTCCCAACATGCTACAATATTATTATTTTTCATAAAGGGACCCATTTATATTGGCTTATAGGCGTTTTTTTCTACTGTTTGGGGAGAAAATAGACAATGTAAGCCTATAGAATGCTCATGTATAATTATGCTGTACCTTTGAAGAAATATGTGTTGTCCTATATTTCAAGTAGGACATTTCTCCTTTTTGGTGCAGTATTGATTTTGTAACTAGAAAAATCTTTTTTGTTTCTAGTTCTCAATGTGATACAATAACTTCAAAGAACAGCTTAGAGTGCTCTAAGTTTCTTTTGGTAGATTTATTTTACATAGTAAGATTTTTGTCTGTTTAAATTTTATGCTGACTTTTCAAGTTCTGTTGTGTTCACGAATATGGTGAATATTATTTTTCTGGTGTCCAAGAAATATTATTCTAGCTTTTAATTTGTTAAATTTTTCTTTCTAGAAATCTGGAATGACAGACTTTGACAGGTTCCGAGTGTACAAGGCTAAACAACAGGTATATATGTTTCTCTCAATGAACTGTTGTTTATCTAATATTATATATCAATAATTTGTGTGTGGAATAATTACTAAAAGCAGTATCTCATACTTTTATTTCTTGTTTTGATTTATATTTTCATTATTAAGAATAACTAAGTTTATTCAATCACACTAGATGTATTTGAATGCATTTGATGTTCGTTTTGATTTAAAAGTATTTTTTTAGTTAATAAAAAAATTAAAATTGAGAAATGAAAACATCAAGATATAGATACATATATTTGTATCATTTGCACTTAGTTCCTGACTATGTCATTTTATTTTCATTATTAAGAATAACCATAATACAAGATATATTTGAATGAGTTTGATACATATTGCTTTAATAGTAAAAACAAAAAAATTAGTCAAACACCAAATTGTTGTCACTTTGACTAATACAGGGTGGCGACAAGACCGGGAAATCAGGGAATTCTCAGGGAAATTTGCAATCCTTAGAATATCAGGGAAATTTACCTATTACCCCCCAATTTTTAAAATAACGGATTTTTTTTTCGACGTAGCGGAACCGATCCTTTTGTGGATACGTTCATTTGACCTCGTTCACTCTGGACCGACCCATTACCAGAGATCTCGGAGGGATTTCCCGGTCCGTAACGGGTCTTTCATTCAACGCGATATAGAGGATCCGGATTATCATTCCCTTTGTGGATTCGTTCTTTTGGACCTGTTCACTCCAGACCGACCCATTGTTTGCGGTAGCGCGCTCGAATTGGAATGAGTTTGTTTATTGTTATTGTTTCGTTTGTAAGCATGCTATAAAAATGCTAGTGAATTCCGCTTTCGTTTATATCTGTGTATTATTTTAAAGATGTAAGCGTCAGGAAACTAAACAGTATCAAGTTTTTTATACTCTTACTAAAACAATTCCCATGCATCGGAATTTCTCGGAATGGACCCGATTTCCCTTTCTGCGCAGTGTGTGCTTGTGATATTAAAATTGCTCCTGGTGGTTTAAGTGACATTAAAAATCACATCAACTAGAAGAAACACACTGAAAGTGTTGAAAAACCATCTAAAATTGGGAAATTTTTTAGTTCTGGTGAAAACGATAGTGAAGTTATAAATGCGGAATTTTTAAAATGTTTACTTTATGAAAATATCAAGAACCACTGTAGGAAAGGTTAATTATATATTTTGTGTTGGGAGATAAAAGATGAAAATCACATCTCCTTTTTTGCTATGGAAAAATTAATGCAAAGTTAGTCAATTTATTTTTGTGTTTGAGTTATTTTTATATGTATTACTTCACAAATTAGTTTTTAAACAAAAATTTGAAGTCTCAGGGAAATTTTTTGAAAATATTCTGGAAATCAGGGAAATCTCAGGGAATTTTACATTTCAATTTCTGTAGCCACCCTGTAATATGATCTTTGTTTGTGTTGTCCAGATGAACCGCATCATCAAGTGCGCCTACCTGAAGCTGAAGGGCAAGAACAGGAAGAACCCCCCCAAGCCCAAGACAAAGAGGTTCCGGGGGAAGAAGGTGGCCAAGAAGGCAGCCGCATGATCCGCTTGTGTATAGAATAGTAATAAAAAAAATGTGTTTACAAAAGTAGCGAGTCCCTTCATTGCCTTTGCATATGATGATGTGAAAAGGAAAAGCCTACTTCATATCTCCCTCTTCCCCCACCTAAACCTTATGGTAAATTTGGAAGGGAACAAAACTATTTTTGGAATTAAGTGTGATCAGATCATTTTATTCTTCGAAGCAGAATTGATAGTTTTTTCTATTCCCTGTTAAGTTTATGACCATTTTTTTATATCCCTGATAGAGAATTATGAGATTGAGGGGTAACGGAATAGTTTTTTTTTTCTCTAATACATATTCTGAAGAATAATAAAGACACACTTGGCTTGGGTATTTCTCCGATGATAGTTTCTGGTTAATATTAAATTGAAGCAAACTTAAAGCTTATTAGACTTTGACTTCTGATATTTTTTTTTATCAATTAGTAAATATTAATTTATATCGTTTTCTCTGGCAATTTCTTTATTACTATTTGTTGTAGATTGGCATTATTTTTGTTTGAATGGTTGCATCGTTTAGCTTAATATTTGCAAAGGCTGACATTTTGAAATTTAAAGATGATTCAATTCTGTTTCTCCCCCCCCCCCCCCCCTTTGATGTATGAAGAACGTTACTAAAGATGTGGTCCTTCATTTTTTTTACTTAAAAATTCATTGTTGATGGAGGCGAGACTAAAGTATTCAAGGCCTAAATTCAGCTTGCTATTTTTCTGAAACTGAAAATATTTGAAATGACAAGGAAAATGTGTCCAAAAAATTAAGATAAATTTCAGACGTTTTAAATATCTTAAAAGATCAGAGAGATAATGGTTCGCTTTCGCACCTATTCATTACAACATTTTTTTAATAAAATAATTTGAATCAAATTCAGGCGATTTATATTTAATAACGAAGCAAGAGATGAATAAAAGTAGCAGGCAATAATTGTATTAATAAATTAAATATCGATTTGGATACTAACTTATAAAATAGTACATAACTTGCCAATTTTCGAATTGATATAAATTAAACTTATGCATTCAATGCAAATATTGCTACTTCCTTTGTATTTCAAAGACAACTTTTTCTTCACCCAGCGGTGACGGAGGTGAGATTTCCTAATACATTTGGATTAAATTGCATTGATTCGAGCACTGAACCCAACATTAAGATATACTTTTTTTTTACCCCCATAAAGGTATTTATTTTGTTAAAAGCTATACTAATGGCAAGAACTCCCCTTTAAAAGTTTTTTAAAATAAATATAATAGTAACAGAGGTGAAAATATCTGCGTCAAACATATTCGAAATTTAAAAATTGCTTTTACAAATTAGTTAATTGAAGTTCATTTTTTGTTTAGCAAATATTCATTTAACCCTTTCAGTCCCAATGACAATTTGGCATCATTTAAGATTTTTTTCTCTGATCGTCTATAGCCACTTACCTGTTTATGATATAACACTTTTCGACTATCATCATTAATCGCAATAGATGTCAGCCTTTTTTTAAAAAAAATAAAATTATGGTCGGAAAAATGATGATGCCAAATGGCATCACTGGGACTGAAAGGGTAAAAAAGATAGTTAATAATGTTTAGCATTTAATTCAATATAGTTTAACAGAACTTAGCTTTTAAAAATGTGGGCCAGAACACGATACAGAGTTTAGGTTTTGCACGAATGATTTAACTCTTAAATAATATTGTTAGAAAATGATATAAGCACCTTCTCTGATCTGTGAACAATTATAATCGAGAGAAAAAGAAGTATCGATAAACATAAAATATTTTCTAAAAATGGTGTAAGGACTGAAATCAGCCCTTTTTTTGAAGAATGACTCATCCATCGGTAAGTTATATAATATAAAATTCTGATTGTCGGAAGCATGAAAGCTTTACGCGGCTTCAGCCAGTCGCTGAAAGTACAGGGTGGTTATAAAATAACGCTCGCTATTCGGAGAGGTCTGTAGCTTTATTGAATAATCCAAATGCAAAAAAAACTTTGAGATACTTACTAATCAAGAAGGGGGGAAAAGAATGGAATCATAAAAAACAAACTCGTCACATGACCAGGGTTCTAAATTACGAGGCGTAATTAGCCATAATTGGCTACGCCTCGTAATTACAACCTTGGTCAAGAGACGAGTTTCTGTTTTATGATTCCATTCTTTTTCGTGAAAAAGAAACTCGTCTCTTGACCAGGGTTCTAAATTACGAGGTGTAATTAGCTGTGTTGGCCGTAATTGGCATAATTGACGACTTCTCGTAATTTAGATTCTGGTCAAGAGACGAGTTTGTTTTTTTTTATGATTATTTTTTAGGATTCTGACTTTTTTATGATTCCATTCTTTTTACCCCTTCTTGATTGGTAAGTGTCTCAATTTTTGATGCATTTTGATTATTCATTCAAGCTACAGACCATTCCGAATAGCGAGCGTTATTTTATAACCACCCTGTAAGTGTGGCGGTGTGCTTGTTTTGTGCCGGGGCTGCTTCTGGTTGCGTCCCGTGGCTTTGGTAGAGATCGTTGCCTTGCGCTAGAGCTACGTGATACCCTGGAGAAGTCCCACGTAAACTAACTAGATTGTATAGATGAGCATTCCTGCATTGGCCCTATCCTTATATTAGTCTTCATGTTTGTTTGCGGAGCAAACAAATAGGAATTGCGTAGCAGTTCCCGGGGGTTGGCGAGCGGTAGCGAGCAGTGGGATTTGCCCCCTAGTTATGTATTAGATAGGATCTGTTAGTTCTCAATCAAATAGATGGTAAACTGTTTTTGGAGCGATTCGGTTTATTGACACTTTAGCTGCGTCGAAATTCGTTGCCGATCTATTCGTTTGGGTTAGGTTTGAAATATCTTCGCACTAGTGCTACACGAGGGCTATTGGCGACGGGCGTCGTATTTAAGAACCACAGTCAGGTGACGAGCCAACACCTAATAGGCAACCACCGATTTATTAGTAATATCGCAGGAATAGCAATAGCATTATTGAATCTTTAGTTCTTGAGGTATCATCCGCAGCAACAGTTATAAGTGGAGTAACACCTAACCCTTTCAGTCCCAATGTCATCATCATTTTAGAATATTTTTTTTTCTGATCGTCTGTAGACATTTATGATATCGAAAAGCACATCGTTCGATTCTTCAAACTCTTTTCTTTTAGAAAGTATTTTTTATTATTCCCAATAGATGACAGCCTTATTATTTTTTTTAAAATTATAATCAGAAACATGATGATGCCAAATGGCTGGGACTGAAAGGGTTAAGGGGTCATAGGACTCTTAAAAATGTGCAAAGAAGGTACTACAAAGCATCGTTTGATCTTTCATGTAATATTTTAACTACTCAATATATTAGTATAATTTTTTTATATGTAATTCTACAAGATTTATTTATTATAAAACAAATTTTAAAATTTATGAAACTTTAGCCAAAACTAAAATAAATGATATTAAACATAAAGCTATTTGAGCACATTGTGATTAGGCTTGCGCGGCAAATTGTGAGGTCAAAACTGAAAACATTACCAAGAAAATGACTTTATTTTGTACAAATATGTACAGACAATGACTTATACCTAAATTCTCAGCTCAATTTTAATTATAAATTATTTTAAGAACTTTTTTCTAAAAAAAATTAATAAAAATTTTTAAATTTTGATTTTAAATTTTTTTTAAAATAATTTCTAATTAAAATTGAGCTGAGAATTTAGGTATAAGTCCTTGTTTGTACATATTTGTACAAAATAAAGTTATTTTATTGGTCACTTTTTCAATTTTGACCTCACAATTTGCCGCGCAAGCCTAATCACAATGTGCTCAAATAGCTTTATGTTTAATATCATTTATTTTAGTTTGGGCTAAAGTTTCTTACATTTTAAAATTTGTTTTATATTATATAAATCATGTAGAATTACATATAAAAAAATTATACTTTTATACTGAGTAGTTAAAAAATTACATGCAAGATCAAACTATGCTTTGTAGTACCTTCTTTGCACATTTTTAAGACTCCTTAGACCCCTTAAGGAGTCACAGGAGTCTTAAAAATGTGCAAAGAAGATACTACATAGCATAGTTTGATCTCTCTTGTAATTTTTTAACTACTCAATAAATGAGTATAATTTTTTTATATGTAATTCTACAAGATTTATTTATTATAAAACAAGTTTTAAAAGGCCCTCGCCAGATAAGACGGTGAAAAATGCCCCCATTCCAATCGGGCTAATTTTTTTTCTGAAAATACCTCATAGTATGGACAACTTCTCAGCCAAGTTTCAGCTCAAAAATGTGACGCATTTTTGAGTAAAAAATTAAAGTTTTTTTCTTTATAAATTGATTATTCCCTGAATATATTTGATAAATCCAAAAAACTACTCATGAGTTTTTAGATATCATTGAGTAGTATTCTCAGAAAAATCCGCTCATAAATCTGATCGAGCGATCATTCTTAAAAATGCAATTTTATTTTTCAAAAAAAAAATTCATGCCAAAATCGTTTGGTCACAACTTAGGATTTTGTCTCTACATATTCCTCTATTATCAATCTATAATATATTTTTTTTTCAGATTTTTAAAATTATTGGACGATAGTTTAAAAAAATAATTCTTAAAGCCTGATTTTTTTTGCTCTAAAATCCATAGATTTAGAAATAGCATGCCCACCGATTGCGCAATCCCGTACAACGCAATGATGCGTGATGAATCCACATTTCGTCGTTTTCGCAATGCATCACGGAATACTGATTCACAAAAAGGGTTTTTCCGAAGAGTTACATACAATAAAAACTGCATTTTTAACTTGCTTCTTTTGTGAATATATACCTCATGCCTTACAGAAATTATCAATACGCATGCAGCTATAAAATTATGCTAGCGAAACTTGTAAAAAGTTTTAATTAGTTAATATTGAATATATATCTTTTATTAGTCGAATTATCTCATGGTGCCATCTGGTGGCGTATGGCATGTGCAAGAGCTTGCGAACTGCCTTATGGGATAATGGTTAACAAATGGCTTCACCTTTCCCCCTAGAGGCAGATCTGCTACTTTCTAAATCTATGCTAAATTCTTTAGTCCGAAAGAAATTCTCCCAGATTGAATTTCCCCGCCTTTGTTAGGAGTGCCATCTGCCGAGTAAGTAGTGCGAAAAGTCAGGTTTTAAGAATATTTTATTTTTTTTAAACTATCGTCCAATAATTTTAAAAATCTGAAAAAAATATATATTATAGATTGATAATAGAGGAATATGTAGAGACAAAATCCTAAGTTGTGACCAAACGATTTTGGCATGAAATTTTTTTTTGAAAAATAAAAATGCATTTTTAAGAATGATCGCTCGATCAGATTTATGAGCGGATTTTTCTGAGAATACTACTCAATGATATCTAAAAACTCATGAGTAGTTTTTTGGATTTATCAAATATATTCAGGGAATAATCAATTTAAAAAGAAAAAAAACTTTAATTTTTTACTCAAAAATGCGTCATATTTTTGAGCTGAAACTTGGCTGAGAAGTTGTCCATACTATGAGGTATTTTCAGAAAAAAAATTAGCCCGATTGGAATGGGGGCATTTTTCACCGTCTTATCTGGCGAGGGCCTTTATGAAACTTTATCCAAAACTAAAATAAATTATATTAAACATGAAGGTACTTGAACACACTGTGATTAGGCTTGCGCGGCAAATTGTGAGGTCAAAATTGAAAAAATGACCAAGAAAATGACTTTATATTGTACAAATATGTACAGACTAGGACTTATACCTAAATTCTCAGCTCAATTTTAATTAGAAATTATTTTAAGAACTTTTTTCTAAAAAAATTATTAAAAAATTAAAAATTTTGATTTTAAATTTTTAAAAAAATAATTTCTAATTGAAATTGAGCTGAGAATTTAGGTATAAGTCCTAGTCTGTACATATTTGTACAATATAAAGTCCTGTTCTTATTCATTTTTTCAATTTTGACCTCACAATTTGCCGCGCAAGCCTAATCACAGTGTGTTCAAGTACCTTCATGTTTAATATCATTTATTTTAGTTTTGGCTAAAGTTTCATAAATTTTAAAACTTGTTTTACAATAAATAAATCTTGTAGAATTACATATAAAAAAATTATACTTATACATTCAGTAGTTCAAAAATGACATGAAAGATCAAACTTTGCTTTGTGGTATCTTCTTTGCACATTTTTAAGACTCCTTAGACCCCTTAAGTGAGGTAAGTGCCCACAATCAAGTGTCGGCTCGCCAATTGATTGTGGTTCTAAATAATGACGCCCGTCGCCAAAAGCCCATGTGTTTCAGCGATAGTTCAACTCAACAATCAACCTTAACCGTTTTTTGCTCCCAATGCTATCCTGTTCGAGCAAGTCTTCTGATTCTGTACCACAGGCCATACCAGGATCATGCTCAAGTGCAGCGTTCACTCCAACAACCATGTCACACGAAAACGTCTGATTTTCGCGTCCGCGTGTATGCAAATTAAATGACGTCAAGCAGGACCTCTGGCTATATATTGGAGGGAACAGCGTTGATCCGTTTATTGTTATTATGTGCGGTTAAGTGAATACGTATTGAGTTCGACGACAGATCATTGCCCGACCCCTCTAGTTATTTTAGCCTTCGCGTGCCGGACGACCCGCTTAGGGATTAATAAAAAATGACCAAGGACCAAGTCGAGGACGAAGTGGTCTCCGCGAAGCCAGAGCAGACAGACGACGACAAAGTTCTGAACGTCTTCGTGCACTCGACCTGTGGATTGCCAGGTAATTTCTTCTACTCAAGCTTTTCATAAAGTACTTATGCTATGAAGCCCTTTGAATTGTAAGAATTTCGTGGCGTTTGTACGCGATACAAGTCACGGTGTTCAGCAAAGAAATTTTTGAAACTTTTGACTTGGTTTACGTCTTCCACCTTTTTAATTCAATAACTATTCTTGAAAATAAGTGTTAGAAAAGATTCCAGTAGTTTTATTAAAAGTTATTTTTTTGAGCTGACGTAAGATATTTAGATTTTCATGAGGTTAACTTGTGATTTGGAATGTTAGGATGTTTAATTAAAACATCAAAAATTTAACTAATTTTGATTTAAGCGAGTTGGACGATTCGGTTCTTTAGCAACCGACGTCCAGCTGTCAACTTCATGTAGGCTTCCTAAGCGTAGCTGTAAATGGTGCGAATGCCCTTCTTAAAATAAGCCAGTCGTCAATATTCTCCATGTAGCTCTGGCGCGACTTTATTTCAATTAAAGAGAAGGATACGTGAAGCTTCCTATAACGCCTTCCGTCGATCTCGTCTCTACTAATTGTGTTCTTTCCCTCGTTCCAGATGCGTGGACGGAGGACGAGGTGGATTGCCTGCTGGCGTCGTGGCGCGCGGTGCTGGAGCAGCAGCAGGCTGGGCCCCCGCTCAAGCTGTACGACGCGTCTCGGCGCGTGGCAGGCCGCCTGCTGAGGGACGGAGACGGCGGGATGCCGCGGCTCAAGGAACTCAAGGACAGGCGCGAGGTCCGGGACGAGGTGCGACGCCTCATGAAGATCCTCAGGAACGAGTACACGTGAGTGCGAGGTTCTCTTATTTCTCGTGGTATTGTTTTATGTACAGCCTGAAAGAGTAAAGGGCCTAAGCCTAATGTTTATCTTCCGAAATATCACCAAGACAATCTAGCAATAGAGGAAAGCTATCAGCTGCGTGGATGAGAATTTATGCACCAATTGTTCTAGAGATCGCCAAAGTCTATCTTGCACTAATTATTTTAAATTATAAATTTGTATGCTGTTTTGTTTGTCTATAATTTTTAGTATTATAAAGTTTCCTCTTAAATTTTGCTAATCCATAGTTTGCTCCAAATTAGCGCTAGCAAAATTCTGCCGCCGCCGTAGCCATAAGATTGCATTTGGTACTCGCTAGAACGTGATCCAGATAGTTCGTTGCTAATAGATCTTGTACATAGCACTGATGCGACGTTCACTCAACCAAATCTGATTAATCTGCTTAAAATGAGGTCGTGTGCAGCTCCAACCAAATCTCGGCCCGTTGCCAATATCGTTCGTATAGTTTTAGTGCTAGGTTGATTCAGCCTCCAAATATTAAAGGATCACTCTTTCCTTCAGAGCTGGTTGACCAACGTATCAACAGAAAATGACGGATCTGTCGTCTTATTGTAGTAATACTCAATCTGTAATCATCAGCAATCTCAATCTTGTTGGTTTGAAAGCAATAAATACTTCGATAGTGAGTTTCAACCGAGCCGTGCAGCCTCTTGACGAGCTTCTCTTTTTCAGGGTGTTCAAGGGCATGCAGACGATTGAAGGCCTGCGCAGCTACCGGCACCCGTGCGTCGACCAGCTGGAGCACATCTTCGAGCTGATCCCGCAGTCGCGGAGGGCGGCCCTCGACAAGGAGGGCGCGCCCCTGCCCCGCCGGAGGAGGGCTGTCTCCGAGGGCGCCGCCACCCTCGCGGCCAAGGCGAAAGATGGGGAAGAGGTGAGTTACATTCACCATTGAAATTCTAACAACTAAAAGTCCGAATAGCCCTCGTGTAGCTCTAGTGCGACGATAATTCAAACCTAACCCAACTAAAAGTCAAAATAAATATTCCATATAAGTAATGGACGTTAAATACATGAAGCTTAGTGGAAGAACATGCTGAAAGTGACTTTTTCGAAAATGGAGATTTTTGTCAATGAGCTGATTACTAATTAAAGATAACAAGCTTCTCCTTTTTCATAAACTTTAAGTTTAGATTTTTTTTATGGTTTTCAAGTACCGATTTATACAGATCTTAGTGCAAAGTAATAACTTTACATTTTCACGTTTTTGTCACTTGGCACGTTCTTCCACAAAGCTCCTCATATGCTACAAAGTCCCGACGCAGCGTGCGATGTCGCCCATAAGTTGCGTAGAGTGCTTACTCGAGTATCGGCTGATCACTTGACTGTTGTTGATTACTCCCTTCACCAAAGCTCGTGTGTAGCTCTGGCAACTCTTAATTCTACTAGACTCCCCGGGTTTTGAAAAATCGCTGTTTTCCAGTTACTTGGGTTTTAAATTTCTTTTCCTAGTGTGCTCTACTTGCAATCCGTACACTTTAAAATTTTTAAAATGCTCATTTTGAAAAGGTATTTGTCCGATTATGATCAAACAATCTGTTGGTGTCGCTTCGGGTTCTATAATTCTTTCGCCCAAAAGTTGTCAATCTTTCGTGTCTAGCTTGCTTTCAATTTGTGAAAATTGTGCAATAAACTGCACTTGTTCAAAATGTTCCTGCATCTTATTTGGCTGTTTCGTTCGCTTGTCTAGTATAGAAAGGATCGGAATCGAGGTGCAGCTAACATTTGGCGGGTACAAAATTAGACCATTTTTTTTTAACTACTCGAACGAGTATCTGTTTTTTTCGAGCTATTAGCAATATACGATTTCTCAAATTCCCTTTAACAATAGTTTTTCCTCTGGTTTCAAAGTATGTCATAATTGAATTGTCTAACGATGAACGAACCCAAGAAAATGCACTTTTATTTTTAAAAAGTTGGCAATTTGTTCCATATAGAGTTGTTGAAAGTGTTGAGTTGCCAGGTCTTTTGTGCGTTGCTATCCTTCTCCATGCACGCGATTTTACGCTCGTCTTGTTTCGATTCCTGACCATCTCTTTCTCCTCCTTGTGCTTAGGATGCGGCCCCGGCCGGCGGCAAGCCTCGCTCCAAGCAGCAGCAGCAGCGCAGCACGAACCTGTCTCGCCTGGTCCGCCTCATGGTGTCCCAGCAGCAGACCATGCTGGAGCAGTTCGAGCGCCTCTTCAAGGTGCTGGAGGTGACCAGCAGGCTGAGCCCCGTGGGAGTGGCGACCTGAAGAGATCCTTGTTACTATTTCTTTGTTATCACGCAAATAGCAGCGGAATAAAATTGTTTTGTTTTTCTCATACGAGTCGTTCATTTTCTAATTAACATCTCAAAGGTGAATTCGACGGAAAAACTTTCCGCAAGCTCCGCGTGAGTTGGCGTGCAAATAGGCTAATACTCCAGGCCAAGTTAAACGGTGATAATTCCATAGCATAATTTTTTTTCACTGCCGAATGTTTGAGTTCATGGCGAAGTTTTCAATTTCTCCCATTTTGGGGGCTGGGGTGCCCAGTCGGTTAGGCACTCTTCTAGCATGCGAAAGGTCACAGGTTCGGGTCCGGGCATCGCCAAAATAACTGCCGACCCTATAAACGGCGCGGTAGCCAAATATATCAGACGGATAATATCCCGTGTAAAGGATTGCACGTTAAATATCCTTCAAAGTCTTAAGGCTGCGTACGTTGTCGCCCTTAACGGTTGCGTTGGGTGCCTATTCAGGTATCGCCTCGTCACCCGACTGTGGCTCTAAAATAACCTTCGCCAATAGCCCTCGTATAGCTCCAGTTTGACGATAATTCAAACCTAACCTAATGCCCCATTTTGGTTTGCCGGCCTAGACCTGTCATAGATCTAATGCGATTATTCTCAAATTCATTCTTTGCTAAAAGCACTATAACTGCCCGTGTCGGAAGCCCAGGATTGGTGTTAAATTGGTTGAATAGTGATGGTGGATACAATGAGCTAGTAGCACTTGGAAAAGGGCCTTGTTGCACTTTTTAGACGTCTGCTACCCCTGTTTTTTTTGTCCTTTAAATAGTGTATTTTTTGAAATCGGGAAAAACGTTCTACATTGTCCTATATTTTTGTATTGTTTCGGTCTATATTTTCGAATTTGTAATAACTGCGTTTTTCGTCGCGATATTTTATATTTCGGATTGTTTGCTGCGATAGTGATGAAATGTCCAGTTTCTTGAACTTATCGCCTGCTTTTAAAAACGTCATTTTTTCAGGAATTTTGGGCTTTTTGAAGAGCTTCAACCCATATAATTAAATACAAAATATTCAATTGATTTAAATTATGACGCCCGTCGCCAATAGCTCTCGTGTAGTTCTTGTGCAACGTTATTCAACAACCATTAACGGTTCATATCAATAAAAACTAAACTTAAATTTCAATGAAAAACAAGTTAAAATAATAAATTTTTGGGACATGGTTGTTTTTAAGTGTTTACAAAATTCATTTGAAAGTAAATTTTGAAAAAATTGCTTTTTAGTTATAATTAACTATGTTCTGTCAAGCATTATTATTTTAATAATTTAAACTATTCCGTGATGCCTTTGTAACAGCGAAATAACAATGAACACAACAGTGAAATCGATGAAAAAAATTACCAATCATTTTAATTTTTCACACAACTGTATGATATTTATTCTTTTCCAAGTACAATCATTGCACAAATGGTGTTTTTTAATCATGCAAACTATTAAAAGCAAATCTAATCGTATTGAGATGTTGTACGTCATCAATCTACATTTAACTGTGAACTGAAAATAACTATACAAATACAGTTATGACTGTAAACTAAATACAAAATCAAAGAAACAACTAAGAAATAGCTAACACAAAGCAACAACTTAACTAAATACAACCAAAAGAAATATCTGCTGATTCTTGTAATTCAATTTTTATCCATGTATAAATTGTCAACAGCTTTTTTCATGTAATTAGCTGTATTTTTGAATAAAGGAACGACCTAAATCAGTTTGGTTGTGCCACAAAACACAAATGAGAACAAATGAGCACACACGAACAAATGAGCCACAAAAGTTTATGGCTCATTTGTTCGATGTATAAATTGCGCTATGTTTGAAAGAAATTGGAATTAATCCTTAAAGGAAAGAATAGTCGAATTTTTCAAATTTTCGAACTTCTCTACACTCGCAATGTCATTGTCACCAAACACATGACTAGGAGAACGATGTTGGTCCTTTAAATTTGCTAATGTACCCTATTCTAAAATACTGATTTATATTCGATAAATACTGATTTATATTCGAGTAACTAAATTTAAACTATTTTTAATTTACTCCAATTCCTTTCATGTGTCAAATAAAAAAAATCAAACTTTTTGAGCAATAGTTTAGCCTGAAGATAACTTTTGAATAGCGTAGTTTTTGGCCATGCAATAGAATCCGATTTCTTTACTTAAGCCGTATCTTGTATCTTATCTAAATTCAAGTTTATTATTTGTTACACGTCAATCTAATTAATTTAGTACGTCAATCATTAGTTACACGTCAATCTAAGTATTCCAATGAAATTATTTCCAAAATAAAATTGTTTTCCTCCTGTTTTAAAGATGGATTCCTCTTCTAGTAATGCTCAAAGTTAAAAGGCAACTCGCGTTATGTTGGTCATTGAAATGGTTTTTATTTAACCTCGTTATTTCAAAATGCTGCCATACAAGAAGCATTTTTATCTCGAGTGGTTACAAGATTGTTACTTGTTAATCGCAGCAAAAGACTTTAGAAGACAGGATTTGAAGATGTCACGGAAATAAACTCTTATCGGATCTCAACTGGCATCGAATCCCGCTTAGCATCTCTTCAAAGTGACCGTGTCTAAAAGCTTATTTTATGACTTATTCTTTTCGAACTGATCGAATGTAATATGGGTTGAAATTGTCTTGAATATGTCGAAGTGGTTTGATGAAAAGAACAGGCACACAAACAGGAATGTAGTGCAGATAGCCATACGGTCATGCTCTCTTAGCCACGGAGTGAAAAGGCCTTAACTATGAAACACAATTTTGCTCAGCACCCTTTATACAACTAAAAGTATAAGGTGAATCAACCAAGAATTTGCTAACTAGCAGCTTTGTTTGCTTAATGCATATTGATTAGTAACTCGCATAAAATGCAAATTATAAGTACAAAATCTATAGGTAATTAAATTAACTTAAAGTACTAGTAATAACGCTGTTATGCAATACGTATTTGTTAATAAAAAGTTAAGCATAAAAATGTACAATAATAGTATTAAAAATATACAAAAATTCAAAACTTATTACATAAAATGTAATGAAATATGAACAAAAGACAGTGTTCGAATCAATTTTAAAACAAAATAAGCATTAACCACCAAAAAATATTCTGCTTTCAAGTACAGAATGTATACATAATTTAGAACTCAAAGAAGAAATGGAGAAGAAAATGCAAAATATAATATTTGTTATTACCCTATTATTATATACAAATAATAGGATAAATACCAGTTTTCATAACAAAAGGGACAGAGTATCCAAAAATTGCCAAATATTGTTAATGCTCTCTATGCAAAAGTTTGTCAAGTGAGATACCTGTATCTAAATTGTGGAGCATCTTCTTAACTATTGCAATACTAAACCTTAAAGCTTTAAAAAAAAAACTCGAGCTCTTAGTTTTTTCTGAATTGTTTGTGGACAGAATAAGTTTTATTGTGGTTACTTCTTTGCATTACAATAAATACTTAAATGGAAAAAGTTAAAAGTAATTACTAACTAAAAGTACTTTTTTTTCCTATAAAAGTATAAAGCACTTACAAACTTTACACTAAACAATCTCTATTTTAACATTAAACCTTATTAGATAAAACATTAGCTTTTCTGTAGCTTAATATCCACCCACAGCTTTGTAGACATATTTTTAAAAATTCATTGAAAAAAATCAGAGAAAACTGTAGAAAGAGATAAGGTTTTGAAAAAAAAATTAAATTAATGTTAGATTCTTTATCCATCCATTTTATTTATAGGTTTGGTAAACTTCATCAAAAATTACTTTTTTTTAAATCAATCAGCCGAAAATATCCAAAATAATTTTTGTGTACTCTGTTTCCCTTTGGTACTTGGGCAGTTCTACCATAATTTTTAATTTCAGGTACAAAAAAACTTGTGAAATTTATTTCTTCAAAGTCACTTTAAATGAATGTAAAATTGCTTATAATGATTCGAGAATTAAGAAAAATATTTCAGCAAAGCTCCTTTGTAAAAAACAAAAAAAAATAATAAGGGAAGAAAGAAAAGTAAGAAACGGAAGTCAGGAGTGGAAGGTAAGGAGACTTTTTTGTGTTGAAACTAACTCCAGTTTAATAAAAATGAACTTTTACTTCTTGTAGTTCGCTTAAACATATTTATCGAGAAAAAAAAATTCAATTATCAAACAAAAATTAATCCTTACCCTGGGTGACTGTAAGGAAAGCAATAAAGCCTCGCAGCTTATTTTACTGAGTTTTATTTTTCTACTTTTGAGCTAATTGATAAAGTATAGCAAATAAAAACGCGGCTGCTAACCGGAATGTGAGTTTTCTGCCGTACAGTTTTCATGATTGAAGAGTCACTGTAGCGCCATCCAGTGCCTCTCTTCCCCACTTTAGCAAGGAAGTCAGTAAATGTAAAAAAACCACACGGACAAAGTTAGGAGAAGAGAAATACACATTATAAATATTAAAAGCTAAAATTATATGGAAGGAACTTGTTAAGATATAGTATTAGTTCAATTTCAAATCTAAATGAATGCCATTTTTAACTCAAAAAAGTTGGTTTGAGCTCTAAACTAAAAAATTGACACTCGGTACATAGGAAGGTAAGGAATTTCTGTATTGCTTTGTGACCTTAAAAAGTTTTGGAGTTTCTTTGCTTTAAAATTCCGTTTTGCAATTGTATAAGGACCAGTCTATTAGTACAGTGGTGAAAATTGATTTATGAACTAACATTCTTTTCACCAGATATCGCTTTGTATTAAGTGCTAACAATTCAAATTTTGTGTGTTGGATATTCAGAGCACAATAAAGGAATTTCACACATAATTTTTTCAAAAAAATGATATTAAATAAAAAATATATCTGATTTTAGTTTTTAAGCATGTCAAATGATGGAAATTGATTTATGAACTCAAATTTATTTTGAACCCAGGTACCAAATATTCTAACTAGTTCTTCATTTGAACTTCAGAGGAGCTTACTATCAGTGTTTATAAATAAGATTAAGGCCAAATTTGTTGAAATTTATCTGTTTTATTCCCATTTTACTAAATAGGATAGCTTGCGGGACTGCCTGACACCAAAAAGGTAAAAAAAGACCCTTATATAATATTGTAAGAAATCTATAAGAGAAATTAGCATATTAATTAAAATATCAATAAATATAATTCATAAATATTTGAAGAATCATTCTGACTTCGGCAAAAACCATCATTAAAAAAGGTGTAACCCTCGTGGGACGAGGGACAAAAGCAGGATTATTGGACTGGTATCCCAAAAAGTTACCATTTGGGTCAGCATTTGTGCATTACAGGGCGAATTTGTTATGAACAATAACTTCCTTTAACTCCCAGAAGAGTAGAACAAATATTGATATCGTCGTCGAACTTGAAATGTTCCAAAATGAAGGCTGGTCCAAGGCTTACTCTTCACCATAAGAACAGGCTATTAAAATATAGTCGTAACTACATGAAAATGGATTGGGTGGGGGTGGAGGGAGAGAAATGGGAAAAAAGTGACATTTGCTGATGAAAAAAAAGTTCAATTTGGATGGACGTGATGGTTTAAAATGTTATTGAAAGGATCTTCGGAAATAACCAAGATCTGTCTTCAGCAGAAATGTTAGTGGAGGAAGTTTGATGGTTTGGGCTCGATATCTTATGATTGAAGAAACAAGGTTATGTTTCTGAATTGCTGACAAACATCACTTTATTGCAGATTAGTTCTAGAAAATTCTTTAATTCCTTTTTGCGTTGCAAAACTATGCTTTTGATTAGATTTTTATGCATGATAATGCAAGTATCCACATTTCAAACGAAATTAAAGACTGGTTAAATGAACTAAGTGTTGTTCATTTAGATCATCCTGCCAATAGCCATGACTTAAACCCCAAGAATAATGTCTGAGATCAATTGGTTTGAATAATTTACTCAAATGGAGTTTTAATGAAGTGTGCATCAGTTATGGAATAGAAGGACTTAATCATTAAAAACTGCAAATTGCTTGACCAAAACTTGACCCAAAGTTTTGTGTTTTCTATGAAAAACAAAATCAAGGAAGCATTAGCGACAAAAAATAGTTTTAGCAAATATTAATTGAGATTGAATGCAAAAGTTCATAAATCAATTTCCCTATGCTAAAACTAAAATGTCAACAAAATAAATTGTTTACGAATTTATATAAAATTTTATTTACGTGTATAGTTTATAATGCAAAGCCTGTATAGTATATAAAATTTAAATCGATAAAAATGCATTTAATAAAGAAATACTGTTAAAAAACTGTCAGTTCATAAATCAATTTCCACCACTGTATAATAAGAAAAAAATTGAAAATAAATATTATTTTTCTCAAAAGTTTTGCTCAAGGGACATAAAATTAAAAGTTATGGTAGAATTTCCCACTTATTTTTCATATAAAAATGCAATCCGATTTAAGCATTGAAATTAAATACTTTTTTAAAACGTGAGCCGATTTAAAATTTTAGAGTAACAACTTCAAAAAACAGTGTTTGAAGTACATTCTAAAAGGGTAGGAAAAGGAAAATAAAATATTTTATTTATTACGATGCTTGCTTATTTAAAAGAAATGTTTTACAGATTCAAAAAGTATTTAGGGTCCGTAGCAATATTCAAGCTTTCTTGAACCAGCTTAGGACCGCTTCTTTCCTAAAGAAAAAAGAAAATACTTAAATTTTTAATCACGATGCAAGAGAAAATACAAAAAGGCTGCAATTATGGCAAATCCACATTTACCTTGGTTTATGTTTATTAGGCTGTATATAGCTATTTGTAATATATTTTAAAAAATAATCATTTTTGATGACCCTTTGTAGACTGTTTCGGCTTAGACTTTTGAGAAAATTGCATAGTTGTTCACTATGATTTCACTTTTCAATAGTTCTAAAATGGACGTAACTATTTTATTTTTAAATGCTGCATGTAGTAAACAAAAAAAAAAGCGAAAATACTAAAAAAATAGCTTTCAAATAGTTTTTTTTTTATAGTTTTGAATTTTTGAAACTAATACTCTGTGATAAGTCGCTAAGTGTGACAAACTTTCTCGCCAAATTAGCCATATTCAATTAGCCCCTTCCTCATTCGAGCATTTTTACTGTTAGATTAGCGGTAAGTTATACGATGTCGATTGCTCTTGATTGTAAAGGTGAAATTCCTTACAAATTATTTTACCTTACAATACATGATTTTATAAATATCAGTTGTTTTAAGAATGCAGATTCTTTAACGGATTGATAATTTAGCAGCATAGATAATTACAAAATTTGTGCTATTATTTTAAATTTTTTTTTTTTTAAGAATTATACAAAAAAAAAAACTTACTGGAACCATGGAAGTAAGACGGTAGTTGTACGAATCGCAAGTCCTAAAATCAAATATAAATATGATGGTTAAATATTTGTTGCATCTTAAGTTATCAAAAAGATTAGCTCATGTGTAAATATAATGTAAAAAAGACCAACACATTTAAATTCATGATTTCAAATTATTGTATAATGCATATGAACATTAAGGTATTTAATGCAAGCTCTAAGTTTCAGGGTACAGCGCGTGATACCATAACAATCACAAAAATTTACTTCCAACTTTTTATTTCTGTTTACCATTACACACAAAGAAAGAAAACAGAAGCGAACATATGAAAATATTTGGATGTTAAAACAAGTAGGTTTCTAATGTTTTCTCCTAAATCCACCCCAAACAATTTATAAACCTTAGAAACAAAATTGTCAACCACAACATTTAGTTATAATTTGAAATTGTAGTTACCAAAATTGATTATCGTTTGCTTAATCAATTTGCAGTTTTAAGAAGAATAATTTCGTAAAAATTATTTGTTCTAAAAATTAAAGTGAAACTTATACCATCATTTAGATTCAAGTTTTTCTCTAACAAAGTTTTACAGTTTTCGAACAAACACTGTTTTTTTAATGCAACTTTGTAAATTAAAAAAAAAACATTATGTAAAATAAGGAATTTGATATATCTCTCCTGCTTTCCTAAAATACATCTAAAGTGAACCATTTAAAGAATTGAAGGTCTTAGTGGAAGAACATGCTAAGTGACAAAAAAAGGTGAAAATGAGGTTTAAAGTTTTTGTTTGCACTTAGATACTTTAAAAATGACGCTTAAAAAAAGGTTAAAAAGTACTTATAGTTTAGGGGAACGGGAAATCTTGTTATCTTTAATGGAGGTAATAACAGATTCATTGACACAAATATCTCATTTTATTCAGAAATGTCACTTGGCACGTTCTTCCACTCAGCTCGTCCATTCTGTCGTCGCCCCTCCTGTGGTGTGGGGCCCTCACCTGCAGGGCCTCTTGGGCATCCTGGTGAAGGCGGAGCACCGCTTCCTGCAGGTCTCGCACCGGAAGAAGCGCTTCACCGCCCGGTGGCGCCGCACCGCGTGCCCCGCCGCCGAGCACCTCCCCGGGGCGGACTCCGCCGTGTACTCGCACTAGGCAAACAACACGCTGCAATGAGATGCGAACCCCCTTCTCTCTCTACTCACTTAATAATAGTTCATTTTCATCATACCGTGCGATTAAAATTCAACTTCAAGTAAATCGGTGTGAGTCTGATCTTAATGGGGAATGGGCGCGCTGGACCACGGGTATCCAGACCAAAGTGCCTCAGTGTTAATCCAATGAGGGAAAAAAATATTTTCTAAGTCTCATTTCTCTGGCAGTTTTCAATAATTTAAAATATATATATTATTTTTAATAATGAATGCCGATAACTCACAGTTCTCTATAATCCCCATTTTTTTTAAAAAAATTTCTCCCAATATTTTGTGTAAAATTATTTATTGAAAATTTAAAAAAATAAATATACGAACCTATTTTAAAAAGTGGGATTGTCGGAACCTGTAAGTCAGCTACATTTATCACACAAAAAATATTTTTGCAAATTATTCAATAAATGTGGCTACGAAATTTTTTCTCTCTATTGGATTAACACTGAGGCACTTTTGCTTTGGAGACCCGCGGTCCAGCTCGCCCATTTCCCGAATCTAGGGATCAAAAGTTACTTTGAAGTGGGCACAGAAGAAGCATTTTTGGCCCTGTTTCATTGTATATGACATCTATGTTTTTTCACGTGACAATGAAAACACTATATCAATCACGAGATGAATGATACTTTTTTACTTCGAGAAATTATCAAGTCCTATTTAAAATATTGTATGCATTGTTACAATAACAGTATCAATCCATGCAAGACCATTCAGGGCATTCTACAGAATCCCTAATATGATAGATTGCCGGTAACATTGGAAATGTTCATACTTACGACATCGCAGGAAACAACTTCGCAGACGATTTCTTTAATGCTGAGTAGTTTCTGCTGCATTCCTTCTTTTATTTCTAAGTTTTTGAAATATGAATGCTCTTGCTGTATCACCTCCTACAAAACAAAAATACCTACCTAAAACCAAAGTAATAACATCGGAGTGAAAAAAAAGCCAAACAGATTTTTATTACAATTCGTTTGAACACTGTAAAAATTAAATTATTTGTTAATTGAATATTCTAAGCGAACTTATGTTTTCAGATATAACACTCTTGAGCACGATTGATTTAATTTTAAAAAGTTTCATTCTAGTTGCTTTTGACAGCCTTTGACATTTAAAGGATACCTACATATATTTTGATTAAATTGATGTAAAAAACCTTTCAATTGAGCCACTCGAATGATCTTTAATTTTAAATTGTTAGAGAGCCAACTAATTGGTACATTACACTTAATAAGATTTGAAGTATATTTAAAAGAGAGCATTTTTTTTAAAACTTCAAGATTCAGTACAAGATATCGCACTGTACGCGGACTATCAAAAATACTGATTTTTCATAAAAATGGTCTGAAGTTTATTTTTTCCATTGCTCTGCATGATAGAAAAAATAACGCTTACTGCATTCCAACTGTTCTATCAATTGATTTCATTTTTGCTTTGATCGCTAGATATTTAAATTTTGAATATTGTAGCATTTACAACTCGAAAAGTCATATTTGTGCGATATGTCACTTTTCCGCGTACAGTGCGATATGGTGTGGTGACAAAGTCGTTCTTCATTTTTCTTTTTAGAAATGATTCTCGCATTTTAAACAAATTATATTGTTTTTAACAAACAAATTACATTTTTTTAGTTTTTTGCGTTAATAAATCAGGAAAGTTAATGTGCAAATGCAGTGTACCAAAAACTAAATTGTGTTTTTAAATAAATTCGCTAGTAGAATAACACACAAACTTGCTATGTAATTTATTTTTTCTTGGTAAGTGAAATAAAATGAAGTTCATTGTGTCCCTAGCTTGATGAAAACTGTTTTACCATTATCTAATTTCATTTACATCTTAATTTTACCTTATTGTGTGCACCAGTAAAAGTAAATATTGTACTGTTTATTATTACTACGTAATTAATTAGAGACAAAATGGCTGCTCTAAACGTCCTAACTGTGAAAAAACTGCATCAAAGTTTGGTTAAGTCAGTGATTTTATCTAGTAGCATTCTTTTTAAAATTGTGTAATTCTTGTATAGTTTAAGTACAAACGTCGTTGAAGTCTCAAAAACGCTTCGTTCAATTAAGGGAAATTTTTCACTGGCAATTTTGCTGCCGAAATATTTCCGTGAATAGACACCTTTTTCTTTCTACACGTGCACGCACAGTCCTTTTTCAAAACCGCAAAACGATTCATCAAATATTTGAAGAGAATTTCCATTAAAGGACGAAAAAGCTTTTCAGAGTGTATTTCAAAAAGATTATTTTAAAACTATTCTCTAAAGTACAGACAGAAATTTAATTACCTGCTCAACTTCGTGAGCGTGGCTCGATCCTCGCTTGAGTATGGCCTGTACCCTCGGCGAGGACATGTCTAAAGTTCCGATGGGACGCGAAACAACACCCATCGAAGCACTAGTTGAGGCTTCAGCTATGGATAAAAGCGATAATTAGATAATCAAGATCTATATTAAAATAGCTAATGGCTGCAAAATAGGAAAAAAAGTTGTCAATTTTATAAGTTCATTTTTTTTTATTTTGTAAATTGAATTTTTGGAAGAAAAAAGAAATGCATCAAAATATTTAGTATATAATAAGATCCATTTAATGGGCGGGACTTGATCCCCTTTTTGAAACTTCAAAAAAGGTCTGTGGGAATGTTTCAGAAGATGCAACTCTTTTTTTTTTTCATTTTTTTCCGTCCTGCGATATCATTGGTTGCGTCGGTTTTACTCTTAAAGTGACCCATGATGAAAGGAAACTTTTCTATCTATGCAAGCTTCCTTTAACAAATGCTTTGAACTACCAACAGCACAGCAAAAAGCTAGCATTTAATAAGTAATATATGCTTAGAAAACTCATTTTCGCATACTCAAACAAAAGTAATTCCAGATGACAAATGAAAACAAACCGTTGCGTTGCAGATGTTGCCATTGTCGACGTCAAACAACCCCATTGTCTTTTTTATTATAGTTTGTAAACTAAAAAAAAATACTAAAAAATAACATTTTAGCCTAAAATGACAATAAAAAAATATACAAAAAGTTTGTATTTTTTCTACAAAATGAAAATTTAAAAGATCTCAATCTCCATATCGAAGAAGACTCGATCTGAAATATCGAGTCTCCGTATCGAACAATCACTAACTTTTTTTTTCTGACTTTTAAAGGTATATAAAAGTATATTAAATCGTTAAAACAACAATTGGTACGTTACAAAAATTCGACTTATTGAAAATGCATCAGACTATGTTTTTAATCAAAATCTCCATGAGTTGAAAATGAATAAGATTTTTTTGACATCATACATTTTTTAAGCATTTTATTAAACATCTTTTAAGTTACTTTTTTAGATAAGATTTAAAATTTTTAAAGTTACTTTTTAAGTTTAAACTTGTTTCCGTCGGCATTTTCCTTGTTTTCTTTGGTCGAGACAAGTTCGGATCTTGTCTTATAAGATTTCCAGCTTCTTTTATTTTTTTAATTGCGTTCATCTGTAAAAAAAATGATAGAAAAATTTGTATTTATTGTTAATAGCAGTGTAAAAACTAATTATCAGCAGCATCCAGTAGTAAGCCTATCGGGCTAGCATTATTCAAATATGTTGGCATGGTACATTAATTTTAAATGCGGGGAGTGAAACTTATTTTAAATTGACGCCTTTTTAAAAAAAATATGTATTTATGAGCGTAAATAAGCATAAAGATGTTTTTCAAAAAATTTAAGAAACAAAAGGATAACGAGATTTATTATAAAATATATAGGTATAAAGAGGTCCCACACCTCAAAATAGGGCTATTTAGTATGTTTCAAGGCAATAACAACGCGATTTCGGCAGTGAGTCAGGTTAAAAAGCTGATTCAATATTTTAATTTTGAAAAAGTATAAAATGAAACTAAAAGAGGTGGTTTGACAACCCATAAATTGTTCTTTTGTGTTTCGGCTAAGCAATACCAGTCAATCTACACCCGGGAAGAGCTTCTATGCTGCAATGTTCAAAGAACTGCAGAACAGTCTCAGTCTATAACAATGACTTGAAAGCACTTGAATAACTAATAAGAAAGTGTACAAGGATATTTCAGACCCAAAACAGTTCAAATTCATTATTGTAGAAGCTGCAGTCTGCGGCGTTTGTTAGGAACAACAATTTTAAAAGAAAGGCACGTGGATTTAAATTGTCAAATGCAACGAGGGGGCATTTAACAGCCATTTTTTTTATTATCAAAAAAGTTCATTAACATGAGAGAAAAAGGTTACTCAAAAATGAATAAAAAACTTACTTTCATTATCTCCTTTCTCTTCGCGTGGATGGTGGATGGAGTGGCTATTGATCCATTAAATGTCGAGGTCTTGTTGAGCTATTCAATATACGAACAGTTTATGCAGTATATTAACACCCGAAATATAAGGTTTGAAATTCACATTTTACCATGTAACAAAAATGCAGATGGGCAGATTTTACTTAAATCTACTTTGTTTGAATCATCGTCGCAGTAGAGCTACAAGAGGGCCATTGGCGTCATATGTAACCGCAGTCAAGTGACGAGCCGACACCTGAGTAGGCACCCAATGAAACCATTACTTAAATTTTGGACACACCCACAAATTAGCATACAATCCATTGGAATCTGGGTGAAAACGAGGAGTTCAACATTCAGGGGCCTTATGGGCTTTACGGAAGACTATCCTCGTCCCGGAGCGGGAAGGGTGGGGCGCACAACAAGAAGAAAAAAAATTTTGCGCGCTGTTTTTCACGCCCCGAAATCTACGGTGAGATTCCATAGTTTGGATCTACGATATGAACAGCACGCTATGGAAGTGCTTAGTGGAAGAACGTGCTAAGTGACAAAAAGGTGAAAATGAGCTTTACATTTTTTTAATTTGAAATCATATCTGTTGAAAACGGTACTAGCAAACTTTAAATATACTAAACTTAAAGTTTATAAAAAGAGGGTTTCTTGTTATATTTAAGGGGTCTAAGGAGTCTTAAAAATGTGCAAAGAAGATACTACAAAGCAAAGTTTGATCTTTAATGTCATTTTTTAACTACTCAATATACGAGTATAATTTTTTTATAGGTAATTCTACAAGATTTATTTATTATAAAACAAGTTTTAAAATTTATGAAACTTTAGCCAAAACTGAAATAAATGATATTAAACATGAAGCTATTTGAACACATTGTGATTAGGCTTGCGCGGCAAATTGTGAGGTCAAAATTGAAAAAATGACCAAGAAAATGATTTTATATTGTACAAATATGTACAAACAAAGACTTATACCTAAATTCTCAGCTCAATTTTCATTAGAAATTATTTTAAGAACTTTTTTAAAAAATTTATGAAATTTTAAAATTTTTGATTTTAAATTATTTTTAAAATAATTTCTAATTAAAATTGAGCTGAGAATTTAGGTATAAGTCTTTGTTTGTACATATTTGTACAATATAAAATCATTTTCTTGGTCATTTTTTCAATTTTGACCTCACAATTTGCCGCGCAAGCCTAATCACAATGTGTTCAAATAGCTTCATGTTTAATATCATTTATTTCAGTTTTGGCTAAAGTTTCATAAATTTTAAAACTTGTTTTATAATAAATAAATCTTGTAGAATTACATATAAGAAAATTATACTTATACATTGAGTAGTTCAAAAAGGACATGAAAGATCAAACTATGTTTTGTAGTGCCTTCTTTGCACATTTTTAAGACTCCTGTGACCCCTTAAAGTAGGGAATAGAATATTTTAATTTTGAAAAGTATAAAATGAAACTAAAAAAGGTGGTTTGACAACCCCCTAAAAAACAACCATAACAAATTGTTTTGTGATTCGGCTAAAAAATTAAAAAAAGCTTCTACTGCAATGGGCAGATGTGAGCTGCAGTACAGGCTCATTCGATAACAATGACTTGCAAAGACTTGAAACAGATCATATTCATTATAGAGGAGGCAGTCTGCAGCGCGTTTGGAACAACAATTTTAAAAAAAGGCCTATGGATTTAAATTGTCAAATGCTAAATTAGTAATCAGATTTCACAAATGAATGGGCATTAAACCCCCTTGGTTACAGTCAAAACTGCTCATAAAACAAGAAAAAAATTACTTTCAAAAATGGAAAAATAACTTACTTTCACCGACTCCTTTCGCTTCGAGCTAATGGATGGAACAGCGGTTTTGTTGATCTATTAAATATACCAACAATTTATTACGTATATTATATTAACATACAAAATATAAGAATTGAATGCAGAATATTCTGCAAATGCAGGCAGATGGGAAAAATGTACTTAAATTTCGGGCACACCCACAAATTTGCACACACTATCCATTGAAATCTGGGGAAGGGGAGTTCCGGAGCCTGCTTACAGAAGACTCCTGGTCGAGCGAGAAGGGGGTCGTAGAACAAGAAGGAAATACTTTTTTTGCGCACATATTTCACGCTCAGGAAATCTACCGATGTGAGTTTTGCGTAGTTTGGCCCCACGATATGAACAGCAAACAATTGAAGTGCTAAGTGGAAGAACGTGCTAAGTGACAAAAAGGTGAAAACGAAAAAAATGAGCTTCAAAGTTTTTGGTAAACACACACAGATCTGTTGAAAACGGTATTTGCTAACCGGAAAAAATAAAAATATACTAAACTTAAAGTTTACGATAAAAGGGAAACTTGTTATCGTCAAAGAAGTTAGTTATAGGTTCATTGACGCAAAAAATCCCAATTTCTTCAAAAATGTCACTTAACATGTTCATTGACGCAAAAAATCTCAATTTCTTCAAAAATGTCACTTAACATGTTCATTGACGCAAAAATCCCAATTTTTTCAAAAATGTCACTTAACATGTTCTTCCACTAAGCTCTTCAAGTATCCAACACTGTGGTCTTACTTTAGAGGCTGGGGAGCCCAGTCGGTTTTAGACGTTCGCCTTGCACGCAAAAGGTCCCAGGTTCGGGTCGGGCATCGCCAAAATAACTACCACCCTAAAAATAGTCCGTGCAGCCAAAAATGTCCGACGTATAATACCCCGTGTAGAGGGAGTGCATGTTAAATATCCTCCAAAGCCCCAACGCTGGCGTACGATGTCGCCTTTAACGATTGCGTGAGGTGCCTACTCAGGTCATAACGGTTGCGTTGGGTGCCTATTCAGGTGTGGCTCGTCACCTGACTGTGGTTCTAAAATACGACGCCCGTCGCAAATAGCCCTCGTGTAGCTCTAGTGCGACGATAATTCAAACCAAACCAAAACCTACTCAAGTCACTTGACTGTGGTTCTAAAATAGGGTAGACTGACCAGTGAGTGAACAGGCCCCAGTGAATGAACATTTAGTAAATATAATTAAAAAAAATAAGGATTGAAAATCATTCCACTAGATGGATTGGCAACACTGACTTCCTCCCATGTAGTAGGAAGCTATCTGGCATATGATTGGTTGTCCTGGTCATTATATCCTGGTGTTCATTCACTGGCGAACGTGACGTCTTAAGCGTTCATTCACTGGTTAGTCTACCCTACTACGCTCGTCACCAGTATTCCAAGCGTAGCTCCAGTGCGACGATAATTCCAACTGAACTTACTCTGGCCGCCTGCGTCCTGACGTCCAGTACGGGAGCACTGTTCGTGGCGTTGTCGGGCGCGTCCTCTTCCAGCTGAGCCAGTAACTCTGCGTCACTCTTCCTCGCCCTCCCGCCGCCGCCCCGGACGAGGGGACGAGGCAACTGCGGCGCATAGCGACGAGGGGCTGGCACCCCAACTGCTGATCCTAAGAAACACCCCAAGTCCATTGAGAGCTCAAAAGGCAAAAAAGATTGAATTGAAATATCTTAGTAAATTATTTAGTTACTGTGTTTGGGTCGAAGGCCGTTTTAAGGCAACATTTTAATGAAAGTCCATAAAAGATATATATTTTTTTATATTGATTTTTTAAATTTATTGTCAACTTTTATACAACTTTTCAACTTAAGGGGAGAACATAACGACAGCAAAAATGAGCAATTCTTAGTATTGATTTCGAAAGGCTAAAAATAATTTAAAAATTATTTTACAAAAAAAACAAATTGTACCAAGTTTTAAATTGTACTTTTATTATTGTATTCATAACTAAGAATCTTATTCAAAAAAAAATATTTTTTTGGAAAAAAATACATCTTTTGAAGCATACAATTACGAAAATTTTTTTTTCGGTACCATTTGCACAAAAAATATACAATGAAAGTACGTAAAACTTGTTTCAAATGCAAGCAAACAGTTAGATTTATATTGGTCACCTGTTTTTTTTTTTTTTTGCCTAAAATAATTTTTAAATTTGATTTTAAAAACATTATATTCTAAATTCATAAAAATTCTGGATTTCAACTCAGAAAAGTGGGCATAGTTCAAAAAGGGCAATGCAATTATATTATACCTAGGTCATTTCGGCAATTTACGTATAATTTTATAACTTAAAAGCCTAAAAATTTCGGTGGCAGCTACTATTTGCACATGAACGATTTTCGCCGGAACTTTATTATGACGTCTGGCCTGGGAACCCGTGTACCGAATTTAAAGAAATCAGATCTGTAATTTTTTTCGTTTGAGACAGATGAACGAATGTTCCACGGAATCTCTCCAAAACGTGTAGAAAGGTAGAAAACACACATTCTCAATTTCGGATTTTCGACCCCATGAGAAACTTATTTATGACTCATTGTTAGTCAATTGAAAGTGTAAATAAATAAAATACAAACCTTTAGGCGATGAGGAGGATGCTTTGCCTTTTCCTTGCCTACAATAAAAAGCTACTGTTAGCTGAGTTAATTTTTAATAAACTAGCTTTATATCCGGCATTGCACGGGTGCACCCTTACTAGAGTGCACAAACTTTCCATTTATGTATTCCTGCCTCTTTCTATTTGTAAACTTCAAAATGAAACGAATTTCAGGAATAAAATCAGAGTTGAGTAAATCTGATCAAGTCGGCATTAAAAATCAAAGATTTTAATTGAATAAAGAGATAGATACATACATATAGGCAGATTCAATCTATATAGCGCTACACGCTTAAATTTTTTCAAATATTTGATTTACAAACCAGATCGCTGACAAAAAAATTTTAGGACTGACAAACTATTATACAAATGATTAGTTAAAACTTATTTATTACTATTTTTCAATTTTTGGTCATTTACGAAAGACCTCAAATTGCTAATTTTCGTTTCATCTTGAATTCTTTTTTATCGTTTATCTGCATTAGAATTAGTGCATTTTTATAAACATATTTCACATTTGAACATGCGCGCCTCGCAGTTACTACTCTATCATAAAGGGAAGCAATTGCAATAGAGGCTCAGTAACCCTGTTTCGACAAAAATAAACACTTTTCTTGTCCCTACTCGCGTGATTTCAAAGCATGTGGCGATAGATTTTTTGCAAAATACCTTAAATTAGGATTCTTACTTTGGTTTTTGTATATACTTAGACTTTATAAGTCAAAGTATGTCATAAGATATAGAAATGAAGCAGAACAAACTGAATGAGAAAATTAACTATTTTGTGAAATGACAACTTTGTATCGGAAGCCGGTGCTAAGTTGCCGCTCTTTGCTTTTCCGCGAGATATGAATGGGGTTGCCTTTCTCTGCTCTTGTGTGAGGTACCGGAAATTAGAATTATAGTTAAACTCAGTTTCCTTGCACAGAAGCCAAGGCCATGGGCGGAGCTATAAAACGCGCGGAACAATCAGATGAAGAGAAAATAAAACGGCTGAAATTTTCTCTTCATCCGAGTGCTTTCGCGCGTTTTATAGCTCCGCCCATGGCCTTGGCTTCTTTGCAAGGAAACTATGAGTTTAACTAAGCTCAGTTGTTGCTGAAATTTATCTTATGTTTGCGTGGCCTTTCTTTCGGCAAAATGTGACCCCTGCCGCACGTGAGTTAACATGTGCGTAGTATAATTCAATTCCAGGGTGACTACTCACTTTGGCGTGGCTCCGAAACTTCTCCCGCCGTAGATCACAGTGGAGCCGCCGCTAAACAATTTCTTACTTAACGACGACAGGCTTTTCCTACGAAAAATAAAAGGAAACTTCAACAAAAAAAAAATTCTGAAAGAAATAAAATATCTTACTAAAATAAAATCAGAAGGACCGATCAATAGTTAAAGAGGATGCAAGGGCAGGCTTACGGACGAAAATCTTCACGAACGTAAATACTCGATTTTCATTTTTTTTAAAAAATTATTTTGAACTTAAATTAAAGAAAGTAGTCTAAAAATACTGAACTAAACCAAAATACACTCTTTCAACAAAAAAGTGAAATCCACTAAAGTTGGAGAAGCATATTTTCGACACTGGAAAGGATTGAATATTAACTCAGACTGAGTTAAAATCACTCGTTTGGAGTGATCTTGTCGGAGGCTTAACACACAAAGAATCCACTCCTTCCGGGAAAGTGCATTTTCCAGACTGGAGGAGTGAAATTAACTCTGACTGAGTTAAAATCGCTCGTTCGTTTTAAGAATGTATATGAAGGATTTGCCACGATCGATTTTCGCTTGAATAAAAAAGTTAATCTTGGGACGAAAAAGAAAGTTATCACAGATATATCATATATTAGAATAATTAAGAATTAGAGGCATTCATGCTGACACCTCCAATAGTCGGGTGAAAGTTCACAATGGCCGAGGGTTGTGAAAGCTCATTCCGGTCATTGGTAACCTTACTCTCGCTTACTGGGACTATAGTCCTTCTGATTACAACGCAAGATTCGGAAACAATTCTTCCCCTACACCCTAATGCCGTTATCCAGCGACGCTATTCTAACCCTTATAGTGTAGGGGGAAGAGGCCCAGTGGCTTAGTGGTAGTGATTCGCATTGCCACGCCACAGGTCCGGGGATCGAATACCGGATTGACCCAGCCTTTCATCCCTTGAGTGGGTCGATAAAATGGGTACCAAGCACGCTTGGGAACTAAACACTGGGTGTTCCGCGTGAGGCTGACCACCTAACCGGGACATATGCCTTGCACCCCAGAGCCCTAGGTCACGACAGCTGAAATGGGCACGACAGGCTTTGGCCCAGTAATGGGCTGTTGCGCCGGGGAGTTTAGTTTTTTTTTTATGTAGGGGGAAACGAAAATAGGCCGCTCACGTCGTCATTCGAGGAAAACCACACTAAGGGGTAGGGGGATGAAGTGTTTTCGTAGCTTGCATTGTTATCGGAAGGCCTATAGTAGTAGCAGCATATATTGATGCAATGTTTTTAATGTTTAATAGTATTTTTGCTTTGAAAACCCGAACCTTTTAAAGAGAGCTGTGCGACGCCTTCGTATAGAATGTAATTCATTAAAAAAAATTATTGAAAGTTGACCGAATACCATAACAAAATAAGATAGAATAGATAGACTAATAAATTTTGACATTTTAATGTATAGTACACAGAACAAAATGTAGTGTTTGATGCTTTTTTAGATGCAAGCATGAATGCCCAAGCGGTTTCTGTTACAAAATTTACTTGTTGTTATAAACATAATGTGGAAGCGAAAAGTGGGCGCTGGGTGCTAATAGAATTTTTCAGAGATAATTTATTTACTTTCAAAGCAATTATAAACCAATTACAGTTTATACGGTATAAGCAACATAAATCCACGATATATCCCTCATAGTTCAGATGCCTTTATTTTCAAAGTTTGCCAAGGTCAGTATTCTTTCATTCAGGTCAGTACTCTTTCATTCGAAAGAATTCAACGCAAATATAACAAATCAAATTTTTTTAAAAAAATAGAAATTTTAAAACTTTTCTATTCTTAGAAATCGTTTTTGATTCTTGAAATAATCTCCCACATCCACGTTTTTTTTTTGGTACCAAACTTCTTAAAAAGTGGTAGGAAAATTATCCATTTATATATATAGTACTAGCTGTTATACCCGACGGTGCACGGGTAGAGGTGAAAAAATAATTTTATAGTCAATTTAACTATTTTTTCTTTCATTTGAGTTACATAAGATATGAAGATTACCCAGTAATTTTTTCCATTTAATTACCCATCTTGGATATAGTAATAATTTATATTAATTTCAAAAATACCTTTGATAAGAAGCTCAAATTAAAGAGATTAATTAAAGAGATATTTAAGTAAAAAAATAATCAGTAAGAATTAAAAATAAGCTACTCCAGCAAACAGCAAACGATTTGCATTTTTTATAAGTTTATTTGTTTTTTAATAAGCTTATGTTGCTGATACCGTTCGTTATTAAAGTACAAAATCCCGCTACTTATATTACACTAAAAATTCAAAATTTAAAAAATGCTATAAAATTAACAGATAATGTCATAGTAATTTCCAGAATAAAAACATTTTAGCTCATTTGGCGTGTTTGAAAAATTTGGCGAGGAAAATAAATAGCTACCATTACACCCATTCAGCTCTGGCGCAAAGACCATCGCACAACCAACCAGCTATTAAAAAAAATGCTCTTTTGCACGTTCTTTGTAATAATTTGGCGAGTTTGGCAAAGTAATTGGCGAAAAAAGGAAGACATGAATCCCTAATGTGCATCTGTAGTGCAACGGTCTTCAAAAAACAACATAATTCAGTAAAAGCTTAACTATGCTTTTAAAAAATTCATAATTAAAATCATATAGGCACAATAAAATAATAGAATGGAAACTGGTAGGATTACGTAACTTGAAACATATTCAACTATTTTTTTCAAATTATTAATTTTGTTTCTGAAGGCAATGAACAAATATTAAATAAATTAAACATTTTCAATTTCAATTGTTTTCTGAAAAGTTTTATTTAAATTTTTCTGCCTGATGGCATCACGAAAGAGAAAAAAAATGATCGGATTTGAGCGAAAGTGGTGTAATTTTTTCCCTTAAAACGTTCGAAAACGATAGAAGGAATGGTCCGATTCGAAAAATTCTTAGCCTATGTTTGTTCTGGAGATGAGATGAATTTTTGTGCCAAAATTCGTGACGATCCGTTGCGTGGTTCTTAAGTTTTTACGTCTTATACAAACAGACAGACAAACAGAAGTCGCCTTTTATGTATATAGATTCATTAGGTTGGCTATATGAACTATCGGGAAATAACCAATATGAATGATCTTAAAATAAAAAACTTCTTTCTTTCAACACATCAGTGAAAATGTTTCACACAAAACTGATGGTTTTTAGAAAATCGAAACCGAAACAGGTTGAAGATATGATCAAAAAAATCTTTAACAAGAATTTTAAAAAAATGAGATTTAGGACACAAATTATGTTTTTTTTTCTTCTAAAAATGAATACTTGTTATCAGTTTTCTTAAATGAAAAAAAAAGGGGGAAATTATATTGCTTCACACTTAAACATAGGAAACGAAACAAAAACCAAATGATTTTTTGCGAGCAACAATTATTTGAAAAGTTTTTAATTATCGCAATAAAAATGTACTCTAGACAACTAGAAAGTTGGTTCAGTCGTTCATTAAAAAAAAAATCCAACTGGTACCCCAATCGCCCATTAAGAAGGGCAGCTTCCATAAGCTCCTGTTCTTAACATTTCTTATTACATTCAAGAAAGTATACTAATCCATTAGTTAGGTACACGGAGGTCACGTTACTAGGAGGCGGAACGTTTTCCGGCTGTCTATTTCTAGCCTCCATATGGAGAGTACAATTGTCAATTTCATGACTTAGCGGGTCTGTAGCACACTGATGTAACACAGAACGGGGGACGTTTTGACTGTGTAAACGCATAACGCAATAAATATTATAATATGATTTTATTTATTAAACTTACTTGTCGTTCACCTTTTTTTCTTTCTTTGAATCCATTTTTTAATTTTGATAAAATTAAGTACTATTATAGAATCCTAGAAAAATGTATCACAAAAAATACAAAAGCGGATCACAAAAAATAACAAATCCGAATCGATTCTAATCTGAAATCGTGTTTTTGTTTCCCGACTATGATGCCAGATCGATGGTAAAGGCGAAATTAAAAGAAAGAGTGCCAATAAATAAAAAAGAAGGTTAGAATCATAGTTGGTTACTATGGTTAGAATAAGGTGGGGATGTTTAGCGTGAAAAAAGAATGAAGGCTTGGTTTTGGTCGAAGAAGCGTCGCACAGCAGTTGAAGTGCTACTCGAGGGCTATTGAAGAAGGGACTCATTTTTTGGGACCGCGGTCAAGTGACGAGTCCGACACTCATTTTTGAGCTTCCCTTAAAAAAATGTTTTTACTCATTATGTGGCCGTGTTTAGTGTCTGGATTTTGAATTTTTTTAGCATTTTAACTACAAAACTACAATCCCAATTTCAGTTTTTTTCAAATAATATTTTTTTTTGGCACAAAATAAATTCATGAATTATGAGTTTAAAGGCAATGTCTTAATCAACTTTTCATGAATTTATAATTTTTTTGCATTGTTCATGCTAAAATTCTAGACTGAGGGTAGTTATATTGATCATATGTTCCTGAACAAAATTTGGGGCCCCTTTAGAGAAGGCCCCAACTGCAAAATAGTTGTGCAGCTTTTGCTATTTAAAGCTTTTTAACTTGAAGTAGGGTTGCTTTTTTAAACAGAAAAAAAAAAACATAAAAATAGTTCATGTGTAAACGGCACTCAAGGAAACGTCAGGTTTCGAAGGTTACCTTCGTGGGTTCTGTTGTGTGATCGACTTTTTTTCCCCAGAGAAATTAACAAGCCTTAACAACAAAACAATTTCTAAGGGTCTATTCTTTTCTAAACTTCTAATCCCGGTTAAAAAATAACGTCGCCCATAGCCCTCTACCTCTGTCTAATGTGCTGTTATTTCAACTAAAACAAATAGCCCCTCTCCCTCTATAGCCCCTCCTATTCTCTAGTCTACTAGTCTCCTAGTGTAGTCTCTAGCCCCCCCCCCCCTTCATTCTTCCTTCCTCCTTCAAATAAAAAAAAACAGCAAAGAAGCCCCCCCCCCCCCCCCCATAGAAGGTAGAAGGAAAAGTGCGAACTTTTAACATATCAGTTTAATGTAAAATCTGGCCACATTGAAACTTGTATTAGTACTTGTAAACTATTAAGTTTATTGAATTAAAAATAAAAACATAAATAGAAAAGGATTAGGCCGAATCCGCACTTTATAAATTCGTGCATTTAGTTTACAAAAACGTCCTTAAATTTGTTACTTTTAACCAGCACACATTGGTGAAATCTAACACCTGATGACGCTCTAAGGGCCTGTAATATTGTACCCTAGCTTCTACTTTTATTTTACCATAAAACATTAAACTTGTTTAACCTTTATGGTATTTCACTTTAAAAAAGAAAACTGTTCCAATAAAGTATCGGATATTAACTAAATTTATTAACGAATGCTACATTTTCGAACTTTAACTACCATTAAAAAATACCGTCTTATTCTTTTTAAATTGTTACAAAATTTAGCAGTTTTTTAACAAATGAAGTACGATCATATGTTCACGTCTTGAGTTTCATCTTTCCACTGGTATTATTGTTTTCATTCCTGGACATGCTGAAATTACGTTTGTTGGAGTTAATAAACATTATTAATATTATATGAATAAAGTTATGGACTTTCCAACTTGAAACCTTTTATGTTTGATGCATTTGCAAAAATTTAAAACATTCGATGGATTAATATATTCAGGCAAAATATTTGCAATAATAATTTAAATTTTTCGTTAAAAGAATTATATTTACTACCTATGAATTGTAACAGAATGAACAAAAGTAATTACACGGGCAAAGTTTTCTTGAAAGTTATGTCCAACATGAAATGTTGTTTAAAAGACAATGCGATTTTCAATTAAAAAAAAAAAAACTTTGGTAGTTCGCTTTTATTCTATAAACAACATAAAGCAAGCCATTTTAGTTGAGCTCCTCCCTCCTCCAACTAAAAATTAACTGTACGCGGAAGTTTGTTTGTGTCGCCATCTCTTGTTATATATATTGAAAATAGAAATGTACCCATCAAATGGGGCTATGGTGGGTTTATACGTCTGTATCCATCAGAAGATTAAGTAAAAGTCTGTAGTTGTTACACATTATTTTCCCTTCTAAAATCATAAAACTTATTTTTTAAAGACCTTTGAACAGTTTTCCACATCACCCAAGGGGTACTGTTCATGGATGCGTTACCCTCTTTTAGGCAGGGTTCCCCAAGAGGCCTATTTCCTATACAAAAAGAGGTATGGTGTTTTACATTTTGGCCACTTGTTGTTGTCCGACACTTTGGTGTCATTCATTTTGATCCACTGGTGGCCGGTGTGTCTTCGGATGGTGGTGTAGTGGCCGCTCTGTGAACTTTTACTGTGGTGGAACACCGCTGCTTCCAGTTGGTAGTCCTTGTTTTTCAGATGGAGGACTGCATCTGGAATACCTTCGACTTTTATATTTTTCTTGCGTCCTTTTTCCGTCCACAGCATTAGTTGGCATACTAATATTTGGGCTGGGGCTTCTTCTTCGGAGTGATGGGCGCACAAGTTGTCGCACAGAGAGCAGCGGACTTCTTCGCCTAGACACTCCCACTCGCTGTACTCCTTGACGAGTTCTGTGATGCGGATGCGTGTTTTGTCTGTGCCCGAACGGATGCAGTTGACTACGTCTCCTGTAGCTAGTGCATGAGAGCAAGGTATCTTCCTTTCTCCGTGACGTAAAAACTTTCTGTGTATGTCCAACTTGACGAAGGCTTATAAGCGACTCTCTGAGTAAGCACACAAGCCGGAATATTTATGTAATCTACCCTTCATGCATGAATCTACCCTTCATGAGAGCAGGATATACTGCGGCACTTTCTATTGTTTGAAACGATACTTGTAGTCAACGCTTTTAGAGTCATTCTGGTTAACTAATGAAGAGAAAAACTCTTCCGCGTCTTGTTGCTCTCTGGCTGAAAAAAGGCGACTTCCCTTCTTAGTTCCCTGCTGTCCATTAGCCCCTTGGCTTGCGCGTGTTTTTGGCACAGCTTTTTCAACGCTTTGCTGACCTTAGGATTTTGAGCAATGCATGTCATAATTTGATCAAAGCTGAACATGTATTGACAAGCGGCGTTGGCATAGCAGGATACTTAGTCTTTGTTAGCGTAAGCGTATCCTGGGGGTATGGATGGACTTTGAACTGTGTCTAGATTGTGTTTTATATTTAAAGAGCGTGAACAGCTTTCCACATCACCCAAGGGGTACTGTTCCTTGATGCGTTACCCTTTTTTATTAAGGCAGGGTTCCCCAAGAGGCCTATTTCCTTTTCAATGCAAAATTTCCATTCCACAAATGCTAAATACCTTTGGTTGGTTGCAACTTTTCGGAATCAGACTAAAGCCGATCAGACACAGCCTCTTTTTGACTCCAGGTTTTAGAGGCTTTAAATAAGTTTAGGCTTTTTGAAATATCGTCGCACTAAAGCTACACGAGGGCTATTGGCGACGGGCGTCACATTTTAGAACCACAGTGAAGTGACGAGTCGACATCTGAATAGGGACCCAACGCAACCGTTAAGGGTGACATCATACGCAGCGTTAGGATTTTGAAGGATATTTAACGTGTACTCCCGTACACGGGGTATTATTCGTCGGACATTTTTGGCTGCACGGACCGTTTATAGGTCGGCAGTTATTTTGGCGATGCCAGGACCCGAATCTGGGACCTTTCGCATGCTAGGCGAGTGCCTAACCGACTGGGCTCCCCAGTCCCACCTTGAATAAGTCTTTAGGCTGATTACTCGGGAATAGTATCTTCCCAGGTTCCATTTTAGTCTTTAGAAGCTTGAGAGACTCTACTTGTCAGCACTGGCCCATTGGAAAATGGAGAATTTCTTGCTTGAATTGAGGTTTCGGAGACTTGATATCTGTCTTTAGGTTGATGACTCAGTGACATCATACGCAGCGTTAGGATTTTGAAGGATATTTAACGTGTACTCCCGTACACGGGGTATTATTCGTCGGACATTTTTGGCTGCACGGACCGTTTATAGGTCGGCAGTTATTTTGGCGATGCCAGGACCCGAATCTGGGACCTTTCGCATGCTAGGCGAGTGCCTAACCGACTGGGCTCCCCAGCCCCTCCTTGAATAAGTCTTTAGGCTGATGACTCGGGAATACTATCTTCACAGGTACAATTTCAGTCATTAGAGGCTTGAGAGGCTCCACTTGTCAGCACTCGTCCTTTTTAAATTGGAGAATTTCTTGCTTGAATCCAGGTTTCGGAGACTTGATATGTCTTTAGGTTGATGACTCGGAAATACTATCTTCCCAGATTCCATTTCAGTCTTTAGAAGCTTGAGAGACTCCACTTGTCAGCACTGGTCCATTGGAAAATGGAGAATTTCTTGTTTGAATACAGGTTTCGGAGACTTAAAATCTGTCTTTAGGATTAACGGTCATAATTATTAGTTGCACCTGTTTTATTTCTTTCTTTAGAGGCGTAAGTCATTCAGTATGTGAATGTTTACCTCTGCACTTAAAAATATGAATATTTAAACAAAGTTTAATATATTTCATCTTTGTTTTGTGTATCACTCACAAGACATACAAGTTCCATTTTTTGTTGACCAATTCATATGTCTCCTCACATTCTTTTGTAAAATAAAAGGTATGGGGTTGTGCCTTGTGGCCATTTTTTCTTGACGGACACTTTGGTGTCATCCATTTTAATCCATTGACTTTTGGTGTATCTTCGAATGGCGGTGTAATGGCCACTCCGTGAACTTTCGCTGTGATGGAACACCGCTGCTTGAAGTTGGTAATTGTTGTTTTTCAATTTGAGGATGGTATCTGGAATTCCATTAACTTTGATGTTCTTTTTGTGTTCCTTGTCCGTCCAGAGCATTAACTGGCACACCAATATTTCGGTGGGGACTTCTACTTTGGAGTGATGGGCGCACAAGTTGTCGCACAGAGGGCAGCGCACTTCACCACCCAGGCACTCCCACTTGCTGTGTTCTTTCACAAGTTCTTTGATGTGGACGGTGGATTGATCGGTGCCCAAGCGGAAGCAAGTGACGAGGTCCCCTGTAGTTATTTCGTGACCGCAGGACCGGCACCTTCTTGTACTGGAGACGATGTTGGTAGTCAGGGCTTTCAGGGATTCATTTTGGTTGAGCAATACAGAGAAAAATTCCTCCGCGTCTTGTTGTTCTCTGTCTGAGAAGGGGCGGCCAGCTTCCCTCCTCAGCTCGCGGGTGTCCATGAGCGCCCCCTTGGGCTGTGCGTGTTTCTGGCACAGCTCTAGAAGGGCTTTGCCGACCGAGGGATCTTGACCGATGCATGTCGTAATTTGGTCGAAACCGAACATGCATTGGCAAACTGAATTTGCGTAGCAGGACACGAGGTCTTTGTTTGCATAGCCTGGTGGCAAGGATGAACTTGGAATGGTGGCCACGTCGCCAGCGCCTGCTTTAGCTGAGCTTGGAGGTTCGACTTGGCCCTTCTGTGCTTTGGGCTTTTGCTTCTTTTCAAGCTCCTCCTTCCTAAGAATTTCATCCAAAGTTAGTTGTTCTTGTGGATGAACCTGCGGGTCTTCCTTTAACTCGTCATCCTTTTTAATGACTTTGAAAGAAGTCGATGACGGTTTTTTGCGGCCTGTGAATAGATTTCTGTAAAAGAAAAGCAAATAAGTATTCTGACACACACGAATCAACATAAGGATGGTTAAATATTTCATATAATTAAGTTATACGACTATACGATGTGTGCCCTCGTACGTATTCGGTTGGTTAGCGTCTTTCCCCCAACTTTTCCCTTTAACAAAATTTTAAAAATGTGCTTTTAAACAGTAAATATTATATTTTGAGTTGAAACCTTAGATAAGTAATTGAATTGGAAAACGTACTAGGTGACAAAAATATAGAAATGAGAAAATGAGCTTCAGTTTTTCGTTTGAACTTGTAACATGTGTAACAAAAAAATTGTAAATGTGTAATTGTCTCATTTTTTCTATAAAAGTTTCGAAAAGTCTTCATAATAATATATCTCTTCATAATAATATAAGATACTGGCACCAGCTGTACGAAGGTCTTTTTACTTATATTAAGTATTCAATTTAGAGTAAAACTTGAAGAAACGTCAAAATGTTACGCTAATTTCTTAAATCTTTATAAATTTCATTCTAGCATAAGTCAAACTTTAAGTATTGTTGAATTTATTAAAACGTAGTTTTCTGATGCAGTGTACTGCTTTGAAGACAGTTTAAAGGTTTTACCAGCTTGTTTTAAATCAAAAATATACCATTATCTTTAAATTTTAAATTATAAAATCGGATACTTACCTAATCCACTGCCTAAATTTAGCTATTTTGCTAAATTTACTGTTTTTAAAATCACGATTAAGAATATGCGCTTCCATTTTAGGAATATTCAACAACTACAACGATTAAACTCTGAAAGCATTGTTGTAGATTTCAATTGCATTGTTAAAAGTTAACAATGTTTTTTTACTTAAAACTTCATTTTTGTATTTTTAATTGTTTTATTCTAAAATGAGTTACGTTTATGCTGTCAGACTCGGTTTCAACGACAACTCGCTTATAACGTCATAAATGTTCAGCCCATTGAATTTATCATGGATATTAATGTTATAAAGTCCTACAGTTTGAAATTAAATCCAAGGTGATAACGCTAAATATATTCTTTTATGTTGTATCCATTATGCTTTCTTGCATGTTTTATAAAAAAAATATTTTCACTATTTAAATTTTATTTTATTCGCCAAATGATGCGAAAAGTTTTCCAATTTGAAATTTATTTTCCGTAAAAATTAATCCATTTGTTGTCATTTTATGACTTTCTTTAATAATATGTTTATACAGGGTCAAGTGGGGTAAGAGTGATAGGGTTTCTGCATTTTTCATTAAGAAAATTCGTTCTCTGCTTCAAGTAAATTCCAAATCCTAAAATTGGTAGTGAATTATTATAAGAAACATACATATGTAGAAAAAAATTATATGTTTGAATTCCAATTTTAAGTGTACAAAATTTGCATTTCAAAATCCATTGCTGTTTTATCACACTTACCCCACATAGAAAGACCCACATAAAAAGAAGACAGTTGCACTTAAATTCAAAAGCTCAAAACTTTCTTTAAACAAAAAATAAGGTCAATATTTCTTTTTAGTTTAATTATAAGTGGTCTAATGTTATATATTGCAAACTTTCAGATTTTTAGAATGATTTCCAAAGTTACAAGAGCTGTTTATCACACTTACCCCACTTGACCCTACGTATTTTACACACATTCATTTACTTAGGTCTCGTTATCACTTTTTTTTTAGCGAATTTCTAAATTTCCTTTTGTGTTGTTTTCTCTGCCTAATGATAGCTTGTGCAGTGGAACGTGTTCTACAGTAACGAGTTTGCGCAGGAAAGTTTTGGTGTAAGGGAGCTCCTATTTATCAATTGATGCGATTTTTTGCCCCCCCCCCCCCAAAGATGGGCGAGCTTTCGTGATGTTTTGCTTAACCCTCTTCCCCCTCCCCACACACACACAATCTCAGGTGAGCTTTTTCAAATATTGTATTTTATGTAATTGATTTCATTTCCTGTGTGAAGTTTTAATAGCTTTTAAGGAGCTCCAACATTTCGAAATATGGCTCGGAAAACCACGATCAATTTCCCCCCTTCAAGAATCCTCAGGGGTCCCGCTCCAGACCCCCTTCTCGATGGCTCAACGACACCGAAAACGACCTCATAGTCCTAAAACTTAAGAACTGGAAGGGAGTTTCCATGGACAGGGAGAAGGCGTGCTGTTGAGGCAGCCTGCAAAGGGCTGTTGCTCTCATGAAGAAGAAGAAGCCATCTTCTGATAAACACATTAAAAAAAGAAAAATGTAATACTCATTTTTTTATTATTTTAAAAATATACAAACTATATTTTACACATTTTAATTAAAAACTTTTTTATGTATTACATTTCCAATATTTCCCAATTTCATTAAAAATAACATGAATAATTATTTACAACAATATATGTGCAGATAATATTAGTGACTTTCATTTCTAGAGATTTCTTCCAGAGATACTAACACATACATATGTATAACAACATTAAAGGACTTTCAATTTTAAATAATATAAAAATTATAATTTTTTTCGATTTCAATCTCTATAAAAATAAACCTTTTAGTGATAACACATTGGAATAATTGTATTTTTCTCTAGAAATTATCACAACCACTGTTTCTTAATACTGGTGTGGAATCAAAGAAGTAAATTAGATTAATTATAACAAACGCATTTCTTAACATACATGCACTGTAATCACAAACAAAGGATTCTTCAAGATCTTCAATCAAGCTCATAGTCCAGAAAGGAAACTAAATAAATGAATGAAGTTCAGTCGTTTTTTTACTTGAATTATAGAGGAGCTTAAATTCTTAAATACCTGAAAGCAACAAAATTTAAGTATTCTACGAACTTACATTTTCAAATAATAATAAAGGAAAGCATTTTTAAGTTTTTGTAGTTTCTTATCGAATTAAAATTGTCTTCTAATTTATTTTTGGTTTCATTTGCCTAAAACATACTACTCTATTTTTAAACACACAAAACAAGTAATTTTTCAATGAATCATTCATTTTACAATGTCGTTTTTAATATTTTACGCATTATTGTTAAATGGATGATTTCATCATGAATTTTATCATTTGAATAACCGTCTACTTATCATTAAAAAATATTGGTAAGCACCTAGTGTCGTTCATCGTTGTCGAAAATCATATTCAATAAAATACAAGGCTTATGCCCGAAACAACTGCGGAAAAAAAAAAGAATTTCTAAAAAGAACTTAAATAGCCTACTTTCCTGTTAATTTAATACCCACTAAATTTCTGATAATATAGACATAAAAGGTATAAATATAGTCTCTTATGGCATAATTTTTTGAATTTTTAAAACATACTATTAAAACTGAAAATATAACGCATTGTATAAATGGACAGCAATTTAATTTTAAGGAATAATAATAAAAAGCAATTTAACAGTCCAGTTCCGTTTCAGATTTTTCTTTTTAAAAAAAGTACGAAAACAACAAACGCCAAAATATTATTTTAATGTTCGTAGTGCTGCCATCTGTGGAAATATTTTGTAACTAAATATGTACCCCATAACTTACTAGTATCTACTTTCAAAAACTTTAAAAAGTTTTTCAGCTATAAGTTTTATTCTGAATGTTTAGACTGTTTATCGAATATTTATTTACAATTATATTTATCAATTTTATTCGTGGATCACAAGTGCCATTTTCTGTTGCTCAAAGACTCAAAAATTAAGTTGAAAGCAAAAATTAAGTTTAAGTTTAAAGCTTTAATCCAAGCTTAATATTGCATTATTCTATTGATTCTCTTATTTTATATTCTAAGCAAACATATGTGTGGTTTTAAATCACATCGCATGTATCATTAAAATATAATTACCTTTCCACACGCATATGTACATTATTAGCAATCATACAGTTCATATATATATTTTTAAAGTTATTTTATCTGTTAAAGCATAAGGTCTTTTTACAGACTTAATATTAAAATTAAGTTTGGTTAAATATTATCCTCGCAGTTAATTCGCTAAAATGGTTTGTGCTTTTATAGGGATTCCTTTTGAATTGTCCGTTTCGTCTTTTTTTGTTTCATTTGTTTCATATTGTTTTCTTTTCTAAGTGATGTAATTAATTGTACGGTAATAGTTAGAATAGTTCAGGCGTCGGCTCGTCAATTGACTGTGGTCCTAAAATAATTCAAACTAAACTAAACATGAGTAACTTAGTATTTGTAGAAATATTGGAATAAATTAAAAACAAGTATGATATCCGACTTTGGAACCCATTTCAATTTTGCAAGATAAACCCAGGAACATGACATGTCTAAAATGTGGAGGTGGAGATAGATGGTAGCACCTGCTATTTATGCGTGTGTGTTGTGTCTGTTTAACTTGACGGTGGTTCATAAACGGGTCTCTGACCAAGCACACAAACCTGAATATACACGTCTACCAACCAAGATGAACCCGGGCTCCACGTGACTGTCTACTCAGCAGCCTGACAGTGATTGGCAGGGCCGGACTGGCTCCCTAACAAGGGCGCAGTTTTACCGGCCCTTCTCGGCTTCAAAGGGCGCCCCGCCCCCTCTTCCCGCATTTCTTAGCCAAACTTAAATTAATCTTGGCTCACATATAAAGTGTTTATCATTGTTCAAAAGTAAATACAATTATACCTATTTTAGGAAAAATTCATGCGACAAAATAAAACAAGAAGTAATGAATTAACTATAAAATAGCTTATGGCCTTGGCAATTGTTACTTTAATACCTACTCAAAAATATTCGGATCTACAAAAAGCACAAAGCTATGTCTCTGATATCAAGATTTTAAATCACAAAAAACTGTCAGAACTTGATCATTCATAGCAAAAAATGTACTTTTAGAGCTCAAACCAACAAATTCAACTACATTGACGCGACCCTCTGCAACATAAATGGACAAAAAGTACAAATATGTCTCAGATATCATACCTTTCAAACAAAAAAAATCTAATCAGATACCCGGGAAACTTCAAAACACATAACAAATCGAGGTCCAACCAGCACAAACTTAGTCAAAACAGCAGCTGAATCGCATAATATGGTGAGAAAGTATACTTCAAAATCGCAAACGATGCATATATTTTGTCTAAATTTTCTTTGTGGAGTGTGAAAATAGTTCTGACATTGGACATGTAGCCTTAGGTCTGAGTTGAAACTAATAAAGAGAACAGCAGAAAGAAACGAACGCTAACCACTATAAAGATTATTAAATAATTAAATAATATTCGGCACCAAGAATTGATATTTTAAACAGCGAAGTCCAAGGACGCTTTATGTGATATCGTAGCGTTAAAATGAAACAATTCAAATAATATTCAGCACCAGGTTTTCAAGATTGATAAACAAGACCCACATTTAAAAGGTTTTAAAAAATGCCTTTTTTACTAACATTTAGTTTTATTGATAATGTTGCACTGGAAGTACTCTAGGGTTATTGACAATGAGTCTCACATTTTAGGAACGCGGTCAAGTGGCGTGGCCGAAGCCTAACCTGGCACCCAACGCAAACTTGAGCCCACGGCGTCAGGGCTGTAGACCACACCATCTTTAGCGTGCATAAGGCCGCGGCATAAGTCTCATGTACAGGGCGCTATTTTACTCAGAAAATTGAGAAATATTAGCAAAAAGTTTAAAAACGGTGTGTGAAATTAAAGGCGCCCTAATACTCCTTGACGCATGATTTTTTAGAATCCTCATTCAAAAAAAAAAATCCGATGACAGTATGTGTATGAATGATACATCATAAATACGATTCCGCACAGAGTATCAAAAGAAGTTTAAAACCACCCATGATATGGGAGTGATGTCATAGGCATCCCAATACTTCTTGGGTGTTTTTATTTTTTTTACATCCAGCACCCAAGATTAATAAAATATTGGGAAATGCACGCGTTAGGAGGCCGTTTGGCGCTTGTATGTAAAGGAAGGCGCCTTAATAAGATCGTTTTTTAATATTTAACAAAATGTCCCTTTTAAAATTTATAGTTACAATTGATTCTGTCGAGTGAGTTAAAGCGTCAAGCCATGGTGATTACCTTTGAAAGTTCTGTTTCGTCTAACCATCTAATTAATGGATCACGTAAGACCGAGCATATACCGCCACCTTAAAGTAATTCCATGCATATGAAAATGTAATCGTTATTTAACCGGCTCATCAGCGCCCTGTGTGGAAGTGAAGCAGAGGCTCCGAGTGAAGGCGCCTTTCTATAGGTATCGGTGCTGCAATGCTTAGTTCTCCCGTGCCTTCCCTAAAGATATGCAGATCCCCTTTAAAAAATAAGTATCCGTACACATCATTAAAGTGCGGAATACTTACGAGAAGATGAATCTAGGCTTCAAAAAATTTTAGTCTTTTTTTTTTTTTTTTTTGAGAAAGGCGCACCGGTCCGAGGGCCGATGGTAAACCGTGAATGAATGCGGAAAAATGGATTGAGGCAGGAATGTAAATCCGTCTCTGACACGATCAGAGAACGATGTCAAAAATGCAAATTGTGACAAAATTCTTAGGGTAGGAAAAATGAGTTTTACTTGCTTAGAAGCACTTTTCATTCCGAATTCCTTAAAGTAAAGTTCTGCAAGAAAATACTACTTTCTATACTTAGCTTAAACAGTTACAGAAATTCTTGTCGAACGTATATAGACGCACAAAAGATTGGTTATCTGATGCCGTACTAAACTAATTATTTTTGGAAGAAAAAAATCGCACGGTTAGAACAGAAAAAAAGAAAGAGACCATTTAAATACAAATAGACAGAAAAGGGACATACAGAAGGAGAAAAATAGGTCTCGGAAGTCATACCTACCTTTCTAACAAAAAATAATGATGTTTAAAATCTTACGGATAAAACATGTTTGAAAGGGAAATGAATAGGCTGACAGACGGAAATCTTTTACCACTTCAATATCTCTTTCCATGCTTTTTCTTTAAATCTTTCAAATTTAAGATATTAAGCAATTTCTATTTTTATAATTATTTCTAATTTAAAAAAAGAAAATAAGTAGATTAAAGAGATGTCACTCAATTTTCAAGACGCATACAATACACTTCAGTTTCTTCATAAGCAAGAAGGAACTTCTTGTTCTTTCGATATCCTACAGACACTATTGATTCGGCGTAGCTCGGTGGGTGCCTCATGCCACGCAAAATATATTCACTGGTTCTGCCCTCGTTTTGGATCCTATAAATACAATGTGTTGGAAATATGTCAATAAAATAACTTCTGGTGAATCTCCTATGAAGTCGCGAACGATGTCTTCATAAGGCTGCGTTGGGTACAGCTGGGAAAAAAAACGATTCACCCCTCGTTTATCGACTGCTATTGGTCAAGGAGTTTTTGTGAAAGGTGTCATTTTTTAGGAAATAGCGTTAAGTAATTGATAACTGGCAACAAAAACTGTATAAGGGGTCGTCTATATATTAAAATGAGTACTAACTTTAAAAATTCCAATGGCAGCACCCAACTTTTTTACGTAAAAATGTTTAGCACCTTCAAAAATTAATGTTAATTCGACAAACAAAATACATTGTATGCACTTTAAATAAGAAAAGATTTTCAGATATTTGACAGACATCAATAATTTGAATAAACAGTTATCAACAAACGCTTTTCAACCACCAAACGATAATGCAAGTTAGGATCAAATTCGCCAAGTAATTTTTACACGATCCCTAAAATTCGCCTTTTTCAGTTTTTTTTTTACAATAACTTGGCAAATAATTGTTGTTGAATTTAAAAAAAAATCGAGAGTTTGGTTTACTTGATCTACTTTATCGATTTATGTAAAAAAAAAATTGGGGTTGCTATTGTTTTATTTTTTCTTTATTAAATTTCAATAAAAAATTATTAAAACTGAAAAATTGACCGCGATTAAGAGTGTTGTTGCCAATCACGCCAATAGCTCTTCTTGTGAAGCTCTAGTTCGACGTCATTTCTGCCAAACTGAGAGGAAGTCCGCTGATCCGGAATAAGATGGTGGAAGAAGATTGAGCTGCGAACGAACTAACCGAATTTTCACACTCGGGGGATTCCATTTCGCATGCTTCTTCGTACACCCAAGAACATCCTCCTTTTTTTTTGCTTTAATTCTATTAGGAATAAACGCTCGATGTGGAACGAAATTCTGCTCTGATTGCCATCGAGACTCAGTCAACAGACGATCATAATTTCTTCTTTATTTTGATTGGAATTGCTTTATTTGTTATTTTTTTAGTATTTGATTAAAAAATATTTTAATGGAATCTTTTACTACTGCTTGATAAAGCTGTAAGTGAAAAGTTTATTCAAAAAGATTTTTATAATATTATTTTACTACCAGAGCGGATTGAACATGCTTATCTAAACCAACAGTAGTATCATATCACAAAAATGAATAACCATCGATTTTGTTCTGATTCTTATATCTAAAAAATATATAAAAAATCGAAGTAATTTTAGTTGATTAGTTAATTTAGTTTAGTAATTCTAGTGAGGCATTAATGCCACATTTCAACCAAACTTAAGGGTAACTGAAGGAACTACCATAAACTTAATTCGAAAACATTAATTTAAAAAAAAAAATCGGTATTGACATTTTGACGATGTCCTTCTGTCTGTCCGTACCCCCTTCCAAGACCTGTTCAATCATATCTTAAATTATTTTTTGTTAGAAAGGTATGACCGCAGAGACCCATCTTCCATATTTTTTGACCGCCTGTATGTGCGTCCGGACGGAAATCTGTCTATGCATTTCCCATTGAACTAGAATTGAATTGTAATTTTAAGAGGACTCCCTTGGGATTTCACATCTTGAAAATCGTAATGTTATTCCTATGGAGAATATTCGCAAGTCAATTACCGCCACAATTTTATTAAAAGGTTACTAGTTTCTTGTATCATTCTATAGAACGAAAGGGACTATATGGCTAAAATTAATTTGTTTTGTGAAAATCACATATTTTGTATTTTTAATAATTTTTTGAAGTTAGTGAAAAATGGAGTAAGCATTAAGTTCTAATTTTGAAAAATTATTAAAAATACTAAATATGTGATTTTCACAAAACAAATTAATTTTAGCCTTTTAGTTCCTTTCCTTCTATAGAATGATACAAGAAACTAGTCACCTTTTATTAAAATTGTGGCGGTAATTGACTTGCGAATGTTTACCATAGAAATAACATTACGATTTTCAAGATGAGGAATTTCAAGGGAGTCTTCTTAAGTCATTTGAATGGTGCCACATCAACAATGGCATAAAAAAACATTTATTTAAAAAAAAATATTTTTGAAGCACAATTTATTTTGTTGACGCTCTAAAAGAAAGCGGCTGGTATATTGTATTTTTTTATTTATAAAATTTGATTATTTTTAATTAAGATTTCTTATTTACTTAGCACACTTTGGAGTCGTTTTATGTTTTGTTATTTAATTTCAGTAATTATTTAAGTATCAGGAAAGTAGGCTATTTTAGTTCTATTAGAACCTCTTGTTTTCGTAGTCATTATATATCTTACGATCAACTAATGCAGCACAAATTAAATGCTCGATGCATTGAAAAGTTACATTTTAAAGTGTGTGAAAGATACGGACGATGGGTTTTGATGGCGCGCTTCTTAAACGCATTGCATGCTGAGAGTGAGTTTACTATGCTATTTAACCAATGATGCAGCTGGAAAATTCCGTGTCACCCCACGAATTTAAGATTTCAGAACCTGGAGGTTTGTGGGTCACTATGGAAAAAATTAATAATTTATAAAAGAAATGTACAGACATTTTTTTTAAAAAATACAATCCAAAATTTAGCAGGGATTTTTGACTATTAATTATTAGATTAGTTCAAACAAATAAGTTCTTTAAAAAATCATAATTTCTCAAACCTTGTGAGCGGAACCTTAATGCATAAGTTATACACCCCCTAAGCTAAAAAAGAAATATATATGTAGGACAACATTGAAGACACTTATACGAAACACGCTTTTTGTAATTGTTACTGTTGACGCATTTTGTAATATTACTGATAATTTCTAGATTTGCTTTATAACTATTATAGGAGATTGGCCAGTGAAACTTGGTGAAAGGGCCGCATCCCCGAATGTGCCCCACCCCCTTCACCCATCCACTATCCCTCGAACTTTATTTTTTTCGACGTTATATAAAAGAAATATCCCAACAGATTCGTTCAATGCTTTCATTCTGGAATAGACGAATAACAGTTAAGTACGTTCGCTGTTTTTCTAAAAAAACCGAAAATAACAAGATTTCTTTTGCCTAATGCAACAGGTGGATAGTTGCCGCATACCTCACTAGATGGCGCCAAAACTTTATTTCTGATTCAATTATTCTAAATTTTACAAATAACGCATTAAAACTATTTTTAACATGACAAAATCAGTTTTATAGTAAAAAATAATGATATTTTAAAACTTTAAATCACTTTTGCGAAAGTGTTTAGTTGTGAAAAAATATAAATACGAGTTCACCAGCCCTGGGTGCGAGGCTATACTTTTCGAGCTCTCTCCGTACCTGTTGTGTTTGCTTTCTGGTTTTGCATTAATATTGTGAGTCGTGGTTGTTTCTGTACGTGCATTTAAATATGGCTTCTTGTGTTGTGTTTTCTGTGCCTTCTTTAGGATTTATATCGTGATTGGAAAAACTGTCCTTTATTTTAACGATCGTGTCTCATTTTACGTGGATTAATATCACTGCTGTCGCAAGGAATTGGTGGATTTATTTTGTGTTATAAACTTTTGATGCTGGATATCGAATTTACACAGGTAGGTCTTGCTTAATTTCACCTCTTTACAGGAATATTAAATGATAATAATGCTTCCCATTCGACATCTGAGTGTGTTGTAACCGTTTTATTTTAATGTGGGGAACATTTGGGGAGTCTTTGGGGCTTAAAACGCGAGGCTGTGTTTACCTGTCAAATTATAAACACGAAGAGTGATTGGTTAATCGTCTAAGTTCGAAACGTTCCAAAAGTGTTCCGAAATATTTTGTTCCTAGTCAATCTATTACTTATGTACGTGACAAGCTATTAATATTATGATTCGTAGTTTTTTTTTAAATTTTAATAACTTTTTAATGTACCACTTGGTATAAATTTTGTAAACATCCACCCAGGCAATTTGAAACTATATTCACCGTCTTTTTAAATTATTGAATTGTAGAATCATATTCTAATATTTTTTTCATTCTGTTTTTTAGGAACCTAAGTAGTTATTTTATTTAATCCAATAAAAATGTTACACATAATAGCTGATAGATGCTATCTTAAATATAAGGTAATCATGCAATTAGCTTATAGTTACACACAAGTTTCGGCTTTGACACATTGTGATAAATCTTGCCTCTTACCTGCTTACCCCCTTCCAAGGAAAGTGCGGTAAAGCCAAGATAGTTTGACAGCGACATACGGTTGCGTTGGGTGCCTGACCCTATGTTGGCTCGTCACTTGACTGTGGTTCTAAAATACGATGCCCGTCGCCAATAGCCCTCGTGCAGCTCTAGTGCGACGATAATTCAAACCTAACCGAAACCTTGACAGCGACATACTGCACTCTAATATCCAGACCAAATATGGCATTTGACACCACCACTTTATCAACATGTAGTGTGTGTTGAAAATGCCCTACAAAATAAGCATTTTGTCGCAGGAGGCTGGTGTGCACTTCATGTTCGTTCTGGCCCTACGAAGTGTACGATGTCGTTTTTGTGGTTTCTGCTTTCTCGGGTGCCCCACCTTGGCACTTGACCATGGGGTGCAGAATGACCCATCGCCAGTGTAACTCTTGTGCAGTTTAAATCCAACCAGTTCATGTTCACATTGACTTCAGTCCCAATGACAATTTGGCCTCATCATTTTAGAACACATTTTCTGATCGTCTGTAGTCATTTATGTTATCAAAAACCACATCATTCGATTCTTCAAACTTTTTTACTAAAATTTATTTTAAAATATTTTTTATTAATCCCAATAGATGTCAGCCCTATAATGTTTTAAAATTATGATCAGAAACATGATGCCAAATGGCATCACTGGGACTGAAAAGGTTAAGAAAGATGTGTGCTTTGGATACCAAACATTCTTCAAAATGCTGTATCCCAGCCAGTGCAGTTCACTTGTTAGCTGTATCCCATAAGTTACCTTTAGAGGCTCTGTCAGCACCTTAGCCATCTTATAAATGATTGCGCTTTATGTAAAAAAAAATCCTTCCCGAAATAAGACAGGTCTTGTACTATGAGAGCCATTATAAGTGCGGTTGTAAGTCTTTTTTTACTGTGGCGAATGTCACAGTTTGCCATCGGGGAACACTTGAATTGTGACATTAATTCAACCAACACTTCTCAAAGTTCGCTCCATCCTAGGATATCAACTGTAAACTGCACTGCACATGTCGTCTATTCTCCGGGTTGCGTCCCAACTTGGCAGACGTTGAAGACTGAAAATGACAATAGTTACCTTATGAATTAGTTTGATTTCTTAGCAAGATTCTAATAATGCAGAAATTATTTCTTTGCGTTCCGAAATCGGTGTTTCATTCGATAAGTAACAAAGCCTAAGCATGTTAAAATGTGTGATAAATAGATTGTTCATTCATGAAACCATAACGATCATTTTATTGATTCCATTAATACATTCCTTTCTGAATGTTAAATTTTAAATTTAAGTTTTTAAAATTAACTTACGGTAACTTGTCTTACATAAATTGTCCAGCAGTACTGGCTCCATTTGTCTTATATTTCATGTATTTAGACAAACTTAAGCAACAAGCTCCCTCTATTTTAGAATAAATTAGTTAAGTTAGCCAAGTACAAAAATGAAATCGGTCGTTCTTTCTGAGCGAATTCATTAATCTCTCAGAGTGTATTAAATCGGAGTGTACCTATTAAAACAGGTTCCAACGAGTCACCAAATACTAAATGGAACGCAAGTAGCTCTAGTGCGATGATAACCCAAATAAACACAACAATGATGGAAATAATCCACACTGAAATTCTTGCTTGCTATCTGAAATCAACCCTATCCATCAGATTAAATGAACTAGTATAATAAGTTCTAGTAATGTAATTTTCATGTCCCATATTTTTGCTTAGCTGCTCAGTGGCTGAGAGGTTAAACATGTCCACCTCGTAAGCCCAAGATCGTGGGTTCGAGCCCTGGCTGAGTCGTCAGATTTTCTGGATGGGAAAATCTTGGACACGCATGTCATATGATTATGTGGCATCTAAAAGATCCCCCTCTCTCGGAATTTAAGTTAAATCTCGGCGTACTTTGACATCCACAGACAGCTTAGATTCATTGTAATCTGTGCCTCAAAATTAGTAGCAAGTCGCCTAGATGGGGCCGCAAAAAAATGGACCGTGTCTGCATAGGCTTGACAGACAATTTGGAATTTTAAAAAAATTAGGACAGTTTAAAAAAATTCGCTTATTTTTTCGATTTAGAGTGTAAAGGTACATAAATGATTCTTATATGTAGAAAGGGGAAAAAAGTCAAGAAAACTGGATCTGGCGGCAAATCGATCGTAGCCTAGAAGCGGCAAATCTTTAAATCCGGCCCTGCGTCAACAGTTACAATTACAAAAAGCGTTGCAGCCCCATTAGAGAAAAAAATATTTTTCCTTTGACAGTGCAAAAAATTTTAGATTTAAAGGTTATTAATTTTTAGGCAATCCGAATAACTAAAAGCACCAGAATATGTGCATAAATTATTCATTCACTGTTCTTTCAAGAAGAAATGAAGTGAAACATGTTAAAAGTTATTAATTGCATTGTTAGGTCTTAGTATAAAAATTATAATTCTTACAAATTTTTAAATTGCAACATTGATTTTAAGTTATATTGGACCAACATATATATGCAAGAGCTTTTTTTTTTTTGAAAATACAATCATATAAAATGGGTTCGAATACATATTTTTATTTTGAACAAATAAATTTACTCAAAGGATTCGAACCCATTTCAAAAAGTGAGATTGAGACCTGTAAGTCAGCTACATTTATTGCATATAAAAAAAGTTTGCAAAAACATTCAATACAGCCGGGAAATGTGGCAAGAAAATAAATTTTTCCCATTGGATTAACATAGAGCCACTTTATTTTGGGGGGATCCGCGGTCAGTCGGGCTCATTCGTCTTTAGATCCAGAAGGGCTGGGGAGCCCAGGTTATTCATTCGCCTAGCATCCTTAAGGTTCGGGCATCGCCTAAATAACTGCCGACCTTATAAACGGACCGTGCCAGCCAAAAATATCCGACGAATGGAGGGAGTGCACGTTAAATATGCTCCAAAGTTCCAACACTGCGTACGATGTCGCCCTTAACGGTTGCGTTGGGTGTCGGCTCGTCACTTGACTGTGGTTCTAAATTACGGCTTCCGTCGCCAATAACCCTCGTGTAGCTCTAGTGCGACGATAATTCAAACCTATCTACCTTTAAATCCATAAATTACTGTGACATGCTGTAAAAATTTATCAGTTTTTTTAAAAAAAAAAACTAGTTTTTTTACATTTAAAAATGCAATCTTGATGAAATTTAACTTTGGGATTACCTAGAAATAACTACCTTTTAGTCTAAAATTTAATAATGAATAAAAATATGAACATGAAAGTTACATAACCGCCCTTTTTTTCTGAAATTGTGACTTATATTGATTGGATTGTGAAAAATTAATCACCTGCCTCTTTCTCAACCTGGTATCAAATAAAAGTGTATGGGTATGCCTTTTGTGACCACTTTCCAAAAATGATTCATTGTGACAACAGAATAATATTAGGGATTTGTAGCTCTATGAACTTTATAAATTAACGAAAAGTTTAAAAAAAATAGCATTTTTGCTCATTCAATAAAACCTGAAACTTTTTTTTAATCTTTTAATAATTCAAATAATGAAAAGTCGGTAACTTTGATTGCTATTTTGTAAATGATTAGACAATCGACTTAATCTTCTTTGAATTACAAATCGAAAAGATTCCGTCAAATGATATTCTTTCCAAACATAAGCTTTACAAAATTTGCGTAAAACTGAACTTGCAAATTCGTATCTATATTTTGATATGAATAATGAGTAGGAAAATTGCTATTGGCTCCCCAGAGAAATTTTCTCCGGTCTGAACCCTTTCAGTCCCAGTAATGCGGCGTCATCATGTTTCTGATCATAATTTTAATAATAATAATAATAGGGCTGACATCGATTGGGATTAATAAAAAATATTTTCTAATAGAAAAAGTTTGAAGATTCGAATGATTTGCTTTCCGATATCATAAATGGCTATCTACGATCAGAAAAAAAATTTATAAAATGATGATGCCAAATTGTATTGGGACTGAAAGGGTTAAAAAAGAATGACATACGAATTATAGTAATTTATGCGATTATTTGTTTCTTATTCCTGGAGTTTTTGATTATTGGTATTACCTAGAAATAATTACCTTTCAAATCTATAATTTCTCGCAATGCTTAAAACAAAAATATGGGACATGGAGGTTACAATTAACACTCTTTATAAGAGTGGATTTAGTTTGATGAGACAACCGGATTTCAGGTCGAATTTCAGTGTTGATCGGTGTTAAGAAGAGATTATGCGATATAAACTGCTCAAAACAATTCGGGGAACTCTTTGCGTACTTTTGTTACCCTTTCAGTCTCAACTTTTTAATTTTTATTCTAAAATTTGTAAAATAGATTCATTATGCATCCAGAATGAAGTCGTAAAAAACAGGGGAAAAGTCCCAATTTTTTAAAACTAAAATTAAGGGGGGGAATTGGAATTATAACTTTGGGAAATAAATTATAACAATATATATATATTTTTTTCAAAACTTTATTTGTTAAAAAATAGTTAAAATAAAATTTTAATGATCCAAAAAATGCAAGCATGAAGAATTTAGGGCCAACTTACTTGTTAAAATTGTTTTACAGTGAATTTTATTTTACCATGTTTCTCATATTTTCATTCAAGTAAAACAAACATTATTTAATTCTTCAAAAGACATATTTTTTCATCGAATGATAATGATACATTAGTGCAAGCTTAACTTAGTCAGAAAAAAATCGGAACTAGTGATTCCAAATGGAATCATTGGAGAAAAAACTATTTTCTCTGTTGCATTTATCCGGCTGTATTAAATATTATTATTTTTACAAACTGATTTTTATATGATAAATGTAGCTGACTTACAGGTCCCGACAATCCCACTTTTGGAAATTGGTTAGAATGTTTTTGTTCATTTTTAATAAATAATTTTACAAAAAGTATTGGAAGCAATTTTAAAAAGTGGGCTTATAGAGACCTGTATAAGTTATCTACATTTATTATTTAACAAAAACCGCTTGTAAAAATATTCAATACAGCCGGAGAAATGTGGCATAGAAAATAGTTTTTTCCCCATTCGATTTACACTGAGGCACTTGAGTTTGGAGACCCACAGTCCAGCGCGCCCATTCCCCCTTAACTCTACCCCGAACGAGTTTTTTTTAATGTATTCAAACTAGGATTGAACATCTTCTGTGGGCAGGTAGGCCCTACTACTACTTGGAAAATTACTCAATAGGCCTATTAGAACTAACAAGCACAGTCAATCAGCAATAAAAAAAGATTAAAAGTTAATTTTAGCCTATTTTTTCGGTTAGGTGTCATTAATGGAATTTTTCAATTAATTCATTACTTATGCACCGGTTATCATTCACGCATATGGATGGCATGAAATATTGAGTGAAAAGTAAACATATTGCCTTCTCTTTTTTTTTATGGGTCTGACAATATAGGATTGTGCCACATTATGGTATACGGTGCAGTGAAATGGCAATATTGAATTTATAGATTATTATGATGTTAGAGCATGCCACAATCGAGATTTTGAAATTAAGTGTGTGATTTTTTGAAGCTGTATATCTTAGCTTAGTGAATGTCCATGCTCAAATATAGTACGTACAATGCTCTTCCAGGACCGGGGATAAAATGACCTAGTGGGAAGAGGGGTCCCTACAGCTGGAATGTGCAAAATAAGTTTCTGCGACAATAGTTTTGACGAGTAGGCGAAAGTACGCTTCCCTTTCCCTTCTGAGGCACTTTAATTTAGTTCCTTGTAGGTTGCGTGATAAGCTTTCTTTGGACACCAGGGGGATTTTCAAACCTACGTTAGTGCAATGTTACTTCAACACCAGCCCAAATCAAAGCTTTTCTCAAGGGAAGTGTTATGAGGGTATGAGGAACTATCAGTCCCATAGAGCTAATGCACTAGTTTTGAAATTACAACTTTGCAAACGAATTGCTTAAGGCTGTTATCCCATTTTCACCATGTATGGGAATCACCATAACATCAATTAAAAACAAAATTTTAAAGAAAATGATATCCGGTTGTTACTTAATTATGAATTGATAAAGTTTTAAAAGGGTCGCCATCTGCTGTATATTTTTTTGGCATTTTGAAACTTCGGCAATATATAATGAAATGGCAAACCAATACTTCTGCGGAAGTTATGATTCCAAAACTAATGCATACCTCAGCTCCTAACTTGGGTGCGTACCATAGTGGGCCCAAATCAAAGCTTATCTCAGCGCGAAAGTGTTTTCCGTGTGTGTGGTTGCTGATCGTCGTGTGTGTGTTTCAGCAGCAGCCCCGATGCGCGGAGGAGAATGATGAAAGCCGCCGAGTGCCGCAAGTTCTCGCCCAACATCTTCAACAAGAGCAAGTGCCAGAACTGCTTCCGGGGCAAGGACGCGCACTCCAGCGAGGCACTCGAGAGCAACAGGGTGAGCAAAAAAAAAACCCCTTTTTTTACTGTCCTTTGACCCTTTCACTACGAAGGATTTTTGCTTCCTCGTAAGATTTAATAGGAATAACATTATCGAATCCTTAGTTGTTCGGGCGTTTTGGGGCGCTTCAGTAAGGAAAGGGTTAATATAAAGCATCGGGATCTTCCCTTAAATAGCTTACTGACATTGATGAAAGAAGCTGCTAACGGTATCCGTGTATTTCATTTTTCCCCGTCATTGAAACTAATTGGCTTTTTAAATACTCTGTTAAAATGTGTTTTTTGTAAGTAAAAGGCAATTTAAAACGTGAGCTTTAAACTCACGTCGAATTCGATCTTGCGATGAAGCCAGAACAGAGGCTTTTTCAAGCCCCTCGGGTGCGCAGGATGTTCGATGTTCGAATGGACTCCCGTTAGTTTTTCCAACAAAATGGGTGCCTCCTATTTCCCTATGTCCGAATAACGGTCGTCCTACTGAAAACGTGGAAACTTCCGATGTGTGTGAGCACTAATCGAGCTGTGCTTCCTCTTCCGATCGGTATCTTTGTTTCCTCGTCGATGAGGACAAGTCATCGACCGGTAGTGTTCCCCGTCATTCACCTGTCTGTGTGCTTGTTATTTTATGGGACATCATGTTTGCCTAGAGCTGTGATTCCTATTTGCATTGGGATAATGAAACGGAAATTATATTTGATTTCGTCTTGTTTGAAGAAAAGTCGACTCGCAAATGGAAAGGCGGACACCCGTATATGAACTCCATTTTTTTTATTGAGTGGAACCTTACCATTTTCTTTTTTGCTTAAAAAAAAGAACGTATTTAGCTGTATCATTTTGGATCAGGCAGAAAAATATTAATTCGCCGTGGTCGTAAACGTCGAAATTCGAACAAAAATTTTCACACACTAAATCCGTTTAAAAGTAATAATAATAATAATTCTTTTATAAAATGTTCTGTCAAAAGAATTTTTTTCCCTCAGAAATTATTCTGATTTTTTTTTTGTCTTCCTGCATGTCGAAATGAGTGCATAAAGTGAGGTGTTTAATTATTTAAACTATTTGGGTAAATGTTCTCGGGTCACCGAACCCGCTGCATTTTTCCGGAATGTGTGCCCATTGTATGTGTGGCCATCAGGGTCCTTCCTTCCTGGTTGGCGTGTGTAATCAGCCGATGTCGGGTTCTGCTCGATTGAAGATCGGATATGCACCCGCTGCCGTTGGAATGCCAGTGGATTATTTTATTACCCAATCGGAAATGAAATTAGGCTAAGTGCTTCGATGTGGCTTGAGCCTCTCCATGCACGTCTAAGTACACTGCCATCTATCATGCTTATCTATGAACATAACCGCAATGTCTCTGATATGGTAGTTCTTTTTAAATATATTTAGTAACAAAGAAAAAGAAACACAATTGACTAACAATATATAGGGTTCCTAACTTTTTAAAAATATTTAGAGAAAATTTCTTTTAAAAATATTGGAGAGAATTTCTTTTTAAATTATTACCTGACTTCTTATTCGAAGCTAATATCGTTTGACATACTACAGTATTTTTCACCCGTGGCGCGTAAAATAGCTGGAGCTTGTGTGTGAAAGGGGATTTCAAACATATTTAAATTGGGATACGTGTTTGTTTGGCCACCCCAACACAAAATTTTATAAAACAAAATATAGGTGGATGGACCAGCAAATCGAAACATCTTCAGACAAAAAATTGTCTTAAATAATGAAAATATTCGGCATTTTAAGACACTGAATGCGTCTGAAATCCCTTTTAAGACACTTTTTTTGCTGTTTGTAATCAAATAGCGACAATGTTAAGCGCTGCTGCAGTATCAATATACGGCAGCACATTTTTACGCTCTTCAAATTCCTCATGTTGTTATTATACTTGATTGAAAACCGCAGCTAAAACTTAAGTATGCTTTCCCTACAACAACTGTAGTGAATATACTTGATTGAAAACCGCAGCTACCCTACAACAACTGCAGTATGTGAAATGGGAGTTCCAAGTCATGACTCCTCGTACGTTGTCGCTATGAGGTTGCGTCGGGTGCCATCTCAGGTGCCGATATTTGACGCGGCTTGACATGACTAAATTCGTTGCCCTCGTGTAGTTCTCGTGCGACGTGAATTCACCCTTAATATTTGTGTAATAAGGAGAGTTTTTCGGCGAATAAAAGAAGTGTGCGCTGTGAGATGGGGAGCTTCTCCGACATTGACACATTTACCTACTTCTCTCCTTGTGAGGTAACGCTCCGAGACTTGCTCCAGGAGAAGAGAGAAGACGGTGTCTCACATCTTGTTCGACTCCCAGCCAGATTAAGGACGAGTGAGGGGTTCATCATTTCAGCATCAACCTTCTCGAGTGAGGAAGCGATGTCGATGGGCTCACTGTTATTCTTTCATGAGAGAGCGCAGGTGTGCTCTCATTAGGCTCGTTTTGCATGGGGAAACTTAATTTGAATGTCATCAATAACCCATTTTCCTCTAATGGTATTAATTGAATTATAAATATCACTCAATGAGCCATGTGAAAATCGAGTTATTGTAACAAGAGAACTGCAAAAAAGCCGATGCTTTACTAAGTTGACCTTCGGCTACGTGCAAATGATGAGGTTGCAATATGCACGTCGATGAATTAGCATTTGAGAAGGGAAGTACCTGTTTTTTTGTGACCATAGCTGAATAAGCTTGCCCTGAATGAATGTAATACTAAAATTACATTTATTTTTAATCACTTCTTTGATAAATATTACTAGCTAGGTAGGCGCATGTGTTTTCAGGCGCTGATATTTAAAAAAAAAAATTTAAGGGTCAGATAATCTTAAAATTTTCTAAAATACTGGAATATTCTAGTAAACTTGCATTAAAAGCTTCAAATAAGGATTATAATTCTTTAACAAATTTCATTACCATTGGTATTACGGCTGATGTTGTATTTGATATTTATTGCTTTGAGAATATCACTGTTTTTTTATTAATTTTTTTCTTAACTCGCAAAAAGTTTTGGAAGTTTTTAAAGGTTCCTAAAATTTGCTACTCTGAACAACATTATTCTGATTTTTATATAGCTAGTTCTCTTACAGCTGAAAACCAATTACGCAGCTCTAGTTCAACATTCATTCAACCCGAATTCATCTATTCACTTACTATGCTAATACATTCTAGAACAGTCGATTTACAGAATTAAGGGGTCATAGGAGTCTTAAAAATGTGCAAAGAAGGTACTACAAAGTATAGTTTGATCTTTCTTGTAATTTTTTAACTACTCAATATACAAGTATAATTTTTTATATGTAATTTTATAAGATTTATTTAATATAAAACAAATTTTAAAATTTATGAAACTTTAGCCAAAACTAAAATAAATGATATTAAACATAAAGCTATTTGAACACATTGTGATTAAGCTTGCGCGGCAAATTGTGAGGTCAAAATTGAAAAAAAATGACCAGGAAAATGACTTTATATTGTACAAATATGTACAAACAAAGACTTATACCTAAATTCTCAGCACAATTTTAATTAGAAATTATTTTTTACAAAACTTTTTATTAATTTTTTTTAGAAAAAAGGCTCTAAAAATAATTTCTAATTAAAATTGAGCTGATAATTTAGGTATAAGTCTTTGTTTGTACATATTTGTACAATATAAAGTCATTTTCTTGGTCATTTTTTCAATTTTGACCTCAAAATTTGCCGTGCAAGACTAATCCCAATGTGTTCAAATAGCTTTATGTTTAATATCATTTATTTTAGTTTTGGCTAAAGTCTCATAAATTTTAAAAATTGTTTTATATTAAATAAATCCTGTAGAATTACATATAAAAAATTATACTTATATATTGAGTAGTTAAAAAATTACATGAAAGATCAAACTATGCTTTATAGTACCTTCTTTGCACATTTTTTATTTAAGACTCCTATGACCCCCTAAAGCAAACAAAATGCATTCACACACATTAACGGATGGCTCTGCAGGTCGCTCTCCTGCCATGGAGGAAATCTTCGCAGTACTTAAGTGAACGGATAGTCCAGGACAAAAATATGAAAAAAAAATGACGAAGCACGTCACTATTAGACCTCGTGTAGCTCCTAGTGCCACGCTATTTCACCCATCGTTCATTCATTGTCACCCATTGGATACAAACAGTCGATTCACACAAGTAAATCCTCCGAATTCATTCACCAAAGAGTCGTTGAATCATGTCCAAATAATTCATACCTTCCTTTTACTTTATTCCTTTCGGACATGTGTACTGTGCTCTTTCCCGACTAACCCATTGATTCCAATAATGACAAAAAAGCCCCACCTACTTATTCTATTTATTTTGATAGTCAACCTCCACGCCACCGGACGTTCGCGTGTCCTCGCGTAATCCTGTCGATCATTGCGTACATTTGAGCCGGAAGGACGGATGATTATTTTTAATCCGTGCTTTTTAAGTTTTCATTTTCATATGGATGTAAGCATGAGTCGGCGCTTATTCGTGTCATTACCATCTTTCGATTGATATCTATCCTATTCACATAAGAATGGTATAAGTCCTTCCCAGATGTCACAGAACATGAAAAGTCTAGAAAAATAGCCAAGAGACTTTTTTGAATCCTAATTTCCTAGGACCGAAATGGACATGCATTCCTTGGATTGAGGTGAATCTACGAGGGTCGAGGACCAACATTTGTTTTAATTATTAATATTAATTCTTTGTTTTTCAACTTAAATGTGAACGTAAAAACACATACTTAAGCATAACTTTGCTTGAAACGATTTTTTCTGTTTCTTTCCATCTAACTCTGTATAGGAATGTTTAGTCGATATACTGCGCTGTCAACTGGGGAAACTTGAGTCCTGATGGTAGCTTTGAGGTCCAAGCTTTCCTCTAACATAGGTCTTCATTGAGTGTTTTTTATGGCTCTTTTAATTTGAAACTAGCATGTGCCGCGAAGGAATTCTTGTGAATGAATCTCCATGCTATTTGAAATCAATCGACATAAATTTTACCTCTATCTACCGATTAGTTTTTTTTTTTTTAAGGGGTCTAAGGAGTCTTAAAAATGTGCAAAAGAAGATACTACAAAGCAAAGTTTGATCTTTCATGTCATTTTTGAACTACTCAATGTATAAGTATAATTTTTTTATGTGTAATTCTACATGATTTATTTATTATAAAACAAGTTTTAAAATTTATGAAACTTTAGCCAAAACTAAAATAAATGATATTAAACATGAAGCTATTTGAACACAGTGTGATTAGGCTTGCGCGGCAAATTGTGAGGTCAAAATTGAAAAAATGACCAAGAAAATGACTTTATATTGTACAAATATGTACAAACTAGGACTTATACCTAAATTCTCAGCTCAATTTTAATTAGAAATTATTTTAAGAACTTTTTTCTAAAAAAATTAAGAAAATTTTAAAAATTTTGATTTTAAATTATTTTTAAAATAATTTCTAATTAAAATTGAGCTGAAAATTTAGGTATAAGTCTTTGTTTGTACATATTTGTACAATATGAAGTCATTTTCTTGGTCATTTTTTCAATTTTGACCTCACAATTTGCCGCGCAAGACTAATCACACTGTGTTCAAATAGCTTCATGTTTAATATCATTTATTTTAGTTTTGGTTAAAGTTTCATAAATTTGAAAACTTGTTATATAATAAATAAATCTTGTAGAATTACATATAAAAAAATTATACTTATACATTGAGTAGTTCAAAAATGACATGAACGATCAAATTATGTTTTGTAGTGCCTTCTTTGCACATTTTTAAGACTCCTTAGACCCCTTAAGTCGTTTTCATGGCGGAGTCCTGCGCTGACAAAAATAGTAATTCAAAATAAAATAATGGTCGGTCGGTTTAGCTAAAATCTATATCGATGCTTTTCAAATCGTATGGAGAGGGCTGGGGAGCCCAGTCGGTTAAGCACTCGCTTAGCATGCGGAAGGTCCCAGGTTCGGGTCCGGGCATCGCCAAAATAGCTGCCGACCTATAAACGGCCCGTGTAGCCAAAAATGTCCGACGAATAATACCCCGTGTAAGGGAGTGCACGTTAAATATCCTTCAAAGTGCCAACGCTGCGTACGATGTCGCCCTTAACGGTTGCGTTGGGTGCCTATTCAGGTGTGGCTCGTCACCTGACTGTGGTTCTAAAATACGACGCTCGTCGCCAATAGCCCTCGTGTAGCTCTAGTGTGACGATAATTCAAACCAAACCAATCAAATCGTATGGATATTATTTTTTTTAAAAAAATTATGCAAGTTCCTCATTGGTGTAACTCTGTTTTGACTTCCGATAGTTTTGGTACTTCTGCCCTGATGGCGAATAAAACCCTGAGTTCTGAGCATACCTAACAGCCAAGTTTTTGTGTGAGAGGGTTGGTGTCCTCGTCGGGTGTCGGCTTCCGTGTTTTGTTGTCGGAGCTCCCACCTGTTCTGGTGGGAAAGGGAAGCGCCCATCGGCCCACTCGTGTGTAGGCCACGCTCTCTCTCTTTCATGTCCTTTTTTATGACGAGGCTTCTTTTTTTATAATCTGCGATAAGGTGTGTGTTCCTATACGTTTCACGTGCCATAAAAGATTGCCCTCTTGTAGTCGGGTGCTATTGAACATCGCTTTTTTTTTCAAAGGCTCCGCAGCAGAAGAATGTCGGTAAAAGATTTATTTGGCAGGGTGGCAATACCCCGTTGTTTTTATTTGGATTTGGGCAGGATTTCTACATATAAATATTTTAACGATTTGTTCAAATAACAATCACTGGTTTACTACAGTTTTTGAATAGAAAACCATTTGTTGAGGTATTTGCATGCGACAGAAATGAAAAATATTGAATACATAATTTCATTTTGAACTAAATATTTGTCAACTAACGAGATATAGTTCTATTTAGCCTCTTTAGTGTAGAGTCATATGGTTACTTTTAATGGTAAACTGAAACGTTGAAAAAAATAAATAACTAACAAAGGACACCTATAGATTGATGATGAGAGGTTTTGCACACGTTCAACAATTGCGCAAGTGTCGATATGTATATTTGATGTATCTGACCATCTGGGTATGCGTAACAGAGTGCAAGTTCTCCTTTATTTAGCCTGTCCATGCCTTTTAAGCTGTCCACTGTATATCGAGTGGTCACGATCCGTTGAGACAATGCCACCCAGAAGTGCCTATAAAAAGACCCCGGTGATGACCACTCTCATTGGTGGCAAGAAGTCATTGTCTGGGCAATTCCTTTCGTGACTGAGGGACATTACTTTCATGCTCACTTCATTTACTGTTTGGATGCCCACTGCTTTAGGTTTGGCAAGTTATCGCTTGTTTTGGCTGTATCCGCGACTAGCCAGAGGAGATCTACGTGCCATCAAGCTTTCCCGTCTAGTTCGGAGTGTCAGCTGTTTGGAAGAACAAAACACGAAAGAGGTAGTCGTGCGCAAGCAGCTTTCGTTCATCTTCGGAACAGTCGACACTCCGAACAGGACATGAAAGCTTGACGCCAAAGCTTTATGGCTTGTTGCTCTATGTTGATCTACGTGATTTGATTTGCTTGACAAAAAACTATAAATGACATTCACATGGTTTCTTGATTACTAAACCATAAAGATTATTATGGGCTACCCATCAGAGGCCAGTTTTATCGAAATTAGTTATCTAGGACACATACTGTTAATTATTATGTTCATTAGAGTCATTTAAATGCAGAAGTTATGTTTAATCATTAGTTTCTAAAAATTCTATACTAATTTTTTTTTTAATTTTTTTATTTTAAATAGTTTTAAATGGAACCATAGGGATCATGCTACCTGACAAGGTGGATTGTTTCCAAAGAATGCATTGCCCAAATGAGGAGCCATCTTTGTAATAGGGGTGTTCTTTAAGAAAATAACAACAATATAATAAATTAGTTGCATGTCATCGTATTTCTACACGTTTTCTAAGACTGTGATTTCAAGGTGTTGTTTTTAAAAATAATTATTCTAAAATTATTGCCTAGTTTGAATGTACTTTGCATTTTATAAATGTATGAGTAAAGCAGTCTTTCAAAACCTCCTATTAAATGAAAGGATTTTAACCCGCTCATGTAATCTCTCAAATGTGCCTTGATTTTCTGAAATTCTTTAACCTTTCGTCTGGCGAGTTCTATGATAATTCAACTGTGGCAGTCCTGCTATTCCAAAAGTGTGTCTGGAAGCCAGTGGGGGGCTACTGCTGACCAACATCACGATCTCGGGGTAGGATCTCCAAGAGATCTCGATCTCTCGTGATCCCTCCGTTAAAACAAATTTAATGGCCGAAGATTCATTCGAGATATACTTTGTCCCGCTTGGCTGGCTTGAATTTTGATCGTCGCTAATCTTCGACTGACGATCTTAAACGTGTGTATTAAAGCGAGCCGTGTGACATTTTTGATAAGATGTTTTATTTTTGTGAGCCCGACACACTTGCATTCATCCTGATGGGAAGATAGTTTGAGTAGGCCACATGCAAAACGGGTTGGATCTGCGAAATGAGAACATTAAGCACTTTATCGCTTTAATGTCTCATCTTTGTCCTAAAGAGAAAGATAAAAACGGCATTTTCTATTTTCTTTAGAATTTTCAAAGAATTTTAATCTTCCATTTTAATTATGACCTTTGCGAAACTAATGTTTTTCAGAGCTTTCCGAAGATTTGTGAAGTATTTAGAACAAAAATTTTTTCATCTATACGGTAATAAGATAATTAGTGTGAGAGACCGAAGTAGCGAGTTAGCACAGTTGTCTTATTCAGACCCTGGGCTAATCTGAATCGGTTAAATCACCGATGTCATGCTATAAGCAGAATTCTTGAATAGTTGAGAACTGCATATAGCTCTAGTGAGACATTCATCAAACTAAGGTGTGAATTTGAAATAAACTCCCGACGGGGCGGTTTTCTCACATTTATCCCGGAGCGAAAAGATCCGTGGCCCGGTTTGCGTTCGTTGTGCTTGAAAATCGGATGGAACGAGTTACTGGGGATGGAGATGATGCGATTTAGGAAAAGAAAGCTCTATCGGCGTCTACTTAGGTCTAATAGTCTTCGTATGTAGATGCATTCGATGTTGTCGATTTGTATGTGAACTTTTTTTTATGGTAAAACTCAGACTAATACCAAACTTATCACACTCTTCAGTAACACTTTGGTATTCATTTTGATACCATAGCTGGTATAATGGTTTCGACAGACATAAAATTTTCAAAAAGAATGCCGATTAAGGTTGTGAAACGTTTTGATTTAAATTTGTATACAATATTTTTGTAATTAATTTTTCCTGCTTAATCTTTTTTTTTATTGTAACACGTCGAGTCACTGCAAATAACATATTTTGTGAACCTGAGCGAAAAGTTTCGTTAAAAAGAAAAGATTTCTTTTGGGTTTCATTGCGGACTGCTGCGGTCTAAAATTATACGGGCATGGTAATTGCTTTGATATTGCAGTAACATTGGCATTCATGCAAGTCAATGTCAAGGAGCAGTACCTCAAAATACGGGAAATTGCACTTGATTCTCGAAATAAAGGCAAATGGTGTCCTTAGATTTTGTAATAATCGATTTAATAACTGGTTAATAATATTTTTCCCAAGGCTTACATCAGCAGTCGAAGGTCGACATTTTCTAGTTGATGCATTTAACCCTCTAATGCATAGTGTTACCGTTCGGTAACAAGTTACATAATCCCCTTTATTCTATTAAAAATAGACCTCCCTCTCGACAAATTTGTGTTTTTTTTCATCTATTACATTCCATTTTAAAGTTTTAGTTAATAATAACCCTCATAATTGACAGTAGTAAAAGTGTATTCAAAATTAAAAAGTGAAGTTTCTAACTGTTGTGAATTTACGTGTTTGGCAGAATTCAAAGTAACAATACTAGTACTAAATACAATTAAATTGCTTTGAAAAAAATATTATAGTTCAAGAGGGTTATTTTAAACTATATTTAGTAGTTTTCTAATCATTCTTTTCGAAATTGGTAGTTTGCAGTTGGTTTTTACATGTGTTACCGTTTGGTAACATCATGCATTAAGCACAACTTTTATTTGCTAATTTGCGTGTGTCTCTGTAACGGATTCACAAGAGTTCAGTGTTTAAAATTCTTGGTACTACTTGATTTTAAGAGTAAAAATAACTGTATTATGTCGTATCATTCTGCCATTTAAAAAAAAATTATGTTTAAAAATGATTTTTTGTATATTTTTATTCATAAATACCTGCTATTTGTACTAAACCTGCTATTGCCTTCCTATTTGTACATTAATTTTGTTTCAAAAGTAACTACTATTCATAATTATTTTAATAACTAATTTTTCCTGTTTAACAAAATCTAAATGTACTAAATATTAATACTCTTTTTTGTTTGTTATACACGTTTTCATTAAAGATTTTATACCTAAAACTATGTGTCTGAGTGCCTCTGCAATTACTTATAGAATAATAAAATTATCAATAAGCTTTATTTTCAAGCATAATTTATTAGAAATATAAAAAGTGAAAAAGGTAATAATTTGAATTAAAATAAATATTCGTACCCCGAACTTTAAGGGGTCAGGAGTCTTGAAAATGTGCAAAGAAGGTACTACAAAGCATAGTTTGAACTTTCATGTAATTTTTTAACTACTCAATATACAAGTATAATTTTTTATATGTAATTCTACAAGATTTATTTAATATGAAACAAATTTTAAAATTTATGACACTTTAGCCAAAACTAAAATAAATGATATTAAACATAAAGCTATTTGAACACATTGTGATTAGGCTGGCGCGGCAAATTGTGAGGTCAAAATTGAAGACATGACCAAGAAAATGACTTTATATTGTACAAATATGTACAAACAAAGACTTATACCTAAATTATCAGCTCAATTTTAATTAGAAATTATTTTAAGAACTTTCTAAGAAAATTAATAAAAATTTTAAAATTTTGATTTAAAAAAAATTAAAAATAATTTCTAATTAAAATTGAGCTGAGAATTTAGGTATAAGTCTTTGTTTGTACATATTTGTACAATATAAAGTCATTTTCTTGGTCATGTCTCCAATTTTGACATCCCAATTTGCCGCGCAAGCCTAATCACAATGTGTTCAAATAGGTTTATGTTTAATATCATTTATTTTAGATTTGGCTAAAGTTTTATAAATTTTAAAATTTGTTTCATATTAAAAAAATCTTGTAGATTTACATATAAAAAAATTATGCTTATATATTGAGTAGTTAACAAATAACATAAAATATCAAACTATACTTTGTAGTTCCTTCTTTGCACATTTGTAGGGCTCCTATGATCCCTTAAGCATCTATTCAGCGCTTAAGAGGGACTGTCAGTCCTATACACGTAATGCTTTATTTTTCAAATCACAGTTTCTTGTAAAGTATTTTTTAAACGTATGATCTGTTTGCACCAGATACGCAAATAGGGATGAAAGACAATTTAAAAAAGATTTGAAGGAACCATATCAATCAGTTTTTTAATTATTAATTTTTTTTAAAAGCTTCATTTTGAGAATCGTGGCGACATCTGTAGGACAACTTGGCTTAATTGATTAAAAAGATTTTTTTATTAATGTAAATAATTCACTCATGCATTATCTTTGTATGTTAATACATAATTTAAATGATGCTTTTACATTTCAAGTACTTTTTATGACAAAAACGTTCATAACAAACGAGAATCTATGATTTTAAAATTTGATGACACACAAAAATAAATGTCGCCAAATCGTAGAATGAAAAAAAACGCCAATATCTAAATAGTTCAAACTGTAAACCTAAACCACATGGAAAAGTGGGCGGAGCTCGTTATAAATCCAGTCAAAGAATTTCGCGCGCGACTTTTAAACTTGATTACTTTAGTTGTAGTGTAGGTTGGATACTATAAGCGATTTTGATAGGTACAGCTGTGGAAAAAGTACCCACTAGTGATTATTTCGAACGCTAGTCATCCTATAGAATCGGACCTTTTTGACCTTGTGTTTATATAACATCATGAGTTAATTGCAGGACAAAAAAAATGCATAAATGGCCGTCTTCATATTAAAAATGCTATTAACTTTCAAATTTCCAATGGCAGCACCCAATTTTAATAATTTAAAAATATTAAGAATCCTCATAAACCCTTAAATCTTAGTTTTTGTTACATTTGGCTGAATATTTGACGAGTTATTCAATCGAATCACTTGGTGACCTTTGGTTTATCATTTCTAAAATGACGGCCGTAGTCTGTGGGTTTATTGAAGGGAGAAAAATAAACGTTTATTTAAAGATCTTTAGGGAGGGGTCCTGGGATGTATAGTCAATGAAGATGAAGCCCTGAAGTTATTTTTAGAATATTTTATAATCTTTTTTTAAATTCGAAACATTTTTTTAATAGAAAAGAAGGTATTGACATGGTAGTCTTCCCAAAGTGTCCCGTCTGTCTGTCCTTACTTCGGTGACGAAATCTGTTCTATCGATCAGATCTTAAGAATCATTTTTGTCATCGAAAGGTAGGACAGCAGGGACTTAACTTTCATACTTTTTGTTCTTCTGTTTGTACGTCCATACGGACATCTGTCATCGTGTCATGTCGACGAACGACCCATTAAAGTAGCATTGGAATTTAATTTTTAGTCATTTAAATTACTGTTGCCTCATCAGCAATATCACGAAAAACCTTAATTGAAATGTTACGGATTATTAATTTTTTCTTTGTAAATCGATTTGGAATGGCGTTATAAAAAATGTACCGCAATGTGATTTTTTTAATGTTTATTATATTTGTTTACTAAGAAAGTGGTTCACAGTGTTACTTTTTTTGCTTAAAGAGCTAATTGGTATTAATTTACAATTACATTCCTTTCATTATCAGTGCAATTTGGAGTTTTTTCATGTTTATCATCGCTAAATGTTCTGGAAGTATCAGGTTTTTTCAAATATTATAGTTATTGATTGTTATTTAATTATAAGAATCTCGTGTAATTTAAGGTGATATTTTTAAAGCGTTGCCAAAGATCACGGAAAGGATGCTACAGGACTTGACTCATTCAATTTTACATAATTATTCTTCAAACTGCAAATAAATTTAGTAAACTATAAAGATTATTTATTTAATTTGCGGAAGGAAAATAGTAATTATAGTAGCCAATTTTTAGAGTTGAAGATTCAAATTGTAACTGAATGCTGGGTTAGTCTATATTTGTTTTAAAGTTATAAATCTTGTGGGGAAGTGGTTATAAGTGGCAGTTAATGTTATTATAATACCCTTGCCTTTTGACGAGAATTTCATTCTAGTATTTAAGTAACTGCACATGTAGGCTTTTTAATTCTTTTAGAACTTCTCGAGCAATATTCAAGAACATGTGTCGTATGGGGGCAGAGTACTGAAAGTTTAATGTGCCAATCGCGCAGTCCGACGCTATTTTAGAGGAATTGAAAAGTTTGCAAAAAACACGTCCAGATTTCCCGGCTCCAAAGGTGTGCAATGTAGAAAGCTTCTTTCAGAACGAATGTACAGATTAGTGGCGGGAGTAAGGCTTGTTATAAAGAGACTCAGTGTCTAATTTACAAGAGCAACCGAATGAACAAATTGACAAACTGTCACTAGCAATACAAAAGGTTCCTGCACATGTTTTTGGAGACCATAAACCCGCGTTTGTTTGTATCTTGCTGACCTTATTATTGCCTTTAAAACTGCTAATACGACATTGGAGCCATTATACATTGGGGTTTCTACTTTTGCATTAGTATGCCATTAGTTTTAACAAACATAAAGATTGCTACGCCAACAATTAAAGTACGGAACTAGATTTAAGGGACCATAGGAGTCTTAAAAAATGTGGAAAAAAGGTACTAAAAAGCATTGTTTGATCTTTCATGTAATTTTTCAACTACTCAATATAAAAGTATAAATTTTTTATATGTAATTCTATAAGATTTACTTATTGTAAAACAAATTTTAAAATTTATGAAATTTCAGCCAAAACTAAAATAAATGATAACAAACATAAAACCATTGGAACACATTGGGATTAGGCTTGCGCGCGAAATGTTGAGGTCAAATTTGAAGAAATGACCAAGAAAATGACTTTATATTGTACAAATATGTACAAACAAAGACTTACACCAAATTTTAAGCTCAATTTTAATTAGAAATTATTTTAAGAGCTTTTTTCTAAAACGTTTATAATTTTTTTACAAAAAAAGCTTTTAAAATAATTTCTAACTAAAATTGAGCTCAGAATTTAGGTACAAGTCTTTGATTGTACATATTTGTACAATATAAAGTCATTTTCTTGGTAATTTCTTCAATTTTGAACTCAAAATTAGGCGCGCAAGCCTAATCCCAATGTGTTCAAATAGTTTTATGTTTGTTATCATTTATTTTAGTTTTGGCTAAAGTTTCATAAATTTTAAAATTTGTTTTATAATAAGTACATTTTATAGAATTTCATATAAAAAATTTACTTATATGTGGAGTAGATAAAAAGTTACATAAAAGATTAAACTATGCTTTGTAGTACCCTCTTTGCACATTTTTAATCGTAGCGGTATCACATCTCGATAATTTTAAATAGAAAGATAATATATTAGTACGTGCAAACCAGAAAAGAAATTGTTTCCTGAAAGATCGTAAGATTTACAAAATAAATATAATTTATTAAGGGGTCACAGGAGTCTAAAAAAATGTGTAAAGAAGATACTACAAAGCATAGTTTGATCTTTCCTGTCATTTTTTAACTACTCAATAAATGAGTATAATTTTTTTATATGTAATTCTACAGGATTCATTTATTATAAAACAAGTTTTAAAATTTATGAAACTTTAGCCAAAACTAAAATAAATGATATTAAACATGAAGCTATTTGAACACATTGTGATTAGGCTTGCGCGGCAAATTGTGAGGTCAAAATTGAAAAATTGACCAAGAAAATGACTTTATATTGTACAAATATGTACAAACTAGGACTTATACCTAAATTCTCAGCTCAATTTTAATAAGAAATTATTTTTTAAAAATTTAAAATCAAAATTTTTTAATTTTTATTAATTTTTTTAGAAAAAAATTCTTAAAATAATTTCTAATTAAAATTGAGCTGAGAATTTAGGTATAAGTCCTAGTTTGTACATATTTGTACAATATAAAGTCATTTTCTTGGTCAATTTTTCAATTTTGACCTCACAATTTGCCGCGCAAGCCTAATCACAATGTGTTCAAATAGCTTCATGTTTAATATCATTTATTTTAGTTTTGGCTAAAGTTTCATAAATTTTAAAACTTGTTTTATAATAAATGAATCCTGTAGAATTACATATAAAAAAATTATACTCATTTATTGAGTAGTTAAAAAATGACAGGAAAGATCAAACTATGCTTTGTAGTATCTTCTTTACACATTTTTTTAGACTCCTGTGACCCCTTAATAAATTATATTTATTTTGTAAATTTTACGATCTTTCAGGAAACAATTTCTTTTCTGGTTTGCACGTACTAATATATTATCTTTCTATTTAAAATTATCGAGATGTGATACCGCTACGATTAAAAATGTGCAAAGAGGGTACTACAAAGCATAGTTTAATCTTTTATGTAACTTTTTATCTACTCCACATATAAGTAAATTTTTTATATGAAATTCTATAAAATGTACTTATTATAAAACAAATTTTAAAATTTATGAAACTTTAGCCAAAACTAAAATAAATGATAACAAACATAAAACTATTTGAACACATTGGGATTAGGCTTGCGCGCCTAATTTTGAGTTCAAAATTGAAGAAATTACCAAGAAAATGACTTTATATTGTACAAATATGTACAATCAAAGACTTGTACCTAAATTCTGAGCTCAATTTTAGTTAGAAATTATTTTAAAAGCTTTTTTTGTAAAAAAATTATAAACGTTTTAGAAAAAAGCTCTTAAAATAATTTCTAATTAAAATTGAGCTTAAAATTTGGTGTAAGTCTTTGTTTGTACATATTTGTACAATATAAAGTCATTTTCTTGGTCATTTCTTCAATTTTGAACTCAAAATTAGGCGCGCAAGCCTAATCCCAATGTGTTCAAATAGTTTTATGTTTGTTATCATTTATTTTAGTTTTGGCTAAAGTTTCATAAATTTTAAAATTTGTTTTATAATAAGTACATTTTATAGAATTTCATATAAAAAATTTACTTATATGTGGAGTAGATAAAAAGTTACATAAAAGATTAAACTATGCTTTGTAGTACCCTCTTTGCACATTTTTAATCGTAGCGGTATCACATCTCGATAATTTTAAATAGAAAGATAATATATTAGTACGTGCAAACCAGAAAAGAAATTGTTTCCTGAAAGATCGTAAAATTTACAAAATAAATATAATTTATTAAGGGGTCACAGGAGTCTAAAAAAATGTGTAAAGAAGATACTACAAAGCATAGTTTGATCTTTCCTGTCATTTTTTAACTACTCAATAAATGAGTATAATTTTTTTATATGTAATTCTACAGGATTCATTTATTATAAAACAAGTTTTAAAATTTATGAAACTTTAGCCAAAACTAAAATAAATGATATTAAACATGAAGCTATTTGAACACATTGTGATTAGGCTTGCGCGGCAAATTGTGAGGTCAAAATTGAACAAATGACCAAGAAAATGACTTTATATTGTACAAATATGTACAAACTAGGACTTATACCTAAATTCTCAGCTCAATTTTAATAAGAAATTATTTTTTAAAAATTTAAAATCAAAATTTTTTAATTTTTATTAATTTTTTTAGAAAAAAATTCTTAAAATAATTTCTAATTAAAATTGAGCTGAGAATTTAGGTATAAGTCCTAGTTTGTACATATTTGTACAATATAAAGTCATTTTCTTGGTCAATTTTTCAATTTTGACCTCACAATTTGCCGCGCAAGCCTAATCACAATGTGTTCAAATAGCTTCATGTTTAATATCATTTATTTTAGTTTTGGCTAAAGTTTCATAAATTTTAAAACTTGTTTTATAATAAATAAATCTTGTAGAATTACATATAAAAAATTATACTTATACATTGAGTAGTTCAAAAATGACATGAAAGATCAAACTATGTTTTGTAGTACCGTCTTTGCACATTTTTGAGACTCCTATGACCCCTTAAACAAATAAAAAAATTAAATGAAGGAGAAATAACCAAGCAACACAAATAATAAATTTCCAGAAATCGTCCCGGCTATCAAAAGTGTACGTGTACCGGAACCAGTATTCGTTAGTCTACCCCTGATTACAATCAAATGCTCCTTATCTTGTGATAAAATCTCTCCGTGCACCACTCCCCAGAAAGAGAAACGTATCCCCTTTTTTAAATCGCCAGACGTATCATTTGGCGAAAATTTGTAATGCCACCTGGTGAGTCAGAATCAAAATAAAGTTGGCTGATAAATCCTCTTAATGCATGGTGTTACCGTTTGGTAACAAATTTAAAAAATGAAATTATTTTAATTCCGATGCATTTATTTTTTTTCCTTATTTTTCCCGTGATGTATGAGCATTAGAGATACAAATATATTTTTTTGGGACGAAACAAAAAATTCATGCATTAGAGGGTTAACAATTAATATTCTCGGGTTTTGGTAAGACTTTGATTTTCGAAGCTTATTGTTGTGCCAAATTGAGGAGTTTCTCACAAATGGGCCTTTTAATGGGTTGTCATGGGCAGTATTGATTTGAAAATATAAATTTTGATTCGGCTTTGCTTTTTTTGCCTGATTTTTTCGGATTTTAAAACAGAAAACTAAAATAATGAGTTACAACAATCTCCATAGTAATAATGTTCGTGTAAGGACGTATACAATGTTTAACAGTTAGAATTATGATTAAAATGTTGGTGGAAAATTGATTTTGTTCACATGGGAGTTGTCAACGAATCGCGATGAATGGGTTGATTGAAACACGGTATCAGACTTTCTGTGCACGCTACTGGATTTTGTGTGTGTCTCCGGTCTTCTCGAATAAACAAGATAAGGGATGTTTTCTCCGTTTCGCATAAACATGTTCGGAATTTGCTGTTTTTTTTTAAACAAGAAATTTTATTTTGCTGATGATAAATTTTTGATGTAGCTCCGAGATAAACATTAAAACTTACTATACTGCCTTTCTACAAGATTTCTTTTCTGATAGGGGGCTTATTTGCACACTGTACATTTTAATACAGCAGAGGGGCATTACACCTATATATGAAAACATCGGCATTTGTCCGCCATAGTTAGGAGGTGTCGAGCCGTCGCCAACAGCCAATTGTGAAGCTGTCCATTTCTTCGCCAACTAAACTCCAATCTAATCTCGTTTGCCACGGTAGCGAGAAGAGGATTCCAAACAAAGATTGGGGATGATGCCACCTCTTTTCATGTTAATAATAATAATACTGCATCAGGTAGATAGATGAGGGGGCCGGGCCCATTGGCATGCCCGCGCGGCGCCCAACCAAGGTCACTCGAGAGATGTCGATAATGATGCGCGCCCCGTGGGGGGGAGCAGTTGTGGAATGTGTGGCAGGTAAGGATGGGGAAAGTTTCTTGAGACGGGAAAAGTTTTTTTTTTTTATTGTAATTTATTATAAGCTTTTTCTTAACACCGATTTATTTTGTATTCACACACTGGAGACAGGATCTTCATGTTTTACAAATATACGTAGCTTCTTCAAAATCTATTATTTATTCTTCAAGAGAATTTTCAATATAATACCTTATAAAGAATTTTTAAATAAATAATTCGTTTTGGGACAGAGATGGAGCCTGAACGCGAGGGGGGGGGGGGGTAAAATTGTAAGCTCTCATAAAATTGAGAACCTCCGATGATTCTATATGTTACGGCCATCTTAAGATGGATACAGTGTCCATGCAGGCTTCCACAGTTTGTGGATAAATGACATAAAAATAGTATTTATTTTCGATGTAACTAGTATATTTCCAAAAATGCTACCACCAGATAAAATGCATTTGCTCTTAGTTCTTTTAGTTAGTAGCACATATTGCTCCTTGAATTTTTCATGTCATCTAATTTCGAACACCGATCATACTTCACATTGCTTGATGGATATCCGCAGGTAAAAACTGTAGTAAGGTATTCGCTTCCGTCGCATCTTACGAAAGATCCAATGAACATTGCCATTTCTGTGTGTGCGTCCAAAACAATCGCGCGAGTCACCCATAATTTCCCGCCTTTTGTGTTGACTGGAAATCAGTGCCCTTTTTTTGAATGTTCGCAGTGTGTGAGTGCAATTTTTTAAAAAAAGGATAGGAAAACCCCGCAGTATCACTTCCTTCCGGTTTTGCGGGGGAGTGTCATGAGAAGAGCTCTTTTCGGAGAGCCGGTGCGATGTGTTTAGATCCTTCTCAGACACCATCATAAAACTACAATTATGATCATATTTCGTAAGCATAGTTTTCAAACAAATGTGTATTTAAAAGTCATTTTTAAATAACTCTTTTTTTTTATTTTGAACTGATTACAATATTTGCTGAAGGCCTTTAACATTTGCAAGGTTTGAAAAAAACTCTATTTGAAAATTTCTATGTCATTACAAAGTATAATCTTGCATAATCAGACCTGTCAACCCTCTGGATTTAACTCGGCAATACAGGATTTTTGACTACTTTCTGAAATTCTGGTGTCATACGTACCAATCGCCTCAGTTCCCAGAATCATACTGAGTGACCTCAACATTTGTTATTTACCAATAAAAATCGCATCCAAAGCAAACAAAAAATTAGTATAAGACATAATTTAGCACACTCTGTTTACGAGAACAGGTGAAAGCAGCACAATGTTTTGTTAAATATCTACTTCCCACCCCTGGTATACAACCTTGTTTCTTGTCAGACGATTCGGATGTTTCCCCCCCCCCCCCCCCCTATTTAGCTCACCTTTTTTTTTTGTTACCCTGCAAAGAGTCGGTCTGTTTGGCTTTGACCCTCGCGTAGTCACTCGAATGCATACGGTTCATGTTCCCTTTGAAAGTGTAGAGGCACGATGACAAGGGTGTTTTCAGAAGGGAAAAAAAAGTTTATTCTTCATGTAGGAAACAACCTGGCGTTGATATCTACAATGGGACTTTTTATAGTGTAAACAGTATTTAGTGCATGGTTTAAAATTACTTTTTGTGTTAGGTCAGTGTAGTAATGTAAACATTGTGCATTTTCTGACGTATTCAGAAGACCCCTTCCGGGGCGTGAGCAGTTGAGGTGTTCGGGCTTCCCGTTCGCACGAATCTGTGTTTAAACAAAGCCCTTGCTTAGCTCTACACCTCAACCCAAGCTAAATAAAATTTTCCAGAATTTGCTTTTTTTTAAAAAACTACTTAATGGATATAAAATCGTTTTATTTTCTTTGTCCTGCCTAAACAAAACTTTTAAAAGGTTTATAGTAATTTTAATTCGATCTGTCACTGAAAATTCTTTTCAGCTGATAGATTTTCGATCTTTCTAGCCATTTCTCGTGTTATGAAACAATGGCAGAGATTTTGAAAAGCGCAGCTGTGCTTTCGATGAGTGCTCCATTGGTGGCATACTCGCGGAAAAGTTTATTCCAGTCGACGCAAACCATCGATGAATGTAAGCTAGTGATGGTGGGGAAAGCGTATGAACTTTATTTCCAACCCAATCTGAAATAATTGTCAAGATAATGAAGCACGCGGAACGACCAAAGAGTTCTATAGTAGGGTAGAGACTGAACCTACCAACCGCACCATGTACCAACACGGAGACAATATAGGGTGGCATGTGGGTCCCAATGGCCGAGCGGTTTGGATCGCTTGTGTTCAAGCTCTTTACGGAGGCTAGAAATAGACATTCGGAAATGTTCACTCACACCAAATCCACTCTATGTTTTAGGCAATAGCTATGTCTTACTTTGCGGCCATAAATTCGCCTAGGCCTACATGGCTCGGGCCCATTAGGGGCTCCATAATTGGCTTTAAACCCATACATTTTGCTTCCCATCCAAAAATGTATGGCCAAACTAATTCAAATTATTCAAATTTTTGCTTTTCTAAAAAATAAGCATAATGATAAATAAATATTATTAAATTTGATGATTGAGTTTAAAAGGTTGAACTATGACATTTTTTGTTAAAATATCAGTCCGAAAATTTTTCTTAAAAGTATCCGTGTCTTGAAATCCAACCTTTTATGGTCAGGCATGGAAGTTTGTGGATTTATTTACTGCTGTCGTTACCATGTGTTTATAGGCTCAGACCTATCTCATCTGACCAGTCTCTTGAAATGTTTTGTTTGGTCTGCTTTGGTGCGGAAATATTTATTTTCCACATCTTTTTTTTTGAAGTCTCGAATTTCATATACCTAAACCGACCTTAAGTTTGCAGTATACAAATGTTCTACGAGAAAAAGGGTAAATAGTTCTCATTTTTGAGTGCGAGAATCGAATACAAAAAGGCATTTCACATTCAATAAACAAATTTATTTGTTATTTCAAGACATAAATTTATTATTTTTATTAGTTTAGCTTCAGTTAGAGTGTTATTTTAATTATTTTTTTCCTTCGATTTTGACGTAACAGGGCGCACGAATATCAGGGTTGAAAGGAGCAGCCAATCAGAGTACGCGATTTTGCGGCGCCAGACGGGTTGTTTACCAAGATTCTTCCGCTCAGTACATTTCTCTGCTGCAAACTTAAGCTCGGTTTTGGTATAGCTGTTGTTTCAGTATAAGAAACACATTATTTTCATATTCCGACGCCGACTCTTAAGTTCCTCTGTCTGGTGCTCAGCCTGTTTCAAAACCTTTTTAGACACAATAATTTTTTTACACTACTTTTTCTAAGATTTATGTGGTTTTGCCTTTTAAGTATCATCTGACTAGAATTAGAAAGAAGTGGTTAGTGTCTTTTCTGAAGTAAGATAAGTTTTTCGTATAACAAGAACTACTATCTTACGAATATAATAACTATAATTGGTTTGGTGAGTACTAAAATTAGGTAACTAAAAATTTGACAAAAATTACTAAAATTAGGATTAAAAATTTGACAAAATATTTGTTATTATAAAGAATAATTCCATTAGGTATGGTGTACAACGTATTACAACTAGGTTCTAACTGTAGACAATTCACAGGTTCTGCACAAAGAGTGAAGGTTTATTCGAGTTTCTTCTAAACTGCTGAATTGTATTTGCCTTGTTGTAGTATTATTACTCTCATGAATTTTTTTTAATAATTGGCTCCTCGTACAATCCGAGTTTGATGCTTGGAGCCAAAGTGTACATGGCATATACTGCTACTGTCTGTTTATTCCTTTTCAGGAAGCAGAGTGAGCATCCGTCCATCCAAAGGGCATCCATTTCTGTAATACAAATTCATTCTAGTTGTTCTTCACTCTTGCCTTCGGAACAAATAAAGAAAAAACTCTCTCGTTAACCCATTGTTTATTTTGCATCATCGATTTTTTTATTAATAAATAATGGCTGTGGTTTGACGCTTCTTTGCCTGCGAGCCTCCTTTAATTACTACCGAATGCGAATTTCAGTCTCGTAATTGGCAACAGTTGTTTCCGCGTTTTTTCTTTATAACAACATCATCGTATGACGTATATAAAATAATAATGTAAAAATGAACAAACGAAGATAAAATATAGAGCTGTACATTAGTAAGTTTTTTTTCTTGCATGTGTAAATGACCATTCCTCGTAATTATTTTGAAGTTAAGGATTGCTCTGGGGACGTTATTACGGGAAACTTCACCATTGTGTTGCTATTATTTATTATCTTTCGTTAGTGTGATTTTATAAGGCTGATGAATTAATCTTGAAAAGTAATAACGTATGGATAGGTTTTTTCTTTTGTTCCATAAGAATGGGACTTATTTTGTAAGTTTAAAATTACTGGTTAGAATTTTAAAATTTAATTTCAAGTTGTTGTACTTTGAAGCAAGCGAGGGAAGCGAAAAAATAGCTGAACGTGTTTGGGCCGTCCCATCGGAAAAGGCATCCATGTTTCCGGAATACACTGTTTGACGCTGTAAGTTATGTTTAGTAGAGGGGTGGCAACCATTGACAACTTGCTACTAAAACAATTTAATTATTGCCATAAAATAGTTACACGTTAGCCAAGTCATGTTTACTGCTGCACCTCTCCTCCATAAGTGAGTGAGGGGGGTGACGTATACTGGTTGCAGGCAGCGAAGTGCGGCGCCTGTTTTTATACAGTAATTATTTAAGAAATGTCGCCTAATATAGCTTAAAATTTCGGCCCCTTTCTCTTTCACATCTTTATTTCAATTAGTTTTTGAGAATAATTCGTGAAAAAGTCTTCAGTATAACAGTCATCGATAACCAATGCACCAAACAGTGTTCCTCCCATATAGTCCAGGCAACGAAGGCTGAAAAAAGGGTCTAGAGGGAAAGTTTTGGAACACAATTTTTGCCTTCATAACTTTGTTTAGACTAGTTAGGAGGTAAACATATCAAAAGTCCCCGCCCCTAGCCCCTGTGCTAAAGGGGGGAGGGGGGGGGGGTTGAATGTTCCATTTTTCGGTTTTTCGCTTATATCTCGAAAACTATGAGTTCTAGCTATATAATTGTAATACACAAAATGAAAGCTGATTAAATTTGCTACAAGCTGCACCCCTCAAGTTTGTTTTCATCACACGCTGAAAGGCGCCGCCGCGGTGCACCACTTTCTGGATGATGTTTCTTCATCTGGAATTATGCACACATAAGAATCTTCCAAAATGTGAATGAATAAGGCTTCGACGGCTGCTCCAATACGAGTAACTGAGAAATATATATTAAAAAAAAAACAAGTTCGATCAGGTGTTGCGGACTGATTTCAGGTGCGTCGTCGTGTGGTGTGTCGACAGGTGTTATTAATAAATGATGACATAAACGTCGTGAGGATATTTCGCAAACTAGGGGCGTGGTTACTTTTAGAAGAAGGTGAAGATGAGCTATGTCTACGTTTCTTAAGTAGGATAAAAGGTCCAATGTCCAACAAGCCTGTCGGGGAATTTCCTTGACGCTTTTCAATGTGTTCCTTTTCCTTATGTAGTTAGTGTATCCGAAAACCTTCCTGCATAAGGACTTAATATGTATCCTTTTGCCGATTAAGGTTCAGATTCGAGGGGTTGGACACGAATAACGACTTTATAGCATCAAAACGGTGAAAGGGCGTATTCTAATCAGTATTTTTTCTTGTAGCTGGGCATGGAAACTTGTTTTATTAACTCGACAATTCTGCTAGGTAGATTATTGCATTTCGTTAGTTTTGATTGATGTCACCACTAAGTAAAGGAAATGCGATTACTTTGCCCATTTTGGAATGGCTATTTTTATCCTGTTTATTCTCTGTTAGGGGTTACTGGCCCCTTGGAAAATGATAGCCAGTTCGGACGGGTATTATTTAGGAAGCGAATACTGTCAAATTTCGTCCGAGCCGCCACATGCATTGGTATTCTTTTGAGGCAAACACCTAAAAATGGAACAAATTACTAAATATTATTTTCAAATCAACTAAGGAAACCCATTGAAAAAGTTTTTATTCGCAATTTTTCTTGTGTTAAATTACTAGTTTAGTGCTAGCAGACACTGATGTAGCGATTTTCAGTCAAGAGAGAAAGAAGCTGTCTTGCTTGGTCAGAGGGCCATTAAAAAGTCATGTTAGCCGCCTTAGAGACACGAGGTCGTGAAGGCAACCGAAACAGTTTCTTTTCAGAAAGGAAAAAAAAACGCACATCCGGCCATTTGTTTGCAAGCGAATCTGGTGTCAACTCCGTTGTTTTCTTTTGTCTTGCACTAGGTTACCGTGTAAAAAGAAACGGTGTGTCCACGCTTCGAGACATCAGCATTTGGAGCGTAGATCGGGCAGCAGGGAGGGGAAAAAAATCTATAAGGGATAATTTTCGTCGAATTTCTTTTATATAAAATGACGTTAAATACGTTTCTTTTATATAAAATCTTCTTACGGACGTAACGACGCTTCTTCGTCGATTATCTTTCTATCTTCTCTTCACTACAGTTCGCTGTTCTCTTTCAGAGGGCTAACGGTTAGCGATCCCTGCAATAAGGTGAACTTCTTTCAATACTTATCCACAACGAAATTAGGAAGAAGGTGCTTATTAAACACGTTATCATTATTGTCAAGTAAATACTACCCGATACCTGGTTTTTAAAACAAATCAATAATTTTTTGTTAAAAAAATAAAACCTTATGTCTTCAAAAGCCCTTTTTCCGAGTTTTTCCCACCGTGAGTTTCGAAATTAACAGGTTTGACGATAAAAATGACTTGATTTTCATCATTACTCAATAAACGAACATTCCTAACATTTTGCCATTAAATATTTTTTTTAAAAAATGACTCTGTGAACACCCAACTTTTCTGGCAAACAACCTTGTCTTTACAAACACATGCATTAAGCCGATTTAGTACGTCAACACCCCTTGTCGGCAAGTTTGAATAGAAATCTCGACTTTCCAAAGGATCGCGCGCGTAACCTGCAATTTTCCGCCCGCCAAAAAAAATCGAAAGAATGATGACCACGCTCAGATTACCGGGCGTGTGAACTGGGACGCGTTTCACTCGTCCTCTATCGGGTGCGTACGTTCTTCTATAAAGTTTAAATTCAATTGTGTCTATCCACAACCCACAACTAAAAGGTTAAAACCATGTATCAAAGAACTTCATCATAAAAATGACTTAATTAGGGGAAATAATCGTTGGGGGGGGGGGGGGGGGGTCCTGCGATATATACATAGTTCTAGAAAAAAAATACAGTGTAGTTAAATACTGTTCACCAAATTGTAGCCTGGATTTATTCCGATTATTTTTCTTTCGCTTAAAAATTAGCATTGACCCTATATCTGCAACGTGGACTTCATTGCGCTAAAAAAAGCATGATTGATACGAACATTAGGTTGTACTTTTAATTAACTCAGAATAGCCATTATTCAATCGTTTATTTTCGAAAATAGTAAATTGGGTGATGATATGCATATTAAAGTAGGAAGATGCCGCTTTTGTCCACCGACAACACTGATATGACTTGCGTCTTGTCAAGTTCAACACCCCCATTGTCCAGGTGCTAGACCCACACCCCGCGGGGGCTTCATTTTTTGAAAGATGCAAAGCACGCTGGATGATTAATTTCTCTTTTTATATTCAAAATGTCACTTTTTGATTCAGCTTGATGTCGGCGTGGCGCTTCGTCTTTTGAAGTGTGTCAATGGAGCGGTTGCTGACTTCTTCGTACCCCGAAGGTCGATTTTATTGAAACATATTTGGTTGATGTTCATTTCGGGTTGTCGGAAATTGTAGGGTGTGTATTGGGAGAGAGCAGTGACGCGTTTACGGATGTTGGGGCCATAGGCGGCTTCCGAATTTGGGGCCAATCGCCCCCCCCCCCCCCAACAGAAATTATAATTAAAAAAAATCTTGTAAATTGGGATTCTCCCCTTTTTCAGAACATGAAATGCTAGTTGCGCAATCGGGTCTGAAAAAAAAAATTAACTTTGCAATGTTACAAGAGTCACACTTGTATAGTTCGGTAATAGGGACGCAAAGAATTGACAATTCGGCGGTCAATTATTATGTTTGTATGTAAACAGTTGTAAGAGTAAGTCTAGGTATTTGTTATTAATTTTGAAATTTGGGGGCCCTCGCAATCGTGGGGCCACAGGCGGCCGCCTCTAACGCCTATTGGTAAACGCGTCGCTGGGAGAGAGTGGTTTAAATGGACGACGTTGGGTCTTTAAGAAGTTACCTTGTAAACCCCCAGACGAATTGTACAAATCCAATAAGGCGTGAGTGCCGCGTACTATATTCCTGTAAGGTTGTGATTGGTGTAGTCGGTCTTATAACTTGAACACTTTTCATTATCGTAAGCTTTTTGTCACCCTCGTGTAGTTCTGATAATTCAACCAAACTATCATTTTCCTTTCCTCAGACTCCCCATCTACTTGCTAAGCGTTGAAGAATCGCACCTGGGAGCTCTCGGTGTCGTACCCAATTTCCAGCGTGGGGTCATTAAATCTTTCTTAAATTTCAGTTGTGCTCATTTCTATGAGCTTCATTGGATCGGGTCAGAATCATAATTATTTATCAGTTTCGTTTGATTTTATGATAAAAGTCTTTAGTTGTTAATTAATCAATGAATTTCCTTCGGGTGGAATTCCGCCAGGTCCTACGCCACACTGACAGAAGGTAAAGCACTAAAATCACAATTCAGAGCATGGGTGGTCCATTTTTTGATTCGTTAATTGCCCACCAAGTGTCATCTCATTGACAGGCACGCACGGAGGACGCTCTTGTACGAAGTAGCTTCCTATTCAAAAAGGAAATCTTGATATTTTCGATTGGATTTATTTCGCTTCATAAGTTGATGGAGGGGGATTAAAATATTGGCATGCGAGATAGATCTGACGCCTTAAATATGAATTGTTAATTAAATATGAGTCGTTATTTTATTCTTTAGCAAACAATAACAAAGTATGTCTTCATTAGGTTTTTTCATTCATACTGATGGTGATAGCCTATCTTTTTTTTTGACATCTTTCTTTGTCGTGGCTGAGGGATGAATATTTCAGTTCAAGTGAAAGTACTAATGTTCACAACTACAAGGGAAAAGAAGAATCGCGGAATTTTGTTTACGAAGGAGAGTACGTTAATTAAATAATCCGCCTAAGATTGTCCTCCTCTGAAACGGTACAACGAGTTTGTTTTGCATCATTCCACAGTACCCAATCAAAGTCCACTCTACGAATGATTTAGACGAGTTTCACAATTAGTATTCTGAGTTCCCATATACTTTTACTTCAAATACGTTGTTGTAGCATAAGATTGAAAATCGCTTTCCATTGTTTTAATTGATATTTGATAGAGTGCAAAATAAAAAGCTATATATTTTCCTTGCTGAGTATATTTTAACCTTTTACTGATTATACTAGCATACAATAAGTTAGTGTTCGATATCGACTATTGTTAATTAATGAACCATGTTTAAATTATCTCTGGGATGTTTAAGGACAACGAACTTTTCAATTTCAAGATCCTTATCGGTACAATTTGAATTTTTTGAACAGCTATTTTTTTCTTTTCTTACTCCATTTTGCGCTAATTAGATGGTAGTGTTCATCCTGAATCGACTTTTCTGTCCCAGATTTTATCGAAAGGAAAAGGGATTTCTCGCCCTTTCGATTGAATTACACTAACTAAACGGGTTTGATTAACGTGTGGAAAGAGTAATAAATCAAATAAAAATTAATATTTAAATTTTGTTATTGATTTTACGATACACACGTGTTACTGTTTTCGTTATTCATTGTCTGTCCACTAGGTGTTACTTCTTCTTACTTTCTTCGATGGTTACATGACTGGTGCAACTCCCCGACCTCCCTATATATATGTAACGAAAAGTTTCGGCTGTCTTCTGTGTGCTTTGTAAGTTTTCGGTGAGCTTTGTAGCTTTTTTGCCAAACTAACACCATACATATTCGGTGTAACATTGTTGCACTGGAAATAGCCTTCACATCCGAATCTTATGTCATGTTTGTTGTATCTATTTCTTATGTTTGTCTTCTCTCTCTTTTCGGGTAAGATAATTTCCTTGACATCTCCTTCCGAGTGGTAGGATTTTTTCCCTCCTCTCTTCCCTTCTGATTCCCACTCACCTTGGCACACATCAAATTGGGAAAAAATGCACTTCAATCTCGTATCCAAAATAAATCCCCTCTTTAATGAATTCCACGCTTTGGTAATTATTATTGAGAAGCGCGCTAATGGTGGAGTTTGGGAAAACGATGCGTTCTCTTCTTATACCCGTTGTTTCGAAATGAACAAAAAACGAATGTTCTCTGGTTATTTTAAAATGTAAAGCAAACATAACGTGTAACGACAATGTCTTTTTTAAAAAATAGGTTAAAAAATGATGAAACAATCGTACCTTACGCAACGCTTGAACGCCGATGTTCGAGGGCTTAGTTTGACGCTGCTTTACATCAATTCATTGCCACGCGATGACTTGGTTTGAACGTCTTTACTTATAGTTATGCGGTTTCAAATCGCTCATTGTTGGATTGCACAAACGGGCAATTTAAAAAATCGGTACTTTGCACGTAAATCTAGTTTTGACGAAAACAAGTGTTGACTTCTGATAATTATATATACTTTGCCTATAAACTTCTACTAACAAAATCGCACTTTAGTGATTGCTTTATTAATTTTCACTTGAAGTACTGATTGTGTCGTAAGAAGTGGAAGCTTTTAAAGGCTATGTCCGTTAGTCGGTCCGTCATCCACTATCATAGTCCGAATGACAAGACAACTGTAGTAATCCGTCAAATTAAAGGCATCGGAACAAGAAGTCATTGAAAATCTCAGAAAAAAATTCTTTAAATTTTAAAGTGTTTAAATGGGCTTGTTTCAACACTTTGTCAAAGAAAACAAAACAACCAATGAAATCGATGTATGGAGATTGTGACATCGTGAGAAATTATCCCATTATTTAAAAAAAGTACCAATAAGTAATAAATGTGAGTTTTCGTCATCCTCGTTATATTGCTTCTTCCGCCATCTTGAAAAAACGTTCAAAATTCCGCCCATTTTTTAGTTTTTGGTCTATAACTTTTCTCCTACGCATTTTTAAATCGAAATTTTCGACACAAAGTTGTAGAAAACAAAATTTTCTTCAAAATCTGTATCAAAAAGTGTATTTCTACGACGAACAAATAAAGAGCTAAGAAGCAGCAAAAAGGGTGTAAAATAGACTGCTTTCGAAATATTTTTTTTTTACTTTCCCCCGACTTTCTATCGCCGTAACTCACATAAGATTTCATTTTAGTAATAAAATAGGATTTTACAAATCGTATGAAATTTGATTTCCTATAAAATACACCCTATCAAAAAATAAGTTTCTTATAGGGTCAAGCGGGGTAAGTGTGATAGGGTTTCTGCATTTTTCATTAAGAAAATTCGTTCTCTGCTTCAAGTAAATTTCAAATCCTAAATTTGGTAGTGAATTATTATAAGAAACATACATATGTAGAGAAAAAATTATATGTTTGAATTCCAATTTTAAGTGTACAAAATTTGCATTTCAAAATCCATTGCTGTATATCACACTTACCCCACATAGGGAAAATAATGTAATAAAATAGCATATTCAAAAGCTCAAAACTTTCTTTAAACAAAAAATAAGGTCAATATTTCTTTTTAGTTTAATTATAAGTGGTCTAATGTTATATATTGCAAACTTTCAGATTTTTAGAATGATTTCCAAAGTTACAAGAGCTGTTTATCACACTTACCCCCAATCACACTTACCCCACTTGACCCTAGATTGCATGAAGAAAGGTTTTATTTACGGAAACACACAAAAAAAGCTATCTTCACACGACGATGCAATGTTTTATTTTCCAACCTATAGCTCTTTCAATTTGTATTTTTCAGTATTTTTGTGAATACAAAACTTGTAGAAAATAATTTGTTCTATAAAATGGTTCTTTTGTGTGTTCCATACGATGAAATGTAACGGAGCTACATAGTGGCAAAAAAAATGGCTTAAAATCTTGATTTTCGCCAAGAGTTTTTTACAACCAAGATTTTTTTATTATTTGGATTTTAAGTGGTAAAAAAAAACTCCTGGCGAAAATCCAGATTTTACGCCATTATAGGAAATTAAATTTGCTACGATTTTTAAAATCCTATTTTATTGCTAAAATGAAGTCTTATGTGAGTTACGGTGATATAAAGTCGTGGGAAAGTAAAAAAAATCGAAGCAGTCGATTTTACACCCCTTTTGCTGCTTCTTAGCTCTTTAACTGCGTGTCGTAGAAAAACACTTTTGATACCAATTTTGAAGAAAATTTTGTTTTCTACAACTTTGTGTTGAAAAGTTCGATTTTAAAATGCTTAGGAGAAAAGTTGTGGGCCAAAAAATGGGCGACATTTCGAATGTTTTTTCAAGATAGCGGAAAGAGCAATAGAACGAGGATGACGAAAACTCGCATTAATTACTACTTCTTAGAGGTCATTCACGAAATATAAAAAAATCAGCGATACCGGACCTTTTGTGTGGTAAACCCCTGAGTCTTTATTCACTGGACTATATTATTGAATAATTATTGGGGGGGGGGGGGGTTGATTAAAAAAAGTCATTCGGTAATAGTCATTCAAAAGTCGGCTAAAATAGTATTACTTTTTAATTACACGTTTATTAAACAATTAACTGCTGTGTTTGGACCCTTTTTATACGCATTGGAATTTTGTGCCAGTTTCTGTTATAAACATACTTTTTATTTATTGCTTTTTTTCCTGGCAAGAAGAGTCTAGAATAGTGTGACATTCTGCCGTGGAATGTCCTTATCAGTGGTTTACTGCCCATCCTTTGAAAATTTTAAAAACGGCCAATCCAATGTGTATCAAGAACTTGTATAATTGTTTTCCTTAAATATCTCCGTGCGAGGGTTAATTTACTTCTCGTTCTGAGTGACAGGTGCCGAAAACACTCTGCTCTGGGGTGGAGTAAATTTGTGTTTTTCAATTAGGAAATGTTTTTCAAATCATAATATTACCTTGTGTTTTTTGGATAAGTTCAAGTTAAATGTTGGCTTGCTTAGATTTAAAAATCTTCATTGCGTTTCTTTTTTTGTTGCTATATACATTCTTCCTTGGGCTTGCTTTTGTTTGAAGGTTAATCAGGTGGTTTGATTGATGACTTCTTTCCAATATCGCTATGAATGCTCTTAGTTTTGTGAGTGCCATAGCTGATGATTTGTTGCCTTTACATCGTATTTATATTGTTCATGATTCATAAATATTAGTATAAAAATAGTTTTGTTCGTCGATTTTAAATTACAAATACAAAAATTGACGATCAACAACAGGCCAGAGACCAGGAAAACTCAGGATTCTTCTGGAATTATTTTATTTTAATTGTTTTCCAATTTGAGTTTTTTTTTCCTCGAATGAGACTGCGTCTGGCTTTGCAGTATCTGCAAATTCTCCGAAACGAACCCGCTATCTTGTGGTTCTGAAACGAAGCATAGACGCTACCTCCAAGTCAGCTTGAATCTAGTGGTGCGTTGTAAATAATAATTAAAACGATTGGACTTCGGTCTAAAATAAATGAACTCTCGAAAAAAAGCGTGATTTTTTTCCTTTTTTAGTTTCCCAAGTGACTGCACGGTCCGCGGTATTCCCAAGTGTTCGATAAAGACCCCTCTTTCGTGCACATCCGCAGTGCTTATTGAAAAATGGGAAACTTAACCACCTGCGACTAATCGGGTGAGGGGCAGGCAGACATCTCAGTTCGATAATACATAAGTTTTGCGCATTTATGATGTATTGTTTTTAGTCTGTGGTATGTATTAAAAGTGCGTAACGATATTAAAAACAATTTTGTTTCGAATGTTGTATGATTGTATTAATCTGGCCTGTGTTGTGGTATAATTTAGAAAAATTGAAGTCTGTCAGTGAAATATTCTTGTAAAGAGTGAGAAATAAAAGTAGAGAAAAAGAAAAATTAGTAGTTTAGTAAAGAAAAAATAGTTAGAAAATTAACGAGGATGCTTAATATATTTTTGGTATTTTTAAGTTTTTCATGGGAACGTCTAGTAAACTACCACCAACTTATAAAACAATCGTGATCAACCGGTTCATTTGGAAATTAGATGTTGGCAAATGTATTTAAAAGCGATCCATAAACAAAAGCTTTTAGACTTGACATAAATTATTGCAATTATGATAACCTTACGACATTAATTACTTCTAATTATTCATTGTGACAAATATGGAGGCTATGCCATTTCTTCACCGGAATAGATTTTAGTTCTGCCACGCAGTTCAGACATTTTTCATTAACCTTGCCACGCAATGATTGATATGATAACTAATTGCTTTTGTCATCGGAGCAGTGAGTGCAAGTGCGTTACGCGTGACTGGATCCGTCTTTGTTTCTTGTGAGCGAGAGAAAGTGGGGCTCGCTTTTACTCGCAGACTTGTCACGCAGGATATCTTCTAAAGTCTGTCCTATTCATCCTATAAATGGTTTGATCTAGACAAACATAAAATACCATGCATATGCAGGACCTGATCTATGATAAGGCCTTGGGCCTCCAAGTTTTCATTTCTAAAATGCTAAATACTGTAGATCCCTAAAATTTCAGTAATTTTTTTAATTTTCTGAGACCCCTCTTAGTTTTTAGCTTGACTTTTTGACCTTTTCTTTTTTAATTTGCCCTTTTCTCTTTTGTGATATATTGGCAATTGAGAGCTACCCTTTGGGTACTCTATTTTAAAAATTAGATCTCTATTTCTGAAATGTATGTATGTTTAATTCTGGTTCAATTATTGCTAGTCACCTCATGTAGAAAGGACCATGATTACATTGTTTACAAAGCAAAATGTCTCTGAACGTTTTTAACTTCTTTGAAGTCAAATATTGACATTCAATCCGTATGCCCCCACATGCGGCGGGATGTATGTGAAGTGCAACCTTGTTCAGCAGAGACAATGATCCAACAAAGAAGCTAACATCCCCCAGGGCGCATCTCTCACTCCCGTTAACCCTTTCTTTCGTCGGTCGTTGACATGACAGGTGTCTGCTTCTTTTTGGGAACTGCATTTTCAGAAGGAAAGGGACGCAACTCATAATATTTGTAATGAGAGAAAGGAATTATTGGGAATAAACCCTGCCTCGCCGTATCATTTTTTAACGATTCCAACAGCTTCACAAATTTTATATTTAAGATTTCACACGGACATTTGTTTTAGAGTCCAAAATATGCAAATAATGCAAGTGGATCATTGAAAAAGGTTGTTAAATCTTAAAACACAACGTTGTTGGTGTTGTCACATCTCTGAACCCAGATTTAAATAATCAGTTAAACATCGCAGCTCAACCAAAATGAACAAGAAAAGAACGGCAGGAGGAAATCGTTCAGGTGTCCAGCGAGGGAGTGTTTGGTTTGTCTTGCTCCTGACTGTTCATGCTTTTCAATCTTTTCAGCAATCTATCATCAACGATATCAGAGAAATTTTCTTATTAATTCAAATCGAATATCATTTGTGTCGATATTGCAGTCACTGTTAACTGAGCCCTAGTATAGTGACGGCGAAGAACAACGAACTTTCAACCGCTTTGGTGCCGCTTATTTGTCCTAAAAACCACTAAACTGTCTAGGACGTTGAAATAAAGTGTTCATTGACTCTCCAAAACTATGGCTTGTCGCCACTCTTCTGTAAATATTAATTCAATATTGAGGGACTCTAGTCGGTATGGGTGCCCAAAGAGTTAGTCCAATCTGGCTCTGAGGCCCGCAAATGGTGTTTGGGCATTTGCAGGCGATTATCTTCGGGCATTCTCTTTCGGAGGGTGTGGCAGCGAGATCTTATTTGTCGGATTGTCTTCGCTTCGTTTCGTAAATGCCGATTAGGCGCTGATGGGCGAAGAAAAGAAGAAAAAAACTCTCCCTATTGTTTGCGGATGGAATGAAAACTGCTTGGTTGACCGCGCTTGCGTTTCTTCTATGTTTGGATTGCATTAATAAAAGTTTATCTTTTTTTGTCTCTCTTAAAATACGATTGTGGAATATACTTTTTACTACTTATGCATTAGTTATTACCATCGTTTCAGAGAAATAAAATTCGTACCCAGCACAACCAGAAGAGCTCTTTTAGGGAGCAGTGCAAATCATAACTCTAAATTCTACTTAACTATCTCTTATTGTGCATATTCTAAGTAATTTTTATTATTAGTTTAATCTTTTTTCATTTACATTCCAGAGATAGGTGCCAATAGCGCCGAGTCCGGTTATTGCGCAAATATCCAAATTCGTAATTTTTTAAAAACTATTTATCATTCAATATTACACTCTTATCTTCTATACTCTTTTGCACAAAGTAGTCAAGTTAAAGATACGAAATTTATTATTTAAAATTTTTTTTTTGTAATGATTCTTGAATATTTGGACTTGGAGCTATACTTCCTCTGATCTCAACCATTGACACTTCGTATTTAACTTCCAGCCAAAGAGTAAACTTTATCATGTTTGTTATTTAACCCTTTGATGGTTGTTGAACTTGTGCAGGGTGTAACACAGATTGTTCTCAAACAACATGTTTTATTTTATTCTACCCCAAACATGGGTGGAAAGTGGTTGTTTTGTAGCTCGGTGAGTCACAGGAAGTTTTTACGATTATTACCTTACCTAGGTAGCCAATGTTCGGGTGGTTGTTTCATATGTTCTTTCGTCGTTTTTGTATCGCATGTTTCATTAACCTCATAAGAATCTTAGGTGAAGATCGCAAACTCTGTGCTACGATGTTTTATTTTTTTTAAAAATCATAGTTTAACCACTGTTGATAATTAGTTCCCCAAATTGTAGTATTTATTAAATATTTAGCTATCGCTGCTTTAAAAGTGTGACAGTTGTAACCTGCCACTGCCACCAGTTGGGCGACCTCTCGTGAAATCCGACTCTGTGGTATGACCCGAGCCACCCGTTGAACTAGGCGTGCCCTTCCCGACGCCTACAAGTAACTATTAACTTTTAAATTGTTTGTTTTTACTCGAATATCTTTGTGCTTCGTGCTGAAATTTGTGGTGGAATTAGCGGTCCTCATTTCAGTCATTGCTCTGGAGTGGAATCAATTTCTTTCACTCAAATGAACTCCGCGTTTCGCACATTTTACTCAATCCTTATCCCCTCTCACGCAGACAGATAAGAGGGATTTTCTCCTCTGCTTCGAGACCGGAGCTATTTGCAAATAAAGTAAAATACTGGGATTGCCATGCCACTCGTTGAGTTAAGCACTCCATTTAAAGGGCTGATCTTTTACATAAGAACCTGTCTTATTTTCCACCAATTGTAGGGGATTTTATGCAAATTATGTGAATTATAAAATCTTTGGAAATAAAAAGTAGAAGACATCAGTTCTAGGAAATAGATGAATTAATTTTTTATATTTATATCTTAAACGTTAGCGTTCGATTTTGGTTTAGGCATCATCGACAATTATCCAGGGAAACATACTCAAAAATGTCTGTAAAGGGAGCCAAAAAAATATTTATGCCTATAGTCCGTGATATCCCTATAGGCCTGGTACGGAACCCTATAAACAGCTGCTCTAGTTACATAGTTTTACAAGTCTGTAATAATGGTAGGACTTGTATATAATTTACAACCAACTAGATTTTTTTTAGCGTTTACAATGCAATAAAAATTAGGATAGGTCAAATATTTTTTTCCTCTACTTTACATGAAATGGCAATAAAATTTTACTAATTTCCGATTTATTTGTAAGAAGACCGACTGAAAAAAATTCAGATTTATTTCAACTCTGATTTCTACCCTTTGGCTATTCGCTAATCGGGCCCATTCTTGAAAATTAAGTTAAAGACAAATGAGTAAAATTGAATCTGTTGCTTGATTCGTAACCTTTCTTATTTTGTATACTTTTTAAATGAAATAAACGCTGCATACATAAGAGTTTTTATTTAACTTGCTGCTCAGAAAGACGCGACCTCGTCACCCTGTATACCGTTTGAACTCTTTTCAACTGTTTGCTCTCATCCGGTTCCGTTTGTTTTTTGCTTCGATATTCGTGTGGACACAGACAGAATTTAGGTGCCAAAACAAAAACTTAAAGTCGTGGTTGAACTTTAAATTCAGCAGAGAACTTGCAATAAAAGACAATTTTCTTATTAAAAGTGACCTTGGTTATTTTTTTGAAGTTTATAAAATGCTTATCAATGAAATAAGGAAAAAAAATCGACGTTGATTAAGATATAACTTGGAAACGCCTATTTATTTGACGATATGATGCTATTTGCTTTAGAAGAAAACTGAAATGCGAGTTCCAAATTAAAATGAAAATTTGTGGTGTTTAGTCCAGAGCGGACCTTTTTTTTCTATGACTGGTTTGTGCTTATGTAGCAGCCGACATTTCGAATTTGCCGGACCAGAAAAAAAAGTCTGAATTATTATGATTTTCTCTTCCTTCGACGTGGATCAACCAAGCGTGCGAGATGCCGGCCCTCCTTTCCCATGGCTGCAAATTCTCAGAAATCTGTCTTCTCGTGTGTTTCGCAAGACATTTTATGTCGCCTTTGTCCGTCCATCCTCGATTTTGTCGGGCTAAAATACAAGAAAAGGGTGCATTTTAGGTTTCCCCTTCCTACGGTAACTGCAGATAGAGAGCCTAAATATTAATTTATCGAGCCACTCTAACTGCAGAGGATGCAAGGAGTGGTGGTCTTGGGAAATCGGCTTTGGGGTCATGCCACAGGTCCATCCTATAAACAGAAAAAAAAAATCCCAATAAATAACACCGTGTATATATAAGAGACTGGTGAACGTAAAATTTTTTGTGGTCTTGAGAAGGCCTGCGATGTCAGTATATAAGGTTGTATTTAGGTGTGCAGAATGACGATGCCCGTCGCCAATAGCCGTCGTCGTGTAGCTTCAGGCAAAGTTTATTATGCTCACAGACATCCGGACATCCCCTACGTTGGGTTCCTATCGAGCTAAGGATTTCATTATTATTTTGACCACTAAACACATGTTTTTTCTTTAAAGTTTCACATCGAAATTGCATAATTCCGCAATTTGTTTTTCTGTAAGTATAAGCAAAAACTAGCGAATGTTGTCTCCTGTCATATTCATTTGGGTCGCGAGTGGCCAAAAGGTCATCTTCTTGACTAAAAAACGAATAAAGCAACAAAAAATTGAATGGAATAGCAACGCGAATGTCCTCTCACGGCGACCACATCAGAAGGATATTTGAATGCAGGGACGGCCTTTGAATGTGCAGTGCTGAAGTGTGGGTTGATGCCCATGAGCATGCAAATGACGCGCACAAATTCTTGCTTTTCTTTGGTGCTTTCGTGTTTTCCTTTATATTCATGCATTTGAAGTTAAAACAGAAATTGGGACCTCGAAACCACATTTTACGTTTTATTTGGCAACTTGGACCTGTTGGATGTGAAAATAAATATTCAAACAATGGAAATTATGGAAGTTTTCATTCCATCATTTCTTTTACATAATTAATGACCGTCTATAGCTAGTTGGAACATAATATTGTGAAATATTATTTTTTAAAGTCAATGTAAAGTAAAAAAAATCCCATTTGGCAATTTTTTGGTGGTAATTTAACGCGTTTTCGCACCGACAAATAATATATTAAATAATAAATAGTAAAAAAATTATTTTGTGCGTCATAAATCAGTTTGAAATAACATCAAATATATTTCAGAAAGATTCTTTAATTGTATGTTGATATGAAATGTTTTGCTTCGATTTAAAATCGTGAAATATTATATTTATTCTTTCAAACATTAATTTATTGAGCGATAAGATAGAAAATTATTGAATTTTTCGAAGTAAGATTTAAAAAAAAAAGAACTTGCCAAATTTAGCAAGTCAATGTTTATTATAGAATTAATACTGTGATTGATGCGTTTTTTCCTGTTGAACTTAAATGTTGCGTTGAAGCGACAGATTCTGTTCCAAATCTACTTGGTTTTTTTTTAAATATCAAGCGAGCTTTACCAGCCGAATGAACCCGTATCTTCCGAGTTAAACAAGGACTTTGTACATTGTTCCTCTGAGGTACTTCAAGATTTTAATAAAAGGATCGTGTCTACCCTTTGTTGATGTGACAGCAGAGTGATAACATTCAAATGAAGATACGTCCGTGCGATTTAAAAGGATGCTACTTGTGGCGAAAGATAGGCTCGAGAATTGAGGCTGTTTACGTACAAGTTGCATATGCACTTGGTAAACAATTTAAGACCTAAGATAGGAGCTGAGTATTTTATTAAACCGAGTTTATCTAGACTTATAGCGTGATAAGCGTCAAATTTGTTCTTTTTTTCGTGCTGTTGGTTACCATAATTTAAGTGACTGAGTTCAAGTCATTAACGACAATTGGCAATAAAATTTGCTATGTGGAAACAGGCTTCTGCTTATAAGTTTATCTAAATAAACGAGATAAAAAAAAATACTATGGTACTGACCAAGTTATGTAGGTCATACGAAGTTACACTGAAAATATATTTTAAAAACGTACAGTTGATATTTGTATTCGATAAGGAAGGGAAGAATGGTATTTACTAATGCGTGTTTAGTAGATGAAGTTTTGATTAATTCATATATGTCCAGAAATAAAATAATTAAAAAAAAGTTGACTACGTTGCATTTCGACCGTTAACGACAGTGATCACTTGGACAAAAATTAAAATTTACACTGTACTACGCGATTGGTTTCGTAATTCGTTAAATGCTTTTCTTGGTCGTTAATAAATAACAGCTATAGAAAGGAGCTGAAGGTTGTTGCTTTTTATTCGCCGTGTACGATGAGAAGTTGGGGACAAGAGGACACTCGGGTCACGCGCGATAACCATCGCATTCGCACCATGTTCTTTAATATGTATTGTTTGTGAGATAATGTGGCCTTTTTTGCGTTATTAAATCCGGAAAGGTGTGTTGCATGGAAATTATATTGCGCGTGTGCGGAATTCAATTAACTTGTTTTAACGGTTCTTTTATTAAAAATTGTATGTATTGTGTATTTTGCACATAGAGGCAAATGGCAATAAAGCATTATACTTTCTAATGTAGTCCTTCAACAAGAACATATTTCTCTAGTTCCTCCAAAATATTTCCAGATTACTAAAAATGATGTCTTGTAAATTTTGAAAATTTTCTATTTTGTACTGAACTTTTTATGTTTGTTATTTTTAATCTCCACACTCTAAAAAAATATCTGTAAGGTTACTAAGAATTATCTAGGAAACTCAGCTTCCATAAGTTTTTTTAGTAATGTTACATAAGAAATATGTGTATATATTACTAATTAAGGCTTAGTAAGTTATGCTAAGAAAACTGTAGTAGATTTGCAAGGGATTTTCTTGTATGTTTACAAAGAGACTGGTAGATAGTAAACTGGTTACAAAAGTTTAAAACCAGAGGGCACCACTATTTTTTCTGTTAGTCAGGTTTTATATCGAATTTCCAGAGAAGGAGTAAGGACCGAACCCAAGATCCTCGGTATCCGCATGTCTCGCAACGTAGAACTGCGCGTTAGTCCTCGCTGCTATCGGGGACTTGCATTTTTTGATTGCGTGTAAATAAAGAGATTAAAATCTTGATCGTTAAAGGAGTTTTATGTTATTAAGAAATTTTAAGATTCATTTTTTTGGGGGGGGGGGATGTGAAGTTTTCGAAATAATTTAACGTAATTTTTGTATACTAAAATAAAAAAACCCACGTTTTTAGGTTTTTTATTGTTGCGATATCGATTCGTCATAATCTCTAGAAAAGATAGCCAGGGGGCGCTGTAAGCGTTACATTAATTTACTTAGAATTGCTTAGTATTACTACAGTAGTTTCTTTAGGTTACAGATGATTTTCTAGTAAATGGTGAAAATCTGTAAAGTTACTAAGTAATCGTTAGTAAATTCAAGCCAGATTTTTTACAGTGCATGGCGAGTAGGTGTCTCATAAAACTCTTAACATCGTATAACGCTTGATATAAGAGCGGTTTTCACCTTTTTCACATACATTTGCTTGGAGTAATTTAAAAAACAAAAAACGGTGTTATGACACTTAGCATGTGACAATATATATTTTTTGTTTGTTTTCAGGCCACTCGGAAGGTGTCATGCTGCGGCTACCTGTTCGTCGCCCCCGACTGGGACTTCTCTCTGCCTGCGAACAGGAACAAGGTGGGATTACTATAGAGTTTTTATTCTTTTAAAATTTATATTAGGTTCCAATGTTTCCGTGGCTTGGTTGTCTTTGGACTGTTCGTTTGACAAATATTTTTGATGTGGAAATCAAAATATGTCTATAAAAAAAGTTATTAATACTCTTCAACTTTCGCGAATATGTTGATTTTAGTAATTCAAAATAGGCATATAAACAGATATTTGACTTTAGATGAGAACTAAGGAGATTTGGTACACCTGTCTTGAATCGAGTATTTGGGGAAGGGGACCTGGTTGAACTACCTCCCGCTTTCTCAGCGGTGCGTCCGAAATGGGACCCTGCACTCTAAAAAAATATCTGTAAGGTTACTAAGAATTCTCTAGGAAACTCAGCTTCCATAAGTTTTTTTAGTAGTGTTACATAAGAAATATGTGTATATATTACTAATTAAAGCTTAGTAAGTTATACTAAGAAAAATTAGTAGATTTTACAGGGGATTTTCTTGTATGTTTACAAAGAAACTGGTAGTAAACTGGTTACAAAAGTTTAAAACCAGAGGGCGCCACTAATTTTTCTGTTAGTCAGGTTTTATTTCGAACTTCCCGAGGACAGAACCCAAGATTATCGGGATCCGTGGAACAGCGCGTTAGTCCTCTCTGCTATCGGGGACTTGCATTTTGGTTGCGTGTAAATAAAGAGGTTAAAATCTTGATCGTTAAAGGCGTTTTATGTTATTGATTAAGAAATTTTAAGATTCATTTTTTTTTCGGATATGAAGTTTTCGAAATAATTTAACGTAGTTTTTATATACTAAAATAAAAAAAAACACGTTTTTAGGTTTTTTATCGTTGCGATATCGATTCGTCATAATCTCTAGAAAAGATAGCCAGGGGGCGCTGTAAGCGTTACATCAATTTACTTAGTATTGTTTAGTATTACTACAGTAGTTTCTTTAGGTTACAGATGATTTTCTAGTAAATGGTGAAAACCTGTAAAGTTACTAAGTAATCGTTAGTAAATTCAAGCCAAATTTTTTACAGTGTGATGCCTTTTTAAAGTTCTTCAACTTTTAGGCATTGTGTATGACTTCAAAAGAACAAAAAACTTCGCCGTCGATATGTGTTAGATAGACTAAGTTCTGATTTTTATGTGGCATAATTCCCCCCAAAAGACGGATTGCAAGATTATAATATTGGTGGCATTCTAATTTATTTAATATGTTTACTTACTCTTCACTATCAAATGAATTTAGGCTGTTTGTGATATCAGTATTGAAGAATATTCTGCGTTGAAATCTCAATCCTTGTGCTTTGAAGTTTCGTGGTTATTGCCGACTTTTAGACTTACGCAACAAAGTTGTACATTATGAAACCCAAATACATTTGTGCTACATTAAGCCCGAGTATGCTCCAAAGAAAAGAAGAAAATATCCTGATGTGTTTCTATTTTCAATAATGATAGCCATGCAGTGCCAAGAAAGATTAATGGCAACATGAGCATTTATTACATCACTGCTAGTTCGTTTTCCTTATAAATGTCGCCGGGGCCCCTCTTATTTCAATTAAGGGGATATTTAGAAGACCATTATACTAGTGCGAAAAAAGAAATTGCCCTTTTTGATCGATGAACTCTTCCCTGTTTTCCAGTAACTATTCCTCTTTCCCGGCCCCTTCACTAGTTTCGAAATGAAAGAAATTAAATGAGGCATGTTAATGCTTTGCTTGTTGCAAAGTACGGAAAGGAGCACGTTGCCCCTGTCGTTTTTTAAGCGTTTGGAAGAATACTCGGTATACTTTCACATGGTTTTTAAAAATTATATTTGATAATTTTTTTTATGTTTTATGCGATCATGTTTCATTACAATTACCCACGTCGTTTGAGTTACTTATCTATGGGCCAAGTTCGCTTGAATAAGTAATTCAGATGTGTTCATTTTATTCAGAAAACTTATCTTGAAAACTGAAATCTGTTAGTAATGGAAAAGGCCGTTTCTGCGACAGGTTAATAAATAGTATAGTAATTTAACCTTATTAAAAGCATTATCTATTCTATGATGAACTTTTTATCTAAAATTAATGCTCCGATACTGCGTACTAAACGTTATTTTATTATGCGTAAAAGTTCAAATCAACGGATTTCTTAGTTTAATGTTTAAGATACCAATAAATAAACATTCTTATGCATATCAACTCCTGTTTTGTCACATATTTTAGCTAAAATGCTCCAGATTAAACTGAAGATTCCGTTCGGTACAAATGTCTATGAGAAATCCCCAATATCCATGTTGGTTCTTCACGAGCCGGTCTTCTGTATCAGCGATGAACTGTGGCGTCACACTAAGCAAGACAATGGCCAAATCTGTGCGTACAATTGACAACTACAGTAATAAATAAGCGAAAAATATTATTAGGAAGTTAGGTTTCTTAAGTCTAATAAGTAAAATAACAAGTTTTTGTGAATTATAAAAAAAAATACACTGACGCTTGTAGATGTAAAAAGCTGTTTCAAAAAACGCTGTGACTTTTTCTTGAAGATCTTAAAGGTGTGATCACGAGGTGATGGAATCGAGGGAGGTCTGTTCCAAATTGGCACAAGGAAGCGCTCTCGGGGTTCAGTAATTGGGCCCTTTGGTTACAAGAAAAAGTATTTTCTATGTGGAAATTTTTATCAAGGCGTTCTACTATGGTTAATTTGATACTGGGTTCGATATTAAAACGTTTCGAAACCTTGCTTAAAGTCATCTTGAAGCCTATAGAATTCGAAGACAAAAATATATTATTTTTACAAGGACAATCTAGCGGAGATTGACAGGACTGCTAAATTGGAACATTTTATCAAGATTCTTTTCAGACACATCAGCAAAATGCTATTTAAAATCCGGTTTCATGGGAATTTCTCTTCAGCAACCATCTTAAAGTTGGCTGTAGCTACCCGTTTGGACCATTCATTATGAACCTGGTCTGTTAGTCAATCTCAAAAATAAAATCCAGTTTAGAAGCTTTTTATGCGGTTTACTAGTGATCTTCATTTATCCATTTCAAGATATAAAATCCTTCAAGGCGTTATTTTAATTATATATGTATGCCAAAGTGTTATGTCAACAATTTAAAAATACAATTACTGTGGCCGTCGCTGGCATTCTGTTCAAAAGTGAAGTTTGTCCGGAACACCATTCTATGGATTGTATTGCAAAATAGATTTCAACCCTAATAGAAGTTATCCTGGCCCTTTACCTAGGCTGCATTTCTTCCCCCTTCTGCGTGTCATTTCGCTTGTTCATTTGTTGGCCGGTTGCACTCGGCTCGATCCAACCTGGAGTAGTCACTACTAATGGGCTGGTGGTGATCCGCCGTGCTATAATGAGGTGAGCGCGGAGGCAACACACCGAGAAAACGACCAGTCGCTGTAATTCGACACACTTGACTCCATTTATTTTTCCCACTGGTTAAGAAGAATGAAAATCAAGATATATAATAATCACTTTTCGATGATCCACGGTTACGCTACTCCTTTTTTTTTAAAACCCTAATAATCACGTCCATTGGAAGGAGCAATTCCTCGCGTTCTTTATTTAATAGGTTCTTATGAACGAACGGCTGTTTCTGTTCTTTTTTCTAAGGCATCTTTATTATTAATTACAGACGTACAAAAAGCATGAAAGTTGAGTCTCTGAGGTCATACCTTTCTAACAAAAAATCATTTTTAAGATACGACGGATAGAACCTATTTTGGAAGGTGGACAGACAGACTGCCATCGTACCATTACCTACTTTTTCATTTTTTTTAATTCTTTCGAATTAAAAAAAAGGTGGGCTACAAATAGTTGATTTCAAACTAAATTGTCAATTTTACAAGTGCGAGGAAGTTCCGAGTATATTTCGTTAACTTTTCCCAATTTGTTTATGGGCTTGTTAATTTCAAAACATGTGGTGAATTGCTGTCTTAGCAAATGTTTTATAAGGCCTTTTAAAAATCGCCCCTGACCGAGAATTCCCGCCCTCGTGTGAATAACAGGTACATTTTCTTCCCTATCCCTGTGTCTCACCACTGTTATTATCCTGTTGGAGTGTCTTTTCTCGTCGATTGTGTTCAATGCAAACGACCTCTCATCATCGTGACTGGCTGCCAGTCTTGGTGGTCAATGGAGATTATCCCCCCCCCCCCCCCCCCCCCCTCTCGTGAGGACCCTAACTAAAAAAAAAAAAGGAGTGATATTTAAGTTCATTTGCGCTTTAAATTCTTAGAAAAGCATTCTGCAGTGAAACTTTGGGGCTTACAGGAAACGTCAAGGAACGATCAGGGAGTTTTAAAACGTTTATCTCTCTTTATTTGGCTTGCGGGTCTCTAAATGATGGTGTGCATTTGGAGTTGTTTATAATGCCTAGAGGGGTATCAGGGGCCATTTGATGAAATCTGCTTTTGTTTTATTTTTGAAGGTTGAGATCTTTTTTTAATCGGTTGTTTATAGTTTTGCAAAGATATAAGAAATGCCTCGATAGAATTTCGAATTTGCCATGAAGCTCTACATTGATGTTAAAAATGGCATTTAGTTATCTTATGTCGCTATTTTTCCAATGAAATCATTTGCTTTGAACCCTTTTATATCTATTGCGATTTGAGCAGAACTGCATCAAAACAATATCCTCGGCAGCTCATCAACAGAGTAAACAAGGGCCGCACCTTCTCTCTTTCTATACGTCAGATGGGGAAAAAAAGAATGGGCCTCTCCCTAACGACAAAATAATGGTGGCTAATTGCAAGGTGTCACTGACGAACCTGGAGGGGGGATGCTTGACCTTGCACTGGTTCGCCTCCAGTGGCGGAACCGGGAGGGGGGTAATTACTCCACCCCCAAGACTCTGAAAAAAAAAGTTTTTTTCATTAGAAAAAACCGTGCGCTGTCGCACACTTGGGTCGCTATAGGAAGCCAACGACTTCCCTCCCTTCTCTCTGGGTGCTGCTGTACTCTTCTTTTGTTCAACATTTACATTGACACAGTGTTGCTTGTCTAACACCAAACAATATTGACAAACATAAAATTATCGGAAAATCATTCGTATTTCCAATCGAAGTCGACCAAAGCCGTATAGTTGGGTATATGTATTCAGCATTCAGTACATGATTTATAAATATTCCTTTTTTTAATTCATCAATTGGACGTATTTGTTGCTTCTTTATATTTTACAAGAGACGTTTCAGCAGTGAGGGTGATTTGGAAACGATCTTTATCTGTTCAAGTAGCGGTATCACCCCACTTTATCTTTGTATGTTTTCTTCACTGGGATGCGTTGGTCTGACAATGCATCAACTGACACTGTTTAAATCAACTTGGCAAGTTTGGATGCAGTCTGAAAGTCTCGAAATTGTAATCTGTGTAAAAAGTAATTTGATATTCAATGCCTGACCACGACAATTTGGTTCCACTGTCCACAAGGCTAATGTGACAGCCCTTTTTCGACTGAACTTAATATGTACTTACTGCAAGCGGACTATCGTTAAATATCAAAATTTTGATGCCCGCCCGTATTCTTAATATTATCCTTAATTATAGATCACCTACTCGTATACCTCTAGCGCGACGATAATTCAAACTAACCTATGAATAACCTTGTATAAATATAGATATAAACAAATTATGGCGCTTTGTGGTTCAGACAATGTAAAATATGTTTAATTTGTATTAATTTCTCGCCTTTAATAAACTATATTTAGTAAGGTTTATAACCCCGTATCATATTCCCGTGCTTGGTAGGCCTGGACAATGTAATTCTCGTATATTTCGGAATTCGGGCTAGGTTTATGCATGTTTTACATTTAAATCGACCCACAAACGTTTTATATATATATATATAAAAATGTGGTTATTTTGCAGGATGATATGTGAGCCATGCTTTATAGTAATAATACTTTATTTTTTTCTCTGACCCCTGTTGGAGAAGCTAAGTACACTTGGATATAGGCACTTATTAACCCTCTAATGCATACTGTTACCGTTTGGTAACAAGTAACATAATCCACTTTATTCTATTAAATTAGAGCTCCTCCTAGACTAATCTGGTTTTTTTTCATCTATTACATTTCATTTTAAAGTTTTAGTTACTAATAATCCTCATAGATGACATCAGTAGTAAAAGTGTATTCAAAATTAAAGAGTGAGGTTATTAACTTTTATGAAATTACGTTTTTGGCAGTATTCAAAGAATAATAATATTCGTACTAAATACTAATTTATTGTTTTGAAAAATTAATCATAGTTAAAAAGGGTTATTTTGAAATATTTTTTGTAGTTTTCTAGTCATTATTATCAAAATTGGAATTTTGCAGTTGGTTTTTGGAAATTGGAATTTTTTTTAAAAATTGAAATTATTTAAATTTTAATGCAGTTAAATTTTTTTTAGTATTTTTCCCATAATGTGTGAGTATTAAAGATACATATATACTTTTTTGGGATGAAAATAAAAATTCATGCATTAGAGGGTTAAATTTCTTGAGTCCCGATACCGCGTGCCGTGTCGCTTTTGAGCTTGCTTTTGATGCTACTTCGGGTGTCGGTCGGAATCGTCACTTGACTTGACTGCTGTCCAAAATGAAGTGAAATATCGCGAATAGACCTCGAGTAGATCTGGTGCGACTTCAATTCAACCAAACCAAACATATTTTCCGCTTTCTATGGGTGTGGAAATTCATCGAATGCCGGTTACAGCCTTGTCCAACCATTTCAAAGGGGTGGATTACATCTGGAGTGTCGTAGAGATATCTTTTATCTCGTTTTTCTTTCGGGCATTGTTTTTAAGAATGTAAGATAACCTTTTGGTGGCTTCCTCTCTTGTTTTTATGAACTGAGGTTTATGTTTACCTATTATTGAAAATGAAAGGAAACGTCGTGGCATTCTTGCGCCATCGAGACTTGATTCACCTGTCTTGATTCTGACAGCAGACAGCTTTTGAAAAGCCTTGTTCTGTTGGAGTGAAGGGGGGGGGGGGATGATTTTACTTGTCAATTTGCAGTTGTAAGTAAAAGCTGACCATTCTCTTTCTTTTCATCTTAAAAAAAAAGTTTTGCGAAATAACAGTTTTTCAGTAATATAGGCAGAAATATGTCATTAGTATTAAGAAAAGATAGAGAATAGTTCTGTTTCGATCTTACAATGATGCTTGTCTACTACTGTTTTGCATAACATTAAAAAAAAAAACTTATATTCATTTTGCATTGAGACATGGTGTTATTTAAATTGCAATATTTTTTACTCACGTTTAAATCGCTTGTATTATGTCTTTTTGTACCAGTTAAGTGCCTAAAAAAAATTGCACATGTTGCTGACTTAAAATATAGTATGATGAGTAATTTATATATCAGAGAAGATGACTGTGTGTGAAGTATAAATGGAATTTGAGTGGTGTAAAAGAGCAAAAAAATGTACATGTAAAACGTGTTATTATGTGCTGCATTATAGTAAATAAGTCTTTGAATTTTTTTTTACCCCTTACCGTAGTTTTGTTATTAATTTTGTAATTTACCTTATTCTGTGCATTAAATCTTCGTAGAGAGCATAAATATCTTAAAAGTATCCAATTTTGGAAGTCGCATGTTATCATGCACTTTTGCTCGTCTCTCAGGAAGTGAAATATAGAAAAAGGTTACGTATTGATATGATTATTTATTTTTAAACTACTAGGGGGCTACGCCCCCTGCTCGCTATCGCTCGCCAACCCCCGGAATTGCTGCGCAATTCCATTGGCCGCTTCGCGGCCGGCAGGGGGCTTCGCCCCCTGCTCGCTTCCTTTCGACAACCCCCGAGAATTACTACGCAATTTCTCTGTTTGCTCCACAAAGAAACATGCAAGACTATTAAAAGGATACTGCCAATGCAGGAATGCTCATCTGTAAGATCTGGTCGCCAAATCAGGCGATACGCGCGCCAAGATTGGCTTGCACAGACAAAGAGGTAAACACCTGGTTGCGGTTAAAGATGGTGAACTTTCAACAAATACAGTTTAGTTTTGAGAATTTTGAGACCGGTAGGGGGCTTCGCCCGCTGCCCAATCTCTCTCAGCTCCCAACCTTGCACCCTTGGATTACTGTGCAATCTCATCGTAGGGGCTTCGCCTCAAGGCTCGCAAGCGAGTAATAACTCGGCTCGCACCCTTCAATTGCTGCGCAATCTCATCGTAAGGGCTTCGCCCCTAGGCTCGCAAGCTAGATTGCGCACTGGTACCTCCTCGAGGTCGTAAAGAAAAACCAAACACTAAAATAAAAAGCAAACCAAACTTTACCCACATTACATTTCAATTTCTACTTCAATGCCTTAAAAACCGCTAGTGAATAGACATGGCTGGCCACCATACACTTTGTGGACCTGACACTTATACCAATTGAGACCTTCAGTAAAAAAATTGGAGTTGTAGACATAAACTGTAGGTAAATTCCTACTTTAGGGTCTGGTAAAAAATTTAGTCACTTTTTAATGAGTGATTCGAATAATTATTTCCAAGCACCGGACCACAAAGATGGTTTTAATTAAAGCACATTTTCCTTTTACTTTGGATAATAAAGAATTAATGTTATCAGTAAAATTCTTGAAAATTAATGGAATTACAGGTAAAATCCTACTTTTTGGTCAAAACTTTTCAACATTAATTAGCCGTCAGAAGTATTTTGCACACAATATTAGTGTAATAAATAAATGGGGTTGTTTCACGGAGGATCTGGCAACAGCTTCACAGTCTCGCCCTCATTTTCTCGAATTACTTTTGTTTTGCAGACCAAAGTTATTTATATTCAGGTTAGTGTGCTTGGTCACCGAAAAAAACCTGAATATATCTCGACCAACGAACCTACCAAAACAAAAGTAATTCAAGAAAAATGAAAACAAGACTGCGAAGCTATTGCCAGATCCTCCATGATACATTTATCGTCGGTCAAATGACTAAATTACGAATGTGCTATACACAGGGACGAAAAAACTTTTTACTGTTAAGCCCAGTGTGTAAAATAAGCACGACAGCTAATCTCTAGAATTGGTATACATTCGTGGTTGTACCAGACTACATTCTTAGATTTTGTATTACAAATTTTCTGCAGCTTACACCTTTATTAAAGCAGATACGACAGTGATTGCGCCCTCTAGAAGGGAGATTGTAGGCTTTATAGCCCATTACCCAGCTCGCCAGAAGAGACAGTCGCAAGAGACACACAAAGGACGACACAAACACATAGACAAATAACAACCCCCCCCCCCATTTATTGACAAACACAACCATCCATGCCTTTGCCGGGATTCGAACCCGAGCCCAGCAGCTCCAGAAACTTTTTTTTTCAAATTAGGAAATTTTAGAATGTATTGTTTGTATTTTTTTTCAGAGGAAAAGAACAGACTGGCTACAGATTCAAATTTTAAATAATTGAAAACCCGAATTATGTAACGCAAGAGGTTAGTTCGACGAACCAAAAGTACCTACCTATAACTTCCGCGTAAATGAGTACAAATATATTCATATGACAACATAAAGTACAGAAATTATAATTTTATTTGAAAATTAATGGAATTACAGGTAAAATCCTACTTTTTGGTCAAAACTTTTCAACATTAATTAGCCGTCAGAAGTATTTTGCACGCAATATTAGTGTAATAAATAAATGGGGTTGTTTCACGGAGGAGCTGGCAACAGCATCACAGTCTCGCCTTCATTTTCTCGAATTACTTTTGTTTTGCAGACCAAAGTTATTTATATTCAGGTTAGTGTGCTTGGTCACCGAAAAAAACCTGAATATATCTCGACCAACGAACCTACCAAAACAAAAGTAATTCAAGAAAAATGAAAACAAGACTGCGAAGCTATTGCCAGATCCTCCATGATACATTTATCGTCGGTCAAATGACTAAATTACGAATGTGCTATACACAGGGACGAAAAAACTTTTTACTGTTAAGCCCAGTGTGTAAAATAAGCACGACAGCTAATCTCTAGAATTGGTATACATTCGTGGTTGTACCAGACTACATTCTTAGATTTTGTATTACAAATTTTCTGCAGCTTACACCTTTATTAAAGCAGATACGACAGTGATTGCGCCCTCTAGAAGGGAGATTGTAGGCTTTATAGCCCATTACCCAGCTCGCCAGAAGAGACAGTCGCAAGAGACACACAAAGGACGACACAAACACATAGACAAATAACAACCCCCCCCCCCCCCCATTTATTGACAAACACAACCATCCATGCCTTTGCCGGGATTCGAACCCGAGCCCAGCAGCTCCAGAAACTTTTTTTTTCAAATTAGGAAATTTTAGAATGTATTGTTTGTATTTTTTTTCAGAGGAAAAGAACAGACTGGCTACAGATTCAAATTTTAAATAATTGAAAACCCGAATTATGTAACGCAAGAGGTTAGTTCGACGAACCAAAAGTACCTACCTATAACTTCCGCGTAAATGAGTACAAATATATTCATATGACAACATAAAGTACAGAAATTATAATTTTATTTGAAAATTAATGGAATTACAGGTAAAATCCTACTTTTTGGTCAAAACTTTTCAACATTAATTAGCCGTCAGAAGTATTTTGCACGCAATATTAGTGTAATAAATAAATGGGGTTGTTTCACGGAGGAGCTGGCAACAGCATCACAGTCTCGCCTTCATTTTCTCGAATTACTTTTGTTTTGCAGACCAAAGTTATTTATATTCAGGTTAGTGTGCTTGGTCACCGAAAAAAACCTGAATATATCTCGACCAACGAACCTACCAAAACAAAAGTAATTCAAGAAAAATGAAAACAAGACTGCGAAGCTATTGCCAGATCCTCCATGATACATTTATCGTCGGTCAAATGACTAAATTACGAATGTGCTATACACAGGGACGAAAAAACTTTTTACTGTTAAGCCCAGTGTGTAAAATAAGCACGACAGCTAATCTCTAGAATTGGTGTACATTCGTGGTTGTACCAGACTACATTCTTAGATTTTGTATTACAAATTTTCTGCAGCTTACACCTTTATTAAAGCAGATACGACAGTGATTGCGCCCTCTAGAAGGGAGATTGTAGGCTTTATAGCCCATTACCCAGCTCGCCAGAAGAGACAGTCGCAAGAGACACACAAAGGACGACACAAACACATAGACAAATAACAATCCCCCCATTTATTGACAAACACAACCATCCATGCCTTTGCCGGGATTCGAACCCGAGCCCAGCAGCTCCAGAAACTTTCTTTTCAAATTAGGAAATTTTAGAATGTATTGTTTGTATTTTTTTTTTCAGAGGAAAAGAACCGACTGGCTACATATTCAAATTTTAAATAATTGAAAACCCATTTTTTTATAGAAAAATAAATGACTGATACCTGTAATCAAAGGCTGAAAAATTTATATTTGGATTTTCTGCTATCGGACCAGGTCAATTTCGGAACTAATTAATGCGTTAATTGTTTGCGAGGAGGTTTTAAACATCGTCCCCAATTAGGGATGCCAGATCGCAAGAGGTTAATTCGACGAACCCAAAGTACCTACCTATAACTTTCGCGTAAATGAGTACAAATATATTCATATGACAACATAAAGTACAGAAAATATAATTTTATTACAATGACAGTGATTGCGCCCTCTAGAAAGGAGATTGTAGGCTTTATAGCCCATTACCCAGCTCGCTACAACAGACGCACAAAAGACGACAGAAACACATAGACAAATAACACAAAACATACAAACACAAGATCATTGCAAGCACTTAAACATTCATTTTAAAACAGCAACTTACCCATTTCTTGAAAAGTTTTAAGATCCATGGCTTTGCGGGGTTCCATTTATAACACAAATTGAATAAATTTTTAGTAACACTCCACTATCCAAAGCCATCGAGTTTCCAAAGCACGTTAAGCACAAAAAAATGTTGATGTTGCCATTACAAGAAAAAAATGCAACTGTGATTTCAGTTGTAGTAATCTATGTGCGTATTAAAATAATTAAAAAAAATAATGTGAATTTTTGAATGATTGTTAAGCGACAATGATTGAAAAAAATATAAGTTTTCATTTTTGGTATCATTTAAAGTGAAATTACACCAATAAAACATTTTTCGAACACTGTGTTTGGTTTGGTTGAAAACTTATAAATTTTGGTAGGCAAAATACAATTTTTGGCTTTTTTATTATTTTTTAATTAAAAAACTAATTGGAATATTTTAAAAATATTTTGTGGAGATAAAATTTGGACCATTTTCTCCGTTCCAAAAAAAAATTGGAGTTGTACTATAAGAATTGTGTCGTAGAGATTAAAAAATCATGACTGTAATTCCAAAAAAAAATAATAAAGTACCCATAACTTACGAACCGGCTATATATTGGGTATATATGCAATTAGCAATTTGTTCATAATAAGAAGTCTACAAAATACTAAAAATTCAGAAAAATCGTAGAAGCCAATTTTTTTTTATTTCAATGTAGGCTAAAAACGCCTTTTTTGCCCTTTTACAAACTATTTTTTATTAAAAAAACTAATTTGAATTTTAAAAAAATGCTTTGCAGACAAAAAACCTATACTCTTTTCTACATTCAGTAAAAAAATGGGAGAAAATTGGTGAAAATTGTGCCGTACAGATCAAAAAGCATGACAGTTAATAACAAAAAATAAAATAAAAAAAACCCATAACTTACAAACCGGATATATATTGGACATACATGCATTAGCAATTTATTCATACATAAGAAGTCTACAAAATACTAAAAATTCAGAAAAATCGTAGAAGCCAATTTTTTTTTATTTCAATGTAGGCTAAAAACGCCTTTTTTGCCCTTTTACAAACTATTTTTTATTAAAAAAACTAATTTGAAATTTAAAAAAATGCTTTGCAGACAAAAAACCTATACTCTTTTCTACATTCAGTAAAAAAATGGGAGAAAATTGGTGAAAATTGTGCCGTACAGATCAAAAAGCATGACAGTTAATAACAAAAAATAAAATAAAAAAAACCCATAACTTACAAACCGGATGTATATTGGACATACATGCATTAGCAATTTGTTCATACATAAGAAGTCTACAAAATACTAAAAATTCAGAAAAATCGTAGAAGCCAATTTTTTTTTATTTCAATGTAGGCTAAAAACGCCTTTTTTGCCCTTTTACAAACTATTTTTTATTAAAAAAACTAATTTGAATTTTAAAAAAATGCTTTGCAGACAAAAAACCTATACTCTTTTCTACATTCAGTAAAAAAATGGGAGAAAATTGGTGAAAATTGTGCCGTACAGATCAAAAAGCAAGACAGTTATTAACAAAAAATAAAATAAAAAAAACCCATAACTTACAAACCGAATATATATTGAACATACATGTAATTAGTAATTTGTTCATACATAAGAAGTCTACAAAATACCAAAAATTCAGAAAAATCGTAGAAGCCAATTTTTTTTTTTTTTCCGATTTTAGTCAAAAAAAGCCTTTTTTAATTTTTAATTAAAAAACTAATTGGATTTTTTTTTAATTATTTTGTGGACATGACACTTAAACCAATTGAGACCTTCAGTAAAAAAATTGGAGTTGTACTCCAAAAATTGCGCCGTACAGATCAAAAAAGCTTACTTTTTTTTAATATAGAGAGATTTACCTCGAACATTACTTCAATGTTTTAAAGTTTCCCTCATTACTTTTGCCTTACTGTTAAATTTTCCTTCTTTTTGACAAACAATTTTCTTTAAAAATAACTTTGTTGATTTATACTTTTATGTAAAAATATCAATTTAAGATGTTTATAATATTGTTACTTACAATTCCCTTGTTTCCTTGCAGCGCTGGCAGAGGAGGTGGTTCGTCCTGTATGACGATGGAGAACTTGCCTATTCTGTGGATGAACACGTAAGTGACATTATTTGATGTAAAATTTGCAATTTAACTGAAATAAGAGTTACATTTTTTTACTAGGGGGATTGATTTAAGACCTATGTTTAATTTAATTCTTATTTGTGTAAGAATAAAGTTATTTAACGTTATGTTTCCAATGTAATTTTTTATTCAAATTACACTGAATAGCAATCATCATCTGAAATGTATGATCTGTATGTAGCAAAATTTAATCAATTACTTCCAGTTACGAAATGCAATTAAATTTGTATACCCAGGGGCATATCCAGAGAGGGGTTGAAACATGAGTGATTTATCCCCTTTCTAAATCAGTTTATATGTATATTATTTATATCTTAAGAGGATTGTATTTTTTAATGGGCTAAGTAGTTTGTAGTCTTAGGTAGAGGTTACAGCAATTTATTGAAAAGTTAAAATTTAATTTACTAAGTTTACTGTAATTGTTTGTTTTTATCTTTTTTTTAAAAAAATCTTTATCCTCTTGTTGTATAAAAAAAACAGGATTATATTATGCAAAAGTGAACCATAGAGGAATTGGAAAAGGATCACATACTTGCATTGTACAACATACTTGTCAATCCTGCCTTTTTATGATATATTGTTGATCTGCCTGAAGGGGGACCATTATTTTTTTTTTAAAAATATTGTCCAGTTAGAGTGCTCCTTAAACGGTGCCACAGTTTTCGGCTGTTGTTAGGGAACTTCTCTCACCCATGCAACCATCTCTCTGTTGTGCAGCCGGAGACGGTCCCCCAGGCCGTGCTGGACATGAACTGCGTGCTGGAGGTGTCGGACGCGGAGAACGTCACCGGCAACCCGTTCGCCCTGGCCGTCACCTGCCCCGACAAGGTGCACTTCATCAAGGGCACCAGCAAGGAGGAGTCCAAGAAGTGAGTCCCCCCTGTTCCACTGGCTTCTTGTAAAGACGTGGCTAGTACTTTAATAAGTGTACTTTATAGCTAGTACTTTTATTATACTTCCTGAAACCCTTATTTGAAACACTTTAGGGACGGAAAACCGAAATCGTATTTTTTTTTTGCCCTCGATTTTGACTGAAAACCCGTTTTATTCATAAGGCCGGTCTAAAAAAAACGGTTTTGGAAACACCGGTTGTTTTTCTGAAAATGCGCCATCCCTACCATTTCTTATTTGGTTGGCGGAGAGTATAGACTTGAAGAGTACAGGCGAAAAACAACCTCATTGCATATGTGGCAATGCGCCGTGCTGAGACGTACATAAGATAGTCAGTAATGGCGCTCTTCGTCTGTGATCACCCGTGGTGGCGCTCATCTACTGGAAATGCTCACTACTTATGCTCCACACTTCAAGCTGCTCTATAAAAGAACTGCAGGTCAAACTATCTATCTTTTTAGTAACTTTCACCCAGTTTGATGCCTGCGTGCGGTGCCCAATAATCAAATTAATTTTATTTATGATTCGTATTTAATAATAAATTTTCTTGTTAATGAGTTCTTTAGTAAATTTTTCTTGCAAGTGTTGAATAAGGTTGTGGTTATTTTAAACCTATCATTCGTACACACTTGCACACATAGGAATCTGTCTGTCTCAGGATTCTTTAGCTACAATAGAGAGTCATTGCATAAGCTGGTGTAAAGAAACTGGTTACTCTCTTTGTTTTTCTCTCGCAGTAACCCTGATTCATGCCAGAGATTAGTGGACACAAGTTACATGGTAATACTGCAAAGGAACCAAGGAATAAAAATGATTTCCTGTCGCCAATGTCCGCCAAGCACACCAGAATACAGGAAATTCCTATGCAATGAAGTTGTTTTTTCCATGTACTCTCCACTTAAATGTGATTTATAGTTTGTAACCGTTCAGCTGCAAACCAGCAAGGAGCACAGCTAGAAAGAGATCATGAAGTTGTAAAAATAAAATGGTTAAGTTTGAGAGTTTAGATGATTAGAATCCTTTCTGCATCTAAAATTACTACTACACATGCAACTTAAAATGTGACTCATTGACTTCACAAAGGCAGTGTTTTAATACATACATTTCGCTTGCGTAGCAATTGCAACCAGTAAACCTCTTTATAAAACTGTTATATTAATTGGTAACAATTTGATTTAGTTAACTATTTTTAATGACAATGACCTTCGATATACTTCTTAAATTTAAGGTAATCACTTCTGTAATTTTCCTTAAATTTTACCATATGGATTTATAAACAGATCTTTATTGTCTGTTTCTTGACTTACAAACTCATTTGCTCATTTCAAACTAATAAAATAAATAAGGAAAAGGGTATTAATTTTTAAAATTTAAAGTTATTGTTAATCTGATTTTGTGTTTGGTTTTTCAGGTGGTTTGAAGTGCTTTCAAAATTCCCCCGTAATACGGTTTGTGGGAAGTACAAAAGAAATGCGACCTTTCCTTGCATCAAGTCAACACCTGTAGTCAAAATTGAAGCCGTAAGTAACTTAAATTCCTACACTTGGACAGAATGACCAGGAAACAAAAAAAAAAATTATAAATTAAGTAATGGTTTAGAACATATGAATAAAAAAAGCTTTAAAATGTATCAATATGACATAGGATACAGAAGTATCAAAAGTGTTTTTCTTGGCTGCATTTTGTTATTCAAAAATGTATCTGTTTAATGTTTGCTGTCTACTTGCATTTTTCGAAATATTCAACTTTCAATAGTATCAATATACTTTCTTCCGTTATTGAGATTAAAATCATGAATCTTAAACTGCCAGTTGATAATGCAAATAAAAATTCGATTTATCAGATTATATGCCGACACTGTCCTTATTCGTTGGATAAACAAATGGGGCTCTTTAATCAAATAAAAGGATATTTTTAAATTATCTCAAAAGTATTAAGTGGTTATTTACTCGAAATTTTAACAAACTGATCAAACCTGAAGCAATTGTAAAAAGTATGACTCTATTGTATAGAATTGTTGAAGGCAATTCATAACTTCACACTCATTTTCGGTCAGAAATTGCTGTTGATTGTTTATTTTTATCTTTTAGCAACCTTTGTTTTATTGTGTGTAGTTTTTTTATAAATAGTTTTGTTCTTAACTTCTGTTTATGAACGGTCCAGTAACCAGTACTCTTGGTAGTCTTAAATAATTTTTTATGTCTCTACCATCTTTTTATACTTATATTCACATGCTTAAACTTTATTTTTTTGCATTGTGATATTACTGCAATATAGTTGGGTATAATTTTTCTTACATGAATACTGTGTTTTTTCAGCCTGTGCCCAACAGAAGGGACACTGTGGACACCTACTCCAAGGGGGGGTTTGGGAGGAAGCAGAGCGCAGGGGTCGCTTTCGACCCGGGGGACGACGTCTACCCCACAAAAGACACTTCCCCCGCACCTGTGCAGAAAATAACAGAAGGTACAAACCCATCTGAACTGTCTCAAATACCAGACAGAGTACCAAAAGGGGAACGCATTATTTTGTGTTTTTTGTTAACACATTATTGTGCGTTTCCTCTTCTTAATTCGAAACAATTAAAAAAAAATATATGAAGGTAGAGCATTGAAATGGCAGCCATTTCTTTCAATCTCAATAAATGTCTTTCAATACTCTCTTTTGAATACAGTTCTTAACATTTTTAAAAAATTAACTTTGTTTGCAAGGCCTATCCTTTATGCTTTGATTGTCTACACTTCTTTTAAACTTCCCTTACAAAAATTGAATTTTAGAATTAGTTTTTTTTTTAAAAGGTATGATTATTAGAAACCTATTAAAAGTGTTTGTCTCTTTCTTAATACTATTGGAACTTCTTTGTTTTCATAGTAACAAAAAAGTAGTTGGTGATTTTTGTTCCTTCAGAATTTATTATTTTATCATAAAATCTTGCCAAAGAACCCATGCTTGCTGATTGTTAAATCTTAGCTATGTTCTCCTGTGTCCTGCAATTAAAATCACAAAAATTAACCATTTTCCAGTTATTTTGCAATCATACCTAGCCCGGTTTTTCACGTTTACCCTTCCAGTTGCTTGCTAATTTCGGTATATATGTGCCTGAAAATGGATATTTAATATTATACACAGTATTGTCACATGTAACCGCTTTTGAAACTTTTAAAACTTTTCCTCTATATTACTATTTATAAAAATAATCTTTGTCTCAGCTACAAGCAATAAATTATTAACACTTTACCTTTTTTCCAACAGATAAAAAGAAGCAAGAAATGACAACATCTTTACCAAATGAAAACACATGTTTAAGGTCAGTAGTAAAATTATCTGTTCAATAACTTATTGTTTTGATTTATGATGGCAGAAATCACAAATATACGTTTTTATAAATATGTCTCCCAACATTAGTTGAGAGACATTTTTATAAAAGCCAACTCTCAACTGATTTCACAACAGATGTTGATCTCTCGCAACTCTCAACTGAAGTTAAGAGGCAAGATTTTAAATTTATTCAATTGTTGCTGTGTTCAGAAAATTAGTGCAAGGTAATCGCATAATGTGCAAAACACTCTGGCAGCATCCATAAACTTTGGAAAATGGAACAGCTGATGAGTGCTATATTCATATTAAAGGGTGTAGCCAATAAACAGGAAATTCAAAATACAGTTTTGAGAAATTTCATCATCAGTACTGTGGGCAGCCATTCTAACTCTAATGGTCATCAGTGTTCCATGTAATTGTTTTTGCAAATGAAATTTCTCCTTTTTTATCATTCTACACTACTACAGGGTCTGTCCTTCTGATTTCAATGCATGCTTTGAAAGTGTTTTGTTCCCCTCATGATTTTCCATGAAACAGTGTGAGCCTCACTGTCCTAATTCCATCTTGTTTGAAGCTCTGCTATGAGGTGAATCATAGTGCTTTCCAATCCCAAGTAGGGTGGGGAAAAAGCATCCCTTACGCTGTTTCCACACGATTGGGGTGAGGGAAGAGTTATTTTAAAGCTTGTATTGGTCATCGGAAAGACTAATAATAAGGTTGAACTTCAAGTTTAATTGTCCAATTTTCCCTCTTTTCAGGCCTCCCCTGGACCCCTCCCTGGACTCCTCCAAGGCGTACCAGAAGTCCTACCACAACCCCGTGTACCTGATGATGTCTGACGTCCCCCCGGGCAAGAAGGTGGACGTCCCCTTCTTTGACAAGCCTCGGTGCCTCCGCAGGCAGTCCAGCTTCGGCAAGAAGAGTGGGTTTTCCTGAAAAGCTTTTATATGTTATTCGGTAGCGAAAGAAGGATATATTTCTTTTAGTTCAACCCCCTGAGGGATTTTTAAAAATTATGTGTGTTGCTGGAAAACTTGAAAGCTAGATAACGGGTCTGTTTCTCTCGGAGGGTTAAAACAATGTTAATTAGTAATTTTCCTTCAATTCAATTTAATTAGTGATTTCCCTTCAATCAGTTCAGTGCCAGGGAGTTTACGTTGCTTTATTCGGGAACCCTGAAAAGTCTTAACTTTGTTTTTGTTTTGACGCACATAGTAATTGAATGGAGGATTGCTATAGTGCTTTGAAAATAAAAAAAATTTGATTAGGTGTAAGAGTGTAGAACTCCAGCTGTAGCTTGAGACTGTAGCAAAGAATTGCGAAATGAAAAGCTTTTTCTACCATTATGAAACTATAAAGTATAAAAGTTAGTTTGAAGTAGAGTGGTGTCTTTTACTTGTATCTTTACCTCAAATATCACCATTGTATTACTAGTTGATTGCAAGTCCTACAATACCACAAAACTCTTTTGTAGAACAACTTGCTTTTCTAATAGCCTGACAATCTTTTTCCCCTCTGTTCCTGCAGGCGACCTCCAGAAGCAGGAGTGGCCGGAGGAGGGCGAGAGGAGGATCCACAAGTCGGCCTCCGTCCCCAACGCCTCCATCCTCCAGAGGGAGGACACCAAAACGCTGCTCAACGGGAAGTACGCTGTGGACAGAGCTCAACTCAAGTCAAATCTAAGTCAAGTGAGTCAAGAACTCTTTCAGGCTGGTTTTGGCCGAAAGTATTTTGTTTTATGTCGCAGAGGTTAACATCACAGGCTCTGTTCTCTTCTTATGAATCCGATAAATGGGAAACGTAGGGCTGAAAATCACGCCAATAAGGCCCCTGTCTTGCCATGAACCAGAGTCAATGATATGTACAATATAGCTTTGAGTATGTGCCTCATCATTACCTGAAGCTTCAAACCAAGGGGGCCTGGTGTAGTTCTAATTTCATTTCATTTCAAACCAAAAATAAATTTTTTATCTATCTATTTTATTCCAATTGTCATCTTTTTGCTATTTAATGAAAATGGACCTTCCACTGTATTGTTTTGCTGATTTGTTATTTTAGTCGTTCCTATAGAGATATCACTTAATAAATGTTGAAAACATTTTCTCCTATCCTCGAATATTTTTACCTAAGTGGAACCACATAATTTTAAAAAAGATACTCAAGAATGCAAAAATAGTGTAGAATTTTAATTATACTATATGAAGTGTCTCTAAAAAAATCCTAAATGTTTTGGATTTAATTCTTAGAAGAAAATAATCATTTGTTGGAGTATCTACAAAAACGGCAATTCGATGGGTAACAAAGTTGTAAACTCTCTAGACTGTGAAATAATTGACTCATTAGTTTAGTAAAGAAAAGTGCTTCGAACTATGGAGAAAAATGTGAAGGGTTTTACAAATTAATAATATAAGTTGTCCTACTTAGAGACAGGTTATGCATGTAATTTTTTGTTTATGTTTAAAAATAATTTTCTAACATGTTTCCATTTTAATTGTTAGATCCGAGGAGACCCAGATGGGTGCAATCCTGATACTGTGCCTTCCTACTGTCCGTCCACCTCAGAGTTTTCAAATGAACAGTCAAATGAAGTAAGAAAATTGTTAGTTACTGATTCCTCTTTTCTAACTTCACTCGAGACAGCTTTTTTTTCTTTATGAGGTTAATGGTTATTTTAAAAACACAGCTTGTTGGATATTGACTGTAAAACACTTGAGTAAAAAGTTAACTATCAGGATAGCTACCAAATATGTTTCACAAGCTACCAACTCTGTTTTAAAGTTGGGATATAAACGATTATGAAAATCTTAAGATTAGTCTTTGATATTGGAATTGAAATAGGAAAGAGAGTTGGCAGAAAACATACAGTGGCACTAATGCCAACTAAACTGTTTCCACATATCAAGGAGGATGGTAGCATGCTACTCTTATAACCTCTCCTTGCTTAATCTAGTTTAGGTAAAATTGCTCATTAATTTTGTTTATTTGGTTACCTTAAGCGACTCACTAAATGGGCTCTTACACTACACTCTTTTCTTCTACCTTCTTGTACCTTTTTTCATATTAGGAACATGAATATGAAATATTCCTTCAAATAGATAAGGAAAGTGGACATCCTCAAATGAAGGAAGGGCACCAGGGGAAAAACAACTTCATAGAATAGGAATTTGTCTGTGTCAGGTTTCTTTGACAACAATAGCAAGTCACCGCCTCAACAGGTGTAAGGAAACTGGTTTCTCACTTTGTTTTTCTCTCGTGGCAACCCTGATTTATGCCAGAGAACAGTGGATACGAGTCCCATGTTTGCTCTGGGAAAGAAGAACCGAGAGGAACCGGTTTCTTATCGGAAATGGTGGCAAAGCATAGGAATACAGGAAAACTCTTCCAATGAGTAAAATTCATCATTTCACCCTTCCTTTCCCCTGTTGGGCTGGGAAGCTCAGTCCGTAAGGCACTTGCGTAGCATGCGAAAGGTCCCATGTTCGTGTCTGAGCATCGCCAAAATAACTGACAGCCTTTAAACAGCCCGTGCAGGCAAAAAATGTCTGATGAATAATTCCCTGTGTAAGGGAGTGCATTTTAAATATTCTTCAAAGTCCTAACGATGCGTACGATGTTGCCCTTAACGGTTGCATTGGGTGCCTATTCAGGTGTCGGCTCGTCACTCGACTGTGTATTCTGAAATATGACGTCCATTGCCAATAGCCCTCATGCTGCTCTAGTGCAACGCTAATTCAAGCCTAACCTAACCTTTCCCCTGTTCCAGGGGGGCGGTGGCGTGTTCCTGAAGAAGGGTTGGCTGGTGCGTCAGGACGGGGGGGAGTGGAGCAAGCAGTGGTTCGTGCTGCGCAACTCCGCCCTCACCTTCTTCTCGGACCCCGTGGCGGAGGAGGCGGGCATCCTGGACGGGGTGCCCCTCGACCTGCGCAGGGTGCACGCGGTGCACGAGGCGCGCTCCGCCTCCGGACACACCTTCTGCGTGGTGGTGAGTGTTAGGAAAATACACTTATAAAATAAATCAAATGCTTAACTTACTGCATTTATTTGTATTAGGTCTTTTAAATATTTCACCTAAGCAATTACTTCTAATGTTTTTCATTTAGTGCCTGCATGGATTTAAAATTCCGCCTCCATAAACAATGCATGCGTTCACTTCATTCTATAAACATTCAGTGAACATCACTATTAAGTTGCATTTGTTTTGGTTGGCTTGAAAAACGTACATCTCTAGTAGCTCTTGTATGACGTTTTTATCATGAAAGTTAAATCCGGACGCAATTGCATTATAGGTTATTTTTTGACTGGTTGGTTGAGTAATTGTGACTTTATGCTAATTTATTGTTTTTACTATGTATTCATGCATACCGGGCACCGTAACCGCGCCTGTTGATTTATGTATATATACTGTGTGATTCTATTACTTTTCGCTTTCTGCTTCTGACTTGCTTGCTACTCAGATGAGTTAGACTGAGTTTATTTGCCGTAGTGTACGGCGTTTGTTATGTTTTAACTTTAATTTAATTATGAATAAATTTTAGATTGGTTTTTAAGAAGTCTCCATGATCATTTTGGATTATATGCTTACATTTTTCCCACTGCGTTTTTTCTAAGTTATATATAAAATTCTGTGCAGTCAAGGTTAATTGAGGACTTTTTGCAATGCCCTTTTTTAACCTACAACAGTGAGTTCTCTGCTAATACTCTCGCTCAGTGTTCTGGACCATCGTATTGATTCCTGTTTACCAACACCACTTTCCTACAAGTGAAATGGGCACAAGCAGTGCTTGCTATATCTGTGCTTTCACAGGTCACTTAGGATGAAGCTATGAGATTGTGTTTAATGAACAGCCTCATTACTTGACCATTTGGCCCTTTCAAACAAATAACAAGTTAATTTTTTCGTCAAACAGTGATGAAAACTTAAATAGTGACCTTATATTTTATTTACAGCAAGCCACACTATATTAATTATTAAAATCATACCACGGACAAAAACCCAGATCTTGTGTTTTTTACAATAGAAAATAGTTTTAAAATAGGTGGCTGGTTGCTTGCTTCACTCACTTACAATTTAAATAAAGTTCCTTTGCTTTACTTGTGCACCACACCTATTTACCCAGACTTTCTATTCATAGATGAAGGACTTCTCCAAACTGTACCTTTCCGCCGTCACTTCCAAAATTCGGGCCAACTGGATCCGAGCCATCCTCCAAGCTGCTAACCTCAAAGGACTCTCGGAAGAAGAGAAGGTATCAGAATGTTATACCATGAAATTAAAATTAACATTTTTAACTACATTAATTTTATAAATTTTATAACCTTATTAACTTATAAAGTAACTTGTTTATGGAATTTTTGAAAAAGAATGTTTTAAATGTAAATAAATATCTTGTGTAGTTTAAAAACAAGTTTATAATTTCGAATGACTGTTTGTCAAACATGTCAAAAGTTCGATCACCCTAAAAGGAGCTGCTCTTCATCAACTCTATGCAGTTTAAAATAAAGTCTGGCAGGTGGGAAATTAAATGAGGAGTCGTCTATTAAATTAAGTTTACAGATTATGAAAGGAGTATTTGAAAATATGGTTACAAGTATAACTAAGATAAAAGGGGAATATTGTTATCTCTTTAAAGGAAAGGATAACATGTTCATGGATACAAAAATCTAATTTTTTTTCCAAAATGTCATTTAGCACAATCTTCCACTAGGCTCTTCAATTATACCCAACCCTATATCTTAGTTAAACTTTGAAGAAAATGATTTTCTCAACTACATCCTTCATTAATGAGTACATTATGATTCCTTAAGTAGGTGGTTATTGTTCTATATATCTCTCTCCTCGTGTGCAGGTGCAGTCCCCCCTTCCCCCCTCTCCCCCCCTGGCGCGCACGGCCATCTCTCGGGTGAAGGAGCGCGCCAAGTCGCGGTCGCGCACCCGCAGCCCCAAGTTCCCCTTGGAGGCGGAGTACCTGAGCGACACCACCGACCACTCCAGCTCCAGCAACAACCCCGCCACCCCGAGGGAGAAGAAGGCCCCTGCTTCCAGGGTGAGTTGAGAGAGAGCTCAAACCAGTTCCCCTACTTCCCATTATAAGTTAAGGGACAGCTTTGAAGGACATTTGATGTGACGTTTATAAACTAACAGTTTCTCTTTGTGTAAGGAAGTCCAGAGGGATATAAGTGTGCACTTATTCATTTATTTGTTCTAGTTCAGGGGCTCCCAACCGGTGGTATTTGGAAAATTTCAGATGGTACGCGTGAGTGATGTGAGCAATATGAGGCTATCAACAGCTTCTGTATGCATGTGCATTGAGCACTCAAACATACTTTACTCATTATTGTAAACATGAACATTATTTTAAAAAGAAAACTTTAATTAACTTCTGGGTCGTATTTTGCTGAGTTTGTACTATTTTTTTAGTTGTATGTTTTTAGACCTATGGGTAAAAACATAACTGTGAATTAACACCATTTTAATCTTTTTATTTCTCCTTTATTATAAGCATGTGTTAAATCATTAAATACGAAGTTTTCTCAGGAATTTTTCTGAAAAAACCTTTGAACACTTTTTAAAAAATAAATATTATATGTATATTAAAATATTTGGGTCTAGTAGTACGCCAAAATTTCTCAAACAGTCAAATGGTAGGCAGGTGTAAAAAGGTTGGGAACCCCTGCTCTAGATTGAAAAAGAAAGGTTTAATATACTTATTTAATTTTTTAAAAAATGGAACATGTTCCTATCCATGTTTTTTTTAATTATCTACAAGTCAGCTTTAAGAAAAATTGAGTAAACATATTTTGATTGTTTTTTTTTTTAAACACATAGTGCTTGGAGTGATATAAAGCACTAAATAGACCCTCTAATTTAGCGCCATTATAGTGCCACTAAAGTTTTGAATTGTAGTTCTGTACAACCAGAACAGTCTTCAATCTGTTTCCTTTTGGCAGGAGCTGATGAGCAGCACCCCCATGGAGGAGGGCAGCACCCCTACACCGAGGGTTCGCCGTCGCAGCAGCCTCAAGCTGGAGAATTTTGCCGAGGGTCGCAAGAAGGCGGCAGACATCAAGGACAAGCTGGAGGACTCCTCATGGTCCATATGGCTTGACGTGTCCAAGTTCTGCAGGGAGGTAGGGATATCTCAAGTTTACTGTTTACTATCCCTTGGCTTCATCAGCCGAGTGACAGCAAATGGTGATGCAAGACTTGCTCTGTCCATTATCCGTTCTCTTGAATACAGAGCTCTGAGGATAAATCCAGACTTCCTTGACTGGGAAGTATAAGCCCCAGTCCACAGGTCAACTTCATGCAGAAAACTCAGTGTTTAGTTTCAAAGGATGCTTAATTCTTATTTTATTAAAACACTTAAGCAATGCTGAGTGAACCTCGCCAAATCCAGGATGCAATTCTGGATTTGGCGGTTCTGGTATTTTTAAGTTTTAGCAAGAGCTGTTAACTGATGCAGTACAGTTTTCTTCAAGTTCTTTTAACTTTATGTTTTGAGGTGTCATATTTTATCTCTTCTCCCTTCAATGTCTTCAAACTATAAAAATAATCCTTCTTCTGCTGCTGTTAAAGATAGATCACTTTGACGACATTCTCCTTCCTTCCAGGTGGAGTCGAAACTGGACGATCTGGAGGAGCGCAGCAAAGGGGGGCGGCAGGAGCTGGGCACGCTCGTGTCCAGTCTGTCGCGGGTGGAGGAGCGGCTGCAGCGAGTGCAGGGCGAGCTGGAGCGAGCCAAGACCAACCTGCTGCTGCCCACCGACCCCCCTCTGTCGGCCGGGGGGAAGGTCTTCACCGGGTGCAACTCGCTCAAGAGGGAGGTGAGAAGAGAGAGGCTTCTTTGCATTTTCCAGCATCTGCATGCAGGGTATCTAAAGTTGTAGGATGACAGGGTTTTGGGCTGAGTATATAGTTATATGAAGAACAATTCTTGGTTGCCCTCACCGCTTTCCTATAAATGAAAATTCGGCCAAAACCTAAACATTTAACCTGGCAAAAAAGTGAACCATCACCATACTAAAATGTCACGTACACTGATCAGTGATTGGTTTTGTGTGTCCATTTGTCATCTAAGTGTGGCCTAAACTTTTTGATACCGTTATTCTAATTAAATATCCTATTGTGACATGTCGCGTAGCACACAACATCAATCTCTCATAAGAAATATACTCATTGATGGATATCATGTACATTGTTAAAATCATTAATGCAAATTGCATTTGATGACTGGGTCCCCTTTTTCGTCCAGATGATCCAAACCCTGTCAAAAAGTGACATTCTCCGAACCAGAGTGAACAAGAGGAAGGGGTTGCTTACCAATTAGTGGGCTTTATGTGTTCTAGAAAGACAACTAAAAAGCTGTGGTCCAAAGTAGAATTAAATGGCAAAGGCTCAGCTGGACAGTCATGTCCTGCTCTAGGTTGTAGTGCCTAAGAAGATGGGTATTACCTGATGAGCTTGGTGATGGTTCACCCGACCATGCTTCTCAGCCTGTAGCCAACTTAAAACTAAACTGTTATTTTTCCCTTTTGTACCAATCAACCTTCTTCCTGTACATCAAATACATAATACTAAAGAGTCCTCCTCCGCCCATCCCCCAGGTGTCCCGGCTGAGCGGCATCTCCTCCCAGAATGCGGCGCTGGCCCACCAGCTGGCGGGGGCGCGGGAGGAGAACCGGCGGCTCAAGTCCGAGCTGAAGGGGTCGCAGGACGCGTCCGACGCGTACGAGCTGGCGTGCGCCTCCCTGCGCAGGGCGGCCGAGCAGGCGGAGGCCCTGCACCGGTCGCACGCCGCGCTCATGGCCGCCCGGGTGGACGACCTCACCGGCAAGCTGCTGGGCTCCGAGAAGAGCGTCCGCCAGCTCAGGCAGAGGGTGGCCAAGCTGGAGCAGAGGACGGAGCGCAGGCGCAGCTCCCTCAAAGGTACAGCAGAAATTCTGTTGACTTAAGACCTGTATATTTTTCTTATTAACTTACAGGTTACAGATATGACCCTTGTTCATTAGTCTTAAGACCGGTATTACCCTTAACATTTTGTAGGAATACTACCTTTGATTTTAAGCAACAACTTTCTCTGACATTTCAGTTTCATTTTGTAATTCTTTTAATAGAACTACAACATATTTAAAGTTTAATATTTTTAACAATTTCAAATGTCATGGAGCCTTTAACTGAAGAAATTTAACCTTAAAGTAACTATCTTTTTTTTTTGCTCTAAATAATCGAACAATCGAAATTTCAATCTCATGTAGTGAAAAGGAGTTTGTCCACTTGTTTAGCACTCGAAAGTTATATTGAATGTTAAATTAACGACAATCTTACTGCAAAAGATTTTTTAAGTTTTTTCTAGATTTGTTATTTTTGTTATTTTATTAATTGTTGTTGTGAAGTGTCTGATTTTTATAGGACATGAAGATCTGTCTGCTTTAAATGTCAGCATGCTTGCCCTGATCCAATTTTGGACGGTCTTGCCCTTTTCAGCGAGGATATTTCTTGTTTTTCTTTTGGGTTAAAAGTCTGATGGACCTTATCCATGATAGGCCACAATAATATAATTAATTGAATTTGGACAATGGATCATAACTTTGAACTTAAAATAAGTCAATAATTACTGCAAAAGTTTAATGTCTTTCACTATTGCTAATTATGCCATGTTCCTCTCACCCAGGTAAAGAGGCTCTATCCCTCTCCAAAGAATATGAGGCAAAACTTGCCGAACTGGAAGGGAAGATCGCCTCTGTGGAGGGGGCTCTCAAGGGGAGTGCAGAGGGGGAGGAAGAGGGGTCAGCCACTCCCCAACAGAACTTGCTGGCTAGACTGCACACCCTTGACAAGAAGGTCTGTTCTTTTTATCGTTAAATTATTCACTACCAGATTTACAAACCCGCCGTTGCATGGGTAATAATTAATAACCCTAATTAGTAGTTTTTGTATGTAAACTTTTATTTTATACCAATTGATCACCTCTCCACTGGTTATTTTCTGATATGATTTCTGCTCTAATTAGGTGAAGGATGTGACTGAGACCGTGACTTCTGCTGCCGAAGAGGCGGAATTGGCCAAGGACCTTCCCCCCAAACCAAAAATCAGACTCCAGGTAAAAAATGAACATTACTTGGGTTTTTTCATAATTATATTTGGTGCATTTGTTTATCATTTGTATGGGCTGCAAATGTTCTTAAATGTGTTTTGGGGTTTTATTTGTGAAGTGTAATGTATCAAAATTTGTGACACTGATATTCTCAAATAAATATTTGTGTAACTTGTGCTTACATGTACTTTTTATTGGTATCACAAGAGCACATTAAATCTGCCTTATTTTAGTAAAATTTATTATGAAATGTCACCTTATTTTTAAATTCTGTCTTTAAAAAAGTATTATTTTTTCATATCAAGTCCAAATGAACCCCATCTGAGAAATACTCTCAACTGAGTGTCAGGCTTTCCAATTAATTTTTTTAAATTCATAATTTTTAATTTTTTTTATTTAATTTGAAAATTTAATAAAATTTTAATTAATTAATCGAAAATGTGAATTTAAGGCTCGGTGAATTGGAGACAAGTTTTCACTGGTTGAAATGTTTATCTCTAAGTGGGTTTAAAGATTGTTTACTCATTATAATTTTTATCTAAAAGAATATTTCTAACTGTGAGTGTTTCTCCCCCAGGTGAACCTGAACGAGAAGGAGGAGACGGAGGACTGGAACTCGCTCTCCCTGTCTGCCAGCATGACCGACCTGACCACGACCGGTTGCCTAGAGGAGGGGGGCCTCTCCTTAGGGGGCTGCCTGGAGGGGCTGGGCAGGAAGGTCACCGACCTGGTGCAGTGGCTCAAGACATCCCTGCAGCTGCTGTACGCGCAGGGGCACATCAACCCTTTCCAGGTACGCAGGGGCTCTTTCACGATGATTTTTTTAGTATCAAAGTAGACGGGCTTAGTGGAAGAACATGCTAAGTGACATTTTTGAAAAAATTGAGATGTCCACAAGCAATTTATTCTATTCTTTAATGATAAGAAGTTATCCCTTTTTCATAAACTTAATTTTAGTATAGTTTGTATGGTTTACACGTACCGTTTTCAACGGAACTGAGTGCAAACTAAAAACTTTGAAGCTCATTTTCTCTTTTTCACCTTTTTGTCACTTTGCACATTATTCCACTAAGCTCTTCAATTAACAACTGAATTCCTAGAATTTAATTCTTTTTAACAAAATGATGTGAAAGTAGATTTAAAAATATTCTTTGTATTGTTATGATACTTTAAACATTTCCTATTCTCCATTCTAATGATATAATTCTGGTCTATTCATTAGCTTAACATGTAAAAGTGTCACCTTTTCATTTAAGTTATAATGTTTTGAAAAATTAATGATAGTTTGCCCATTTTCACCATACATACAATGTGGCCTTGTTACAGGGGAAATTGTGATTATCACCCTTTGAGTTTTGGAATGGGGACCTGGCCCAATTAATTTAGATATTTGTATTATATTTATGTATTCCCATTATTTCCCTTAATTTATAAAATGGCACTACTTTTGATTTTTTTTTTTTTACTTTTTAAAAATGTTCTTTTTTTTCTCCTGCTGATACCCCTGAAATTCAATTTGTAAACTAAGTATAACAAATACCAAAAATGTTAATTTTTTTTACTTGACTTTATAGAAAGGTTTTAGATAAACAGCTAAGATTGTTTTTTGTTTATTATATACCATTATCAAACCAATTCTTGCCTTTTATTATATTCTTACCTTTTATTTTTGTTTAAAAATAAAAACTGAGTTGTCACATATTGTCGGTCAAATGACAAAGCCACAAACCTGCAAAACCACAGGGATGGATAACTGGATAATGACAGATCCTTGTTTTCAAAAACCACCCATCCCTAGAATTTTCACTTCCGTGATATTGTCATTTGATCGACAATATGTTGCTTGGAAGGAGGTTGTGATCTAGTAGATGTACGTGGTAGTGAGCAGAAGTTTTGAATACCTAAATGTACTAGCATATGCTTTGTAGTACAAATATGCTCCATTTTGAATGTTCTTCCTTGCAGAGCTCCCTGCTCAACTTTGAGGCCAGCAGTGAGCTGAGTCGCCTGGTGCGGACCCTCGAGTTTGTGTCTGGCAAACTGGAAGAGTCTCCCGCTCCTGAAGGGTTGCCGGGCGTGGTGGGCAGGCTGCTCTACCAGGTCATCCTGCTGCAGGAGGTCACCAACATTGCATTCAGGTAAGAACTTGTTCAACACAATCAGTCTAAGTAACGTTCTAGGCACTCACAGTTACAGTGGTCAAGTGGATCTTCCATATGCGAAGGAAGCAAAATCTTTAGTATTGGTCTTTACCAGTTCTCAGAATTCATGTTCGCTGGTCACAAAATGCAATTATTTTGTCGCATGTTAGTATGCTAAAATGCTTTATTATAAACTTGATAAATTAATTGCAGGAATTTGGAAAGTTTGAGATCTGCATTGATGGTGTTAAGTCCAATTTGATCTTTTGCATGCAATAGAAGGAAAAACTAGTTTTTGTTTTTTACCTGTAGTTTTCATCATAGTGATGGCAATGTCAAGTAAATTAAATTGCCAAATGTGTGCTGCAGTACGCATTCGGCTAAGTGGGAGATGGCATGTGTGTTTAAGATTGTCACTACTTGATTGAAAGTTGTTATACTTTCTATCAAAACTTTAATCAAAAGACTTCTCATACATGTGCCATTTACACTTTCTTATATCTCGTGCAGGCTGAGCGACCTGGACCAGTACAAGTCCTGTGTGCTGGCGCAGCACCTGTACCGCGTGCAGCAGGCCCTGTGTGGGGTGGAGCAGTACATCGAGCAGAAGGCGAGCCCCGTGAGCACTTCGGCCACCGGGAAGGTGAGCCTGTGCCACGTGGTGGCCGCCCTCCTCTTCCACAAGCGCCCCCTGGGGGAGGAGCTCAGTATCGACATCGACGCCCTCTTCGACGAGGTGGACGCCAGGAGGCGCAACGTGGCCGCAGTCTTGGCGGAGTTCAAGGAGAAGTTCATACACGTGAGTGTTTTCAAGGGTTTTTACGTGGTTGTGAGGCGCATTATGTACAAGGCTATATCAACTGGGCAGGAGTGGTCTAGGGGCTTTGACGTAATGCTACAGTCCAGCACCTGTTGACCTCGGATCGATTTTGTTTGCTGCACTGCTTTTCTATCTATAAAAATGCTGTAAAACTACTCTGAATACACTGGGATTTACTGATTGATCTTGTTCAAGCTGTGGAGTTCAAAATTCTGATATGGCATGCAATGTTGCCATAAGCGTGTCAGCCTCATTACTTGACCATGGTTGTAAATTACAACCTTGCCATCAACCCCAGTATAGATCTATTGAGATTTTAATTCAAGCAAAATAAAAGTTTTCAGAACTTGGAAGTTTTTGTTTCAGCAAACATTTTTTTTAAATTAAATCTAATGTTGTTGAAAAACTTTTCAAAGGAAGGACAGAAACACATCATGTTAACTGTAAAAAAATTTAGATTTTTTTCAAACATTTTTAAAAATTAAAGCGGCTCGTTTAAAGCAAAATTTTGAATTCAAACAAGTTTTCATATTTTATTTAGAATTTTGGACAAAACTCTCAAACATTTATCATAACATTTATTGAAAATTCCTCCTAATTGGTAGGCCGACTTATGAATGTTCAAAATTTGTAACTTATGCCAGCATGTTCTTATCAAGAAGTATTGTGGCGGTATTTTGAAGGCTAACATTAGCTCAGAGTTTAATAGGATGGAAAAATGTCTTTAGTTAATCCTAAGAAGATTTACACCTTAAGAACGTTCATGTTATGAAGACTGAATTACTTTTGGAGCATTAACATAGTTTTAATATTTTAGTTAATTCATTTAATGTACCTTTAAGGAGCATAATCTATGCAACTCTTAAATCTATGCAAGTGTGAAATAAATCTAAAACTATAATGCCTACACCTTTATCATATAACTAATGCCTACACCTTTTAACATATCTAAAGGAAATGCACAGTTATACAAGTTGTATTAAACCTGTTAGTAATTGTTTAATTTCATTCCAGAGATTCTGCGCCACCATCCTGGAACTCTCCGAAGATTCCGGCTGTGAGCCCAAGACCAGCCCCACCAAGAACGGGGACCCTGCAGCCAAGCCCCTGGGCCAGAAGCAGTTCTTGGCCCACATCAGCCACATCATCGCCCAAGTGTCCCAGTCGTTCGTCACCCACGTCTCAAAGTCGCTGAACGAGGCCTATTTCCTGTGCTCTGGGTTCCAGTACAGCGAGAGGTGCCCATTTCAGGAATAATTTTTGTAGTAATTTAGTAATAGCGTCTTTCCATTTAACAGTGAAACCAAAAGAATTAGGAGTGTAACACAATGTTGTTTGTTCTGTTGTAAACATATTGCTTGTTTATGAGTTTGGTAGCTGAATTATGTATCTTATTCCTATGTTAGTTTAGGGATTATGTTGGAGGTAAATTATTTTAATTATATTTAATATTCTAATTGATTGTGTGCATGAGGTGCAATTTGCATAAAATAGTTACAATTTGATTATTCTCTTGTCTTTGGGCTAAAGAAAAAAGCCACATATAATCTCTCTTCTGCTATTAGAATATATCTTCTACAAATTTAAAAGTTGAAATGAATTAAACTTTCTTTAAAATAAAGCAATTAAATGACCCTATACTACATGTATAGAACTTTTACTTGAAATTGTCATCCACTAGAACCATCTTCACATTAAAATTTGGTGACGGTTTGTTCTGCATTATTAGAACAATCTATAAGCTTTATGAATGAGGAAATCAACAAAGTGTGAAGCTTTTTTTATAAATATCCTACGAATGGGGAGAAACTTTATCCCCCTATGGTGATTCGAATCAGATTAATTGAGCATGCCGTCTCATTCCTCCCCCAGGTGGACGGAGTACGTGTGCAAGCTGCTGCAGCAGGAGCTGAGCCTGCTCTCCTCCGAGATCAAGTCCCTGTGCGTGCGCCACTTTGAGGGGTCGCAAGGGGGCGCCGGTTCCCTGTCCGGGGGGGCCAAGTGCGGGGTGCTGGTGGAGTACCTGCACTGCTCCGTGTCGGAGCTGGCGCAGGTGGTGGCCATTGTGGCCGTGGCGGACGGCACCACCGTGCTCGTGAAGGACGCCCTGTACGGGGAGAGCTCCACGCTGGCGGAAGGAGGTGAGGGAACTGAACTGGAACACCCGCCACCCTCATTTGTTACACGTAACAAACATATTGTTCAAAAATGGCATACACATGAATTAATAATTTATAAGAAGTTTTTTAACAAAATCACAATATTAGAATAATAAAAAAACTAATTCAAAAAATTAGAATACTTATAAATTAACGTGATTGGTCCACGTTGGGTTCGAAATTCAGCATAAATTATGACGATGAATGAAGTATTGATAGTGCTTTTCTTACCTTGGAAACAAGATTTAGTTAGTTGAGCTTTAAAATGGGCCGAAAGAAAGACGTAACTTTTCTACTAAGAATGTAATTTTGAAATTACGTGAAGAGGGGCTTACCCAGCAAGAAATAGCCAAAAAGGTGAATTGATCTCAAGGAACTGTAAGTAAAGTTCTTCAAGTTTATTGTAAAATCATGAAATTTAAAGATAATCGTGAAAACTGCGGTTCCAAAAGAATAACTTCGATGAGACAGGACAGATGTCTGAGAAGGATTACTGAAATATCGGTTTAGGACCGTGGATCTCCTAAACAAGAAGTGGCAAGAATCGGGGGTGGATACCTCAGTGATAGCACGACAAGGCGAAGAGTACATGAATTTGGCTTTCGATCTCGTGTTCCGAAGAAGAAACCGTTTCTTACTGCCAAACAAAAAAAGGAGATGTTTGATGAGGTGCAGAGAGAGGTTGTCTTGGGGCACCCAGGAGTGGAATAAAGTACTTTTTAGTGATGAGTTTATATTTTGCGTTTTTGTCTGTCCCCATAGTAACCGTGTATGGCGCTTTTCTCAAGAAGATTTTTAATAAAATTATGCAAACTGCTTGAAACGTGCAGTTAAGTTCAGTACCTCAGTAATGGTTTAGGGTTGTTTAAGTGCTCATGGACTAGGAACTCTATGTATACTGAAATGTGTTGTCAATTTTGAAGCATACAAGGCAGTTCTTGATAATTATATGATTCCAGCGTCTGAAGATCTATTTGAAGGTTACTTTATTTTCCAACAAGATTATGCATCATGCGACACTTCGAAAACTGCAATGTCTTGGCTTAAGAATAATGAAATCTAAGTGCTTCCTTGGCCGGACAACTCACCGGATTTGAACCCCATAGAGAATATTTGGGGTTTAATGAAGGAAAAACTTAAAACTAAAAACTTAACTAAAAAATATTGGCCCCAATGGACAAAAATAAACTTATAAATATCGTGAAAATTGTTTGGGATAATATCAGCAGAGAACAGTGCAAAAATTTAGTTTTAAGTATGCCGAATCGTCTGCGAAAAGTAATTAAAGCTAAGGGCGATATAACTAAATTCTTATTATTCTCACTGGTACTTGTTTGAGTAGTTTACGTTACTTGTTCAAACATTATTCTAATTTTGTGGAAAATGATTTGATGTATTCTATTTTTTTGATTTTTATGTGCAATTCGTTATAACCTTTTTTTTTTCGAACCATGATAATAATTTCGGGTTATATTAATCAACAAATCATGTCAAATGTGGCGCGACAAAAATAATTTGTCAATCTTTTATTTTCCGTTGAATAAATACAAAATTTCAAGCACTTGAAACATGTTTTTCTCATTATTCTAATATTCTGAAGTTGGGTAGTAGTAGTAGTAGTAGAAGTAGTATCAAACCTGTAATTATTCAACTTTTTATGGTGATGAAATTAAAGCTGACTTGAAGTAAAAACAAATAATGAAAGTATATAAGTTTAATTGAATTGCATTTTAACCAAGTTAGGAAACAATTTATTAAAGAAAAGTTATTAAATTGTGTTCTCATATTACTACATCTTTATATATCACCCAAATCTCCAATACACAGGTTCACAGTTGTTTTCACTTCACTGATGCATTGGACAAACTTCCAGGTGCATTGGACAAAGTCTGACAGACCCATTTCTCATAGAAAAATTTAATTTTTAATTACTTAACACCCACAGAAATTTCAGATTAATTATAATCTAAGCTTCAAAATTTTAACTGAGAGTCGCTAGCTTATATCAAAGTTCTGTGACTATCAAACAACTATCAGACATGCTAATTTTAGTAATTAATAAATATGAAGTGCCTTTTCAAATCATAATAATGTATGGTATTATTTAAAATAATTATTTAACTTTCATTTCCCTCCTCAAAAAAATATGTATAGTCCAAATTGCAGTTTTTATTATAATTTACATTTGAAGAGTGCAGAGGAAGAACCGCTTGATTTATTAGGAGTCATCCCGTAATTGAGTCTGCTTGGCAGACATTAGCAACAGAAAAACGGTTTCTCTCTTTTTCCTTCGCTTGGTCCAAGCGTCGGAATAGTGCATTGAGTTAATCTCAGTAGGTATAAACTAAGTTCCTTACACCAGTTTAGGCAATTACTTGTTTTCATTGCCAAAGCAGCTTGCCGAGGAAAGTTTTCTATGAAACTAAATTGTATCTTCCCCTGTATTCTTTATTTATCTACAATTTCACTTAATATGTTAACAACTTGGTGGCAAGAAAGATAGCCAACTGCATTAAAAATTTAATATATTTGAATGTTAATAATGCTCTTGAGACTTCAGAAAAATCCTCCTTGTGTATTCATTAGATAAAAAATATATTTTTCAAACAAATCTATATTTTTAAAAACCTCTGAATACGTTTTGACGCTCCAGCTAAATATTTTTTTAGCAAATAAGCAACTGGTACAACAAAGGCTCAAAGCAATTTTCATTCTATTGAAACATTTCAGTTCTTGAAGTAAATTGTGTCTTGTTGGGAGTGTGCTCTTCCTCATACTAATTCTTGTCCTTCCCTGCAGGTGGTGTGAGCCCCGAGTCGCTGTCCTCGTTCCACGAGAGCGTGCAGCTGCGTGCGTCCGGTGCGCTGTCCAACCTGCCCGGCCCCCGCTTCTCCCAGGGCGGATTTCTCTCCCTGTGCAGCCCCAGCGAGGTATGAGCTCCCCCTCCCCCATGGCTGGCTCTCTCACAGTTTTTATGTGCATGTTTACATTTTGTAACAGTTGGCTGAAGTCAACCACATTCCATGGTTTTTTTCCACTTCCTTTGTTTCCCTGTATCAAATGGCACGCTGCAGAATTTTAAGAACAATGTTATTTAGGATTTTACTGAATATGTAAAGCTTTAACAGAGCAATTAGCAACTATGTAGGGCAGCTAAAATTTATTACACAATGAAAAAAAACAGCCTGCTATTGCATGCATCTTGGTGTGACGGGCTCGTATTGCCCTGATGTGATTTTAATGAAAAGTAACTCTACCTTACTTCAAAATGTCCAGCATGGCTGCATCTCTTTCCCAGTTTCTGTTTGGGTCTTTAAGAGTTGCAATGAAATTTGAAAATTAGTATTATTTTTTATGTAACCCAATTTTATGTACATTAATTTTCCTTATTCTCAGTCCCCATTTATGTAACTAGCAGAATAACAAGTTTAATTGTCGATGAAGTGATTATTTTACAATCGTATGCTAACCGTTGTCTGTTTTTTTAAAAACAGTAATTAGTTTTGCTATTCAAAAATAGTGATGTTTTAAACAAACTAGTCAAAAATTTATTCATTATGTTCCCTTATTTAAATATATTCTTGCCAGGACTTTTACCAAGGCTATTTATTTGCAGTATGAAGCAATGTGTCATTAAATGCAGTAGGGCATACAACAATGTGTGCACTCTCTCAGGTTATTAGCCTGTAGCTAAGCTGTTAACAGTATACACTGAATTGAAGGAAGGGAGATGTTGGAATTAAAATAATATGGAATTGAAGTAAAATAAGTTTTCAGAATATCTTCATTGATTTTTTCTTTATGAAGTAATTAGAAACTTCTATAAAAAAAATAGGGTGTTTTACGAAAATTAACATGAATTAAACCAAATGCGCTATGCAATAAGAATTATTGTGCAGTTTTCTTTGAGAAACTTTACTGTCATTTTTTAATAAAATAAACAATTTATTTGTTAAAGTTTGACAGTTTGTTGCAAACTTTTAAATAAAAGTGTGACTTTGAGTTTTAATAATATAACCTAAATTACTTCTCAAATTAAAATATATCTAACTGATGTGTGTGTGCTTGCAGGTGGCCCACCGCTCTGTGTCCAGCCTGCTGTGCTTCCGCCGCTCGTGGAAGGGGGAGTGCGCGCAGTGCCCCTCCCTGGCGCAGGAGGTGCAGCGGCTCGCCTCCCTCAAGGAGCACGTGCAGGAGGTGCTCAGGGACAAAGTGAGCCCCCTCCTTATGAAATAGGCAATGCACATTCGTAACTGAGTTGACTTAGCTTTGGGCACAATGCAAGGCAGTACGGGCCTTTGCATACGAAAGGTCACAGATTCAGGACTACACATTGCCAAAATAACTGACAAGTTATAAATTCTTTGTGCAGCTAAACAAATTCCATAAATAACACCCTGGTAGAGGGAGAACACATTAAATATGCTCCAAAGTCCAGACACTGCATAGAATGTTGCTCTTAAAAATTGAGTTGGGAACCTATTTGGGTGTTAGCTCATCACTTGACCGTGGTTCTAAATTCCAATGCTGTTGCCAATAGCCTCCTGTAGCTCTATTGTGGTGTGAATTTAACTCGATACATCTTTATTTTTTACCCATTTAGTGTATCAATGGGAACAATGTAATCAACTTCCATCGAATCAATGTATGGTTGCTTATTCACTTTCCTATGAAACAGAAAATGCAGCTAAAATCAAAGACAAACAATAAATTTTCAGAGTTTTGGTTTGTCTTCATATGTGAAAGAAGCAAATCATTTTACAAAATTCTTGCTTCGTAAACTGAAATTTGGCACCTTGTTAACTTCCCATTTAATTTTTAGGAAAAACAATTTGAAGAAGAAAAGGGAAAATTGGAACAAGAATTGCATGTGGCCCAAAGCAATATTAAAAGATTAGAGGTAATATTGGTTTTAAATGTTGCAGTTTGTACATGACATCACACTTCAGCCTTTAATTACCTAAATTGTATCAAAACTTACTAAATTGTTGAAAGAAAATATTATGTACCACGAGGATCAAGTACAATTTCAAAGGCCTTGTTAATTACTAAGTTTCTTCAGTGCATTTCAAAGGCATTTTGCATTAAAAATATTTGGAATATACTATTAATGACACGCCTTGCCCACTATGGGGCCACTCAGTTTAGTTTGTAAATTTGGCAATAAATAATGTAACAATGCAATCTCCTTTTGCGTTGTGTTGTTGTGTGTGTTGTAATGGGTGCATGATGTCCCCCCTGCCAGGTGGAGTACGGGGGGGAGGTGCGGCAGCTGCAGCAGCTGTACGAGCAGAAGCTGAGCGGGGGCGCCACCCGGGAGAGGTACGCCCAGGAGATGGAGCAGCTCAAGGTATGGCCCCTTTCGTTTCCCACCCCTCATCACCACTGGGCAGATAAACTAGTAGATAGACAAGTACTCAGGTACTACTTTATTGACAGGTAGTTTTGAGTGTTAATAAGACTGATTTTGTAGAAGCAAGAATAGTCCAATTCATACTTGTAGTTTTTGCAGTTTGCATGCCTGCAGGAGAACAGCCTAGCATCATTTTACCCTTGAAATTCCGTAGGCACAACTGCAAAATCAAAATAAGCCAGTATTACGAGTTAGATTTTGGAAGTAAAATGAAACAATAGAGTAGTCCCACCTCTCATTAGCAGCCTAGCATCATTGAAACCCTTTACACTGTGAGGGGAAAATATATATAAACATGTCTCCTAACCGTCAGGTTTCCAAGCTGCATGCATATTTTTTTTTTAATTTATATTTATACTAAACTTTTAAATGTGAAGCAAAACATTGAGACATTTATGATAATCTGATGCAGCGATATAATTTTTACAAATTCTAAGAAATTATTTTAATTGAAGATTTAAATCTCCGTGTATTGAAAAAAAGTTGACACTTCAGTTAAAAGTTTTGGTAGTTTCACAAAACATCCTTCTGTAGCTTGTTGGAAAGGACTTATGTGATCATCAACCTTTATAAAGCAAATCATCTATCTGTCACTGAAAGGTTAGACCTGTCCGCCTCGTAAGCCCACAATCCCGGGTTTGAGCCCAGACTGAGTTGTCGGATTTTCTGGATTGGGAAAATCTTGGGCACGCATGTCCTATGATTATGTGGCTTGTAAAAAATCCCTGGATAGCCCATTTGGCTTGTTTTCTTGGCTTGGTGGTCACTTTAGGTAAAATTCTTTTCCATTGCACGGTAATTGAATTGATTGTAAAAAATATATCTATTATTTTTTCATTTCAATTCCTTATATAATTACCACCTAGGTTTAGAACCTGGCATCTACTGATTGGAATTCAAATGAGCTATTGACTTAGAGTGTCTAGTCAGTACTTTAAAAATCTCCATGAATTTAAATATCCTATTTATGAATGTTGCAGGTATGTAATAGTGAGAATGGTTGTGTCGATGGCAATAACAATTAAAACATGTGTTGGGCAATAACTTCTCTCTTTTGGACAACTTACTCCTGTAGTAGGAAGACTCATTAGTTTTTAAATATTTTTTGCAACACTTTTTTTCTGATTTTCAACAGAGTATAAATGTGTTGGTGAAACTAAGATTATGTCAATAAATTGCCCATTTGCATGTTATTCTTATTTCCCCACCTGTGCTTTGCAGTCCCTGTGTGAGCGCGGCCTGTCCGCGATGGACGCCTCCCACCAGAAGATTGTGTGCGAGCTGGAGCGTCGCCACCAGAGGGAGCTGGAGGACATCATGGCCGACAAGGAGAGGGCGCTGCAGGAGGAGGCCCACGCCACCGCCATAGGTGGGAACACTCTTTGAGTCTCTGTTTGGAATGAGTTCTCCCATGAGCTGACCTTTTTGCTCCCAATCCCTGAAGCCTGATTATGAAAACCAAAATGAAAAGACATATTTCACTTTTCATTGTGTTTATGCTTAGAAACACGATTTAACTTTTTGAGAGCAAGTCCTTACGTATCATTGCCTAAGCTTACAAGTCCTTGGATCTGTACTGGACTATAAATAGCAGGGTGGTAACAAAACCTGGAAATTAGGGAATTCTCAGGGAACTTTTTAATTCTGGAAATATCAGGGAATTCTCATGGAATTTTTGAAATTTTGCAAAATATCAGGGAATATTTTCCATTTTGGATTGCTTAAGCAGCAAGTTTAGGTTCTTGTGATCACTACTAAGGGGCACTTGATCAAAAGAAATACAGTAGACTCCCTCTTAACCGGTTTAAACGGGCCCGAGGGTAAGCCGGTGAAACGAAAATCCGGTTAAACCGGAGAAATTAAATAAATTGAAATTTAGATGTTAATTTGATTGCACTTTTGCTTATTAATGATACTTGCCTTAAGAAATACATGTACAATTGAAATAAGAAGTCATTTTACAGGTTATTTTATATATTATTATTTTACATTCTTGATTACATACCTTAAAAAACGACACCGAAAACCGATTAAACTAACCAAAAACTTGAATTTTTAGCTATTTTTAACATTTTAAGGGTGGAATTTTTTTAGCCCGGTTAAAGCGGAGATCCAGTTAAACGGAAGCCGGTTAAGAGGGAGTCTACTGTATGTATATTTTGGTTGATCCAATTCGCCTGAAGGACCGATCTTGGGGGGGGGGGATCAATCTCTATCACGAATCATGTTATAACATGATTCTCTAATCACATGAAAGTTAGATAGGCTAATCCATAATCCGGAAAGTCTCAATTCCTGTGACGTCTCAATTAAATTTTCTGTACTGCATTGAAATGTGTATATTGCATGTTTTTTTGGTAATTGTAAAATCGGGGATTTTTTTTATGAAAGTATCAGGGAAATCATGGAAATATCAGGAAACTTTTTTTCTAGGATTTTGTAACCACCCTGAATAGATATCATGACTAACTTAATTTAAATTATTACTATACTTAATTTTTTTACTATAACAAAAGCAGCATAATTGGTTACCATTATTATATTTAATAATTGGCCTTGATTTCAAAAGTTATTTCAAGGTCTATTTTGAACAATATTACTCTCCAAAGGGCATCCAAAAAAAACATTTAGGCATTCGAACCTAATCGCCATGGTCAGACCTTGTTCAAACAAATAATAAACGGGTATAATTCTAAAAGTTTGACTGTGTAAAAAGGTCATATAAAAATTACTGTATTTAAAAAAAAGTTTATATATTTTTTTACTTGAAAATATATATATATTTAATTCAGCTCTGGAGGCCGTTCGTAAGGCCCACTCTGAAGAGCTCCAGAAACAGATTCAGAAGTTCAAGGACGAATTTGTGCTCAAGATGAACAAGAGGTTCGAAACGGAAGCTTTCAAAAAGTGTTACGAGTAAGTTGGCTTCAAAATATTTAAAAAAATATTTTTACGACTATTTAGTATGGTTCTCTCATCAAATTTAGAAAAATAAGTTAGGTAACAAGGAACTAATCAAAAGGTGATGTAATACTAATTAAGTAAGTTTCACTGAATTTGTTATCACCGTTTTACTTCTGAATTTCTTGTACTTTAATATATTTTAAACATGAACTAAATATTTTAACTGATTTTCTATTAAATGAAAGGGTTATTGCCAATGATAAAAATACATAAAAAAGAGTAATGTAGTTCCGCTTCTTAAGTGTATTTAGTTCCTGATTCCATTTAAAACTTAAATCGTATGTGCTTTAATTTTCATTCCGTTTACTTGGTAAAATCTTGAATTTTCAGTAGAAACTATCTTTGTATCCCTTATAACCCTTCCCTGGTTGTGTTGTTAATTAATCGTAGCTGTTACAGTAATGAAGGCAAGGACAATTTAAAAATAAGTTTAGCTCTAAATATACATGTTGGAAACCTCCATTACTACTTAATGTCAATGTAAAAATTCTTGAAAGCAGTTTAATTTAGAATGTTCTTTATAACGTTTCAAAGCATGCATGCAGTAAAACATTGTTTATCCAGCATTAAAAAACTGTAAAGTGGAGAGAATTTTCCTTGCCGAAAATGGGATTTCTCACCAAACAAAAAGAAAATTTCCTTTATTTTCCCCTTCCAGAATAATTGTAGTTTGGCGATAAAGTTTAGAGCTAAAAATATTTTCCATGCTTATATTCTATCTTAACACTTAGAATTGTGCTCCTACTATCCAGTTAATGCTGTGAGCTTAGTAGAAGAATATTCTAAGTGACATTTATTAAAATAATTTAGATTTTTGTGTTTGTGATCATATTATTCCATCTTTTAAAGATAACAAGTATCCCTTTCTCATACATTAAAAATTAAGAATTTTTTTTACCTTTTGCCGTTAAGTACCGTGTTTAACAGTCTTGAGTGCAAACTAAAACCTTGAAAGCTCCTTTTCTCGGTTTCCCATTTTACTCACTTAGCACTCTGAGCCCTTCAATGGGTAAGAAGGAGGTAGAGTAAATGGGGTGTTACTGATTCGAGACATTTGATTTTGCAGGCAGGACCTGTGCGGGGTGAAGTGTGAGATTGCGGGCCTGACGGAGAAGTACTCTGTCAAGTGCCTGGAGAACGCCACCCTCCACGAGAAGGTGGAGCTCATGAACCAGCAGCTCAAGGCCACCGCCACGCAGGTACACACACACTGTTCAAAGGAAACATTTCTGGACTACTCTTTACCTTGTTTAGGCTTCAAGAGCACATGAAATGTGTAGTAGTGTGTGGCCTCAATCTATTTAATAGTAAAAAGGAATGTACAGGCAGGGTCTTTCTATGAGCTAACTTTGAATGTTTCATGTGATGTAGTTCTAGTCAACACAGGATGGTTCCTAAACAGCTGCAGTGGAGCAACAGTTGTTCCGTTGACTTGTAATCGAATGCAATGCGATTTGACACACTATATGATCAACAACAACAACACGAAATTCTTTGAGTACACTGGTACTCAAAGATCTCAGTTGACTTCTATTGAGTCTCTCTATAAGTTTGAAGATAATAGTCTTGGTGTAGCTGTATAGCTGTATTGCCATGTTAATTCAATCAAAAGTAAACAGGTACACATTGTTGCCCTATGACTGTTTGAAATTAAGGGGGAATGGGCGCATTTGAACGGGGTCTCCAAACTCAAGTGTCTCAATGTTAATCCAATGGGAAAAAACTATTTTCGCTGCCACATTTCTCCGGCTGTACTGAATATTTTTGCAAGAGGATTTTTTTATGTGATAAATGTAGCTGACTTACAGGTCTCTATAATCCCACTTTTTAAAATTGCTTCGAATATTTTGTGTAAAACAATTTATTGAATATTAAAAAAAATATTCATACTAATTTCAAAAAGTGGGATTGTCGGGACGTGTAAGTCAGCTACATTTATCACATAAAAAAATCCGCTTGCAAAAATATTCAGTACATCCGGAGAAATGTGGCAGCGAAAATAGTTTTTTTCCCATTGGATTAACATTGAGGCACTTGAGTTTGGAGACCCGCTGTCCAGTTCGCGCATTCCCCCGTAATACTCTCCTTGGTTATTGTTAATAATAAGGTTTTGCCTTTTATAGAGGTACCAAAAATGTAGTGTTTGGTTAGAGCAACTCTTATCAACTAGAAGATTCTGCAACTTCTTTTACTTATTTTAAAGATATATTACCCCTGAGAGCATGCTTTTTAGAAGTTTTATTCTTCTTTAAGAAGAAAACTAGAGATACAGGCTATATCCAAAATTCCACATACATAATTGAAATAAATTTTAGCCCTAAAATTTAAAAAAAAACCATTGAATTACTTTACACTTCCAGAATATCTGTTAACTTAGGATTTAAAACCTAAATTTGTAATGAAACTAACTTTGCTCACCATACAATTTTAGCTTAAAGTAATATAAATATAAAATAGTATTGGAGAATTGTTAGAATAAATTGCATTTTGCATTTTCATGTTTGAAGGCAACTCGTATTAAATAGTATATTTTTGTAGTAATAGGTGTATACAAGACTAAGTTTGTGTGTGTCACAGAATAGACTTATTCTTGTTCCATATTGATTGGTTTAAATTAACATGTGTTTTGTGTGCAGGTTGTGGAACTATTGGCAAAAAATCAGCAACTTCAAGCTCGCTTGACTTCTGACACTCTACAGAAACAAGAAGAGTCAATAATTTAAACGAAACGGGTCCAATCCTTGCCCAATGATGGTAATTGGTTTTAGTTTATTTTAATGATGAAAATATATGAGAAAGTTCTCTAACTTAAATTTAATGAAAAAAAAACTTGTTAGATGTGAATTCTCTTATCTTTTTTTTCTTATTATAATCAAACCTGTATAGTTTTTCTGTTAAAATTCTAACACGTGAAACTATGGTAAAACCTCCAATATAGTTGATTTAGAGTTGCAAATTTAACTTAAATAAGAAGTAACTTAAAGAGTACTTATCTAATAGCTTAATCAGCCATAACTTTTTTATGGGGAATTTTACTTTACAATAATGTACTCTATGTTTACAAAATAATCTATTGTGGCTCAATGATGAAACTTATATTAATGATTTTGATTTAAACGCACCCTCTACTTAATACTCTTTTATCTCTGAATAAAACCTAATTATTAATATGTATTTTTTTTAATTTGGAAGAATTATGATAAATGAAGTTTACTGTTGACACATTCACACAAAATGTTTTCGTATCAAGTTTTTAGTCTGTCTGAATTCCACCTTTAAATTCCGTTCTAAATCTAGTGTGCGTTTTTTTTTTTTAATTAAAGATTTGACGTCAGAGATCCATCTTATTCTTTTTGTCCATCCGTACTTCTGGTAGTATTAAAGTAGGTAAAAGAAATAGCGTTATTTTAGTTCTCTCAGAACTTCTAGGATTTCTTTTAGGCTGAAAAGCCCAGTCGGTTAGGCACTCACCTAGCATGTGAAAGGTCCCAGGTTCGTGTCCGGGCATCGGCAAAATAACTGCCGACCTGTAAACGGTACATGCAGCCAAAAATACCCGACAAATAATACCCTGTGTAAGGGAGTGCACATTAAATATCCTTCAAAGTCCTAACGCTGTGTACAATGGTCGCCCTTAACGGTTGCGTTGGGTGGTGTTGGCTCGTCACTTGACTGTGGCTCTAAAATATGTCGCCAATAGCCCTCGTGTAGCTCTAGTGCGACAATAGTTCAAACCTAACCTATGGTTTGTTTTATGTTTTTCAGAAATCCTCGTCAAAAGCGCCTCCCGAGTGGATGTCTCTCCAAACCCCACTGTTTGGCGAGCTCGCATCTCACGGGAAGGAAGAAGCCAATTTCTTGTACAACGCATCATCCAGAGAACATTTTTATGCCTTCATCTGTACATACAACCTCATTGTAACATAGAAGAAACTATTTTATCTTAAAGATACTCAGAATTGCAAGTATTTCTGTAGAGCTGAGACATTTTGTTTCCATATCTATATGCTTAGGTATGATAGTCAGGGAATATACTTAACAGATGTCAAATCACTGAATCATAATCTAGTTCATTCAATGTAGTCTCAATTTAAAATTGAAGATGCATAGTCCAACTCAATGTTTTTGATAATTTCTTCTACTGAACTATGTGCTTAGAAGATCTCAGGGATAATTGTGTAAAATAACCACAGAGAGATAGAGGATCAACTGCACACTTATTTGAAATTCTATAAATTGTGCTCAAGTACTGTTCTCTGTTAAATGTTTGTATAGATTATGTAACATAGTGTACAGAAAGAAAACTGGAAAGCAATAATTTGTGAGCGTATTTGTAAAGAGAACTTTATAAATTGTTATGAGCAAAACTGTTACATTATCAAATGTCTTAAATTTTAGTTATTGTTCATAGTACTAAATATATAATAAAGAATTATTTCTCTACTGTACATTGGTTTTACTTATAATATAAAATTATATACTATATTATATTATAAATATATTATTTATGACATATTATAACTTAACCCCTTCCAAATCTTAAATTCTTAACCCCAAAACTTAATAAACTTAAATTACCTTTTTCACATATCCTTACTTGGCACTTTAACATTCCAACTATACCCTGTCGGCGACAAACAGTTGCCTTCTCACAGGAATAACCTTCAATTTGATTGGTCAGTGGAGGAGAACTAGACATTCTTCGCCATTTTTATGGATCATTCAAACACACTCTTTCGTCAACTTTATATAATGAATTATAATCATGCAATATATATATATATTGTAATATTTTATTATTAAATATATTATATTTAGAAAAAAAAACTTCTAATACATCTTTTACTTAAATTAATATAAGCAGGAAATACTCTTCAAAACATTTTATTGAATTCGAAATCAAGAACAAAGAAAAATAAGTGTATCAATAACATCACAACAATCAAGACATCTTCTTGGAGCCTGCAAGTCACAAAGTTTGGACGCACGTAAGTCTTCAATTCGAAGGGACATTCCTCCGGGAAGCAATCATGACTTCAATTGGTTGGTGCTTGAAGCGATCCATATATTCGAACTTCAGATTTTAGGCTCGTTTCACACAAGCAGAATATTCTACTTATGTCAGATGTACGCACGGTGTTCCAGTGCGACCATCTTGTAAGTAGAGCAAATTACCGTTTCCCCATGTGTCATGTGTGTGAAAGGACCCTCATTTATAGCTCCCATTGATAGTGGCAGTAAGTGGAAAGTTTTTCGGACTTCACCCGTGAACGCAAGTCTAAAAGTATCTCAGATGTAGCCTCTTACTTGACTTCGGATCTTAATCAGGCGGCTCATCGACAATGGCCATCGTGTAGCCCTAGTGCGTATCTAAACGAAGATCCTAACCCAAGGTGGGACTGGGGAGCCCAGTCGGTTAGGCACTCGCCTAGGATGCTAAAAAGGTCCCAGTTTCGGGTCCGGGCATCGCCAAAATAACTATATGAAATATACCTATAAACGGCCCATGCAGCTAAAAATGTCCGACGAATAATACCCCGTGTGGAGAGAGTGCACGTTAAATATTCTTCAAAGTCCTGACGCTGCGTACGATGTCGCCCTACAACGGTTGCGTTAGGTGCCTGTTCAGGTGTCGGCTCGTCACTTGACTGTGGTTCCGCCCGTCTCCAATAGCCCTCGCGTAGCTCTAGTGCGACGATAATTCAAATATAACCTGATCTACAACATTATCTTAACGTGAAATCACTTTAGGCGAAATCCGGCTTTACTCTATCCTTTTGCATTTGGTATAGAGAGCATTATTTGATCCAAGTCTGTCTCCGTGTAGAGGGAGTGTCCGATGTCGATCCTAAAATTTACGTCGGGTGCCTACTCAGGTGTCGATTCGTACTTTACAGTGGCTCAAAATTACGACGTCCGTCTCCAATAGCCCTCGTGTAGCTCAAGTGCGATGAAAATTCAACTCAACCTGCTGAATCGGGTGTTGTCCGACCTTTTTGCTATGAAATAAATGGGTGCTGTGTGTTCCTGATTTATGGTTAGCTCTAGTACAAGGTTAACCTAGGACCTTTGAATCACGAAATGAAATGATTTTATGTTTACATGAATGCTGGAATGTTTACAATCGGCTACGTTTACGGCCACGTTTGATACGGAATTGGAAATTATGCTTTAAAAAAAGTAAGTCTTTCTTTATTAAAGTGAATTATTTTCATAAGAATGTAAATAATTTTTCATTTATCGAAAATCTTCTATTTAGTAGTTGTATGGTTATTGAAGAGATTAGAGGAAGATCGTACTAAGTGGCATTTACAAAAAAAAAATGAGATTTTTGTGTCAACATGTTACTCCCTCCTTTAAAGATGACAAGACTCCCCCTTTGTATAAACTTTAAGTTAAGTATATTGATAAACTTTTGTAAGTGCGTTTTTAACATCCTTAAGTGCAAACGAAAAACTTAAAAGCTCAATTTCTCGTGTGCACCTTTTTGTCACTTGGCACGAACTTCCAATAGGATTGTCCATTAAGTTTTGTGTGAATAAAATAAGTCCACAAAATGTTGCTCTAATCTTATCCTCTTAAGACCCGAGCAAAATCCTACACGTACATTCTTAATTTAAACATACTTTTCATACAAATATATGCTGAAATGTATGTTTTGAAAGGCATTTAAAAATTATGTTCTAAAGCATGGGTTCCCAACCGGTGGTACGCTTACCACTGGTGGTTCGCGGGAAAATTTCAGGTGGTACGCATAAGTTAAGTGCGAAACACAATGCTATTAATTAACTTCTTGGATCTAAAACCAGAGTACCCTTTGATCTTCTGGCAAGTTCTGCTATTTCTGATGCCATTTGTTACCAGTTACCTGTATGAGAGTGGATTTTCCGTACTCATGTACAGAAAAAATAAACATCGAAGCAGAATAAGTGTTGAAGAACGCGAAACAGTGAAGATAAATTAAATCGCTCCTAATTTTGATAATTTAATCACTGGCCAATAACAACAAGTTTCGCTCTAAAGACTATAAAAGTTTCTTTTGTATGATGAAGGAATTTTTTGCTGAGTTTGTACTAACTTTTATTTGTATGGTTTTAGACCTATAATTAAAAAATATAACTGTAGATTAATACTATTTTAATCTTTTTAGTTCTTCATTATGAGAATGTCATGAATATACAAAAATGTAACCACTAAATATACTCAGGAATTTAATTCAAAAAGCCTTTGGACACTTTTTGAAGAGTAAATGTTTTTCGTTTGTTTATTAAAATATTTAGGCTTGATGGAACGCCAACATTTCTCAAAAGGTCTAGTGGTACGCAGATGAAAAAAGGTTAGGAACCCCTTTTCTATAGTTACTGAGAGACATGCCTTAAACTTTAAAAATACATAATTTTTGTGCTATAAATGCAAAAGAATTGGCCGGATCACTTATTTGTAGTCAACAGTTTATTTTAACGTTGTTTATAATGTAAAATGTCTTTAAAATTAACTACTAAAAGAACTTTTTGAAAAGTTTTTTTAAAAAATAATTTTTTAAGAACTCTTATATCGTAGATATCGTATTGACCCACGTTCAACTAGAAATATATAATATTTTTATTAATTTGAAAGGTGAATTTCTGTTATAACCGTCTCAATATCAGTATTATCTTGAAGTGAACGGAATTCCTACGGAATTATTAACAACAGCAAATAAACTAACATAAAATATAAAAAATTCTAACAAAAAAAATTATTCGAAAATGTTTTACATATATTTTTAAATCGCACACGAAAAAATATATAACTGTGCAGAGTAATTTTTTTTATTGGTCAAAATACATTTATAGGGTGAAATTCATAAGTGAAATGTAAAACTTTGTTTCTTTTGTCGTTAAATAACTTAAAGAATCAGTATTGGGGTAAAGCTTTTTTTTACGTAAAGTTTTAAAACTTCAATTTTAGGTGGTGCTGCCATCCATCGGCTTCCAGTTACACTACTGTCTGATGAAAGTGCTGCCGTCTATCTTCATCCAGTTGCACTAGGGACTGTTTCACGGAGATGCTGCCATCTATTGTTCCTGTTTGATGCTAGTGCAGCCGCCTTCGTTGACCAAGGGGACATCAAAGCTGTTTCGTGCTTCAAGCCATGGACAGGTACTTTTATAAAGTTCTCCTTTAAAAATTGATTTCATCAAATGTATGGTAAAAACCTCGATTACATAGATTTATTATAAATATTTAATTTACGAATTACTAGTTTAAATTTTATATATCATAGGGAAACAAATTATTCTAGAAATTATTTCGAATTTCCAATTATTTTCATGAATTTTTAAAGAAATCTGAAGGCGTCCGTCTTAAATGTGTACGCAACTTTAGAAAAAATAAAAGGAATTGATGTATATTGGGGTAGCAAAATTATGATATTTCTTAAATTAAAATTTTTTCCCCGCCAAACCAACATAATCAATTTATTTTTGCTTTTTTATCTAAAAATTTAGATTTGAGTGGATTGAATTAAACCAATTTTAAAAAGTCATTTATTAAATTTAAAAATTAATTAAATAAATTGTAAGTATAGAAATAATATCTGGGTGTCTCTTTGAAATAATGCGTATAAAATTTCGTAAAAATTTATCAATTTTAATCAATTATCTATATAAATTTTTACGAAATATTATACGCAATTTTTTTAAGGGTGGCACCCTGATATTATTTCTATACTTTTTTAGAGGGGGGCTAAAATTGAATATTCTGGTAAATTTGAGTCCGATCACCCCCGGGGCGGGGGTGATCGGGAAAGGAGGGAGTCCCAGCGTCCCAGGAGCAACTTACTCCTTTCTCCCCATTTGCACGAAGGCAAGGTTTGGGTGCACCAGTGGTAGTGCTCGGGACAGAACCCGGCTAATTGCCAACCGAAATAGGGGCCAGAATGTCAGACATTCTGACCACTACACAAGCTGGGGCCACGAATTCGAGAGCGCGATAAGCGTACAACTTCTTTTCAGACTTGGCTCCTTGGCCGAACCGAATTTGGCGCCAGCCGCCCTCACTTGACTCTAGCTTGGCTGTTTTTTTAGTTATGTGCTGACGTTACGAGATCCGTGATCCTTCATAGACTATGTAGCTCTAGCACGATCGTGATTCAACCAACCAAGTGATTTTCTGCAAAGTTCAAACTGCCTCGTAGTTTGAAGGAAGGAACTGTATGTTCGCTTCAGCGCTTGCTCATGTTCGTCGGTAGTACAGTATGATGCTAGTAGTCAAGAGAATAATTTGCGTCAATTGCTTGTCTTCTACTTGTTTGAAAGATTCACTTGACTTATCATAGCCTCTACGACCTTCCGGTAACAGCAACGAACATTGAAGGAATCGGGCTTAAAACTTTAAATGAGTCTTTTAGGTTAGAATAAGCGGAAATGCCGTAATGTCAAAATCGACCCCTCTAAGCACTAACCAGCTAAGGCCATTAAAAAAAATTAAAAGTGTAGTATCGGTCAGTTTGGGCTTATCATGGAACGGATATTCCATGATAGACCCAAACTGGGTAATGTTATCTTCAATACATATTTCTAATTATAGCCTTTTCTGTTTTTCAGGAAACTGCGAATTGAAGAGCTACGTCCTCCATGCTACATCACATTGTGAAGTGTTGTGTTTAATAAAACATCTGAAAGAACTTCATTTGTACTGTTTCATTTCTAAAATTTTTTTTATCAGTTCTAATAATAATATATATTATTAGAAATTATAATTTCTAAAAAATATATATAATTTATATTAGAAATTATAATTTCTAATAAAATATATATTTTATTATAATATATATATTATAATAAAATATATATTTTATTATAATATATATATTATAATTTCTAATAAAATATATAATATATATTATAATAAAAAAAATATATATTTTATTATAATAAATGTATATATTTTATAATTTCTAATATAATAAAATTTATATTTTATAATTATAATTTCTAATAAAATATATATTTTATTAGAAATTATAAAATATATATATTATAATAAAATATAATAAAATATATAATAGATATTTTATAATTTCTAATATAATATATATATTATAAAATATATTATATTAGAAATTATAAAATATATGTAAAAAATATATATTATATATTTTATCAGAAATTATAATAAATATAAATATTTTTTATTATAATTTCTAATAAAATATATATTTTAATATATATATTTTATTAGAAATTATAAAATATATATATTTTATAAAAATAAATATATATATTATTATAATTTCTAATAAAATATATTTTATTATAATAAAATATATATTTTATTAATATATATTATAATAAATATATAAATTTAATAAATATATTTTTAAAATTTATAATATATATTTTTTTTATTATAATTTCTAATCTAATGTATGACATATAGATATATATTTTATAATTTCTAATATATATTTCATTATAATTTCTAATAAAATATATATATATTTTATTAAAATATATTATAATAAAAAATATATTTTATTAAAATATATTATAATAAAAAAATATATTTTATTATAATATATGTATTAGAATATATATTTTATAAGAAATTATAATCTCTAATAATAATATATATTTTTTATTATTTCTAATATATATCATTATATGTTTTTAATAATCGAAGAAATTAAAATTATATAAACAGGAAACAGTACTCCAAAAGAAGATTTTATTTAACAAAGAAGCTGATATATATTACAAATATTTTATTTATTTTTTTAAATTTGGTAGTAATCGGGCAAGTCTTCATTCGAGGAAAATCCCTGAAAATACAGAAACATATTAGTTCTAGACAAATCTATGCTAAAAATTACATTGCTCAGTTTGGGCCTATCATGGAAAATCCGTTCCATGATAAGCCCAGAGTGGCCAACACTACACTTTTTTAATAGCTTCACTGGGTTAGTGCGGAGAGGGATCGACGGGACAATAGGGCATGCCCGTTTCATTCTAACCTCCAAGGTGTATTTTCTGCAACTGAGGCAATGTTTGTATGCTTACGAAATATCGACGCCTGTCACCCTCGTGTAACTCTAGTGCGACGATATTTCAAAACTAAAACCTAACCCGTGTGCTTACGGTACGGTACCGGAGGATCGTAGAGGTAAAGATAACTCAAGTGGATCTTAAACATGCGACGTAAGGGCGAAAGCTTTACTTGCGGTTTCTCAAATAAGCAGAAGGCAATGTACGGCATCCATTTTTTCTTCACTTCATGTTTATGAAACCAAATACTTGATTTAAAACAGTAAGGCTAATTTTATCGCGACGATCTTTCACAAGCAACGAAATCGAATACCCAATAGAAAGCGTGCTTACATTTTGAACACGAGTAGAGGTAAATTAAAGTGCGGCAAAAAAACGCAAGTTCGACTTTTGCTCCCGTAGCATGTGAAAGATACACTTGACTTACTAGTAGTTAGTACTATGATCCGGTGATACCATACTGATACGGTGTAAGCACATAAGCCGCAATCGCAAACTACAAATTCCTGTTGTTTGATGCGGGACTGAGTGGACTTGGAATCGCTTGGTTGGTTGAATTAGGGTCGCGCTACAGCAACACGGGGGATGTAGAAGTATCTCGATATTGGGCAGGCACAGAACTAAAAGTAGCCAAGTGTCAACAGTTATCGCCGTAAAGTGAGGGCGGCCGGCGCCAAATTCGGTTCGGCCAAGAAGCCAAGTCTGAAAAGAAGTTGTACGCTTATCGCGCTCTCGAATTCGTGGCCCCAGCTTGTGTAGTGGTCAGAATGTCTGACATTCTGGCCCCTATTTCGGTTGGCAATTAGCCGGGTTCTGTCCCGAGCACTACCACTGGTGCACCCAAACCTTGCCTTCGTGCAAATGGGGAGAAAGGAGTAAGTTGCTCCTGGGACGCTGGGACTCCCTCCTTTCCCGATCACCCCCGCCCCGGGGGTGATCGGACTCAAATTTACCAGAATATTCAATTTTAGCCCCCCTCTAAAAAAAGTATAGAAATAATATCAAGGTGCCACCCTTTAAAAAATGCGTATAATATTTCGTAAAAATTCATATAGAATGGATTAAAATTGATCAAAATTTTTACGAAATTTTATACGCATTATTTCAAAAGAACACCCTGATATTATTTCTATACTTATAATTTATTTTAATTTTAATGTAATTGATTAAATTTAATAAATGCATTTTTAAAATTGTTTAAATTTAATCTTCTCAAATTTTAAATTTTTAGATAAAAAATAGTAAACTTAATAAAAAATTAAAAGGAATTTATGTATGTTGGTTTGGCGGGGAAAAGATAATTTCATTTTTAATTTAAGAAATATAAAAAAAATTCGTGCAAAAGCTTGGGGAGAAAGGAGTGAGTAATTTAAAAAAGTTAAACTTGGTAAATTATGAAATTTCCTAAAGATTGGAAGGAATTAATGTATATTGGGTTTGCACAAAGAAAAAAAAACGATTTAATTCAAAACAAAAATATTTTAAGATTATTATTTTTTTTTTGCAAACTTAATATATACATTCACTCCTAGCAATTTTTTAAAACTATTATGACACCTTCTATATATCATTCCTATACTTATATATTTATTTAAATTCATAATTTTACAACTAATTTAAAAGACGCTATGCTTATAATTTAATTTTTAAAATTCAGTGGTTTAATTTACTTTTTAAAATTTTAAACACGTTTACTGTGACACTGGGATATTATTCCAACGATTTTAATTGAATTTTTGAACTTAATACATTCTGTGGTAATTCTTTACAGAACTTCGGTTTTCGATTTTGGCAATCTATAACACGTTTCCTCTGTCCACTTTTCAGATCAAAACTAACGATTCCATAAAAAAAATTAAGCGTAAAAAAATTCAGCAATGCTGACAGCGCAGGTTCTTTTAAATTCATAATTAAGGTTATAGAAGAAAATCCTCTTTAAAAAAAGAATCTCAACAGTACTTTTGTACAGTTATTTTTAAATAGGATATTTTTAAGAAGAGAAAACGCAACAAGAGGGTAAATGAAATGAGCAGAAAATATAAAGTACTTACTCTGTACATAGCCTTTCACGACTTCTTTGGCTTCTAAAAAGCAGGTTTGTTCTTAGCAGATGCGAGGCGCCCAATGCCACTATGAGAAAACTCTCTATAAGTAGCAAAATGAGTCAGAATTACCGTAAATATAACATTGCTATAAATATAAATGATTAACAAGTGCAGTCTTATCTTAAGGTACTTTTGAGGATTTATTTTTAATAATTGTACAAATGACTATATTTTGAGGACAACAAATTTGACTTATTTATATGATTAAATTTATGATAGAAAAGATAATTATTATTATGGATTCTGATTATCAAATGTAGTCTATGTATATATAGTAATGTTTATAAAAAAAGTGTAAATTTATGGTTATGCATATAAAATTATTTAAAAAGAACGGCTAACCAATAAAAAAAAATATTACAATTAAATTTCGTAGATTTTTTTTTCTTTCAAGCCATCGCAAAACCCTGAGCAATGGCACCTTAGGGAACAATAAATATTTGTACATTTTTGGAAAGGATCCACAAATATAAGACATACCTAATACACCGGCATTCACAATATGTATGCCGTTTTATCGAGTTTTAATTATAATTCAGTGCTTTAGAAGAAGAAAAAAATGCATCAGAAATTCCTAGACATAGATTCTTTATATAAACTGTTTTCAAAACCTACTTAATATATTTACAATACACGTATTGGCAGCTTTTTTAAGAAAATAATGTGTATAGACTAAGAGGCACATACATTTTAATACATGTTGAGGCATATATCCCTAAAAATGCTTATGCCATAGTGTTTTGAATATTGCATGCGCAAACAAGCTTTGTCATTTCACCAATACAACTACCCAAAACTTTTAAATTTGAAGTAAACTAAACAATTAAATTCATGAACAAAAGTTTACTATGAAATTGTGTTTAAACCATAATCTAAAACTAAACTCCTCGGCGCAACAACCCATTACTGGGCCAAGGCCTGCCGTGCCGAAATTCAGCTTTCGTGACTGAGGGCTCTGGGGTGCTAGGCAGATGATTTCAATTAATAGTTCATTATATAAAACAAATTTCAATGCAAAATGCCTTTGAAAGTTAACTGCCGACAAAACTTTTTGCTAGACCTCTGGAATCATGCTTGACTTTCGTGTTACGACCTTTTTTTATGCAAATAGACAACAAATACCTGCAATCAAAGGCTAAAAAGTAACCTTATGATCCTCTTCTATTGAACCATTTCAGTTCTTAAAGATTAAAATTCTGTAGTACCTTCCTTAGTATTAAAATAACAACTATGCATCAAGAATAGAATTATTTCAATTCTAATGGTAACAATTTGGTGGCATTTGTAAGAAGGAAGTGCACTTGTAGTCTTTACCATATAAATGTTGTTAAATACAAGATAGGGTATTTACCTAGAACTGCTTCTTGGATTTGGTGCAGCATGAGATAAATCATCAGTGGTGGTTGTTATGCAATAATAAGCTATTAATTGTGAATAAATTCTAATTGTTAATGAATCACTGGTAAAGCTAATAGTATCGAATTCATGTCAGTTGCAGATTCTTAAAGTTGTTGTATAATGAGTTACTACTTTTCCGAATTGCATTAGTTAATTTTCAATAATAGTTGTTTAGCCACCCAAGTTATACGAGTTCTTAGATATTTATATCTAATAAATGTTGGCAATAATGATTTCATTCATATAATTGTTAGTTAAATTCAATAGTAATTTGTTAGTTATCTTTAAGTGATATTAGTCTAGTTATTAATATGGATTTAGAAGTAATCAGTAGTAAGTTATTAGTTTATTCTTCAAATTATTAGTTAATTTTCAATGTGAATTGTTTAGTCATCCCTATAAGTTACTTGTACTATATGTAATAATGAGTTATCAGGTACAATTGATTCTAATAATTACTGATTAACCAATAACTTATTACATTATTTTCTTTAAAGTGTTAACAAACTTAGTTTGTATGTTATTTGTTGCTAGTTAACTCCTATTGCTGGTTAATTTATCATCATTAAGTGTTAATAAAGTGCAACTTTTTTTAAATAGAATATTACTTAGTTTTGATTACTTAGATTTACAGTTAGAAGAATTATTGTTTGTCCTTTAGTTTTTCAAAATGCTGATTAGCCATTAATTTGTAATTTTTATTGTTAGTTACTAGATCACCATGAATAATTCCATTCATCATCATCCATCATTAATTTGACTAATCATTGATATTAAATAGCTTTTATAGGTTATTTAATATCAATGGGTACAAATTATTATTTATTTATGAAATTTTGAACCCTATGTGCGGAAACAGATGACATCAGGGGTAACCATCTCTAGTTTTTATTCCAGAATGCCAAAGTTACTCTTTAACCCTCAAATGCAGTTCATTATTTTTCATCCCAAAAAATATAGATATGTATGTTTAATACTCATACATTATGGGAAAAATACTGAAAAAAATTTAACTGCATTGGAATTTAAATAATTTTAATTATGAAAAACATTTCCATATGAAAAAAATCAATTACAAAATTCCAATTTTGATAATAATGACTAGAAAAAACTCTACTAAATATATTTCAAAATAACCCTCTTTAACTATAATTAATTTCACAACAGTCAATAACCTCACTCTTTCATTTTGAATACACTTTTACTGCTGTCAACTATAAGTATTAGTAACTAACACTTCAAAATGGAATGTAATAGATGAAAAAAATACAAATTTGTCGAGAGGGAGCTCAACTTTAATAGAATAAAGTGGATTATGTTACTTGTTGCGAAACGGCTACAGTATGCATTAGAGGGTTAATATTGGTTATTTTCCCAAAGAATTCAATTGCAAATCAACTAAAATAACAATAAAATTAAAAACTATTACTAAGGAACACCCATATGCAAAAAGAATCCTAATTAACAAACTGAAATTCCGGGATCGGAATTAAGAAAAACTTCAAAAAAGTAGTAAAGAAAAGACATGATTTTTTCATGAAGAAGAGACACTTTTAGTTGGACCATTAAAAGAAAGAAAGTTAAACTATGTAGTGGAAATAAGTTTAATATAAACAAACAAAATGTTTACAAAACATGTAAAAAAAGGACATTCAATTATAAAGTATTGTTACAACTAAATAACAAGCACAATGTTTAAGGCTGTGGAGTGGCCTCGTCTACCATTTTTTGGAGTTGGGCTCTTAACTGTTTGGGTGCCATGTCAAAAACGCTTCTCTTTTCCTGAAAAGGGAAAAAAAACACTCAGGAGACACAAAGTAAACTTATCATTAAGAATTTTTTGTTGTTCTTAGCCCAGTTTATGTTTACTATGGTCATAAATATTGTTGGACACACAATTTACTGCTGTCTGCTAGCAGTTACTGCAACGAGCTGATTGGCCCGGAAGAGCTGTTGTGGCATCCACACTTTTAATACTGACCTGCACTTTGACAGGATTTGACTTTACAGTCAGTTAACCATCATTTTAAGTTTACAAATATTTATATTCAGAGCCAGGCTTAAATTAAAATTGATTTTAGTTTAAGGTGCAATACAAACATAGTTATGTGCTTATGATTCCTCATCCAACTAACTAAATTTAAACATAATTCATTGCTTAAATAACTGGATTTCCCAATGTGCCTGAGCATGTCTCACCTTGTTGAGTGTGTCTGTGTTGGCCCCGGCCTCGATGAGCATCTTGGCCGCCTCCAGCCGCTCCTCCTCACAGGCCAGGTGCCTGGAACCCAATGGAGGAACATATTATTTAGAATGACATATGCTTCCTTCAAGCAACACACACCATTTTTCAAGTTGATAAATAAATCAGTGATTATTAATCACCACATGGATCTTGACATGCATTACATGTCAAGGGACAAAATGCATACACTTTAAAAAAATATATTTTTGTTAAATTAAAAAAAAATGTTTTTAGCAGGTAACCATTAACAACCAAAATATAATATACATAACAATTTAAATTTAATAAATAAAAATTTTAATCTAATATATGCAGCGACAAAAGCAAACCCTCTGGATTGAACCCAGCTATGTTGCAACAATGGGTGCCATGTAAAAAGTTTCGACTTTGAAAATCCAGCAATATTTGACCCAGAATTCTAGATATTGGTGTTAAATCTTAGTATTTTCTCTTAAACCAAAGGTTTGCAAAAAACTTCACAACTTTGCTTAAAAATCTAGAGGGTTGTCACATTTTATAAAAGACTAAAAAAAGGGTATAAATTATTGCTGGTGGAGGTGTCTAACAACATCATTGTTGATTTACAATACACAATACAATATCTCGTTGTAGAACAGCTTTACTCAGTAAAATGCTAACAGTAAAAAGGAATTTGTGTTACTGCATCTGAAACAAATTAGTTGAGAAAATGAAAAGTAAATATTTGAGTTAGTTTAAGCTTCTTTAAAAATCAACTCAAAGTTTGAAATCCAGGAAAATAATGCAAATTGAAAAAAAAAAAAAGAATATATAACTTATGTATCTCCTCTTTTGACTTGAACCACATTTGTTGGCAAATTTTGAGGAAATCTACAACAATTTACAGGTTTCACCAAGTCTCGAAAATAGGAAAGAGTTCAGGTGTGACAATTTTGGAGTAACCCCACATTAAATCGCCCCTAGATATATCATCAAGGATTGAAAACAATCTGGAGAAATTGTTGAATCTGCTTACACATTCAGGAAAAACAAGATTAAGGACAGGCGAGAGTCAAAGTATGATTAAGAGGGAGGTAAGGGGGGAAATTTATATAAAACTAGCTTTATATACTCGGTATTGCACAGGTGTACCGTTAACCATGCCTGGATTTCCAACAATTTATGTTCTAGCTTTTACAGCCAATAACAATGCATTTTAAAAATGATAGATTTTAGTTTTGCCATGTGGAGTAGTTTTTAAGGTCCAATCTTAAAAAAATACAGTGGTGGCCAAAAGTGTGGACACTATTTTTAAGTTTCATGTAACTTTGCGTGCTTGTAAAGTATATTAATTTTTACTTAAATCTAAACGTTTATAAATTAAATTGAAGGTAATTCAATGTAGAATTTAGTAATAAAAATTGCCAAAAGTGAAAATTAATATATTCGACAAGCCCACTATGTTGAAAAACATGAAACGTTCAAAAAGTGTCCACACTTTTGGACACCACTGTATGTTGTAATAATAAGATGCTTAAATATATATATAATTTATGCAGAGAAAACATTTCCAGGCTGCTCAGAAGGTTGATAATGCACCAAACAGCAATAATGTAGCATCCAGTTTCACTTTGTAAGGAGGCAAGAGTGAAGAAGTGACTCACAGGGGTGTGTTCCCCACGCAGTCCCTTGGGGAGAGGTCGAGCTGGTTGGAGAAGTCCTGCAGGAAGATGCGCATCACCTTCAGGTTCCCCTTCGAGGAGGCGCGGTGCAGGGGGGTGGAGCCCATGTGGTCGCACGCGTTGATGTTGGCGTGGTGGGACAGCAGCACCCGCACAATCTATAGCAAAGGATTCAGGTCAGTTGAATGAGCACAACACACATTCAATACAGAACATATTGAGGGATTTTTCTGTATGGGTTCAATCACACAGTTCCAAACTGTTTTTGGTGGTTCATTTTTAGGTACAAACTGAACCTATTCATTTACCTCTTTCAAGAATGAGTGTAAAGAATACAATGTTATGTGCAAATGTGAAGAAAATTTAACTGTACACAAATTAAATTATGTGCTATTTGTGAAAAAGTTGGACATTTTTAAACTTGTCATGATGTTAGTGTATTTAAGTAAATGATTTTTTCTAGGTTTGATAGTTTTATTGTTTCTTCTGAATACAGTTAATTAACTTGCAACATAGCATAATCTAGTTCCATGCATAATTGAAGAGCTTATAGAGAAGGAACGTGCTAAGTGACATTCTTGAAAAAATTGTGTCAATGAACACGTTATTCCCTCCTTTAAAGTTAACAATTCCCCATTTCCATAAACTTAAAATAAAATATATATTTTACCTTTTGTAGGTGCCATTTTTAACGTATCCAAGTGCATTAAAAAACTTGAACTCTTGTTTTCACCTTTTAGTCACTCAGCACATTCTTCCACTAATCTCTTTGATTATCAGTTGAATGAACACATTTTATGCAGAAATATTTTTTAAATTGGTTGCAAGTTAATTTTAAACTTAAATTAAGGCACAATCAATGGGGATGGATACAGACGTATGAACGCAAATCAACTAACTGTCAGACTTTCCAAGCACAGGGGTGAAAGTGGCCAAAATCAAAAAAGAGGAAATCACGCGAGTAACAATATAGGGTTTCTGCCAAAACGGACAGTCCCAAATTCATGACTTTCCGTGTCTAAGTTAACAGTTTTTCATGACTATATAAATAGTATCTCAAATAAAAAAAATAAAAAAATTCAAATTGAAACAACTCGAAAGTTGACAACACATAGTAAACAATTTATTGTGTTTGTGTAGACAATTTTCATGTTTAATGGGCAAGTGCACAAATTTATTTTAGAAATAAATTATTGCACCATAAAATGATTTCAAAATGTAATTAGATTAATAAAGTGAAAAAAAAAATCTTTAATGTGAACTTATTGGAGAAGTAATGCTTTATATGTATTAAATTTTTCTCTGATTAATTATTTCAGGAATGTCTTTGTCCTCTTATAAGTGTGCCGTATAGTGCAATTGCATTCCTCCTTCTAATAAGGGTTGCGGTTGCATTAAAAAAACACTTTATAAATCACCAGTTAAATCAAAATTACAGAAAAGCCTACTGGCAAAACTATTGGCATAATTTTATTTCTTTAATAATAGTTTAAATTTAGGATACATCTCTTACTCTCTACCACTGGAATTTTCATCGAATTTAAAATTAATGACTTTTTTCTAATATTAATAATTGCGGCGATCTGAAAATCTCGCAAACTTTGCCTATCAGAACATCTAAAAACTCCGGCCATCTGAAAATTGAAAAAAAAAACTCCGAAAGTGGCAAAACTCCAGCGATCCGAAAGTAGCGGAGATCCGGCGATCCGAAATTCACGAAACTCCGGATTTTCAAAAAGACTGAGCTTTGACGTTCCGAAAATCGAGAGAGTCGCGGAATTCCAGTTATCCGAAATTCCGGAGATCCGAAAAACAATAAACTCCGGCGTTCCGTAAGTTGCGGAACTCCGGCGATCCGAAATTTACGAAACTCCGGCGATCCGAAAAACAATAAACTTCGCCGTTCCGTATGTCGCGGAACTCCGGCGATCCGAAATTCTCGAAACTCCAGCAATCCGAAATTCGCGAAACTCCGGCGTTCCGAAAGACACTAAACTCCGGCGTTCTGAAAGTCGCGGAACTCTAGCGATCCGTAAGTCGCCGAAGTTTAGCGTTCCGAAAGTCTGACGATCCGAAACTCACGAAACTCCAGTGATCCGAAATTCACGAAACTCCGGCGTTCTGAAGGACACTAAACTCCGGCGTTCTGAAAGTCGCGGAACTCTAGCGTTCCGAAAGTCGAGGAAATACAGCGTTCTGAAAGTCCGACGATCCAAAACGCACGAAACTCCAGTGATCCTAAAGACAAGAAACCTTAGCGATCCGAAAGTCGCGGAACACGAGCGATCCGTAAGTCGCGGAACTCCAGCGTTCCAAAGGTCGCTAAAGTCCGGCGGATCCGGAAGTCACGAAACTCTGGCGATCCGGAAGACACGAAACTCCAGCTTTGCAAAATACATGAAACTCCGGCGATTCGAAAGACAAGAAACTAAAGCGATCCGAAAGTCATGAAACTCCAGTGATCCGAAATTCCCGAAACTCCAGCGATGCGAAAGACGCGAATAAATATATATATATATATATATATATATATATATATATATATATATATATATATATATATATATATATATCGATTAGTATACTTTCGGACGTTTCTTTGCTGAAATACATGACTTTTGGTCGTTTTTTTTGCTCAAATTCAATACTTATGACAAAATTAACCCAATGTTTAAACTCTTGACTTTTCATATGCGCGGAAACCCTGCTAATACGATTTTTTTTTTTTTTTTTGAAAACTTAGAAAATCTAAAAGTCTTTCGTAATTTTTTGAAAATCTTGATTCAGCGGATTTTTCTGAAAAATTCGGAAAAAGCGGAATTTTTTTGAAAAATCGGAAAAAAGAGGAATTCCGCCGTTCGGCGGAAGTCTGGCACCCCTGCAAGCAACATGCATCATTTTTAAGAAACCATCTTTTGGAAATTTTAAATATTGCGATGTTTTTTACAGCTATTTACTACAGATAATTTGAAAATCCAATTTTCTTCTTAGTTTACGAGCAATTTTAATACATTCTAGACTGTTATTGAGATATCTTTTAAAACAATTTATTACAGATATGAAAATTTTTAACTTTTGTGTGCTAGTTTAAGAGTTTAAATTGCAGTGAAAATAATCTTACAATTTGGCAAAATTATGTTTTCCTCAATGAGTTAAATTGGCAGAGGAGAAGATTTATATTCAACAATGAAACCTGGTTTAAACCAATAAACAAAGTTTCTTTTTGAAAAAAACCCGGGTTTTTTGGTTGAACGGGGGCGACTTTCCACTGTAAATATTCAAAGCCGTAATAAAGAGTCAGCGGGAGTGCAAAAACTACCTGCTCCCTGTTCTTGGATGCGGCGTAGTGCAGGGCGGTCTGCCCCGTCTGGTTGATGGCGTTGACGTTGGCCCCCCGCTCGATCAGCACCTCCACAATGTCCAGGCAGCCCACCGAGCTGGCGATCATCAGGGGGGTCCAGTTGGACTGCAAACAACACATTAGATGAAGACAACTCACGCTCTGCCACGAGTTCAAATACCAGATTGGGGAAGAGTTGATACCCTCACCCTTTTGATAAAATGGGGACCAAGCTAGAATGGGGGATCGCACATTGGCCTAACTGGAACAATTGACACAATATATACCATTGTCCCTGTCATGCTTTGATATGCTAAAATAAAGTGGGAATTGGCCTTCTAAGGGATATCTCACTAGGAGTTGCTCACAAGATTTAACCTATTTAAATGACAACTTTTGAAAATAAAAGCTTTTGTAAAAGGTAAAATTTTTTTTGGGGTACCCAGGAGCAGAAGGGGAAGAACATACAAAATGCTCTAAAACTCAGTAGCTTGTCAGCTTATTAAGTAGTACTGAGCAAGGATTTCTTTTTAAGTTAGCACAATCCAACTAACTGTTCATATTTTTGAACTCCCAAGGTCATATCATAACTGTCTTTGAGATTGTTTATTTTTATTTTAAATTATAGTACAAAAAAAGGTAGTTGATAATAAAAGAATACAACACCTTTAAAAATTATAATCCATTGCAAACTAGGTAATTTAAAATGTATGAAAAAGTACATAAAAAACCACTTGTACTAAAGCTATTTTTGCACACTTTTTCTTAAGAGCTGAACCATCCACGAGGAACATTAATGATTTGAAAATAATATGAGTGCAATTTCTCAGGATCATATATGTTTAAAAAAAGCTCAGGTATGAGAACTGCCAACTCAGGTTTAAAGTAGCAACATTTGACTTATTTAATGTACATGATAAGAAGGTTTTGCATTAAATTGATGCTGAAGTTTGTTCCCTTTTGAAATATGGATATCCCAGAAAGTAAGGGAAAGAAAAAGAAAAGAGTAAATACGTCGTCTGGCTCGTCCACGGGGGATCCCTGCTGCAGGAGGTAGTTGACGATGTTCTTCTGGCTTCCCGAGGCAGCCCAGTGGAGGGGGACGCGCCCACTCTGCAAGACACACACATACATTAGTAGTAGTGGTATTCAGGTACAGATGCCAAGTTCAAGGTTGTATTTTCTTTCAAAGGTACACTTACACGTTAGGTTAAAATTATTGTCGTACTAGAACAACACAAGGGTTATTGGTGTTGGGCAAGCTTCATTTAAAACTACAGTCAATTGACAAGCCAACACCCAACACAACAACATGGGCAGCGTTGGGACTTAGGAGCATATGCAACGTGTACTCCTTCTACACAGAGTATTATTCGTCAGACATGTTTGGCTGCTCATGCTATTAAAAGGTCGGCAGTTCATTTGGCGACTCGGGCCAGAACCTAGGACTTTCAGCATGCAAGTCGAACCCTAAACTGACTGGACTCCCCAGCCCACTTTATGCTTACAGATCCTGATTCAAATTAACAAGGGCTGCATAAGAATCGAAACACGTAATCGAGAGGAATTGGGTCTTCAAGGATTGAGACAAAAATATTGTGATACCTTTCAAGGAAGGAGCAATAAATCACACCCTCAACATAAGGATTAATTAGCTTAATTTATTTTCAAGTATATCCAATACTCACTCAATGGGTACCTTCTTCATTCAACAAAGAAATCTTTTTTTGGTGTACAAATTGAAATTTTGCTGTTGGATTGTCCCCTTTAGTACCGAACATTATGGTACAAGCATGCAGAACAATATTGATCTATTAGTGAAACACTCAGTACTTGGAAATTGGATTATTTTGCTGAATATCAAATAAGTAATTTCCAATAAGTCCTTTTACATCAAGGGAGCATGAATGTTGTTTTTTGGTTTGGTTTGAATTATCGTCGCACTAGAGCTGCACGAGAGCTATTGGCGACAGGCGTCGTATTTTAGAACCACAGTCAGGTGACGAGCCAACACCTGAATAGGCACCCAACGCAACCGTTAAGGGCGACATCGTACGCAGCGTTACATGAATATTGTTTAGGCACCCATGAACCTCATAAAAAATAATGGGAGTGTCAACAAAGGTTTATGCACACCAAAAAGCATTTGCTTCGTTTTCAGGGTTTTTTAAGAAATCCTACACAAAGAAAACATGTTGATTGATTTGGAGAATTGGGTAAGCATATATGAACTCAATGAATTATAAAATTTTCATCCAGTAATCTTTGAACAGTATACTGCCAATAGATGGCAGTGTAACTTGTTGCGATTGGGAAAAACTCTTTTTGCGTCAGAACTGAAACGGGGACCAGTGGCTGCGGTCGTTTGGAATTTGGAAGGTGCTTTGAATTGGTAATTGAATAGTTTCTGCAGAAACCATGGTCTGCGGTCCATGTAGTCGTTTGTTTGTGTAAATAGTTCAAGTTTTGTGATTGAAACTGTAGATCTCTTCTCTTCTCAGTTCCCACTTAACTGAAAAGGTAAACAGCTACGATACCTATATCGGCCGGTCACAATTTGGCACGTGTGTTACGTTGCCAATCTACGAAAATGCAAATGTCCAAATCAGGTCAACTTTCCATTTCACACAACTCAGTAGGTCTTGAAACCCTACATTGAATTTTTCAAGCTTGCCCAAAGTCGCCAATGGACAGACCAGCCATCATATCATAGCTGTACCTAAAGTAATATATAATAAAATGCACTTAGTTTCTGGCATATAAATAAAGCCAAAGGAAGTTTAAATTCCAATTTGTAGCTAATGTACCTACGCTTTACGTCTCATGGGGTTTAAAGCGCACACTAGGTTTGGTTTGAATTATCGTAGCACTAGAGCTACACGAGGGCTATTGGCGACGGGCGTCGTATTTTAGAACCACAGTCAGGTGACGAGCCAACTCCTGAATAGGCACCCAACGCAACCGTTAAGGGCGACATCGTACGCAGCGTTAGGACTTTGAAGGATATTTAACGTGCACTCCCTTACATGGGGTACTATTCGTCGGACATTTTTGGCTGCACAGGCCGTTTATATGTTGGCAGCTATTTTGGCGATGCCCGGACGCATATTTCGAATCCTTACATTCAACTGACACCATGACAGTGACGTCAGACTTGCTGGGCGGGAACGAAATAAATGTAACCAATCATTGGCCGTCTTGGTGCAATGAGCGTTCTGTAAGCAATTATTGTTTTGTAGGGTTCATCATTATTTCGAGATTTTAATTATTCACACAAAAAAATACTAAAATTAGCTGAAAAAATATTGAATGGTGTTTATATGTGCAAATTGAAATGATGATTATTATAGCTAGATAATTTTAGATGTTTTGAGCGCAAATAACAGATTTTAGATCTCGAATTTTGTGCTCGTGCTGCCATCTATATTCCAGTACAGCAACTCAATCCTACCTAATATAGCAAACATTAAAAAAAAAACATTCTTGAATTTTACTAAAATAGTTTTAAAAAATATTCCTTTTTCCGGAAACATCGGAATTAAATAAGAACTCCCCTCCTCTTTTAATAAATGTTTTTACTTAATTTTTTAATCGAATGTGCAATTAATATACAGGTTTCAAGGCTTCCGAATAATATCATGTACCTAAACATAGTTAAGCTTCATTTTTACCCTGCTAAAACATGTTCTCAAATAATACACCGGATTCGAAATCTATCCCTATATTCGGAATGTATTCCTATATATTTCACAAAGCCTGTGATAATGTAATTACACTCCCTTAACTGGGGATTCAATAAATATTTTTTTAAATAGAAGTTATTTACTGACAATATATTATTGATATTAATAATATAAAACACTTGTTTCTCATTCTCCTATTTAATGATTTAAAAATTACTGAATATATGTTTCTATGAATTAGCTATATGTGTCTATTAGATATAATAAATGTTCTGTTCTATTGAATGATAGTTAATAGTAGTCATATTGCTAAAAAAAATCAATACGAACCCTTACAAATTTGTCAGTCTTCTTTGACAATCGCTAATTTAACCTTTAAGTAAATTTTCGCAGTGTAATCACAATTTTTTGATTGCCCTTTATTCTCTTCAGGAGACACTTTCATAAAGACTTTTCATTTCCCCGCCCAGTAGCCTGACGTCACTGTCATAGTGTCGGTTGAATGTAAGGATTCGAAATATGCTGCCCGGACCCGAACCTGGGACCTTCCGCATGCTAAGCGAGTGCTTAACCGACCTGGCTCCCCAGCCCAAAGCGCACACTAGTCACTTATTAGAATTCAAACTCATTTGGCTTTATTTCGTGAATGAATTGTTAAAATTAGCCAAACCTTTTTTTTTTTCTTCTGAAGTTGTGGTATGAAATTCAATTAAATGGAGAAGTTTATATCTGAAATTTCGCTTTGATACAGCTACAAAATTTCAATTGATAATTGCCCCCATATCAAAGGAAAACAAAACATTGCCACGAAAAAATTGACTTACCCCGTCTTTGGAAGATATACAATCCTTATCTTTTTCAATTTTTTCTTTCAACTTCTCGAATTTGCCTTCATAAGCAAATCGGCATAATTCCAATTCGGACATTTTTAATTTAGGCAAAAATTAGGCGAGCCAGAAGTTCAATTCAATTTCAAAACAAAGCAAAATCAAAAGTCATGTTTAATCGAATGGAGTTGAGTTGTTTCTAGAATGTTGCCCTTGTTAAAAGTTTTAATATTTTAGCCCGAAGAGCCCACTTGCCCATCATATTTGAGAAACCGATGGCCATTAAATATTTTAATTTTTTTTATTCAATAGAACTTTCTTCTGAAGATAAATACATTTCTAATAGCTAAGAAAATTGATTTGGATGAATTTGATTACACAAGGCGACTTCACATGTGCTGAGAACTTGGCGGGATTTTGCCGGTAATTTTGTTTACTTTAGTTTGAATTATTGTCGCACTAGAGCTAAACGAGGGCTATTGGTGACGAGCGTCATATTTTAGAACCACAGTCAAGTGATGCGGCAATTTTGGCAAACCTAATAACCCTGTTCACATGCATATGCCGGCATTGTGGAAATGACGTCATAGCATTAACATCAAATCCAGGGTTACTACACGGGGTTACTCCTTTCACTGTGTTTGGCAATTATATTTTAAAAACAATTTTTTCATTAAAAATTAGAAATGGTAAGAAATTTAACTAGCTTTGGAGATTCGCGGAATTATCCTTCGCGGAATTTGGAGATTCGCGGAATTGTGCAATGATATGCAAAATTTTTTTAATGAATAATATTTTTTTTTTAAAATTAAGTTTGAAGATATTTTTTTAGTTTTAACCAAAAATTCTGGAAACAAAGGATGAAAAATAGAATAAACTCCTGTCAGGATTCTTAAGAAAAAATAATTTCAAAGTTATGATTAAATGTGTATCAATATGGAAACACAATATAATGAAAAATTAACGAAACCATAAAAAATAAAAGCATACTCCCAGTTTTATAAACATTCTAAAACAATTGCTCCTAATACAACGGACTATTTTATTCTCTTGATAGCAGAGTAACTGATGCCAAAACCGTTGATCAACAAAACCGCAATGCATTCAGGAGGGGTGGCATAAAACCATTACTACCTACGAGTTAGGTGCGTTTTCTTTACCGCAATTTTCCCTACAATTTCCCTAAATTATTTCTCGATTTAACTTCACGAAAAATTAATTCCACAGAACGTCGCTTTTCTGACATAGATATTTAAATAACGTAGTGAAGCTACTCTTGTAACTTTCTGGGTCAGCTTGTGTTTGCATTTGTGAAATGTAGATGGCGCTTCTGTCAACACTACGAACAGAAGGATCATGACAAGTCGTAGGTTTGGCGAAAGCTTCCTTACATTGCCCGAGGCAATCAGATGTTCTTAGAAGAAAAGTGACCTCCAAACATTCGGGAACGCAGTGTCAGTGTGTTACGACTGTTCCAATGACACTAGGTTGTGGAAAACATAATTCACATTCAGGTTAGCTGAAACTGATTTCAATAATATAAGAATAATTAATAATTTCAATAATTAATACATTAATTAAATGAGGTGTTATAATTATTCAATTATACTTCGGATTGAGCGAGGTTCACTAAGCTTTTGATTACTTTAGTCCCACATAAAAAAAAGATCATCTTAAAAGTTAATTCTGTGTAAAATTCTTGATCCATGTCAATGAAAGATATCAACACTTGGGCTCACACGCCAAGCTACATGAATATTTGGAAGTGTTACCGATTTTACTTAGGACATTCATGTTTTGCTTCTTTTTGCGCTTTTCAAGTAAATTTCTACGAAACTGAATAATAGTATCGAAAGAAAGACATTAAAGTAGTTTAAGGGGAAATGGGATCGAGGGTCTCCAACGCAAACTGCATCAGAGTAAATCCAATGGAGAAAAAACTGGTTTCTCTGCCACATTTCTCCGGCTGTATTGAACATTTTTACAAACTGATTTTTTATGTGATAAATGTAGCTGACTTACAGGTCCCGACAATCCTTTTTGAAATGGGTTCGATTTTTTTAAAATAATAATTCATAATTTCATAAAAAGTACTCGATGCTATTTCAAGAAGTGGGATTATAGAGACCTGTAAGTTATCTACATTTATTATTCAAAAAAAAAAACATTTGCAAAAATATTCAATAGAGCCGGAGAAATGTGACAGAGAAAATATCCCCCCCCCCCCCTATTGGTTTAATATTGAGGCACTTGAGTGAAGAGACGTACACGCACACGCGCCCATTCCCCCTTAAATGACTTTTTAAATATATAAAAATCTGCCATTACTCTAATTGATCATTTCCTTAAAATGAACCCTTCGTGTTATGGAAGTGGAACGAGTTATACCATTTCTAGCCAGAATGTAAGCTTCGAAAAGACTCTTCCCCTATCCCTTCACTGGGTTTTCTAAGAAAAGGGAGGAACATCGCTTATCTAAACCTAGCGCGCTTGAGGTTTACAATCAAAACATGGTATTTCCCCATGTAGGGTGGGGAAAAAACCGAAACAGCTATAAATCACCCGTTTCCAAGAAAACCGCACTCGTGGATGAGGGAGGAAATTCTTTCCAAGCTTACATTCTAAATAAACCTACTATAGTCGAAATAGTGCATCAGAGGGGCTGTCTGTGACGAATGTCCAAAACTTGAAGCACAGCCCAATTGCACTACCCGAGCGACCTCGTAATTGAGCTGCAAATGTGAAACTGAATTTTAATACTGATATTTTTACGATTCTTTGGAAGAACTGTTTTTCTCAGCACATAATACAAAACATTTGAATTAAAATAATATTTAATATTTTTTTTTCACAGTAAAATACATACACATTTAAAAATTCTGGACAATTTACACAACTATATACATTAACATGATTATACAAAATGATTGGATGGCACCAAGTATAAATTATAGTTCATATATTTTTGAAATGCATTTTCTTTGGCAGCATGCAAATGAATGATGAGTATAGGAACACTCGGCAGCGGCAAACTGTTCCTAAAAGAAAGAAACCAACGTTTAAGTAATCGTGAAAAACTTATAAGTACTAAAAATCAGGAAAGTCCCGAATTTCAAATCATAATAATTAATAGTATTGTATAAAATTATCACTCTTAGGTCAATTTTTAGTACGCAGTTTAAAATGTAGATGGCAGCACCAAATATATTTAGGTTAATTTACCTATTTTTTTTATTTTATTAATGGTAGATATAGAATAAAAGGCCCACTGGCTTTAAACTTCACTTCTAAAAAACCGATTTTTTTTTAAAAAAATATATATGAACATATACTATTTGTAGGACAGCCTAATCTGAACTATACGAGTACTCCAATATAACATACAACAAATTACTCAATATTCCTAAATTCGGAGAGCAGCCTATTCCAGTTCTTTCAGAACTTCTTGTCAGCTCATTAAAAAACCGCTCTTTACCACGGTTGGGAAGAAAATTTGCCACGCGAAAATAAGCTAAAGTCTGTCTAAGAAAACAAAATATGAAGACCATAGTCCTGAAAGAAAAATGTGCAAGAAAAGCGAATTAAAATTTTTTTTATACGGAAATGAAGGTGTTAATAGTGCTCACTAAGTCTGTTAATGGGTTAAGAATTAACCGACATTTAAATTTGTAGGACTATTATCATTGGTTATTAACAAGGCTAAAGTCGGCCTAGTAATGTGTTGATTTATTATCTGATCTTGTCCCGTGACTTTATGTAAATTTCACAAAGATCAGATAGTACATTACGTGTTGTAGACATGTATTTTGCTTCTTTGTCGTTATCTTATTGCTTTAATAAAGTTACTTGTTCCATGACTTTATTTGCATTCAATTAGCAATGACACTCGTGTTGCAAATTGAGCATAACAAAATTTAAAAAAAAAAATACTCACGTCTCAACCAATGAAGAACACGTCACATGAGGGCGGCCACCTCGGGGTCCTTGCTGAGGGCGTCCAGGTGGTGCGCCCTGACGCGCCCGGTCGCCCGCAGCCGCGACGAGCTGCCGGAGGACGAGCCCGACGAGCGGCACGAGCGCACCGAGCGGCTCTCGCCCGGCGCCCGGGGAGGGGTGTAGGTGAGGCGGGGCGCCGTGAACCAGGGCCGCACCAGGGCGCCAGAGGCCGAGGGGCGGCGCAGGGGAGAGCCCTGGAGCAAGTCCACCACCAGCGACTTGCCCTCCTCGCTCACGTTCGACCACACCTGCAGAAGAAAAAGAGGATTGGTTAATCGGGTTGGGTGGACGTCGCACTAGAGCCACGGTTATGACTTTAAGGACCACAATCAAGTGACGAAACCGAAAGCATGTTTAAGCATGTCGGGAGCATGTTTAATGTGTACTCTAGTGCATTTTATTCGAAGGACTGTCCGGATTCGTTTAGGCTACACAGACCGTTTATGGGAAGGCAGTTATTTTGGCAATGCCTTTTGCATGCAAGGCAAGCGCCTTATCGACTGGGCTCCCAAGCCCCGAAGAGGTCGTGGTAAAGTAAACGTGGCACTAGGGATAAACAAGGTGGATGGGTGTGTGGTAATGACCCCAAAACGCCAAAGAAACAACTGGAAAGGCCACCTTTTTCTTAAACCCCCGAAACAAACCACACGGCAGCTAATTTGTTTAAACTAGAACGGTCACGCCTACAGTAAGGCCACAATTACGCCACAGCTTTTCCTTCTTTAACACAAATAAAGCATGCTCCGCCTTCTTCGAATTGCCCATTGTTTTGGTAAAATACGATCACTTCTTCATGACGATCGTATGAGAAAGAATGAGAGGAGGATTGAACAGGTTAAGTCACACTAGATATATACGAGGGCATTTTGAAATGCCGTCAAGTGAGTAGCTAAAATTAACTGTTGAAATATAAATGCCCTTTGCATCTAAAACGTCCCCGTGGGAGACGTCACTTGACCGTGGCTCTAAATTATGACGAGCGTTGCTAATAACCCTAGTGTAGCTCTAGTAGTGCGATGATTTTTAAACTCAACTCAACCCCGATCTTACTATGTTTCCTTCCACCCGAAGTTTCGTGTTTCAAGGCCTGGGAATCTTTTTTTTTTCTGTCCCTGTGCTTAAGAATCCATGTTATCAGCAGTAGATATCTGCAGAATGGGATCTATTTTGGGTCGGGCGAACCCAAGAAACCTTTGTTCCTCCGGAGGCCGGCCACTTCGCGAAAATTACAAAGAGCTCTTTGTTTCGCGCGCCGGACATGCACTTCAACTTCGACTGTCGAACGAGATTCGTGTGGGCTTCCAGCTAATATTTCGCCTCGAGATTATTTTTATGAATCAAAATCACTTTTTTACAATATTATGGTTTAAAAACTTTTTCACGTACAATGTGGATACATATTTTGTCAATACGATATTTTTGAAATATACGATAATTAAAAAAACATTTCAATTTTCAGTAGTCTGAGGTTAGTTAGCTTAAAAACAATAAATATTTCTTAAATATTTTAGATTTGGAAATTTAATTTGGTAAATTCCCAAAAAAGTACAAACATCATTAATTAGCAATGAAAAGCTGCAAAAAAAAAAGACATTTTACACTAAAATTTATGCACAAGTTATTTACGTATATTGCAAAGAAGTTAATAAAATATAAACAAAATATAGAAAATAAAACCACAACTTCAACGAAAAACCATAGTTTTAATTTCTTAGAATTATTTTAAAAAGTGGCCAAGTGATACAATCAGCCATTCATTTTTTATTTGCCTAAGTGAGTTGATTAACTTTTTCGATTCGATTATCGATCATTTTAACATATATTATGTACTTTTTTTCGTTAAACCATAAAAAAAAAACCACAAATATGAAAAATCCCTAAACCTAGAAACCACACAAAAATATTTCGATGTTAGAAATCATCAAAAATTATCTTCAAATATCAACAAAAAAAAAATATCTCCTAAAACTAATTCCGCCTGATAAAATGGGATCGTTACTTCACTCACCGGCATAATTTATTCTTTTAAAAGGGGAAAAAATGAATTATTTTTTAGTTATTTCGAATTCTCTAATACAAAGGCTTAAATGAGTGAATTTTCGAAATATTTCCAAAATACAATTTCTATATTATTTTGAAATATCAATACCATAATATAAAGCTTAAAATGTTCCAGTAATTATATATCCCATAAAGTAATTTCAATACCTTCAAAATCTAAAAAGTTAAATTTGAGCCACGTGATTTGCTCGTGTAACTTAATTCGACGTCAGCCATGTAAAGGGAACTCGAATTCGTGCAACCAAATTTAAAGTCTATTGGCCAATTTGGGGAGTGTACTACTTTGGGTGTCGAACAATCGGGCGATTCTCTCCGCTCGAACTGTTCAGCTGCGATAACACTTATAGAAAAACAAAGAGAAACAAAAAAAACTGGTCCGATCAAGCTTCTTTTTGAGAACAGCACTTTTCAGAAGGCTGCTAATTCTCAAAAACCAATAATTTTTTCTTTTTTTTTTGTTTTGAACCCATTAACGACGAGACAAGAAAATGTATAGGAAGCCCTGAACAATTTATGTAGGACACAAATAACGCTAAACAAAAAAAAAACAATTACGTTAAAAATATTAATTGCCCAATTTTTATTCAAAATGAAGTTCAGGGTTACCTATCAAATTTAGGAAAAAAATAGTTGCTTTAGTAGGCTAGAATTTTTTAAATAGTAGCAAAAATAGTCTCCTATAATTATCAAAAATAGTTGCTCAAAATTTAAATACGCTATCTATAATTAAAAACTAAAGGATTTACAATTAATTTTCATTGTTTTTTAAACAGTTATTATATTTAAATTACAAAAATGTTTCAAATTACTTTTCCCATTGAGTTTCAAAAATGCTAAGTTTTTTTTCCGTCAATAGATTTAGGCAACAGAATTAAACCGTGTGTACCAAAGTTAAATCTATAATCATTGCACTATATGGATTTTTAACTTTGATTGCAATGAGCAACAAGTTGTTAATGATTTAAGAAAAAAAGGGTTTAAATAATAAATGATTTTTTTAAAGATATTGAATAGATAAATTTAAATCAGATAGTAGAAGACAAGGTCCTTCGACTCATTTTCAAAATATAGAAAGATAATACACAAAATAAGGGTGTGGGTGCTACCTCCACTAGTGTGTTTTCTGCCCACATCAAAATATGAGGGCAAATTAAAATTAATTCATAGTTTTCGTACGAAATGACAACATCTTCGAATCATCAGGCGTCCACAGAAAGACAGAAATAGTTTTTTTTTTTAAAAAAAAACCTTGTGTGGTCTTGGGGCTTCCCAATCCTTGTTCAATTCATCGGCAAGTCCACCGGAAAAAGGAAGCCATAAACACGAAAGAAAAAAAAGGGAGGGAAAAATAACAAGGATTTATGGAGAATGCGATAAAACAGTCTTGTCTCCTCCTCGGCCGCCTCTCGTCACGACAAACGATTCCGAGAACAGAGGGGCGTGTGTCCCCTCCGCCCTCCGAAAAGGCGATTAGGCTTGGCACTACAGCTACACATCGGCTAGTGTGGAATGATATTTGTCATAAGGTCCGGGCCCCAAATTTTAGTTTCTTGTACGCTAAATGCTGTAGATCCCCAAAATATCAGAAAATTATTACAAAAAATATATGATACTCCATTTTATTTTTTGCTCGACTTTGACAGGGAAATTGTCGAATTGACTTTGCGTGATTGTTTTGCTCGATGTTCATAAGGAAGCCGATAAAATTGTAGCAAAAATTTGATGTACTAGCATTGTAATTACTGGAAATCATACAAAACAATTTCCGTAAAGAAGCCCCACGAAATTGTACCTATAGTACGAAGTACGAGTTGTCCTAGATCAGGCCCTGGATGGAACCTCGGGATTTCGAACCCATTTCAAGGGGAAGAAATCGTGTCATTAAATTTAATTTTAAATTATACTGTTTCGGATTGAACTAAGTTTGAATGATTCATAAGAAGCTCCAAATGTAAGGAAATTAATCGGCGACATCGATACTGTCGAGCCGGGGAAAATTATCAAATTCAAAATGGAGTAAAACCAGACATTTGAAAAAATAACTACTTTGCCTGTCTAAGGTGTAATATGACAAAATTCCCTAACAAGGCTCAAAAGCAAAAAAAGTCTGAATCTCAGCGGTATCTCTTTCTGATGGAGTATCTTGTGTAGTTTTTTTCTTTTAGTATAAAAGCTAATTAAAAAAGCATTCGACATAGAATCGAGACATTTTCTAGTTCCGCATTTTTCAACGGAATGCCTCCAAAGACGTGTCCGGTTCCAGCATTAGGGATGCTTGTTAATACAGCAACGAAGAACACACAAAAAAGTTGAAATTGGGCTGGACCATGATATTTATAGTTTGTTGATTCACTCTTTTGAGGTAACATGGAACTACACTACACTACCTGTAAAGCCGAAGTAAAATCGGCCTTTTCATCATTAAAGAAAAAATTTAAGGTGTTTTTTTTTTTAATAATTGCAGTATTTAAACTTAATCCATTGCAAATAAAGTAAAATGGAAAAAGAACGAAACTGAATATCCGTCTACCCCTTCTCACACTACATTATTTAGTTAAAACTAACATTTAAGAAGAAGAAAAATAAAGGAGCACATTTCCTACGCCATGAAATGCAAGTTAGATCACTCTCTCATAGACGAAGAATGTTGGCCAAAAATAAGCTCTTCAAACAACAATTCATGTGGGAGCAGATTTTATCAAAAAGGTTTATATAGACTACAGTCTTTTTTCTATTCGTTCTGACGACTGTAATGTCACAGGGAAGGATGGTAAGGACTAATAAGAGCGTTTACAAGTAGCTAAAATTAAATAAAATCATAAGATTTTTTTTAATGCTGGGGGAGCTCTTTTTATCAGATATTGTTTGTGAAAAAGTATAATTTAGGGACGTTTTATGTTTAGCTCAATGAAGTTAGCTTCACCGACGGTGAATATTGAGCGAAATTTTCCTCGGAAAAGTGTCCCAAGAGCTCGAAGATGTCGATCCATGTATAGCACCCGCAGAGTGTTTTCGCACCAGATGGCCTCTTGAGGAGAATAAACACTCTTCACAAGAGAGGGCGAGGTGCAGCAACTGGACGCGGGGAAACTGCGACTCCTTTACGAGAACAGTTTTGAACAACCATGCTACGCTCCGTGCCAACTTGGGTAAAAACAAAGAGGGAAAGCGCGGTTGGTCCGTTAGTTGGAAACTCTTGTAAGGTAATATTTACATACAAAATGATATTAATACAATTTAACCAAATACACTTTTTATTCTGATAAAACTGCCAAATTTTGTCAAATAATTTTAAATACGTTAGACCTTTTTCGAAATTAATGTTTTAAACATGTTTTCTGGATGGATTCACAAATAATTTATGGAACTCTTTACATGCGCGGAAGGGCATGGCATATTTCCATTTACCCAACTTAGGTAGGCAAGGAGTGTGAGTGTAGTTCCCTTCAGTCTATAAGGGATCCGACTGACATGGGTCATTATACATCATTGAAAATATCGAGATTTTGCAAATACTTATGCTAATACTTGTTTTAAAACTAAGAAGCTCGCGTCATTTGAGGCGTTGGTGACATTTTAAAACGCCCCAAATGGGTTGTAATTTTTCTTGGAATTGCTTATCAACCGATAAATGATACTAATTTGATTTGCAAGAGAAAATAAACGAAAATAGCCAATTTTGGCTTTTCAAAGTTTAAATTACAACTAAATGCTGTATTTAGCATCATTTGTTTAAATTGAAATTTAAGAGTTGGAAACGCAGAGGTCTATTTTAATTTTGATAATCCTACACGCTACACGAGGGCGGAAAAATTAACACCCGGACCTTTTCCTAGCTATCTTTGGAGCAGCAAAATTTAACCTTTTGAAGTAGAAATACGAGAACTTGCAGCAGCAAAACTAAAATCAATAAATAATACATTTTAATTAGATTGTCCATCCATGAAGACGAATTCAACAAAAAAAAAAAGGAACCACCCACCGCTTTTCCTCGGGGCCTGGTACTTAAAGCCCTTTCTATGAAACAACAAGTAAAGCACATCAGGTGGTTATTTCTGCAAGAGTGGTTGGCGGGGGTGGATACAGGGTGTGGCAGGGGGAGGGGGGTCCTTATCTTCTCCCCTTTCCGGTGGGGGGAACCTGCAGTCTCGAGAATAAGGAGCACTTGAGTTTTACGGCCGATGCTGCTCTTGTCTGCTTTTTTTTTTTGTTTTTCAATGGGCGGGCGTCTTGATATTTTCGTGAGCACATAAAAGCTTCAAAAGGGCCCTAGGACCAACCGGGCAATCTTTGAGACTCTGCTAGGAGGCTGTACCGAACTTACCGGACTCATTTTCAAGTGGCGCCTATAATTATGATTCAGCCAACCTATTTTAACTATGCTAACACTCATTACCTTAAAGCATAATGATTTTTTTTAAAAAAAAGAAACTTTATTTTTTTTCTAATATGCGTTTTAATCAGGCCCATATGAACAGTTCAATATTTAACAAATACCAATTCACAATTAGTCATGAAATGACAAAAAAAATATAGGAATTAGTACCAAATATTGCAAACACTAGACATTTCGTCTATAATCGAATGAGAAAATTTTCATCGGATAGTTGTAAAAGTATGTTGTATAAAATAGAAGCATATTTAATAGTGATTTGAATTACAATAGGTTCAGTAATTAAAGCATCATTAGAGCTATATCAGAGTAATTGGCAGAGGAAATCGTAATTTTGAGGCCTGGTCAAGTGACTGCAACACCAGTTAGAAGGATGCGAAGCTTTACGGCCCCTGTTATTCGTATATTTATTTGAAAGCAAAGATTTATGAGAAACAGAAATCCAGACAATTTACGAACTGTGCGAATATTCCGAGGCGAGGAATGCAGTAGCCCGTCCACCCCAGATGTCTGTCGCTTCAAAGTTACTTCCGAAGCCAAAACAATTTTCCCGAACGGATAAACACGCATCAGCAAAAACAACGCGCTACCGAACGAACGTTGAACTTGTATTTTAAAGTGCAAAGATGGAGTGAGAATAACCATGTTAAAAAGTGATTTTTTGATTGGAACAATTATTTTGCGATCTACAAGTTAGGCATTCGATTAGCCAAGAGCGTTTCGATTTAAAGGGGATGCAAGTCTAATATTTAGCCCCCCCCCCTATGTTTTGTGGGTTTTTAGAAAGACCTTTAAAGAAGGAATTTTCTTTTGATCCCATCCCCATGTTGTTGTTTTACATGGTTTACTCAACCAATATTTCTTTATATGAGAATTGCCAATTACTATGACAGTTTTTTAGCTTTGAAAAGGAACTTTAAGAATAAAAATAGTAGACAGTTTTTCAAAATTTAAGAAGTAAAAGAGTTTAGGTGTCACCACTATATTTCAAAAGCCTTTTTTTTTTTACAAAATATGAATTTTATTTTAATATCTAGTAACTCAATTTTGAACTTTAAACAGAATTTATGGCCCCCTTATATATAGGGGGTGCTGCCTAACGGCGACGCCTAACGCAACTTAGTAGCGGCAAACTCGAAAGGAAGTTTTTTTTTTTTATTTTTTTGTAAAAGCTATTATTTATTGGCTCATATGTTTGGTTGTTATAAAGCACGAGAGAAAACAGGACCTGCGAGGTTATCCTCCGCAGCACGGATCAAACGCCTCCTGCCATCGATGGACGCAAGCCATTCCAAATGACCAGTCTCAATACAAAACATGAGCTGTTTAGAAGCAATGCTGTTATTCCATTCTGCTTCTACGAGATCCGGGAATAGAATATTCGGTTCGAAACTTGAGAAATGAGGAGAAGGGCCTCCTTCGAGATGTCCCATCCTTCGCCACACCCCGAAATGGAACGCGTCACAAGTGACGAAAACTATCGTTCGCGAACTGCCAGATTTATAAAACACTTAGTCGGTGTAATATCGCCTCGCTCAAGGTTCATGGGTTCGTTCTTCTTAGAGAACAGCATATCTTTTGAAATAGACGACTTTTAAAGTTTACCATTCCTGACCTATCAGGTTTTACACATCAACACACATAATTAAAAATGCATAAATTTCATAATTTAAAAAAAAATTTAAATGCAAAGCATGGAGGAGACATTTATAGCCATCTACTACAAAATATAATATTTTTAAAATTTAAGGAATCAGTTAAAATTTTTAATTTAAAACTCATGCAGTGAAAACAAGTTTACACTTCGGCCAATTGGCTAATCCCTCAGAAGGGATAACTTGAATATTTCGAAAGAATATACTATAAATTTGGAAGTACAGTGGTGGCCAAAAGTGTGGGCACATTTTTGAAGTTTCATGTAACTTTGTGTGCTTGTAAAATAGTATATCAATTTTCACTTAAATACAAAAGTTTATACATTAAATTGAAGGTAATTTAATGTAGAATTTAATAAAATTGCCAAAAGTGAAAAATAATATATTCTACAAGCACATAATGTTGAAAAACATGAAACTTTCAAAAAGTGTTCACACTTTTGGCCACCACTGTATATACTCTCTTAACAAGGACTATGAAATATTGTATTTTGACATCCCGTTTAAGAATTTAAAAAAAAAACGATTATTTGAATATAACGTATGAAAGAATTATTATAATTATATATTTTCTAAAAAGAATTATTCAAACATTTGCAACTAAACAAAGCAGCTTAAAAAGACGTCGTGTCAAACTATTTTTTTACCACTAAAAAAGATCCAAATTCAATCAACATGTTCCAACCGACTTGTGCAACTGTGGAAATTTGCGTCTGAATCATCGGCCATTTCAATCAGCGCTCTGCTGCCTTATCCGAATCACACAAACGGCTGATTGTCTTAAATTCCATCGAGGAAGAAAAACACCCTTCGATGGATCCTCCCTTCCGAACTGCTAAGAAGCCTTGTTGCAGCATTTATTTATCTTTGTTGTTGCAATCCGATGCAAGTCTCGTATGGCGAATTTATTAGTGCTTAGACGAAAATTCAATGAAATGAAAGAGGCTAGGTTTGAAGACTTTAGTAAAAAGAATATACGGCTGTTTTTCGAATTCAAGTGCAATTTGAATTTTGTACAGATTATAAACGGTTATCAATTCTAATATCAAAATAATATCGTTCCAACATGTTCATTTAAATGCAAAATCGAATTCTTTAGAATTTGTTTTAATTTTCGTTATTTGGACAATCATTATAAAATAATTATATATATATATATTTATCAAATTATTAACAATAAAAATAAATAAATTTATAAAAGTTTTTATTAGTGTAATAATATTTGGACATTACTGGATGACATAAAAATTCCATGTGTTCGAATGAATCAATCCTGCGTAAAGAGGAGCGGGTAGCGGCGGCGCCAGACGATATTATTTACGATCAGAGGCGGGAAATAAAAAAAAAATCGTCCACTGTAATCGGCGGTTGCCGTCAAATTTCTCATTGTTCTTTATTCGAGGAAATTGTTCCTCACCCGCGCACCCCCACACTTCCGTCACACCCTTTTTGGCCGATCCGGCGCCAATAGCCCACAGTGCAGCTCTAAGACGATATTAATTCATTTAACGTGACAGGATAATCAGAGAGTGAGACATCGGCAAATAAGAATAGAGCTTTAAAAAAAAACGTTATGAATTTCCATTTTATTTATTAATGCATAATTATGCATTGAAAACCTTTCTAAACAAATAGCTAATTTAAAAAAAAAAAAAAAAAAAAAAAAACAAGGGGTGTACCACAAGTCAATTTTCAATTATCATTCCATAAATCAGTGAACATTTATCCGTAATTATAAACACTACTCAAAACAATTAGGGGGGTACTTTGCCTACTTTTGTCAACCCTTTCAGTTAAAATATTTTATATTCTAAAAATCTAAAATTTGCGAAATAGATTCATTATGCATCCAGAATGAAATGTTAAAAATAAACGTGGGGAAATTTTAATCTTTTAACTAAAATTCAAGGGGGGAAAATTTGGAATCATAACTTTTGAATAAATTTTAACAACGATATTTTCAAAACTTTATAAGTTAAAAAAGAAAGCTAAAAATCAATTTTTAAACACCTAAGAATGCAAGCGTGAAGAATTTAGGGTCAATTTATTTCATAAAATTTTTTGGGAGTGAATTTTATTGTGTTTTTCACATTTTCGTTTAAACAATATTTGATTCTTCAAAAGAAATGATTCTTCTATCTAATGATACAATAAGTGCAAGCTCAACTTAGTGAGGAAAAGAAATCACAAGCTGATGTTTACAAATGGAATCATTGAGGGTTAAAGAATTTAAACTACGTATTCCCCTAATTCTTTTGAGCAGTGTACTTGCATGGAGATAAAAAAAAAAGTACCCTAGAACCACACCAATTCAACCAGATTCCACTTTAATAAAATAAAAACCTTACTCTTTTTTTACCCAGTCCGATGCTGACTCAATAGTCAGAAAAAGACTATTTCCAATCACATTCGTTAACTCTATTCCTGCTTTTAACTATACACATGAAATTTCTTAACCATTTTCATCTCAGAAAGGACTCCACAGATTTATGGAATGAAGATTTTTCCCCTTTTGCCATCAAAGCTACAAAAACTGTCCCCACTGCATCGTTCAAGAACAACCTCCAGACTATCTTTGACTGTTCATATTAACCCTTTAACCTCAAAACCGGCCCAGGACGGCTCTACCAGCAAACATCGGGAAAGCCGTTTTCGGCCGTTTCGTTTCACAAATAGGGGTGTTGGGTATGTTAAAAATTGAGCGTGCTGTGGAAAAAAAAGTATCCGCTAGTGATCATTTCGGTCGTTTGTCATCCTATATAATCGACCCTTTTTGACTTAGTATAAAAATAACATTCTGAGTTAATTGCATGACACAAAATTTGTATAAGGGGCTGTCTTCATATTAAAAATGTTACTAACTTTAAAATTTTCAATGGCAACATCCCTTTTTGAGTCCATATTTCTAATCTATGACGTATTTTAATACGAAATGCCAAATTTTGTTAGTTTTTAAGCATTATTAGGGGAGTTAGAGGCGTGCAAAGTTTAGGTGCTATAATGTTAAATGAGTTGCACATAAAAAACTATCCCAATCTATAAATAATTAAGATAATGAAACGAATTTTTTACTGAAAAGAAATTATACCAACCCAAACAAAATGCATTCAATATTGGGGTATTTAAAACAATTTTTATATTTTAAAATAATTATTATTTTAATTTTTAAAAAAATTATGAATAGAAACCCCTTAATATTTTTACAGAAATATATTTAAGACAGGAAGTTTAAGCGAAATCCCAATTTTTAATTTTATTCATAATTTGCTGAGTAAATCACAAAATACTTTTTAATTGCGCTTTAGGGGACTGTGTATAAGATTATAAATGAACTTGATAAACAAATACGGCTTTGGAAAGGAAGATAAACATCATTAAACCAACAACCTTGAGATGGTCCCCCATAGGACATCAAGTGATTCGATGGAATAACTCGTTAAATATTCATCCAAATGTAACAAAAACTAAGATTTAGGGGTATCAAATATGGGTGTTACTATTAGAAATTTCAAAGTTGTTAATATTTTTAATACGAAGACCTCCCCTTATGAAAATTTTGTTTCATGCAATTTACTTAGAATGTTATTTATTCACAAAGTCAAAAAGGTCCGATTCCATAGGATGACTAACGGCCGAAATAATCACTTGGGTATTTTTTGATACAGGACGATTCCATTTTGCTTTTTTCCTGCCTAGAAAAACTCGTATTTCGGGGATGAGAAATTCTCCTACCTTGTGAGGATAAAGGGTTAAACAAGCTCTTTGCAATTGACCTTGCTCCTATGCTTTTCAAAGATTTCTGTTGTAGCCTGAGTTGTTTTAGAAACTAATGGTTCTATCCTACTCTATTACATTGGGACAAAACTATTACAATGTAGTCAGTATTTTTTACGTTACAAACATAATGTGGAAGCTAATAAAAATCATCTGCTGGCTCAGTTTCTGAGGTATTACGTGCATACCTCACAAGCAAAAAAAAATTAGGTTTTCGCCTCAGCTGAGACTTAGGTTTTAGGACAGAGAAATTGTCACATGTCATATGATTATGTGGCATGTAAAATATCCCTCGAGTACCCATTTGGCTCGGGTTCTTTTGGTAAAATAAAATTTCGGCATTCTAAAACACCCACCAACAGCTGAATATGCCAAAAGTCTTCAAAAGTCCTGAACCTGCCCAAGAATCAGCCCTGTTGGAAATTGAAAGGAAAAAACTAACATAATCTACTCACCATGTCTGTCATATGAAACTGCCCCATCAGGATGAGCTTGAATATGTGCGAGTCCCGTTTGACTCCGATATAAAATTCTCCAGACTATATCTTTGACCCCTATCCTATTGACCAAGCCTTTTTTAAATCTATCCCATCCTTTGCTCTTTGAAGATTATTTATGCAGGCAGAGTGGCTTTGGAAACTCCTGGTCCACTTTGACTCCTTTGCGCTTAGACAAGACAACCAAATTTTTACAATACCCACCACCTTTAACGATACAGACGTAATGTGGAATATTAGTAAAGCGATCCTCTACTCACCGAGTCTGTCATGTGGAACTCTCCCTTCAGGATGAGCTTGAATATGTGCGAGTCCTGTTCGGCATCGAAGGGAAAAGCCCCGCTCAGCACGATGTACGTCACGACCCCCACAGCCCACAGGTCGACCACACAGGTGTAGGGCTTCCTCAGCACGATCTCTGGGGCGATGTACTGGGGGGTGCCGCACACGGTGTGCATGTAGGGGGAGCCACTGGGCTTGCGGGTGCTGGCGAAGCTGAAGTCCGTGATGAGGATGCGGGAGTCCTTGCCCGGGTGGTAGTACAGCAGGTTGTCCGGCTTCAGGTCCCGGTGGGTGATTCCTAGGGAGTGCAGGTACCTAGAGAGAGGACCAGTTAGGAGTGGTTTATTTGACCCTGAAGTCTTGACGATTACAATGCAAGGCTGGCTTCCTCAATACCCTTTCGCGGTTTTTCTGATACTTTCTTTAGAGAGCAGTTACGAGGCGTGTTTTTTAAGTAAGTACCGTTATCAGGGCTGCCACTGGTAAATAGCATTGAAAATAGTTGCTTTAGTAGCCTCAGATGTAAAAAATAGTAGCCAAAATAGTATCCTGGGATACAAAATAGTAACCAAAATAGTAGCCATAAGAAAGACGATTAATAGTAAGGAAAAACAAATTCGAAGGATACAGTTAGAAAATATAAGTTGTGAAAAAAGACTTTACATTTAACTTTTTTTTAAATTTTCAGTGATTTTGTATAGAAATCAATAAATATTTGTTTTCCATTTTTGAACGTATTCGGTTCATTTTTTCTGCTTTCTGTTCATGTTCTCGTCCTTTTGACTCATCTGCCCCAATTGGATTGGGAGATCTCTGCGGCCAAATTGCCGAAACTCGATCCGACTCTCAGATCGCCGTAGTTTCGCGACTTTCGGATCGCCGTAGTTTCGCGACTTTCGGATCACCGTAGTTTTGCGACTTTCGGATCGCCGTAGTTTCGCTGCTTTTGGATCGCCGGAGTTTTGTGAATTTCGGTTCGCCGTAGTTTCGCGTCTTTCAGATCGTCGTATTTAAGCGACTTTCGGATTGCTGGAGTTTCGTGACTGTTGGGTCGCCGGAGTTTCGCGACTTTCGGATCGCCGGAGTTCCGCGTCTTTCGGATCGCCGGAGTTCCGCGTCTTTCGAATCGCCTTTGTTTCGCGAATTTCGGAGAGCCGGAGTTTCGCGTCTTACGGATCGCCGTCGTTTCGCGACTTTCAGATCCCCGGTTTCCGCGACTTTAGGATCCCCGAGTTCCGCAACTTTCTGATCCCCGCGTAGTTTTGCGACTTTCGGACCACCGTAGTTTTACGACTTTCGGATAGCCGTTAGTTTTGCGATTTTCGGATCCCCGGAGTTTCGCGACTTTCGGATCGCCGTAGCTTTTCAACTTTCGGATCCCCGCGTATCGCCGTATTTGCGACTTTCGGATCCCCGGAGTTTTGCGACTTTCGGATCCCCAGAGTTCCATGACTTTCGAATCCCCGGAGTACCGCTACTTTCGGATCACCGATTTTCGAGACTTTCAGATCCCCGGAGTTCTGCGACTTTCGGATCCCTACATATACCTTAAAATTTTAATTATATTTTTTAAAGACTAAATCGAACAATCATACAATCCTTAAAAAACATGGAAATCGGAGAGAATCGCGTTATTTCCTATTTTTTATGGATTTACCGAATTTTGTTTTTCCATCAGCCGATGAAAGACGGGAAACATCGGCCCATCGGCCGAAATTCGCCAGTGGTCACGTGATCTCCAAGGCACACCACAGAAAGGCAGAAACTGGCGCGGAAAACCGGTTAGACGCTTGAAATCCAAATGCGGTGTCCTGACTTCTTGACTACGACAACAAAAACTGAAAATTGCAACTTCTACGCGCGCATGCCCATACAAGCTTATGTGTGCGGCGCCGGCGGTCCTAAAAGTACCGAACCTGGAATGATTTTGTTTCACTTCCGCTTTTTGACACGATTTTTTTTTTCAAAAATAGTCGCCGATAGTTAAAAATAGTAGAAGTATACGCTGAAATAGTCGCTTTTAACCCAAATTTTCCGAAAAAAGTTGCCATAGTCGCCTCCCCTTGAAAATAGTCGCTTTAGTCGCCTAAATAGTAGCCAGTGGCAGCCCTGCGTTATGCCACAGAGGGCGCGGCGCTGCGATCGGCGTTCTGCGCATGCGCACTGGTTACCTACATCTCTTGTCTACTCACTGACGATATTGCAATCCGATTTGTCATTGTTTTACGTTTTCTGCTGAGTGTTTAAAATGTCTCCGATAATCGTGAGTCCCGCCGACTGTGAAGTACTGTCTGTTATAAGATTTCTTAGTGCTAAAGGTCTAAAATAAATCGATATTCATCGTGAGATCTGTGCAGTTTACGGACAAGACATTATGAGTGATGGAATGGTAAGAAAGTGGGTGAAATCATTTAGAGAAGGCCGCACGAATGTTCATGATGAACAACGGAGTGGGCGTTCTTCAGTCGTTAATGAAATTTTGGTGCAGCAAGTGGACAATAGGTGAGAGAAAACAGACGCTTTACCATTCCATCACTCATAATGTCTTGTCCATAAACTGCACAGATCTCACGTTGAATATCGATTGATTTTAGGCCTTTAGCACTAAGAAATCTTACAACAGACCGTACTTTCACAGTCGGCGGGACTCACGATTATCGGAGACATTTTAAACACTCAGCAGAAAACGTAAAACAATGACAAATAGGATTGCAATATCGTCAGTGAGTAGACAAGAGATGTAGGTAACCAGTGCGCTTGCACAGAACGCCGATCGCAGCGCCGCGCCCTCTGTGTGGCATAACGGTACTTACTTAAAAAACACGCCTCGTACAATTAACCTGACAAGCACAGCCTCAATCAAGATAGGTTTAGAACAACGATGCCATGTTGTTTCCTAGAAAACCACATGAGGGAGTAGGGGAATCTAAGCTTGTGTTGCAATCGTAAGGACCATAGAAGTAATTCAAAGACCTTCAATCACTGAGCATGTATACCTTCACTGTGTACCTTCAATCACTGAGCATGTAAACGTCTACGAGATATGCAAGGTCAAGTTGCAAAGCCCACATTCTCCAAGCATAACTAAGATAAAGGTTAAGGTATGTTTATTGGCGACTTCAATTCATGATAATCGTAAATATAATTTGACGCAAGTATAAAAGTTGCCAATTATTGGATAACACCCCATTATCTTAGTTAATACTTTGGAGGGTATTAAGAAATTCTATAAAATAAATTATACCAAGAGGGAGTCCTGTACTGACCTGACACCTTCCAGCACCATCTTTATGGTATGCTTGGCCTCCTCCTCCGGCAGGGAGCCCCTTGCCTCCAGCCTGTCCAGGAGGCTCCCCCCGGTGGCCAGCTCCATGACCATGTAGACGCGCTGGCCGGTGGACTCGAAGGCCTCGATCAGGCGGATCACGTTGGGGTGGTTGAGGCGACGCAGGACGGACAGCTCCACCTCGAAGGCCTCACGGACACCAGGGGGCGCCTCCATCGTCTTGAGGGCATACGGCTGCCTGGAGACGCGGTGCTCCACCCTGGAGGGAAGGCTTTATGTTTTAATGCTTCACACTTTACACTTTTTGCACACTTTGCTAAATACTTTGAATAGCATCCTTCTTGTATGGTGGCTATCAGTGTTATTTAAAACTAAAAATAAATTTACATTCCTTTTATATTGGGTGAATTTTAAAAGTGAACCAGTATAAACATCAATTTTGTGCAGATGGATTAGTACTGTTGTAATGTGGTAAGAGGTAGCAGTGAGTTTAATTCCACGACCTATGAACTACCACCCTATGAACTTCAACCAATTAAGTGCCAGATAGTTAACACTGTTTAGGTAGTAAGTTAATAATAAAATGTATTATAATAATAATTTCGGGAAAGTATAAATAAAATTTAGGATTGCTATAGCAAATGTGTTTTTACTTTGGTCCCATTATTCATCCTGCCTAATTGCAATCAAGACATTTATGCGCAAAAAGTATTGTTATGTTAAACGTGCATTATGAGTCCTTGAAAGCAAATTACATACCTACTTCAAAGTAATGATTAAGAATTGCCAAAAAATTAGAAAATAAATTCATGTTAAGATAATATTTGGACACTAGTTTATTTACCTGAGCACACGACTGTAGGTTCCCTTCCCGATGACAGCCTTGATGTCATACTTGGCAGTGATTTTGGGATCACAGGTCTTGCTGCTGTTGTTGTTTGCAGTGGACTGGGGTGGCTTGTTGTCTTGGGTTCGCTTGTCTGATTTGTGCCTGTGGCTCTTCCTGGAGACTTCTCCCCTCTTGTGACGAGAGCTCCTGGAAAAACAGGTCAATTATAGTTCAGTTTAGCCTACTTCTAATTTAAATGAAAAGTAGGGTATTGACATGAAGATTTCTAGTCCTTTTCCTTTAAAATGTAAGAGGTTGCATGAGAGATTTTTTTAAACTTTTTGTTTGCTTCTCCCTTTATACTATGAGAATTTAAGTAAATGCGCGAGTAGGCTATTTTTGTTCCCCTTTTACATGGGCTGAGTGACCTATGGTTACAAGGACCACACTTCTTATGCACTCAACAAGTGAACAGGCTTCATCCATAAAAGATTAAATTAATAATTGGGGTCATGTAACGAAGCCAACACCTAAACTGGCAAGCAATGTCACTTCAAGCAATATCCTACGGCTCACAGTCGAGACTCCGCATGTTTTAAAAGTATGTGCTGATTGACTTAGGTGACCCAGTTGATTGCGAGGATCTTTATAACTAACCAATAACCGTTTATGGAATGGCTGGTACTCAAATCCTAGTTTCCTCAATAAAGCCCACGCTTTAACCATTGGGGTCCACTCCCTTAGTTAACTCATCGGCTACAACTTGGCCTATTAGAGGGTTTTGGTGGCATCAGAAAATCAAGCAATGAAGTGTATGTGTTTATTTGTTGGCTGAAAATCAGCCTTCTTCAAGGGAAACTGAAGTTGTGCTTAGCATCACGCTAATCGTTTGGCCATGCTTCAAAGTTAGTGCGTCAACATGAGTTTAAAGCTCTGTAAAGAAGTTAGAAACAAGCAGCCGGAAGAGTTTCAAGTCTTTACTAAGAGTGAGTGGACATGATGGGCCACTCAACGGTGCCTTTGTTAAACCTTTCTGACAGGTTTTTTTATGAATTATAAACGGTTTGAAAGATTTCCCTTCTTAGGCTAATATTTGTACTATTTGACAATTTTTATTTAAAGGTTACATTTGGACTACAAGAAAGGAAATGCCCTATTCAGCTGAAGAGAAGGGTACAAAAAAAAAATTACCGCACCTGTTGGTCTTTGCCCTCTTGGCCGTGTGTCTCTTCTCGGCAGACGGGCTCAGCTGGAGAACCGTCTGGATTTTGACGTCGCTCACGTCGAGAATTGGAGACGTCTGGAGTTTTCGGCCGTCCAATTTACCTGCGGAACAGCCCATGCTTCGAGCCACTTACAAGATTCCAGAAAACCAGCGAGGTTGACATGTCCAGATAAGTTTTCATTAAGTCCAGTTATCGCGATGAGCAATTTATCCTTTTTGAAACAAAGTACACAGGCAAATACCCTCCAAAAGAGTCGTTCAAATTTGTAGAGTTAGTTTACAATTAACATTGTTATAAAAAAACGCCGTGTAAATCCGAAAAGTGTCAATACATCCCAAAATGCAGACCACTCCGTCGTTTGTTTTCGTATCTCCAACAGAAGCACTTATCTCGCTGACTCCGGTCTGTCGAATGACGTAACAGAAAGTTTACAGTTTTGAGAACGAAAGTGATTCATAGATCCACCAATCAGAGCTGCAAGTGTTTTTTTTTTTTGGTTAAAACTTTTCACCAACCATCATCGATATTAGAGTGACGTCAAACAGCAGGGCAAATCATATTTGGTAGGCAAATAATAATGGTTGATAATTATAGATTAGGGTAAGTTTGAAATATCGTCGCAGGAAATATACGAAGGCTATTGGGCGTTAAAGTTTCGAACCACAGTCAAGTGACGAGTTGACTTCTGAGTAGGCACCCAAAGCAACTTTTAAGGGTGATGTTGTTGTTGCACGCAGCGCCGTGACTTAGGAGCATATTTGACCCGCATCCGTCTACATAGGGTGTTATTCTTCGAACATTTTTTTTTGCTGCACAGATCGTTTACAGGTCGATAGGATTTTTTTTTTTGGAATTGCCCGGATCTGGGACGTTTTACATGCAAGGTCAGCTCCTCACCGATTGGCCCTAGGCTCCCCAGCCAAGTCGTAAATTAGTGAATATTTTTTCTACGGCTAAAAACACCACACTAATAACTAAAATAAAATAAGTAATAAATTATTAACTGACAGTCTAGCAAGAAAGGAAAAAACAGTAACCGCTTAGCTAAACCCTTTGATTTAACTCAGATTAATTACAAAATACACTGCGCTTTCCTGTATCGTGTGTGTGTCGTCTTCGATCAAAACACACAAGCCAGAAAGTACATGTACCAAAGTACCCACCACTGGTCCTTTTTAAAACATAACCTTTAGTTAAATTAAAAATATATATATATATTGAAGGTTTAAAAAAGACAAGCCGCCACCTGAATAGGCACCAAGAACAAGTCTTAAGGGAGGCAGCTTCGAGACTGTGGAGCTTATTTGTCGGACTTTTTTGGATTCACAGATCAGCAGTTACTTTGGCGTTGCTCAGACCCGAACCCCAGACCTTTCGCATGCAAGAGAAGAGCCTTGAAAATGCCAGGTGGGCTCCCTAAAGAGAAATGCTTTAAATTTTAGAAGCATTGTAATTAAACTTTGGACAACCCTACGCAAGAAAAAGAAATAAATATACGATACAAATTTGCACTATTTTTTTTTTAATAAAGTGGGCTAACAACAAACACCATAATTATATTAAAAAATTCCCTTCTTTGAAATAAACTTCTACAAAATAATCAGAACGTTTTTAATTCAATTTCTTTTATTTACAAAAATGTTGGGACAAAAACTTAACTATTTGACACGTGTAAATAACATTTTAACATGGATGACTAACACATAATACTTACGATTTTCCATAACTATCATTCAAGTTAAATTTATCATATTGCAACAGAGAGCAACATTTCCATTCTTGGGAAAACATAAGAGGAAAAACTTGTCACAATTAACACTTTAGTATGGCTCTTCGCCTTAAAAATCGGGTAGTCCTCTACTCCGGGCTCGGTTACCGAGTGGCATTAGAAACAACAACACTTTAGCATGGCACCAATAATAAATTATAATTTATACATATATTTTATGTAATTTTTGATATTTACAAAATATACATTTTAACATTACATATAATATACATTTTCTTGAACAAATTTTCAAAAGAAAATGTTGACATTGTCAAATTATTAACATTTTGCTGCAAACTGTATCATTTTTAGAAGTACATATATAGTCTCATTAACTAAATGAATGTAGATGATTTTCGTGACATTTCTTAATACATAAAATAAATGAGTACTTTCTGTTTAATGGGAAACAAACTAGGTATGTTTTGAAGTGGCAGACAGGAACAAGGTAAATTGAATTTGATTCATACATTCTTCAACAAGCAAACAACTACAAATACTTCAAGAAAAGACACAGCACACCACTAAGAAAATCAATGGTTTAAAAGTTTTTAAAAAATAAGTTTTTAAGAGACATTTGGAAATCTGGTTAAATACTCAAAGCAATATACAGTACAGACACCCCAATGAATGCAGGTTTACAAAAGTTTTCTATTTTCTTTCTTGCTCTATTGTGACAAGTACAAAAAATAATACTAGGATAAATTTTGTAAACTTCAGTAGTTTCCATTCAAACTTCCTAACAAACCATATTTGAACCATTTTAATTATTTAAGGGTATTTTAAAATGTGAAGTAGAAAATTCCGAAGTTTGTTTTGCAGGGTAGGATTTTCAAAATCTAATAATTACATCCATGTAACAAAAGAAACCAAAAACAGAAGGGATTTTTTAAACCTAAACAAAATTCCACGTTGTTCCTCTAACAAATGAAACTTTCCTGACTTATTCAATCCAGAAATATTTCCTGTTATTTCCCTGAACTTCAGATGAGTAGACACCCTTTTTCATGTGGCTGAAAGCAGCTGGGGGGAGAACAACCAAAATGTGGTTCACAAAAGAATCTGGCGTATTTTTGACGGAGATGATGAGTGATGAAAACAAATGCAAAAAGTCTGAGGAACTGTACTTTCAATCATTATCTCTTGGGGAACCAAATTCTAATGCTCACGTCAGCTTAAAAATATCCACTTGCGATTCTTGCGAACCCACCTCAATGTTACAACTTGAGAGGGAATAAGAGTGATGACCAAGGGTCTCCAAATCAAAGTACCTCTGTGTTAGTCCAATAGGGAAAAAAAGTTCTAATCATCATTTTTCCAGCTGTACAGAATATCACTATAGACGTTTCCTTATATATTAAATGCAGCTGACTTACAGGGTTCTGTAATCCCTCTTTTTGAAATGAGTTTGAATATTTTTGAAATTTTCAATAAATAATTTTACAACAAAATATTCAAACCCAAAAAGTGGGATTATCAAGACCTGAAAGTAAGTGTGGCGGTTACCCTACACGCAACCTCAATATTCCATCAACAACTAGGTGGCGCTGATTTACCGTCCATGTTCCTACCACTATTCCAGATTACAGCGTTTCCGGTAGTATATAAGGAGAGGTAACTCATCTCCGCCTTGAGGATCCTTTTGGTAGACAATGGGTTATCACAGTGCTTTATCTATTATATAAAAACCTTTCATGAAAAATGTTCAATACAGCCAGAGTAATGCGACTTGAAGAATAACTTTTCCCCCTCATTGCATCGACACAGAAGCCCCTTTGGTCGAGTCCATTCACTGCAGGACGCACAGGTCCTGCGAGTACGTCTGTCCGGGCGAGCAGCGGAGGAGGTGCGTCATGACTGCCCGCGCCAGGTACGAGGCGGTGATGGTGGTGGGGGAGTCGAAGAACTGCGTCATGTCCCCCTCGTGGTCGCCCCCGTTGTCGCGCTGGAACAAGATGAACGCCTCCTCCACCAACTGAAAAGACGGCAATGCAATGGAATGACTGAATTTATGTTGAAAATAACATGTTTTATGTATGTTCCAAATTTACTGATATTTGATTCTAAAGAGAAAAATCCCTACTATTTTTTCTATGACACTATGACAGGAGGTGGACAAAGAATCTCTAACTTTTCGTTAAGTTAATTTTTCTCTTTATCCCCTTATAGATAAGCTGTTTGTAGTTCAGTCAATTTAGTTTCTCATGCTCGATGAGTTAGTTCACTTAGTCTGTGATATATGTAATGAAATTAAAGTTTATGTCAATGATGAAATTTCATAAATTAAATCAAAACAGCAAGGCAATAAGAACAGTCCCTAAAATTGAACAGTCTCTCTGTCAAAAAATACTCAGTCTAAGCAAATAAATAACAAAACAATTTCAAAAACAAATCAGGGTAAAAAAATAGTCTAGCTTTAAAATAATATATTTCTGAATAAAAGAATGAAGTGCTTAGTCTCATATCATATTTATGAAACAATTCTGTAAAAAATTGCTCAATAAAATTAATGTGTAATAATGCTTTAGTGAATACACACCACAAAATATTAAAAGTTTATACCTTGTTCATATCAATTGTAGCATTGAAAGACAACTCTGGATTTCTCTCAAGAATCAAGTACACAACCATAATCAGCTGGAGAAGAACAAAAAGAATGGATTACTTTAAAGTATATAACAAGTAAGCTTCTACATACATATTCATAAACTTATATACATACAATGTATATTTATTAAAATCAAAAGTGTGTTATAGTATAGAATAATTAAGTTTTTAAAAAAATAACTTTTAAACATTACCTCCACTAGGATCTGTCTGTATTCAGGTAGTGCAACTCTGCTGAGAAACATTTCGACCTCAGTGGCAAACTTCAAATCGTAAACGGTCATCTCAGTCAAGGTGGGTTGCTGAAAAATAATCACTCATTAAACTCCATATTCAGACACATTTATACCTTTTGAACAGTAGGATATCAGTAACTTTGTATTTCAACAGTTACAGAAATAGTGGATGGAGACCAAAGATGTTTGTGGAACAGCAAACAAGGCACTTCTGCGATCCTGATAAGGGATGATTAGTAATTGAACCAAAGTGCATGGCTTCATTTACTGCATCATTTCTACTTAAACACTTTATTACTGTAGTAAATGTCCATACATCAAATTCAAAAATTTATATAATTAAAAAATCTGAGTAAGTTGCTTAAAAAATGTAGACCATATCCTAAATAGGCTGTAGCATACAGCAGCACATTTTTAAAGGGTGGCAGTTGGGCAATATAACAAAATTTACGCAAAAAATGGTCATCCTTAACACATGCTTTAAAAATTGATTGCTGATATCAAACAAAAATAAATAAATGAAGTTTGAAAATCAATTTATTTACTAAAGGATTTTTAAAATAAGTACTTACTTACAAATTAACTTAAGTTTACTTAAATTTATTCTATGGACATGAATAATGCCGAAATTGTTATTTTGTCTAAATTAAACTATATATTGAAAAAAGATGAATACTCTAATGAATTCTATACTTTTATTGTACAAAATAAAATTTATTAAAAAAAATTAGGAAGAGGGGGCAAATAAAGAAGGAGCTTTATTTCGGCTCCAAGAAAGACTTTGCACTCCAGAAAACTTTTAATTTTTGAAAAATTACTTAACTACTGGGGTTAGGAAGAGTCGCGAGAAGTCGTACTATGAAGCAAGAGTGAATTGTGTACTATTTTGAACCCACTGATTACAACGGGAGTTTTCCCCACCCATGTGGTGTTATAGGAAGTGGCATGAACATTGCTATTTGTCTTTTTTCTACACACTACTTGGGTTTGAGCTGAGTAGAAAGCATTACGATTAACCTCACAGCAGAGCCTTAAAAAAAAAAAGATGGTTTAGAACAGAAACTCAGTGTTTTCAAGAAAAACATGAGGGAGAAGGTGATGAAAGTGATTTCGAAGCTTGCTTTGCAATCGGAATGACTACAGTCCTACAGCAATGCACTACTGTAATGACCTGTGTTAAGTAATTTTTCTATATTTTGATCACAGAGTTTCGAACTATTTTCTTTGGTTGTTGCTTTGCAGGTACGAACTGGGCCTATTCACTTACCTAGCTCAAGATTCATTGTCAAGAAGATAATGCTATATGTTAATCAGAAGAAAAATGTAATAGTATATAATCTGTGATATTTTCTGGAAAGTGTGTTCTCTGTTTAACTATGTTAATGTTCTTTAATAAATGATTTCTTCCACGTTGGACTTTGATAGCTTCATTGCTTCCACTGAGCATTATTTTTCTAATTAAATACCAACAACTTGAATGAACACTTTGCCAGAGTTGCCAGTGTCTAGTGTGGGTGTACCTGTGGCAGGTGGTGTCCCTCCACGATGATGCCCTCGGAGGTGCGCGTCATGATGTCCCACACGCGGTCGTAGAAGTTCTTCGGGACGCGGCACAGGGCGCCCTCTATCTGCCGACGCTGGTGGATGGACAGCCTGCAACACACACGTTCACACTGCAATTTAGTCTCCATTCCAGTAGAAATACATGGAGCACAACTTGGGAGCTCTATACAGATTTCAGGATTTGGCAGATTTTAATACATCATCATGGCAAAATGAACTAGAATTGCCATGGAAAAACCCTACTAAAGCAAATTTTAAAAAAATGAAAGTTCATATGAGTGCTTATATAATTGATACAAATAGCTAGTAGCATCAAATAGCTTCATGAATACTAAACAAAATTCTTAACTCTTTTCCCTCAGTCGGGAGACTTTGCTGCTTGCTCCCAAAATAATAAATAATAATCACTATTACATCCTGCAAGCCTGTGCAAACGTTAGGACAGTGGATTTGTAACTTCCCTCTTTGTGTTCACCATGAACTTAAGTGAAGAGAGCCGAAAAGGTTCAAGCTAATGAAATTTAATGCAAGAAGAACTACAACAAAACAAGATTATGGAAATACAAACAAGAAAAAAAACTTTCTTATAATTCAAACATTTATCCCCAATTTCAGTGCAAAACTGCATAAATCAAACTAAATAAATAAAATAATAAATGAAACTAACAACAAACATTTTAGTGTATGCCAAGTGGGATTTAACATAAAGTGATTTGATCTTTTAAAGTAAATTTTCAAATACAACCTCAAAAGCCTACTTTCAGTATATCTTTTGCAAAACTTTATTATCAAGCAAGTTCGTGTTCCCAGTGTATTTTATAGGATATATTATTGCGTAAAGAAAATATATAACAAAATGAAATCACAAAGGTAAATGCATGCACACCATTTTAAATATTTTGAAGGAAAATCAAACTTAATGGTTTATAACAAATTTAGGATAGTGATAAGTTTTCATTCAACAAGATGATTTGAATAACATTTTTGAAATCCTTTAAATGTTTAAAAAATAATAACACAAAAATACGATAAAAGAAAATTTCAAAAAATTATAATAACTTAAAACTTTCTCTGCTAAACTTCTTCTGGTTAAGCCCAATGTCCTGCATCCTAATAAATAACAAACACTCAGGGTCAATTTCAAAAGGCGTCAAACAGTGAAGACATCACAAAAACTAATTTTTAATTCATTTAAAATACTTCACAATTCTGATGAATGCATGCACCGATTTTCTAACAAATAGAATATAAACATGTTAAAAATAACTTTGTATGAAGCTAGACATGAATAAGAACTACTAGTGATTATATTATTATATTCCTAATGTATGACAAACAGGCAGATTGTAAAATTTTAAAATCTATAATGTAATTGTTACATTTTACCAATGAATAGATAAATTTAAGCTTTCTAAACAGCAATCCTAGATTGCATATTAAAACAGTAAAATTTTTCTTAAAAAAATTAAAATATGAATTTTTGAAAGGAGTGCAAGAATTGTAAACATAAAATTATTTAAGATACAAATTTCTTCTTTGAAGGGTTTTCTTTAATCAATCAAATATATACATTAAATTAAATGACATTGAAGAACAAAGTATTTTTTCATGTAATAAATTATAATGTAAAGTATATTCAATGAAACTTATATTAAAATAAAAATTCAGAATGGGCCAAGAAAGAATTCCAAATTAACCAAAATATATCTAATTTCAAATTGGATTAAAAAACTTTACCTGGTGTTGGAGCCATTGTCAGATAATGTCAAAACACGATACAAGACTTTCCTTAATTCGCTTGGAGATAAACTCTCTAAAGGCTACAAAAAACAGTTAGCATTATTAATCTGTAATAAATAAAGCAAACAAAGCAGCCCACAAATTTATAGAAAACCTAGCTTATGCGTTTGTAATTGGTTTTAAAAATATATTTAAAATATATATCTTGTATCTGTTTGTATTAAAATATTTCAGGCTTTAAAAAAAAACTTTAGGCATAAAAATACATTTTTCATTTAAAAATACAATCAATACACAAGAATTTCCAAAATATACTTACAGGGGGTGATGATGATAAAAATTTCATGTGCAGAATCATAGCTTGTAGAACCCAACTATAATAAAACAAAAAAGAAATTTTATAATAATTAAAACTAAAAACATATATGCTCATGTTTTGATAGTGGAAAATTATAATGAGGAGTCATAACACTTGTTATTATGTATTAAAATTACTCTAAAAAGGGTTGATCAAAAGAGCTATTTTTGCAAAGTTATATAAATTTGTTAGTATTTTAATGATATTGTTTTGCCTATGTTATTCATGAAGTAACAAAGGTTATACTCAGTTTAAAAAAATTTTAAACTAAATGACTAAAAGAATTATTAGTTAAAAAATATTTATGTTTTTAATTTTTAGAAGTGATGCTGTCTTTCACGTAGTTTTAATTAGGTAGAGTTACCTATGACTTATTCTTGGTTGAGTTTAGTCTGTAAGACTTTTTATTAAAAAAAAGTTAAAAATTAGATAAATAGAAAATATTTTAATGAAATACTATATTTCTACAACAACTGTTTCTACACTGGATTTATACACACTAGAACAATAATGGCTAAACCCAGCATCCAGCCATTAATTAAACTTTTAAAAGCCAAAATCAACTGTTTTTCTTAATATTCTTTTGCAAAAATTAAATTATTATTAATCACTTGCTCGATTTATTTGTAGTTGGAAGAATAATTAAATATTATTAATAACAAAAATAATGAAACTACTCCAAATTGCAAAGCAGAATTGTATGCAAAAAAAAATATGCCTTGCCGCTTTCTTGGTAAACAATTATTGAACAATCAAAGAATCACATGAAAAAATTATTTTGCTTTAGATATTTTTAAATACATAAAGTTTTTCATGCTATTGTTGATTTGGCAAGAGTGATTTAAATGACTCAAAATTGAATTTCAATGCTAATTCAATGGAAAATCGCAATGTGCACATACAGTATGAATGTTGGGTCTCTGAGGTCAAAGCCTTCTCACAAAAAAAAAAAAAAAAAGAATTTTTAAGACCCAATGAGTATAACCCACTTTAGAAGGGGCAGATGGATATCGACCGCACATCAATACCTACTTTTTCAGTTTTAGTAAACATTTAAAACCACTAACAGGGTGGTTACAAAATCCTAGAAAAAAAGTTCTTTGATATTTCTATGATTTCCCTGATACTTTACCAAAAAAATTCCCTGATTTTAAAAGTACCTAGAAAACATGCAATACATACAATTCAATGCAGTACAGAAAAACTAATCCAGACATCGCGGGAATCAAGGCTTTCCGGTTTATGGGTTAGCCTACCTAACTTTTCTACATTTCTGAAAATCTGAATAAGTTTAGAGGAATCATATGATCAGAAAATCATTTTATAAGATGATTCGTGAGAGAGAGAGAGATCCTTCAGGCAAATTGGATCAACCAGAATATATATATTTTTATCAAGTGTATCTTAGTAGTGATTACAAGAACCTAAACCTGCTGTTTATATAACAAAAATGTAAAAAACTCCCTGATATTTTGTAAAATTGGAAAGATTCCCTGAGAAATCCCTGATATTTCCAGAATTAAAAAGTTCCCTGATTTCCAGGTTCTGTTACCACCATGACTGAGCAAGTAGCAGTGGAGGTTACCCTATCCTGGCCGGTCCACTGGCGCAATGGTTAGTGTACTAGCCTTTGGAGCTGCTGGGCTCGGGTTTGAATCCCGGTAAAGGCATGGATGTTTGTGTCTGTCAATAAATGTTGTTGTTTGTGTGTTTGTGGCGTCCCTCTTTGTGTGTCTCTTGTGACTGCCTCTCCTGGCGAGCGGGGTAATGGGCTATATAGCCTACGCCCTTCCCTTCTAGAGGGCGCAATCACTGTCGTTTGTCATACCCTATCCTGATCTTTAGTATGCCTTTGTGGTGTCCTTCTATGTGTGTCTCTTGTGACTGCCTCTCCTGGCGAGCGGGGTAATGGGCTATATAGCCTACGCCCTTCCCTTCTAGAGGGCGCAATCACTTGTCATACCCTATCCTGATCTTTAGTATGCCTTTGTGGCGTCCCTCTTTGTGTGTCTCTTGTGACTGCCTCTCCTGGCGAGCGGGGTAATGGGCTATATAGCCTACGCCCTTCCCTTCTAGAGGGCGCAATCACTGTCGTTTGTCATACCCTATCCTGATCTTTAGTATGCCTTTGTGGTGTCCTTCTATGTGTGTCTCTTGTGACTGCCTCTCCTGGCGAGCGGGGTAATGGGCTATATAGCCTACGCCCTTCCCTTCTAGAGGGCGCAATCACTTGTCATACCCTATCCTGATCTTTAGTATGCCTTTGTGGCGTCCCTCTTTGTGTGTCTCTTGTGACTGCCTCTCCTGGCGAGCGGGGTAATGGGCTATATAGCCTACGCCCTTCCCTTCTAGAGGGCGCAATCACTGTCGTTTGTCATACCCTATCCTGATCTTTAGTATGCCTTTGTGGTGTCCTTCTATGTGTGTCTCTTGTGACTGCCTCTCCTGGCGAGCGGGGTAATGGGCTATATAGCCTACGCCCTTCCCTTCTAGAGGGCGCAATCACTTGTCATACCCTATCCTGATCTTTAGTATGCCTTTGTGGCGTCCCTCTTTGTGTGTCTCTTGTGACTGCCTCTCCTGGCGAGCGGGGTAATGGGCTATATAGCCTACGCCCTTCCCTTCTAGAGGGCGCAATCACTGTCGTTTGTCATACCCTATCCTGATCTTTAGTATGCCTTTGTGGTGTCCTTCTATGTGTGTCTCTTGTGACTGCCTCTCCTGGCGAGCGGGGTAATGGGCTATATAGCCTACGCCCTTCCCTTCTAGAGGGCGCAATCACTTGTCATACCCTATCCTGATCTTTAGTATGCCTTTGTGGCGTCCCTCTTTGTGTGTCTCTTGTGACTGCCTCTCCTGGTGAGCGGGGTAATGGGCTATATAGCCTACGCCCTTCCCTTCTAGAGGGCGCAATCACTGTCGTTTGTCATACCCTATCCTGATCTTGAGTATGCCGTGGAAGAGGTGGGGTGCGGTGGCGATGAGCCGGCCCACGTACAGCACGATCTCCTGCTGCAGCACCGCCTGGTAGATGTCGTGCGCCTGGCACTTGGAGTAGATCATCTCCTCCACCTCCTTAGGGGTCAGGGGCTTGTCGATCACCACCTCCTCGTGACCAAACACCCCCACCGTGATCTGTTTGAACGGAGACAAGGTCAGTATATACAACTTATTGGTAATGCCAAACATGTTTGGCCAATTTAATAGCCCTTCAAGATCTTGCTTCTAACGACAATTTTTGATTAACTTCTCCGTTATAAAGCTAGAAATACAGTTATATGATATCCAAAATGCCTTTATAAAGAAATTTTCAATTTTTTTTTTCATATGAATATTATTTTATTTCCAAACAATGGGAAAAGTTGTAAAATTCAAAATATATTTCCCGGCTAAAAAAACCCTATTGGCCGGAGAAGATAAACTATTACTTAGAGCACATAGGGTACAATTTATTCATTTTATGATGCATTCATGCATTTTATGATGTCATTTTATGATGATTTCAAACTTTTAGAAACTCATTCTAGGCTATTTCTATACTTGTTAAAAAAATTTAAAAGCAGTCCCATACATTAATATGCCCAAGAAATTTTTTAAAGTGACATACTGACATGTGACATTTTTTGTCAGTTGCGAACAATGGCATACTTAGTTCTTGAAATGCCTCTTACATTTAAAGTTTCATTAAAAATTACGACTAACTATTTTAAATTAACTTTGAAAATACAGAAATGTAATACTGAAACAATTATTACTTTCATGGTAAATCCTTATAATAAAAGTGTATTTTGAATGATTAAACAACTGCATTATATTGTAAAAAAAGATATTTTGCCAGGATTGGCTAAATAAAGCATTCAAGCAACCTACACAAACTGCTTGAGTTTTTTTTTTAAGTCGGATGAAAAACACCAAGCACACTGGAAATTTTGAGTGATTTATGGTTCAAACAAGATAAATGTTTTACCTGCTTTCCACAAACCAAGATGGACGTAATGTTGGGGCTGATGCTGTCAACCAATTTCCTTAGCACACTGGAGCAGTATCTCACCACTGACCTAGGGAAAGGAGCTCCAGTTTAAAACAGTTCAATTAAAACACTTGAATTTCATTGTTGGAAAGTAGCTTACCAATGTCTTAAAGCTCCTGCTTGCCGAGTTAGTTTTTCTAATCGTTCTTTGACTGTGCCTGCAATAAAGAACACTCTTGAGGCTAGATTTGAAAGGCTGTCTGGTATATATATTTAAATTTTAACACAGTTATCCCACAAAAAAATCCTTGTGACAAAAATTTGATGGAAGTGGATGCCAATTTTAAAATAGATAAAACAAAATTTTAAACTATGTCTGAATGGTAGCAGAACATTTACATGTACTCATAAACTTAAAACCATTTACTATGTCGTGATCGACTTTTGTAAATGATCTACCTCCATTTCCTATAAAGCAAAAATCCATATAATATTTAAATTTCCCTTTAAAAACCCCCCTTTTTCATAGAACTTTTACTTAATTTGGTTTTTGTAATGCATAATATAATATATGTCAGTAATTTGATTTTTAATTGCCTTCAAGGATTTACTTTAGCTTTAATATTGGATGTATTAAAATTTGGGTTTGTTTAGTGGTTTACAGCAAGTTGGAACAAATTTGCAAGTGGGAACACATTTTATTTAATTCCGTTTTTCTTTTGCGATCTTTTTCCCTATTTTCCACATCTTTTAACATTACTGCTATGTGCCAAGTGAAAGCTCAAAATTCTTAGACTGTTCTACAAGTAAACTACAGGACGGACATTTTATTCAGAGTGTTTTAGCCTCCATCTTGCAAAAAACAGCTTCCTTCTTCACGACTCGCGCCCTTTCCCTCCCAGCCTAAGAACGTCACGATCATCTGTGACGTCGGCGACCCTCGTGACCGGGAGTGACCAATGGGAACTGTTCTATCTGGTGTGGGGAAGCGTGCGTAGAAATCTCGATCATTCTCTCTTGGAAATCGAGCCCAGAAGAGGCTCTGTTTTTTTCTCTTGGACTCCAGCCGTAATCGGCAAACCCATGCCGAAGAAGATATCGCCCGGATCCTCTCCTACTCCAGCCGAGGTCGGCAAATCCATGCCGGCGCTCTGAGTTTTTCCGACTCCAGCCTAAAGCGGCAAAATCCATGCCGAAATAGATATCGCCCCGGCCGGGATGGCCGATACCTCGTGGAACTGCAATCATCATCTTGTAGACTCTGCAATCTTCATAGGGTAAAATGCCTAACCAGATAAGCCACATTACTTTCTTCACTAACTAACTTTTCTCTCTATCTGTCTTAATCGCCGAAAACGCACGTGCGAAACGAATTATCTAAAAGGTTAAATTAACTCCGCTAGGCCTAAGCCGTGGTGCTCTGCCATGTGTTTTAAAAATCGCAATCCGCTCTAAGCAAAAATGGCCTTAATCAATTAATAAATAGTAATTCTTAAATTTCTCTTAATTCGTTTTTTTTTTTTTTTATAACGTATGATTTTTTTGGGGGGATTTGCGTTCCAGCTTGCAAATATTTAGAATTGTGATAATGTGTAAATTGAAATTTATATAATAATGGTAATTTTGTGCTCTTATAAGATTTAACTGATTAATTAAAGTATTTTGAATTTATATCTTGTGTCATGCAGGCTAGACCAATTAGGCCTGGCATTATCATGTTCACTATGAGAATGTATTCAGCAACGAAGACAGTATGTAAAGACTTTTTCCAGACTAATAACTTAATTATGAACTTTTCTACCTAATGGTTACTAAAAGTGAAACTCCAATTTATTGTTAAGGTGAAATCCTAACACATAGTAAAAATGCAAAAAAGGGCTTAACCCTATTTCCATGTTCAACAGCACGTGTATTAGCCTATTTGTAATTTGACTCTAAATTATCATTAGTTCAAGTTAATATTGTATCACATGCTAATTTTTAAATTAAATCATTAATTTTGAAAAGAATATTTTTTTGTATTAAAAATTCCATTTTTTTATTACTTACTTGTAATTATTCATCAGTGTTACGAAAATAAATGCTAAACGTTATGTTAAATTGAATCTAGTGTGTTCTCCTTATTTCATCAATCCCTTTTATTTGCCATGGTCATCAGGAAACCTGGTTATTGTTTCAATTTCTTTTATTGCTTTGAATTATATTTTGAGAAAAATTTTGTAAGTGTTTTTTTTCACTCACTAACGATCATTCTGGCCAAATTCTTTTAAAATTTTACTTGCCTTTTTTGTTTTAATCTGATCTTTACATGTTTTCATGTATTTTTACAACTCGCCATCCAAGTTTAAACTATTCCAAAACTCAGTAATTGATTTTGATAATTACAATTTCATTAAATTCATTTATATTTTTTTTATATCATTTAAATTCTCTTTTTTTTCCTTTTTTTTTTATTCTTTTAAAATATATCTGTGTGGATCCATGTTGTCTCATTGGCAACACCACAACTATTTCTGGTAATTTATTGGTATTTTGAAGAATGATTCTTAAATATCATTTAAACAACAAAATATAATGAAAAAACCATACAAAAGAAATAATTAGTATAAAATAAAACATTATTCATTAATAAATGTCTAAATGTAAAATAAAAAGTTGGGCCTGCTTAAAAAACAGAATATCTTGTGCCTCTTTTTGAAGAAATAATATGAACCCTCAAATTATCTCATTGTGACATATATTATGATATGCCATTCTTCCTCAATTTTTATTTAATGCCAGCAAAGTTTCTAGTGTGATTGTTGTGTGTGGAAATGTTGATTACATACCAATAAAAATTAATTTTGTATTTTTTGCAAATGAGTATTAAATTTTGCAGTATTTTTTTAATAATTTAAGTACTTCAAATTTGAATTTTTCTTAGTTTTGTTAATGTCTTTTAAATTTGATGCATTGGATTTTTTTATGTATCACACTTGTCTGTAATATATGAAGTTAGGGCTCTGAAAGTGGGTGATGGATATAACCTTTTAAAAAAGGTTCAAATTTTTTACGATATAAACATGTAAAAGTTAAAAAATAAGAGTACAATTTTAAAAAAAATAAAGGTAGTAAATTAAAAATGCTGCAAATCTCATTACCATTCTCTGTCCAAAATTGGGGTCCTTCTCTAAAATAAAGTATTCCTAACAACTGGCTTTGCCCATGTAGCGTGTCTGTTTGACTTAGAGCCTCCAAGATGTCTCTAGAGGAACGATTTTGGAACTCCTAAAATAACATTAAAATGCAATTGAAGCTAGCATACAAATGAAAAAGATTTAAATTAAAAAAATAATGTTATTACACATTTAAAGTAACGAACTACAAAAATGAAACGTTGTTAAGAGATGAGGAAGCCTTTTTTGTAAGTATGAGAATATTTCTGATGGTTTGCATACTAATGTGCACCAAATTTCGAGAAGTAGTAGCTATTTAAAATTATCTGGATACAAGCTAAAATGTTTTAAATCCATAAATAAACAGATTCCACTAATTCACTAAAATTGACTTCAACTAAATGCCAACTGTCAAAACAATCAGTAGCTATTAGGTTAAAGTGTATAGCTGAATAACAGCCAGGAGGAGGAGTGGAGGTTTTCAGTGATCAGCAGTCTGCATTTTTTATAACACAAACAACATTGTTGATCAAGGGCTTTTTTAAAAGAGAAATAGTGTATATTGACACTCATAAATGTGTTATAATATCAAAAAAGGATCTCACATGCATACACATTTAACTTTGAGAAAATTAATGCCTTAGAAAAGACACAGAACTTTTAAATAAAAGGATTTATTTCTGGCCAGAATATTGCCAAAGTGAATGAATCTTGTTGATTCAATAATCCTGCTAATACTTGGCATGTCTTTAACAGTCATTTATGACTACATGCAAAACTTTAGAATAAAAATCTGCCTGACAAACATTTGTAAATAGTAAAGTAAATGAAACTGAGAATCACCATGAAGTCCAGGATGGATTGACACATTTGATGCATTGAATTTTAGAACAAAAATGCTTTTGAGATATAAGAAAAACCGTCTAAAGTAGAATATTTTGGATCATAAAGATTTTATGCATACCGTGAGTGCACAAAATTTAAAGGAGCAGTAGCTGTTTAAAGTTTTCTGGATCTACGCGTAAGTGTTTTAAACTTGAAAATGAAAATTTAAGATTTATAAACTTATTAAACATACAATTTTCAAAGTGAAACTCTAATTAAATGCTGACTGTCAAAACAATCAGTCGCAGCTACCTCAGTATAATTGGACAAAATCAATGAAAAATAAGCTTAATTTCACCAACAAACACATATACACTGCTCAAAACATTTAGGGGGCACTTTTTGTACTTTTGTTAACCCTTTCAGCCAACTTTTTATTTTTTTTAATTCCAAAAATTGAAATTTTGTGAAATATATTCATTATGCATCCTGAATGAAATGAATTTAATTTTGTAACTAAAATTTAAAGGGGGGGGGGAGAGAATTGGAATCAAATCTTTCGAATAAATTATAATAAAAAAAAATTCAAATCTTTATTTGTTAAAATTATTTAAATCAATTTTTAAACACCTAAGAATGCAAACATAAAGAATTTCCCGGTCAATTTATGAGCTAAAACTGCTTCAGGGCGAATTTTATTTTACCATGTTTTTCATATTTTCATTTAATTAAAACAAACATCATTTAATTCTTCAAAAGACACGATTCTTCCATGTAACGATACATAAGTGCAAGCTCAATTTTAGTGAGAAAGAAATCGCAAGCTGATGATACCAAATGGAATTATTCGGGGGGAAAGGGTTTAAACCATGCTCCCCCCTCATTGTTTTGGGCAGTGTTTTGAAGGAGCCAACCGCCCACCTTGAAGTCGTAGGTGGGCTCGTTGTACACGATGGCCTTGGGGATGTCGGTGAGGCTCTGGTACCCGATGGAGGCGTGCTCCAGCTGCTGGAACGCCTCCACCGCGGGCAGGTCATCGCCCAGCAGGTGCAGGAAGTCCAGGTGCTCGATGCACGACGACGAGATCAGGTTCTGCACAGATATTTTAAGGTTGTTATAATGAGATTTTAAAAAAATAGCTTGTTATCTTACATTATATGTATTTATTTTTAAAAAAAGAACAATATCAATTTATGCTATTTTATTCATTTTGGCAACAAAACCAACTGCTGCCATAAACCTGTAAATGATAATTACAACTATTAATGAATACTACCTGATGTCATAATTGAAGAACTTAGTGGAAGAATGCGTGACATGTTTGAAAAATTTAGATTTTTATGTCAATGAACATGCTCTTCCCCTCCTCTAGAGAAAACAATTAAAAATTCATAAATAACTTTATTTGGAATCCCGGCACTTTTATGTGTCTTATTACCTTACAAATGAAACCCAATTTCACCAATTTGTAGTGTCAAGGTTAGGTTTTAGATTTGACAAAAAAAATCTAGATTAAATATTAGGATTAATGTAATTCTAGCAAATTATGTGAAAATTTTAAAGTGTATTGGGAGTTATAGTGAAATTGTTTCCAAACTTAATGATTTAACTATCAAAGTGATACAGATACATAAACCTTGCGATTAACTGTTATAGTGTTCCCTAAAGCCCGCATAATTTATTTTGAAAAATTCTAAAGAAACTAAATGCCTAAATCTTATTTACAAAAATCATCAGTTGAACCTAAGAAAAAAATAACACAGGAATCACAGATGGAAAGCCTAATTTCTCAGAGCTCTAGCAAATCTTTACAAAAAGAATTCTATGCTACTAAACAGTATCATATTACCAATGACTCAACTTTGATCGGCTAAGTTTCTCTACTTACTCAAAATACGATAGAGTTAATAATAGTTTCATTAAGATTGAAAAAAAAAATTAACCTGCAATCTGCCTGTCCTGATCTTGAGACCATCACAGTCTCCTTTTTTGAGCATGGCAAGCAAGTCCAGCATTTCCTTGAAGTGCACATCCCTAAAAGCATTTGGAAATTACTTTTTTTTTAATTAAAGAAAGATATTGCATCAATAATTCAAGCACTACAATAAGATATCAAAGATAAGATTCATAATTAAGGTAAAAAAAAAATGTGTAGCACGCATAAACTGATTGAATCATTGCAGTAGCTTCATTAAAATATTATTGGATAAAGGTATAGTAATTCTTTCTTAATATTTAAGTATGAAAAATGTAAAGACTGTTATGAGACAAAAATGTAATAGAGGCAAAAAAAGACAAATATTCTAAACAAGTTATAGAAAGAAACTATGACAATGGGAAAAGTTATTAAATACACAACATGCATTCAGAAATGTTAAATGAACAGTAATTCCCAAACTTTACTTAAAATTTCTACGATTAAATTGCAACAAAATAAATATATAGTTTAACAAAAAATGAGTGATTGATTTACCGCATGTGTTCTTCCCTTATTAAAATGCACACAGTGGGTCTTCCAGACATCCTCCAATACTTGCCCACAAAGTGTAACTCATTCTAGAAATGTGCAATAAGTGATTAAATAATAAATTAACAATAAACATAAAACAGCAATGAACAGGAGATACAGTTAAAATTGCTGCAACTCATAGCATTTATTCTTTTTATGTTCTTTGAAATAAAAGTATTATGGCCTTAAACTATAATAAAACACTACCAATTATCAAAGAAGCTGACAACATGCCTAAATATAGCAGATAAGGAAAGCCGATTGCTTATTTTAAGATAAGAAAGTAAAGGTTTAAAAGTAACTACTAGAGTATAAATGTTATTAAAGCAATTATTAATCATATAGTTTTTAGTTTTCAATGAGAAACTTTTATTTTTTTCAGTTACAGTCAAGTAAAGCAGCTGACAAAATTGATTAAATTAGTTAAGAATGCAGTTTCTTTATTTTAAGTAACAAGTGAACCAGTTTGTACCTTGATGTCATCTATGAGCAGAGCCATGTCGTGGGACAGATAAAAGTCGCTCACTTCGAAAATTAACGGAAAGCATATCACAGTTTGATAACAGATTCGATAAAGCTGTAAAGAGAAATAAATTATTCAGAAAGGACTGTTAAAATGAAATGTTATCTAGGATTAAAGAACAATTTATTTGACACAGTTGTTTGTAAAACATCTGTCAATAAATGAAAAATACTCTGTAGAGGTTATTTGATGTTTATGGCACCTAATATGCAATAAGTTTTTTATAAAATGCTTATATTTTTTTAAAATTAAAAACAGGATTTAGATTTTTTTTAAAGTTTCATTTGAAATTTGTAACCAATTTATATATTCTTATCACCCACAGATGTCTGACATTTGCAGTTTGACAAAAATTTATGAGAGCAAGAAAAGATAAGACTATGTAGCGGCCTCAGTAAACCACAGTCTAACAAAAGGATCCTCAAGGTGCAGGTGAGTTACCTCTGCTTATTTACTACTAAATTTGCAATGTTATTTAGACAGGGTGGCTACAGAATCTGTGAAAACAAATTCCCTGACTTTTCCCTGATTTTCCAGGCTGAATGTAAAAAATTTCCACGATTAGCGGCAATGAACTATATTAGCATGCTGGTTTTCTCCCGGTATTAGTAAGACCACTTTCTAGTATATTTAACAATAAAAAAGTTTTTTTTAAAGAAATTTAATTAATGAATATACAATGAGCTATTTAAAACAAATCTATAAAAAAAAGCAAGCGTTAAAGCCCATATAATAATTTTTTATAGTTATGATAAGACTTTAAGCAGCAACTCAACCACTTAGGTGAAAGCCTTTTCCGGATTAAACTTTTTTTATCCTTTCTTTTTACCGGTTAAAATGGCACTTTTGGAAATTTTCCCTAATTTTTAACAAAAATCACCAATTTCCCTGACTTTTCCAGATTGATTAAATTCCCTGACTTTTCCATGATTCCCTGATTTCCCTGATCCTGTAGCCACCCTGTTAGAATAGTGATGGGTTCCCATCACTATTCTATACAGAGATAAATCTGCGCCCTCTAGCATGTGGATGATGTATTGAAGTTGTGTGTGTAGCAACCACCACACCACCAGTAAATAAGCCGAGGTAACTCATCCTTGAGGATCCTTTTGGCAGACTGTGGGTTACTGAGGCCGCCACACCTTGAAGCCAAGGAGTACATGCTACTACACATTGATAATAAGAAAAACAAGGTTAGAAGGGTATCATGAAAGTATCTAACATTAGAAGTTGCACTTATACCCTTCACTATACAACAGCATCATACAGTGATTCACTTTTTTTTTACCACAACAATATTTGACTGCACAACAAGTATTAAGTGTATTTAACTTCAATACTAAAAAACTACACTTTTACTCCTTAGCCCCTCATAATGTAGCTAAATTATGTTAGCATTAATAATAGACAAAGAATTTAATAATAGACAAAGAATCATTGTAAAAAGACATTAATACCTTACTGGTGCCCAATGCTCCAATGGGTCTTGGGGGCCGGCCTTTTAGCCCAAGCTTTTTACTAACTCCCAAATTTTCATAAACCTGGAAGAGTTAACAGAATGATAATTTCAACTTCAAAAGCCACTTTTAAAAAAATCAACATAAATCGTGGGTTTACAGTTATTTATCCCAGTCACCTTTTTTTTTATTTATACTGTGTAACAGTATAAATAAAAAAAAGTACACCAGGAATCATTGTAGGTATTAAAAACTATTAATGATACTTGAACTAAATACTTACATCCCTTATTATATTTTATTCACACCTGCTGTTAATTTTTTTAGGTTAATTGCATGTTTTCCCAAACCATGTCTAAATAAATCAATAGGTTTAACTTCAGGTACAATGTTTAAACAAAATACCAAGTTAAAATGCAAACTTATAAAATATAACAAAAGGTCTATTAAAACCAATTCAAGAAATAAAAAAAGTATAAAAGACAGGTCTACAATGCATTTCTAACATTTTTTCTAGGAATTAATGGATGGAACTAATTTTGAGAGTGATGTATGGATTGACATCACTAACATGTCGATACCTATTCAAGAAATACAGTAGAACCTCGTTTTTGCGACCCCACGATTTAACGACCCCTTCGGAAAGTCCCAATGATTTTACCATAGGAATAGTGTTAAAAAACCCTTGTTTTTGCGACCGAAAAACAAGCAGTTCCTCGATATTGCGACCGAATATTTGTTAGAAATTTCAGAAAAAAATTTCTACCAGAAGCAATTTTTGTATTTGCTTCAAAATTTCTGTTTGAATGAGTAGAACCTGTTTGCTTTTGTTTGAGCACAATAAAGAAACCGCTCTCCTAGCGAGGAAAGGAGTCGAACAATGGATGAATAGGTGAATAGGGCAGGGACGAATTTCGGGAATTCGCCGGGGACCAGTGTTGCAAAAGAAGCCAAGGTCAGCTTAATTTGTCAAGCATTCTGCAATTGATTGTTAAACATAGATGTAGAAAATACGCCACCACATTTGACCATTGGAAAAACTGGCCTAGTACAATTTGCATGTCTACAAAATGTCTCTTAAAAATAAGCGGAGTCAAATCGCTATCAATGTGAAATGTAATGTGTCGTCGCTACTGTGAGAGAGAACAATGCCGAGGATTTTCTACAAAAAATAACAAAAATAGAAAATGTCATAATTAAGAACTCTGTTGGAACTTTGAAACAATCTTCAATTACTTCATTTTTATCTGCACAATAAGTGTAAATACAAATTAATATTTTTATAGGTATGTATAAGTTTTTTCTTCAATTACTTCATTTTTACCTGCACAATAAGTGTAAATACAAATTAATTTTTTTATAGGTATGTATAAGTTTTTTCTCGGTTTGTTAGATTTTTTAAATTAAAATTCTTTATAACGTCCCTTCGATTTAACGACCGTAAGCTGTTGGTCCCGAGTGCGGTCGCTGTATCGAGGTTCTACTGTACCTACTAATAAACGTTTTTAAAAAATTCTTTTGAAGTAAAAAAAAGAAAGTAGGCTTTAAAAAACCCAATTTTTACAACAGAGTGCTGCAAATCTTACCTTGACCAGCTGGCTGGGCGACCATATCTGTACTGGCTCCACCTCGTGAGGGGTCTGTGTGTGGATGCCGTAAGTCGCCATCATGGCCTGGAGGCGCATGCTCTCGGCTATCAACACAACCTGGACGACCAGGTCGCTCGCAGTACCCTGGGGAAAGAGTATTACAACATTACAAATACATTTAACACAGACTATAAGAGATTGTTTCTTTTAGATGAATGGGAACAACTAGGATATGATGGCTGGTTTCAATTTGGTGATGTGCATTTCATTGTCAAACAATGAAAGAGCTCAATTGTCAATTGGTATACCTTCCAAGCTCGCTAAATACCTCCAATGCAAAGACTGGCCATTATATCCTAGCTGTACCGATGAATAAAGCTTCCCAATACTATACATTGAAGTTAAATGGTTGTTTTATTATTATGTTTTTACAATAGAAACATTTTATTTTGTTTTGACAAAATATTTTTAACATTTAAGCAAAACATGAGATTGAATATAAATTTTTTAGTGAAGGAATGAGGCTCAATATTGAAATTGAAACTGCATAGAAATTTAATGTGTTATTCTATTGTTATAGTTAACCAAAAGAGATCAATGAATATCATTGTTCATGTGCTTTGTAATTCATATTAGTTAACCAAAAATAAAGTTAATATTTTTGTTGATTAGTAAGTGAATTCCACAACATTGCTGATAAATAATATATTATCTGTTCTTAAAACAATAAATATGTGGTGTTAATTTGAGTTTATATCGATCTTACTTATAGGCAAAGAGTAAAATTTAGGTTATTATTTAAGGTTACCATTTTAAGAATTACTGTAATTACTTTAGCACAAATTTAGAGATCAAAAAGTTTAAATCAAATAAACACAACATTAAAAATACACATTTTTAAATATGTTCTACATGCAAGTATAAATTTTAGTACTTACAAATAAGTGTCCCTTACACAAAGTGTATTAAAATGAATAAAAGGTAATTATTAGAATACAAAAACTTCACATTCCAAAAGGATTCCATTTAATTAAGAAAGCCTGCATGCACAGACAGAATGTGTGCTAAATAATAAATGGAAGAGCAGAAGAGGAAATAAAGCCATGCGAGCTTTGAATGGGTCAGATTACACAAAATATGTGCATTTCAATGGGTAAAGATATTCTGAACATTCAATATAACGTTTGATGTTTCGATTAGTACTAATGGATAGTTTTGGTCAGTACTAATCAAAACACCAAGTTTAACAAAATTTCAGATATTAGCAAACAAAATTACGGGAACATTAAATATTTCTTGAGTTTCAAGAAACATAATAGCTATTTTGACTTTTAAACTTGCATTTCACATTGTAATGAAATGCAAGACCAGTGAAGGGAGGAAAGAAATGGAATACTCTACATTAAAAATTAGTCTAATAATAAAAACCAGAAAACATTTTAAAATTTCTAAACATTAACAAAGGAGAAGAGCTTTTTTATAACGAAAAACAACACTTGTCTTTAAGTGTTGCTTTTTTGACCAATTTTTTTTTTTTTTTTTTTGTAAACTCAAGGGATTAAAGTGCATCTCAGAAGAGCAATTCATAAGCCATTAAATCACAAATTTAGAAATGGGTCATTTTCAGAAAACGGGAACTTTTGCGTCCTGTGAGCATATACTGATTTTTTGATGAAATTTTTTCTTCTCTTTTAATGTATATTACTCATATATGTACAGTTAAAGATATTGTGCATGAAAAGCTTCAATAAATTAATATTATTTATGAGAACAAAAAAAATTTATGTCTCAAATGTCATTCCCCTGTGTGTCCCAGCTCTACATTTTCTAATTTGAATTGTAATATGTTGTGTTGGTCTTGCATATAAATTCAAATTTTTTCCTTTGTATCAGGTATTATGGAAGAAGTCTTCTTTACAATAACGCACATTATATTCCATTTAAATCTTTAATTTTTTTAAAAAATAATTTAAATATTATGTCCCTGTAGTGTCATGTCATTCCCCTGTGTCTGTTTTGTAAGTTATTTGTAAGCCAACAGGTGGTGCCAAAACACTTATTTTTCTGTTCTTGTGATGTATTCTGGTTAGTTACTCCATGTTGTTTTGATTTTGATCTTTAAAATGATTCTTTAAGGTAGTGAACGAACAAAATAAAGTAATTTAATGGCGAGTATTTTTATTATAAGTCATTACCCTGCCACTTATTACTAATAAAATTTTTAACATTGGGTACAATAAATTTTTTTTTCAGTTTAGTGTTGTGTTTCATTAGTTAAATCTGAAAGTTAGGCCTAAATATTTGAAACCATCTGATTCTACAGCTCAAATAGCAATTATTTGTCATTACCCTGTGGTCATTGCCCTGTTTCAAATGGGGACAGGGGAATGACAATAAAATTTTATTTAACATTTCATTGATTTTTAGACTTTATTAAACTATAACTTAATAATTATGTCTATAAAGTGTTATTTACATATAGAATGCTTAAAATAAATACTTTCTGCATCAAGTTAAAAAAATTAATAATTGAATTGACGTTAAAAAGTACTTTAGACCTAGGTATAAATTAGGCAAACCAGAAAGTTAAATTTAACTATTTTATAGGATTAATTAATTGAATCTGAATCGTCAGCTCAATAAGGGTACATTTCCTTTCCATGAATCAAATGTGAACCAAGTAACATTAGAATTATGTAGTATTAAACAGTTTTTAAGTTTTGTTTACTGCATATATTGTTTTTTCAAGAATTCAGTTCAACATGCGCAATGTATGGTTTATCTAAATCATGAAGCATTGTCATGAAGCATATCTAAATCATGAAGCATATCATGTTTCTTTTGCATTTGTCATTCCCCTGTGTGGCATGTCATTCCCCTGTCGCCTTAAATTCTTAATTTTAAAATTTCAGTTTTTCAAAAAATCTTACAACCAAGTGTACGAATCCTACCAGTGTGCGCAACACTACTAGGGAAAAAAACCCAGCAACATTCATGCAAATTTAAAAAGTGAAAAATAATTAAGCTAAATGTTCCCATTTTCTGAAAATGACCCAAATACTGTTAATTGAATGAAAGAAAAACTATGTGTGCACACGATTTGCAATTACAACTCAATAAATCAATGCATTTGAAGGTACAGTAACCCGTCACTATATCGCCCCTCATTACATCGCACATTCAGATATATCGCGCCTTGTATCATGTCTCCCAATTTTACCCTCACTTTTTTTCAACTATTATTTTACAAGAAAAATTAAAGCAGTCAACTTTAGATGAATTTTTTACTAGAAAATGAGTGGAATATGTATAGTTTATTACCTATACAATAATGTCTAATGTTTATAGCAATTAATAATAATAACTTTATATTTTTATAGATTAGTTAGTATTTAATATGATTTAGTTTTAAAACTTTGTTGTGAGCACAAATACATCAAAACTATAATATCTATCATGTTGATTAAAATATCGCGCATTCGGTTATATCACGGTTCTTTGCTTGCCTCCCAGGAAGCATGATATAACGAGGGGTTGCTGTTATTATATACACTATAAGGTAATTACAATAATGTTAAAGCTTCAAAATTTATGTGGCAGCTACCATTTGCACATGTAATATTTTCTCAAAACCTTCTGATGTCAATTTGAAGACCTCTTTTAGTTCAAAATGAATAATTTCAGACACACCAAAAAACGCTTTGTTAGAATCCGTACCCTTCAAAACATTTAGACAACCTAAAATCTCCATTCATATTTAGGAAAGATTAGATTTTAGATATAAGGAAGGGAAAACAGTAGAAAGGAGTAATCCATGCACAAAGTTAAATGAGCAATAAATTTCACAGATTATTTCTTGAATTTTTAATTATTGATTGGGATAGAAACTACAGGGAAGGATTAGAAAAGTGTAAAGAAAGTTAATACTTACAGCTGCCTTTCCCTGCATAAAAACAAAAGAAAAAACATTATTTACAAAGTGCATGGATCACAAAACAGTCATATTACACAGAATAGAAAATACGATAATAAAAGAAAAAGTAGAAAATTAAAACACATACACTTCAGAAAGAAAGGTTTCTTAATAAAGAAATAACAATATGATGATTTTATAAGAATAAAAAGAGTTAAAAACAAGATAACCTTAAAGACAAGGCTTCTGTAAAACAAATATTTTATAATGTGTTTTAGAATAATACACAATTAAGTGTTTAATCTGGAAAGATACAATTTGCTATTTTTTTAATCATAATACTAGAGTAAAAAAGGTTCAAGTGAACAAACCGTGTTTGATGAAAAAATAATATTTATTTCCCAGACTATGAAAAGTGTAAGAAAAAGAAATAACAAATTTTTAGTAAAATTTAAATGTAAAAAGTTAGTTGTATAAACCTTTCAGTCCCAGTGAAGCCATTTGGAATCATCATGTTTCTGATCATAATTATAAAATAATAATAGGGCTGACATTTATTGGGATTGATAAAAAATACTCTCTAATAGAAAAAGTTTAAAGAATTCAATGTTCTTTTTGATATCATAAATTTCAATAGACAATCAGAAAAAGAAATTCTAAAATGATGATACCAAATTGTCGCTGGGACTGAAAATGACAAAAAAATTCACTTCAATGAAGAATCCAAATGTTTCATTTAAAAACAAAGAAAACCTTTACAACAGGACAATATTAATTAAAATAAGAAAAGATTTAAAATTGCATTTGTCACCTGAAAGGCCGAGTACCGCCCTGTTTTCCTGGGCCTGTTGTAAGAGGGCAGGTACCGACGAATGGGATCAAGCTCATTGATGTGAAGGAGACCATCCACTGTAAATAAAAGATACACTTCATTTGGTTGTATTGACAATGTAAAAGAGCTCTCATGAGGTGACAGGTATATTTCAAAATCAATTAGCAATTGTTTTTTTTTGTTAGCTATTCATAAAATAATGTAATTTTCTACAAAAGAAAACATCAATACACCATTAAAAATATTTCATAAAAACAATAGCCATAAAATAATAAAATTATATGATTTTACTAGATAAACTGATAACAATGGTCGGTATGTTCTATAAAAAAAACTTTGTGTAATTTTTAAAAAAATAGCGGTTTATAATTGCACACAAATTATTTTCAATGGTTCACGGGTAAGGCGACTATGTGTAGAGCATTCAGGTCATCAACAAAAAGTAAGTCATAATTATGTGTAGAACCAGTAATGACCGAACAATAGTTTAGGTCTGGCAGATGGGAAAACTATTCTACTATTTGTAGTGAATTTGTTTTAGATAAATCCAAATACCTTCAACAAAGAAACATTGAAGGTCAATTTCACTTTTATTCACAGCAAATAAACTAAAAAGTGGACTCGCATAAAATTGAAAATCCTTTCATCCCAATGTGTCCATTTCTCTAGCCTTAAAAAGGAAGATTTTTAATGCCGTGCCTTTTACAAGTGCTGTCACTAGAAGGGGGTATGCAACAGGGCATACGCTGGCCCATTTTTTTAATACTTTATGTAACTGCAGTTTAAATGCATTTGGCTGCAATCCCCTTGGAGATAATTAGGGGGAAGATAGTGATTACGGTTTATAAATCATGCACTCAATTTTAAAGATGAAAAAAAAAATCTTTATAGATACAATAGGAGATTACCAAGCAAAGAGGGTAGGGTAGTTAAGAAATTTGTCTTGAGGATGGAGAACATATTACATAAAGATCATTAAATAATTTGTATAAATAGTACTGAGATACAAAGTCATATTTTAGGGGAAAAAACTTAATTAGCATGCCAAATTATAAATGAAAATGCTAAATTAACCCTAAACAGCAGGTGCCCTCACCCAGCAGCTCGGCCATGATGTAGAGTGCCTGTCCGTGCAGGAAGAGGTTGTCTGCGTCTCCCTCGTCACTGGGCAACCTTTTTTGGGACCCAGGTTCCCTGCGCTCCGCATCGATGCACAACGTCGGCACGTAGAAGAACTTGGGCACCACGGCATCTGGAAAGAAACCATAGTTCAGTTGGTAATTTCTTTAACACTAAACCGACCGGCCGTCGATTATTCAACTTTTGATCTTTCTGCCAGATTTGGCGAGGCTAGGCCATGTTCAGTCGATGCCTTGTAAAGATTTTATTGAATTTCATTACCCTATAATAACACGAAGCGTACAATTTTACCAGAGTTTAAGAAAAGTGCAGATATTCCGGGCATAAGTCTAGGCTCAAACTGAGCCGGTTTAGTTTAGGTTAGTTTTGAATTATCATCGCCGAAGCTACTTGGCGGCTATTGTAAAACCGAGTCGGTGCATAGTTATGTAGTTTGAACCGCCAACCTGTCAGTACAGTGTTAAGTTTTGCCAGCATGAATTTGAAATCTGGTGGGGTGTTGAGGTCTTTGAAAGACATCCTACACCACAAAAAGTTATATTAAACAGTCCAAGAGATTTACAAACAATTTCATTACCCAAAATATTAGTTTACAGTCTCATTCTTTCTCTTATATCATTCTAATAATTGAAATAACCTTTACTTGCACTTTTTTTTAACAAAACGACAAACATCTAATCTGATAAAGTGCACTAATTGAGATCTAAAAAAAATATTGCAACACAGAAACAGTTACAATTTCATGTTTTGAAAGTTTTTTCTGAAAAGCAAATAAACATACTTCCGTGTCTGTCAACTTTTAGCCTAGGGTGGAGTAGGTGGCGATACTTCTTGATTTGTTCATCGTTACCTTTAAAGATGCCTGCAAAGAAGATAAGAAAGACATAAATGTCAATTTAATAAATTATAAATGCTTATGTTACACAAAAGCTTCAGACATAAAAAAAAATATATATAAGGTTTTCATTATAATCTAATTATTTGTAATTTTTATAAATTATAAACAAAGTTAGAAAATCTTGTCTGTAAAAAAATAATAAAAATTGTAATTTAAAAGCAAGCTCATTTTATAATGCAAACATCGAAATGATGTTTGTTAATTTTAATGATGCCTGTAACAAAAGTTATTGTTTTGGAAGCTCCAATTCATTTAATTACTTAAAAATCATACTTCATTACAATATTTGCAAAGAAGTATGATTTGTTGAAACTTCATTTTTTAATGAAGTTTTTTAAAAACTCAAGCATATTAAAATAGTTTTGATCTGTGGGTATTGTATGTGGGCATGCATTCATTATTACACGAGTTTCTAATTTGAAAAATAATTTACTTTACTGAATTGGTTGTTACAAAATAGTCAAAATATCCATCGATATAACAATTGAAGTATGTAAAAAAGAAAAATGTGCATTCAGCAATAACAAAATACAATATTCGTACCATCTAGTATCATGTATATGAAAAACAGGGGCCATTCAGATTCAATGTTTTCAAATTCCTGAAAAAATAGGTTTAGATTACTCATGATCAAAAATGACTATAAATCTGATAAAACAGTAGAAATATATTCTCTGACTAAATAATTAAATCCTTTGGTGATTGGAAAAGATGCCTTATCTACCTCATACATCCATTATATTTTTATTTTGATAAAATTTGAAATAATTAGCAACATAAAACCTAACATTTTAATTATCAAGAGGTATTTTAAACCTATTTATTACAAAAATAAAATTTTAAAAGCACTAAATAAGATAAAAATTTAAATTTTAAACTCATGCAGTGTTTACACTTTCCCATCAGGAGTGAACAGTTTAGAGACAGGGTTTCTTTCCCAAGAACATACATACATGGACATTAATAAATTGTTCATTTTATTTACACATAAATAAAAAGTTTATAATTAGTATTAAACTTATTTTATATAAATAGGTAACAAAAAGTATTTAAATCAACAGAAGGATATAGCGGTCCCTTTTTTTTCTCCAGAAACACAAACTTAAATTTTAAAATTTTAATGGCTGAGAGGTATTTTAAAACTAGTTATAGCAAAAATAAAATATAATAAATAAGTTGAAAATGAAGCTTTCAATGTCATGCAGTGTTTAAATATTACCATAACTTCTCTGTCAGATGGTTAAAGACAATTATATTTTAGTTACTATTTGTGCAAATAAAACTTGACACAATGCATATTCAGGTCTAGTGCATAAGTTTGGGTCGACTTGACACTACCTTTGTCTCCCCCTGTTCGTAGTACTGCCTGGTGGTGTCTTCCACCATTGTTCCGTAGCCGTCCCTGAGAAATCGCTTGAAGCCGTACGTCCCTTGCAGTTTGCGCACCAATTTCTCTTTGGTGCGCACATATAAGTGTTCGTCGTGCGTGGCAAAACAAGGAAAGCTGATAGTAGGTAGGAGGGCAGAATCTGTATTCTAAAATATCATTCATTTTTTAAAGTAAATTATTCAATTTTATCAAAGTATTCAAAGTTTTATAAAACAAATTTAGAATTTTGTAAAATTTGGTTGAAACAATGTTACAATAAGTCCATAACAAGCAGATCTGTCATTTTAGTAAAAATTATATTAAAAAAAAATCTGAGATTTGTTAGTTTCAATTTATCCAATTAGGTCCTTGGTAAATTTAAAGTATCCTTATATTTTCCCTAAAAATATACCTTCGAACTGGATTCTCGAGGTAGCAATGTTTCAAAGATACTCCGGTTTCTACTGTGAGCATCAATGTCAACATACACAACCGACCAGGAAGCACCTTTATCGCCAAAAAGATTGCAACCATTGATTGCTTCCAGGGCTGACTTGGCCATACCAATGGAGCTAGAAAAAGGACAAAAATTTATTCATTTCCTCTACAGGGTAGCACTTTCAAAAGGGGTCCTGAAATGAAAGTGTAAATACCGGTTTTAAAAGTGCCACCCAGGACATAGTTGTATCTTATACTATAATACGAGGAATTGGACCCAAGTCGAAAATCGCCCCAGAATTAATAAACTCCGGTAAACTTAGGGGTCTGGGGTTTTTGGCCACGACGAATCGATTGGCACGGGTTTTGAAGCGCTACGGGTCAAGCAGTTCGGAGTTACAGATAGGATATTTTCAAACTTCATTAGTTCGCCATAATGGCTACTTTCGTGATGCCATCTGCTAAAGCTATAAGTCTCTGCTTAAGCTATAAATGTTTAGTTAAGATTTTAATTTTTCAAATTTAAATAAATTCAACCTTGCTTTAAACTTTATTGAGTTTTACAGAAAATGGTAACATGAATATTTTTTTAGTTCCAATCAGCAGACGATTTAAGTTCTATTCTGTTCATTGGCGATTTTTGGCGATCTTGAAAATTCAACGTATGGTTGCTTTACCTATCGAGTTGAATGAAGTATGAAATGGAATGTTTACCACATTTCGACATTTTCGTTGCTTTTCAACGAAACGCCAATTATCAATTACATTTCATTTCCTATGACTTTTAAAACTTTACCTTTGTATAGAATAGTTCCCTTTCCAAACTCTAACTTTGTTTACTATGGTGCACTTTAACTAATGCGACCAGACGTCCCGCTTTTGGCGCGACAGTCCCGCTTTTTGTGTTACTGTCCCGCGGGCCGAATGTCCCACCAAAACGTCCCACTTTTTTGTAAAAGTCCCGAAATGTCCCGAAAAACGAGGAAACTGTAAATAAAATAGACTTTTTTTATGAATAATCGTTGTAAAACGCTATGACGTCTTTAGAAATTGTTAAATGAAGTTAAAGTCATCAACAAATTGGTGGAGTATGGTTTCTGTTTGCCTGGAACTACTGCTGCTGTTGAACGCGCCTTCCTTAACTTTCTTATACCAAGTGTGCAATTGTGTGAAGTTATGGTATGTATTGTTTTGATAAATCACAATTGAAAATTTAAATATTCGAGTTAGCTTCGATACCTGTTTTCTCCGAGCAGAGCTCGGTCACCCGCTGGTATTAAGAAAATGCAACTTTAAAAACCAATAAAAAGAATTTTAAACATTATTATTAAATGATTGTTCTTTTAGGATTGTTTTATAGCTCCAAGTTCATTTTTTAATGTGTATAGTGAAAGATAGTGTTAGAAAGAAATAAACTTTTGAAAATTTGAAATAAAATTTAAATCAATATGTTGTAGCCTATCAAATTCTTCAACTTTAAAATAATTAAAAGAAATCAGGAAGACACTTATCATTCTAACATGCAACATAAACGGAAAAGTTTCCAAATACTACAGGGAAAATGAATTCTTTTAAGTGCCTCACATTAACTTTTTTTTATTATGGTTAATAATTGCAGTTAATTTTAATGTGCCAAGTTTACACATAGTGAACATTTTTATTAATACAAACAAACATGAAGGAGCAAATATTTTTATACTTTTAGGATTTAGTTTGGGAAAAAAAGCAAGAAGAAAATTTTATCTTGGGTAGGTGCAACTCTTAAGAAAAATATGTACAAACCAAGCTATTTAAATAAATTTGTAAGTATGCTACATATAGTTAGTTTAGTGAAGGAAGTACCAAGGTTATAGTTAGAAGGCAAGAAGGATTCGTTTGTACAATTTTAAAAATATAAACACACACAACACAGATAAACGAGTTACATTTAACAATTATTAATCAATGAAAAATTCTAATGTGGATAGAAGTCATTTTGTAACCGATTATGTTATTATATTATTTTTAATTACAATATTAATTTACTTTGGTAGGCATACTTGCTACAACGAACACTGGTTACCTAGCGTGAATTTCTGGTGTGCTATCATTGTATTTGCTCCCCCGTTCCCACATGCCAAAATCAGGGGTCCGATAAGCTCTCTCCACATAATACACAAGATTCTGTACAAAGCTCACTTCGTCCATAGTGTAAATTATCTGAAATGATAGTCACAATTTTATCAAAATGAAAAAAAAATTGAAACAAAGTCAATATTGTAATTCCTACCACTATTGCTACAGGATTTTCTATTTATGGTAGGAAGATGCTTACAGTTTGATTTGAAGAATAAAAAGAATTGATCCTTTTTATTGAAACCTTTAAAACTTAAAAATCTATAGTTTTACAATAAAAAACTAGTAAACTAATTTTCAAAAATTATATGAAACAAATTTGCAAAGGTTAAAAAGGTGGGTTGCAAAACAAAAGGGAAAAAATTGTGAATGAAGTGCACTATTTTAGTTTCAAGAAGTTTTTTTTTTAAAATTAATTATTGATAATTTTATTGATGATTTATGTTCTTTAAATTGAAAAAACTAATACAGAGAAGTAAATAATGTTATTTTTATATTGACAGTTTTTGAATATATATATATATATATATATATATATATATATATATATATATATATATATATATATATATATATATATATATATAAAGAATTTTTTTAACAAATCAGAAATAGTGCAAAGTGTTCATTTTTACCTGCAGGCCAGACATTATCATTTGGACTAGAAATAACAAATAGAGGGAAACAACATCCAGCTAGGGAAAAAAAGAACAATAAATAACATAATTCATGAATGAAAACCTCGTACATTTAAATTTAATAAACTTATTTTAGACTTGAATGGCGTAACATACAAAAATATAATAGAAATTCTGTTTTAATGTGGTAAGAATTAAGTTTAAAACCTAAAATTTAAATGGTAAACAATAATCAATGTAATTCTATTAAAAAGTCAATAAAATATCTTAAATTTATGACATATTAATATTTAAAAAATTTAATTATACAGTTTTTTTGGGGGAGGAATCTACTGAAATGTTAAGTTAAAAAAAGAGAAAGTTTAATTTACACTTTATAAAATAAATGAACCTGAAAATATAAGCACTACAAACTGCACATTTGACTCATTTAAAAAAATATAATTTATTTTAACTTAAACTGTTTACATAAATGGTGTTACACTTTAAAAAATAATTTAAAAATCAAACTTGGTTCAGATAAATATATTAGCAAAAAAAAAACATTATTTCAATTATTTTGTGATTGGATAACAAAAAATATTGAAATAAACTTTCATTACTTATTTAGCTTAAAATTGTAAAAGGTTAGTATGAACATCACACATTTTTGCATTGATTGACTTTATGTCTCGGTGCATTATGAATACAGTTATTTTAATGTGATTGAAGCAAATAAAGCAAGTAATATTTTAATGTCACCTGTAAATGTCCATAATCTTCTGGGATATTTGACGTCAAAGGTTGGCCTGTTTCAAGGTGAAATTTACTATGAAGGGCAAATTCTGGACACTGATTTGTTTTATACATTTCTAACTAAGAAAATAAAGAAATTATAACCATAATTGTACACAAAATAATTTAAACTTCATTCAGAAAGAAAACGAATGTCATTATATTAAAATATTTGGTTAATTAAACTAAATAATGAAATAGTCTTCAAAATATTATTTAAAAGATCTTAAATTGCAGTTATCTACCCATCATACAGAATTACAAATATCAACAAACTATTTTTTTTAAAAAATTAATAATAAGAGGTTAAAAATTAGCTTGTAAAATGATATTCTATTTCTTTTTATAAATGATTAATTTTCTGAAAACAAATTTAGCAAATTTTCCTTTAATGGAGATGCTTCTTGTTGTAAATGGCAACACCTCAGTCGGTCTTGTTTTCATTTTTTTGTTGTTAAGAATTAATTTTGTTTTAGCAATAAAAAATGAGCTTTGTAAGAATATTTTGCATATTACATTATTTAAATGCCAAGCTTCTTGCTGTCCTATTGGTTGTTCAAACCATTTGTTACAGAAAGCTTGCACAGAAAGAGAAGTTTCTTTTCGTCTATGATGGTCATTTTGAGAGTGAAACCGCAACAATAAAAGATATAGCAAAATGCCAACACAAAATTATAACAAGAACATTATATCACCTGAAACATTTCCTTCAAATTTCCCAAATTAAGAAAACATTTTTTTTACAAAAAGGTAGAAACATGTAATGCATTGAAAACCAGAAGCACAAGGTATGTTGGTCCAGAGACAATGTATTGCTCACTTTCTCTTCGGCCTGCCTCATCCAGCAGAAGAGGATGCCCCGCATGCACTTGACCGCACTCTGGCCCAGTTCGTAGGCCTTGCCCCGGTCGTCATCGATGCGCCTGAAAACATCAAACCGGATGTACTCTTGTACGCCCAAAAAAGAACAAATTTACTATGAATACACATGTGCAACTTCTCCATTACGAACAAGACATTTCGTCATGAGTAGGGTAATAGTTAACATATAAAATGTTTATACTTATTTTTTTAAAAAAAATTCTGACTATTTGATAGAATAAATGCCCTTCTGGAATCACATTAGGCAAAAAAAAGTTGCTTTAACAGGGTTGCCACACTTTTTTGTTAAATAAAATCAAGGACTATTTAAGGACTTTTCAAGGAGGTATTTCTCCATTTTCAAGGACTGTATATTCGAACATGCAGCACTGAAATTTCACGATAGTTTTTTAATATTCATTTACAAAATGACTAAGAGCTCTCTAACTTTCAAATGAACTTAAATATGTGTTATAAACTAACCATTTAGTTATTAAAAAATCAACCTAAAATCACTAGCTCTGCCTTCATGGATTATACAAACAACAAATCAAAAAATAAATTAGGAACTGATTCACATTGAAAAGGTGTTTTTAATGAAGCCAAAATTAACATTTGAAACACTTCAAGATAAATACGTCAGCCCAAAAAATTAAGAACTTTTCAAGGTGGATAATGTTTTTCAAGCATTTTCAAGCCCTTGAAACTCATGTTTTTTCAAGCACTTTTCAAGGTTTTCAAGGACCGTGGCAACCCTGTTTAAAATCCTGGAAACTACAATTATTTGTCTAAAAAATTACTTTTATCAAAGTAAAAAAAATCAAAACTTTAAATACATGAATGAATCATTGTAATAATTATAATTTATTATCAATTAATTATTTTAATATATTGATACATGACACAATCTCAGTTACAACTTTTACTTAAAGGGGGGTTCCTCACTTGTATGCCTGGTAGAGGCTCCAGACGGACACAGCACAGTAGACGCTGTCCCGGATGGAGGCCACCGTCTCCTCCTGGGACATCTGGGGGAAGAGGCCGGTCGTGGAGCTCTGGTGGTTCAGGATCTGGCGCTTCACTGCGCACCCCAAGAGGAGAAAGGCCGATTCAACACAAGAATAAATTATAGTTGATGTACTCATGGTTTTAATAACAATATTTGCTTAATCAGTGCTTGAGCCAAGGCTATTGAAAGGAACAAAACTGGCACTATTGGCATTAAAGAAGAAAGCCAGGTCAATTTAAAATATAGTGGTTACAGTTATTTCTGCTGTGCTTAAGGTTTTACTAACAATATTTGCTGAAGCAGGGGCTGGGCCAAGACTACCTGTGGTGGCAGTGTACATGAAAACGTAAGTGGTTAACTAGGTTAAACCCAAATGATGCCCCACACTTCAAATAGAATATCTTGCATAGGTTGATAGGTGCGGAAATCTTAAGTCTATTGAGACTCAAATTTGACTCTTTAAGAGGACTCCCTTGGAATTCCACATCTTGAGAATCATAATGTTATTCCTATGGAAAACATTCGCAAGTCAATTACCGCCACAATTTTAATAAAAGGTGACTAGTTTCTTGTATCATTGTAAAGAACGAAAGGAGTAGATTTTGTGAAATTAATTTGTTTTGTGAAAATCACATATTTAGTATTTTTAGTAATTTTTTTGAAGTCAGAACTTAATGTGCACTCCATTTTTTACTTACTTCAAAAAATTATTAAAAATACTAAATATGTGATTTTCACAAAATCTGCTCCTTGCGTTCTTTACAATGATACAAGAAACTAGTCACCTTTCAATAAAATTGTGGCGGTAATTGACTTGCGAATGTTTTCCCATAGGAATAACATTACGATTTTCAAGATGTGGAATTCCAAGGGTAAGGGTTCTCTTAAGTATCAGCAACCTTTTGGAGCTTGTCTGACTGGTGTCATATGAGCTGAGGATTGATTAGCAAAATAAAAGTGAGGGCAATTTAAAGCACAATAGTTAGTTACTTTTTTAGCTGTACTTTCAGTTTTACTATCAATATTTGCTGAACTAATGGTTGAACCAAGAATATCTGTAATGGCATTATACAAGAGACCTCTTAGTGATTAACTAGGTTAAACCCAAATGATGCCCACACTTTAAATAGAATCTTACATAGGTTTGGAAATCTTCCTAGAAATTTAGAACTACCCTGTTGATTTATGACTAAATCTTATGAAACTTGTACAACTTGCAACATTTTAAGTTCGAGTAATAAATATATTGCCAACAGTTTTTCTGTTTTCAAACATTTCAACGAAATAGCGTTCCAGCAGGTTAAAGTCACATGACTTTAAAGAAAATGTTTTACATAGGTTACGCATTAGGCAATTCTTCTAGAAAATTTACAGTTCCCCTTTATTTTTGACCTATTCTTATGAAACTTGTATCCTTTCCAACACTTTATTCCCTGCCTAGCTTGACAACATTATAGATGATGTTTTTTAACTCATAATAACGCTGACATACAGCAACAACATAATGGCTGGTCTTGATTTGGGCATATTTCAAACTACTCTACATATCTTGAAACTACTCTACATATCTCGAGCAAACAGGGGGGTGTCTGACCTTGTCCGTAGTAGGCGTCGAGCTGCTTGACGGTGTCTGCGTAGTTGGCGATCTTGACCTGCTCGACGTCGAACTCGGTGAGGGAGGCGAGCCGGCTGCGGTACTGGATGACCGCGGGGGGAGAGCCCCCCTGGGGGTGGAATACAGGGCCCTCCAGGAGACTCTGCACACAGTTGCAGATATACACAGTTGGTGTTAAGGGTCTTTTTTATATACAAAACAGTTCAATGGTCAACTCTGCACAATTGTGGAGAGACAGTGGGTTAGACACATTTCACATGCAAGAGCTCAATATTTAGGGTTACCAGGTCAAAAGAGTAAAACAGAGGACACTTACTTTTAAAAAGCAGGACACATTTAAAATTGAGACAAAACCTTATTATTAGCACATTATTAAACATTATTACATTATTTTATTTAAACATTATTATTAGCACATTTTTCTATAGAAAAATTTTCTTAATAAACCCTTGTCTTTGGACATATAGTCATAAAATCAATACAGGTCATTGTTAGGTTAAAATTGACTGCAGTCAACATTCTAACGGAATCAAGCGATAGTTTATTTCTTTCTTTTGTCCAGTGGGCATTTATAATAGAAAAAACATTCTTGACATTGGCATTGTACACCGGTATTGCAAAAAAGAATTGAGCAACACATAAAAGTTCTGCTGCACATGATCTGTTAGTAACTTGAAAAAAAACATTACATTGCCCATTTTTTATGAATAGGTAGGTCTGTGTTTCCGTTTTGGAGTAAACTAAAAAAAATAGCTATTACACTTTGAAATGTATACAAATTTCTTTTAAGATCTCCAAAATTAAAATTTCAAAAATCCTGACATTTAGGAATTTTTTAAAAATAAATACAGACGGCAGAACAGAGCCTATAAATATGTACATGTCCTACTAAATATGAACATCTGGTAACCCTATCAATATCCACCATAGCAACCAGGCTATACCATGACAGCGTAAAGTCAACTAGATCTTTCACATGCAAAAGAACTGAAAAAGGAAATTATAGAAGCAAGCTGCTCCACTAGTGGCAAGTAAATGGGTAAAACATAAAAAATTCTTATGATACCTAGGTGTTTCCATATCAGCGTTTGTAATAAGAGGCAGAAAGCTGAAAAGTGGGACAGTGCATTTTTTGCAAGATTGATGCAGTTATGATACAATGACCAGTCAGTAAAAATTTACTGTAAGGTCACCCTTGGCGAATTTTCCGAAGTCTCGACAAATTTGGTATTTTGGCGACTTCGACAACCACAATTTAAAGAAAAGGACATTTTGAAAATATTTACTGGCGAGAAAATGGATAAAAAATTCATAAAATCGTACATAATGAAAAAAAAAACAATCCCAATTGTGCTAACTCGGGTAGTGGCTACCAGAAAAAAATTATTTATCGCCAAATGTTAAAAAATCAAGCCAAGGGTGACCGTACAGTAAATCTTATCCTGACCAGTCAGTTCATTAATGTCTTTAGATGAGCTTGAAAATTTAACATGGGGTTGCTATATCTATTAAATTTTGTGTGAAATATGATGTGGAATGTTGACCAGATTCAGGTTTAACCATATTTTCATTGCTTGGCGACGTAGCGCAAACAGCCAAAGAAAGATTTCCAACAAAATCAATGCAAATATCCCTTTCAAGAAGCACAAAATCAAGAGCGTAACTTTTTTCGTACATTTGTTTATGTATTTATTAATCCTTTGATTTTTGGTTAAATTGTTTAAGGAAAACAGCATTGTATTCTTAACTTATTTACATCATTTGTAAAATGTAATAACTGCAAAGAAATGTAAATAAACTGAATCTCACCACACGTCGTTTAACTTTGCTTATTCTTCTAATAGAATCCATTTTACTCACGATTTCCGAATTTCATTTAAATTAGATTAATTAAGGGCAAAATTTACTGCATTTAAATACATGTTTGATCGTTAAAATATAAAACGTGCCTTTAAAGAAATAAAAAAAAACAAGGAAATTTGTTTATTTTTAAAAGATAACACATGCTCTTAGATAACAGAATAAAGATATAAAAAAGTAAGAGTATATAAAGGATTCCCCTTACCTCTTCTTCAGTCATGTTGTGTGAAGGTCGTTGTAAATACCTTCTTGTTATATTTAATATTCTTTTATATATTATAAGGTGACCGCTAATTTAAATTTTTAGTTTCTGAATCGTCCTTCTCCATTTCCAAAATAGATGCCGCAGTTGCAGACAATAACTAGGAGTATCTTTTATTAATTTTTTCTCTACAAATAAGAATAAATTATATAGACGATTGAAAACTGTGGGGAAAAATTAGAAACTTAAAAATTGTGGAAAAATTTAAATCTATTTGCAATGGGCTTCCTAATATTAAAGCTGAACAAATGCAAAATGGCAAAAACAACACCTGAGCTTGAATTATCGTCGCGCCAGAATATTATCTATGGACGTTCTTTTTAAGGAACCGTTTTTTTTTATGTTATATATTCTTTTTTAATTACTAATATAAATGGGTGAGATTTTGTAAGCGTTCATGTCGTACAAACACTACAAAATTACCCCAAAAAGCCTTCTTCCCTTTAAAAACGCTAAATTTTCTTGCACATTTTGTTAAAGGGGTCCAATACCTTCCCCAACTTTTTTTTTATTTATGAACTTTTACTATTCAGATTTTTACACTGGTGCATCTTTCATAAGTAAAACTTATTAGCAAAAAAAAAAAAAAAAAAATGAAAATGACACAGTATTTTTAAAAATTCAACATTTTGTTTAATTTTTTAGCAATTTTAAAATCCCTACTCTTCCCTTATTTTTTTTAACTTTTTATCACCAAACTTTTTATATAGTTCCCTAATAATATATGCATCCAAGTTTTAATCAAGATTCAACTTTAAAAAAAAATATTAACAACATAAATGAAAAGTTTTAATGCATAGTTTTGTTCATTATACTTTTTGGATGCTATAGAAATTTACAGAAACTTTTTATGTATAATATTAAAAGAGGAGTAGTATTTTTCACTTTCCTAAAACTTAAAAAACACGAACAGATACGAGAATTTAAAGTATACACCTGTGGTAAGATACTTATGGAGTGCTTTTCAATTAAAATTTAATAACTCAAAAACAAATGCATTAAATTTTAAGTGTTTTTTTTTTGCCAAATGTTAAGAAAAGTTCAAATAATATTTTTAAAAACTAATAAAAAAATGAATTTTTCATGATTTTTGGGTACTGGACCCCCATAAAAATGTATGAATGGACAAGATATGGATTATAACTTTCAACTTCTGTTGTACTACAGATTTATCTGTGCTTGAAATGCAGTACATTTAGCAAGAGAAACAAGTATATTTCAAGTAATTTAGAGCTTATTGAAACAGGCAAGATATGACAAAAAAAATGATATTTCTTTACAGAAATATTAAATGTATTTTTTTTGTGTGTGTGCCAGTACTTTAAAGTTTAAAACTAAATTCTTACTCCCCTCACAGCAACGCATTCATGACAGAAATATCTGGTTTTCATCAATTTTAAAAGGAGCTGTCAAGTTTAGCTAACACTTGCTCGACTAAAAATTTTGAATTTCTAAAAATCAACTCTGAAAATACTGAAATAGGCAAATTTCTGGGATTCAGAAATCGTGAAACCCCGGCGATTTTGAAATTGCAATTATCTAGCGATTCTGAAATCACCAGGAAACTACACTGATTTTAAGGCATCAAAACTTAAACTATTAAAAGCGAATTCCTGACTATCGGGAAACTTTAGGAATCTTCTAAAACTGCGAGACTCCATATCTGTACTATAAAACAAAAAAATAAGCACTTTTTTCAGAACTCGGCTTTAGAAATTAAAAACAATGGCTTAGCTTTCTTTTTGACAGGAGGTCTCGGATATAACTTATCACTAAAATTCAATATGCACTTCTTCACAACCATCACGGATTTCGGACGCTAGCAGATCTAAAGTCTGCAGACTTTCGGCGCTTCTCAGCCTCATAAGTATTCAATAAAAAATTCTCTATTATCTGGAATTTTGAATTATTTGATTTGGTCCCAATTCAATTGGATAATCGAGGTTCTACTGTATAGTTATTTCCCTTAACTTTTAGGTCAATCAGGTATTAGAGAATGTGTATAAATAAATTTAAGTAATATTGTAAAGTAAAAATGTTTTAAGATTTTCAAAAGTATAAATACTTTCAGGACTTTCTAAAAATTGATTTTCAATGAGAAAATTTTAAAATAGAGAATAACTGGAAGCAAATATATCTATTTAAAAAAGATTTTGAAATTGTTGATACTTTAAAATCTTTCCTCCTCTTCTATGCTTTCTCAACAAGACGAGTGTACTATGGGTACACATGTACTCAATGAAATTGACAAAAATAAAAACAATAGTTTTCTTTTTATGATTTGTTATTAATAATATGATTCAAGCCATCACAACCACACAAATAACAGAAATCCTTGACAATTAGGACTTCTAAGTATCAGTAATACGGTTTCAAATGTGTAATACAGCCATGTCACCCAAACCTGCCTACTCTTTTAAATACAACATATATTAGCATTTTTACACATAAAAAGGACTAACTGATTTACTTTGCTGGTATTTGTGTTTGGCACATTTGGAAAAGAGCTAGTATCACACATTTTTACACCTTTTTCCTTAAAATTCTAAACCCCGTCACAAAACTATAACATTCAAACAACACATCAATTCTAGGGTCTTAATAACTTGTGACTAAATTAGAAAAAAAAGAGTGTATGTACATGTCTTTTGTAAAGAACAAGATAAAAATTAAAACACAGCAAATCCGACATGAAAAAGTTAGTAATGCACAGTCCAGCTTAAATTTCTCTTCTTATGCACCACACAACTGTTATTTGTGTCTGCAGCAGCTCTGCCGGATATGATATAATATAATAGCGCAAAACAATTCATTACTTAACATAATAATTTAAATATATTTATGCACAAAAGCTCAACCTTCAATACAGGATCACAACAAGAATATCACTTTTGTAACAGACACAAGACAATCTCCAGACTACTTTTTCAATCTCCAATAACAGTTAAAAACTCTTTTCATGCAAAATATATGACATGGCCAATAATTTATTGCTAACAACAGTGTTTTGTACATTTCTAGTGAAGGCTATTGCTGGAAGGCACTTTGCCATTAGAGACTCCTCTCTTGACCCTGGGTGGTCTACCCTCGCCTGTCGCCACCCTCCTGGGCTCGGGTGGTTCACAGTTCCTCCTGCCATTGGGCTCGGGTGGGCTCTCGAAGCCATTCACTGCGGAGGGGCGCTTGAAAAGGTCAGCCCAGCACTTGGAGGGTCGGTGGTTATCAACTGGTTTGGCAACTTCGCTCAGCGAAACCCTTTTTGTCGCATCTTTTGCTGGAAGGGCAGTTGCTGTTGGAGTCTTTTGAACGACAGGACTGGAAGAGTCTTTAGGGGAAACCTCCGAAGGGACAACTGTCTCTTCTCGGCAATCACTGTCTGTTTCTGGTAAGCAATCTCTGTTGAGAGGATCTGATGGAGACTTTGATTTATTATTAGCAATATCTTTATGTTCTGGGACGTTCATTTTGGCAGCAGTGTCACCAACATTAGGTAAACTCTTTGATTTATTGTCTGAATGGCCGACAGGACTTAAATCCTCAACAGCATGTGCTGAAATTGCTTGACAATTGTCGGCCACAGGCACTTCGCCCAAATCGCAGTCGATTTCAGCCTGCTCTGCTTTCTCCTCCAGGTCCACTGTCGGAGATGATAAGCCTAGGTCATTCTGAGGAGAGTCTACATGACCAACCCTGTCCTCTTGTGTCGACTCGCAGCCACCTTTATTGTCTTTAGGCGTTTCGAAGCCAACTCCATTGATGTCTCTGGGAGGCGACTCATTCAGATTGTCAGTAGGAAGGGTCTCTTCGACAGAGGCAGGGCACTTCACGTCTGTCGCGGCAATGTTCACGGGAAGCATCATGGGCGGACCTGGTGCCTGTATGTACCCACCGTAGGGGTGGTTGAACACAGGGACGTAGTACATGGCGGGCGAGGTGTGCAGGCCGGGAGGGTAGCCGTGCATCGGGAGATTCCCGCCCACGAACGTGGGAGGGGGCACGGACAAAGGCACGAGCGGCACGGACGTGGGGCAGCCCTCCGCGTACGGGTTGGCACTCTCGGGAGATTCCGAGCCGAGTCTCTTATTCTTGCTGCTGCCCCGGTGGCCGGATTGTCTCTTGAAGCCCGCTTCAGGTGTTTCCGCATGAGTCATGGGCACGAACCCGTAGGGGCTGCCCTCCCCAGGAAGAGGGCACGCGAAGAGGGGCATCCCCATGGGCGGGTAGGTGCGGAGGTAGGGCAGGGTCCGGGACACGAAGTAGGGCGTGTTGGGGTAGGGGGGCCCCACGGTGGTGGGGAGCGAGACGTAGGTTTCTGCCGCGGGGGGCAGTGGCACCACAGGGGGCGGCAGAGCAGAATGGGTCGTTGTGAGGACCTGAGGCGTTTCGTCGACAACATCTTCGGCAGATTCTGCCTTTGCGCCTAGAACAATGCATCAATCTTAACATATTTGTGTTACATTTTGTTAACATATTGGTTGTAAAATAGAATTATCAACTATTTACAAGAGGTAATAATCATACATACCTTCATTGGGTGGAAGGTTTCCTGAGCATTTGGTTTTCATATAAGTTTCCCATGGTAACTAAACACAACAGTTAAAGACAGAAGATTTAGTATATTAAGCTAATTGCCCTCTAATTGAAGAGCTTAGTGGAAGAACATGCTAAGTGATATTTTTGAAATTTTTTAGATTTTTGTATCCATGAACATACTATTCCATACTTTAGACAACAAGTTTCCCCTTCTTTCTAAACTTAAAATTTAGTATATTTTTTACACATGTTTGCAAATGCCATTTCAACAGATTTCAGAGCAAACTGAAATCTTTAAAGCTCATTTTCTCGTCTTCACCGTTTTATCCCTTAGCATGTTCTTCTACTAAGCTCTTCAATTACTAGAAAAAAATCATTGGTTGAACAACTATGCCGGATTCTACATTTTTATTTCCGAGGAAGATCTGTTAAGATCATTATAAGTTTAATTACGTTATTTGTTTCAGAATCAATGCAATTACAAATAGATCTTTTACAAAATTATTATAACTAAGGGCACATGTGCTTTAGCTAGAAAGCATATTTCCTGGATTTACACGCAGAAGCTCTGATTGCCAATAATTCATAATTCAAACAGAAATTATTTTTCAAACAGTTATTTTTTTACATCTAAGTTCAACTTAAAGAATTTTTTATGGGTATAAGTTTCATTAAAATGCCAAAGAAATATTTTGAGTAGTTTTGGAAAAAGAACTGTACAGAGAATTAATTCTAGGTTTATTTATTTTCAAGACGTCTTTAAGTCTGAGTTAGGCTCTATATATTTTCAGAGAGTGGTACATCTGAGATCAGGATGTGTTAAACTAGTACAATATACAAATCAACTTCTGTTCTAAAGATATACCACTTATCAATTTACCTTGACACAACCTTCGCTCTTAGGACCTTTGAGTATCGCTTGGATTTCCTTGATTTCTTCATCACTGGAATCTTTGAAATCAAAAAACTCCAAATCCTAAAAAGAAGATGAAGATTGCATGATAAATATATATGTTTCGTATTTCACAAAAAACATAACACAATTAAACAAGGACAAAACTCCCCATGCTTAGAAAATGACTGTAGTACATTAGTATAGCTCCAGGCATTTAAGTCGCCAATCTGCAAACCCTGTTAACAGCCCCTTGTCAACCAAAGTTTGGAGAATTCGCCTTACACTGGGGTTCAAGCGAAACTCATCAATTTTAGCAATTTTTGCTAATTAAACTGAACCGAGTTCAGCAACCAATACTATATTTTTCTATGAATTTCCATATATGAATCAAATACCACTAAAGTTTTAATTGCTTTTAAATAAAAGTTAAAATAGAATATCTTTGAAACAGTAAATAAAGAATAATAAACATGCCTCCCTCTTATTTGCTGCTAAATGTGGCTCAAGTAGGGTGCTCAAAATGAGCAGGATGTCAGTAAATAAATTTAATCTTTAAATGTGGAAAAATAGTGCCACAGGTACAATAAAGCTGATCCAAATCATGCTGTACTGTTTATGTAATACAAAAATTAAATCAGAAAATATGAAGGATGTAGCAGCATACTAAACTTTATATTGAAGCAATAGTGAAAAATGAGTAGAACATAAGCATTTCAACCAAACCAATTTCAAATAAGTTCTTGATAAGTTTAAATAAGATTCTTGTAAGTTTTGCAATTTCCCTTTATGGAACTATTGATTGCAAATATTTTAAACTTAACATACCAAGCATGGTACAGCTATGATATAATGGCCGGCCTGTTTATTGGTGAGCTTGAAAAAGTAACGTAGGGTTGCTCTACTACTATGGGTTGTATGAAGCATGAAATGGATTTGGGCAATTTTGTTGCTTGGCAACGTAATGCAAATCGCCAAATTGAGACCGGCTGTTATATCATAGCTGTTCAAGTTATGCTTTTAAGTAGAATTTTATATGCACATAAAACAGCACAATTGGTTTGTAAAGTTCATTTTTGCAATAAATTACCATAAAAGCATTGAAAATTGAACACAATGATAAACACACAAAATAAACTTTGTGAAAGGTTGAATGAAATCCACTTAAACAGGTTAAATACAACTGGCAAGTTCACCTGGCAGTTTTAAAGGAACTTAACCTTTAAATATATATGACAACAATTTAAAACGATCATATATAAACTAAAATAAAGTTAGAATATTAAGATACTTTCTGTGAGCGATAAAATCTGAATAACATTAAAAAAAGTGAACCGTGCGATCTATTAACCTACACAGATTAGAAAAGCATATTTTTGCAGAGGAGTTAATATATTTCTGATTTAGGCCTAGATTTTGTATTTCTGCCGCACTTACAGAAAAAAAATGCACTTTTTTCTTTATATCCGTAATATTTAAATCAACTAAGCTACTCATAAAATATGAGATCATCTTAGCAAATATGTGATCATGGAAATTCCCTATTATGGAACAATGAAAGATGAAGACCCTGAAAGTTCCTTTGGAAAACTTAAGCTCTCATTTTCTAATGAGGCAGCATATTTTTACTTCATAGCAACATTTATGATTTTAGAATAATGGTGATATAATAGATAAAAATATTTACTTACACAAAAACTTGGGTCCATTGCAATTTACCTAACACGGCATGCTTAGCCGAAAGGGGCCGACATTTTTAACACGGTCGTGCCCGCAAGAGTTTACAAATACAAAAAGAAATTCAATGCATATTTTTTATAAAATACATTTTAAATCCCTAGATATGCATGCATTATTTTCCATTAACATTTTTTATAAAAAATACTAGATAGCTGCTAATTGAAAGTAATTTTAATGAATAATAATGTGCGAATGAAAATATTTATTTTTTAGATTTGCATAAAAAAATATACTTCTTAGGAACGCAATTTAAGCTTTAAAAATTAAGCAGAATATTTAGCTTATTTTAGATTTTGTAAATAAAATGTCAAAAAATTGTTTTTAAATTCTATGTGTTCTGAATATAACTGTGTCCATTAACCGTAAATAATGTGAGTGTCTAAGAGCATGACCAACTGGCTTTCTCTATTGTTGAGAATTATCACTTGGTTACAAGTGTACTATCCGATTTGGCTAAAAATTACTACTTTGGCAGTTTTAAGTCCCTGAACTCCTAGCTGACTGTAGAAGTCAATGTCATAAACTTGGCTTGTTTGGCTACCAAAATACCTAGAGAAAAATATAGTAACCTTTAACTTGACCAATAGAAAGGTTTGACTGGCTATGCTTTTAGACGCTTTTGGTTTAGTAAATAAAAACAAACCTTTGTCAGTTTTGATTTGAATTTTGATAAAAATCTTTCTATTAGATTTGTATAACAAATTATGATCAAGTAAAATATTTATATATTTTTTAGGCTGGGTTTCCGTATCGTGTTCTGTGGAATTATCTCGCCAAATCTTGTTCGCCAAGGTTGGCGCGCTTATCGCGGGCAAGCGAAGGTTGCCGCGATAAGCAGACTCGGCTGTAATGTAAACAAACTAAAGAATCGATTCTGCTACTCTTGACCGAATCTTTTATGTACATACGGGGTTCGATTCTTGCGAAGAGTTGTGTGATATTTAAGATATTTGGGAACTACCAAATATTGCTGCTTCAGTAACGCCATTTTCTAAGTATATTATTAACTAATACGTTAACATTTTTTCAAAAAATTTAAGAGACAGTTATTAAAGAATAAGAAATAATAAAGATGAATAGTTATTTTTTAGGGGGTTTTGCATCAATTAACAGTCTTTCTTTTTACATTAGTATTTTAAATTCACATAGTGTAAGCATAAAAATTTTGGAAATTTTATCGTACATAAAAAAATTATAATTTACTTAAGTAAATAAGCGTTTAAAAATAGTTCAAGTTTATACTTTACATTCAGTAATGCAGGCTGTGTGTTAATGACACGCTAATACATTGTTTTACAAATAGTTTTTTGTAAACTTATGGATTAAGGAATATTTACTTATTTTTTTAAATGAAGTAATTTACAATTAAAATACGTTTTATTACTTTATTTAAAAATACTTTTTATCATTTAGAATGTGTTTGAAATAATAAACTTATTTTCTTTTCTCAGGTATACTTTTAACTAAATTAATAAAGATTATTTTTAGCCTACTTTTCTTTTTTTTTAATTCGAAGAATTAAAAAAAATAAAAAAGTAGGTATTGACATGCGGTCGATGTCCGTCCGTCCGTCCGTCTGTCTGTCCGTCCGTCCGTCTGTCCGTACCCCCCTTCCAAAATCGGTTCTATCCATCCGATCTTAAAAATTCTTTTTTTGTTAGAAAGCTATGACCTCAGAGACCCAACTTTCATACTTTTTGTCCGTCAGTCTGTACGATAGGACGGACATAAATCTACAATTTGTCGACGAATTTCCCATTGAATTAGCATTGAAATTCAATTTCGAGTCATTTAAATCTCTGAATTTAACTACAAATGCTACGGAGAAGTGATATACGTCAAAAAATTCAGCGTATCCAAATTAGAATACATTGAAAATTTCAGAAAAGAATTCGAATTCTAAGTACTTCAATTATTTAAAAAACTTCAAAATTTAATGCTCATTTAAAAAGCATAGGAAGCCATTTTAATTAGAATTATATCACCATTGCCATAGCAACAACTGCTTGAGAAACTTTAATTCTTTTAGACAATAAATAAAAATAAATTTATTTTAGAGACATCGATCAATTTGAAATGACGTCAAATATATTTCTCTATATTCTTTTTATGTTGAAATAAAATGTTTTCATTCTATTTAAAAGCGTGGAATATTACATATTTATTGTTTAAAATATAAATTTTTACAAACGATTTAAGTATTAATTATTTAATTTTCGAAATAAAAGAAATGAAACTAGTCGAATTAAACGGGTAGATGTTTGAATTAATGCTGTGTTTGGCGCCTGTTTACCTGTTAAACACAAATGTGGTGTGGAAGCGGGTTAAGTGACATATTCTGTTACAAACTAACTTGTTAATTTACATTTCCTATTTTAAGTGTATTTTGGAGTAGTTTTATGGTTTTTGTTCAACGAATAATTAAATATTTATTTATAACTGCAATTAAATCATGCAGACGATAAGTAAAGTTTATTTCATTTGCGATAGAAAATTAATGAAAATAATTGTCTATACGAAGATGAAATTATAGCTGGATGCTGTGTTTAGTTAAATTTATTCTAATGTATATAAATTTAATGTAGAAACGGTTGTTGATGTCACTTACTGTAACGACTGTACTAGTTTTTTCAAGATAAGAATTTTAGTAAGTATGTAAGTAACAGGAAAGTAGGCTATTTTAGTTCTTTTAGAACTTCTTGTTAACTAAAAAATTTAGTTTGTAGATTGTTTTTTATTTCATGATTAAATACTTGGTTTAATATACAATAAAACAGTACAGTAAAACAGTATACATTAATCATACATTAGTAGGCAGTACGAGATATTTTACTTTTAAAATATTTTTAGCATTTAAAGATTAATTTCACATTAGGAAGAACTAAACTACATACATGTTCATGCAGTTTTGCTTTTCTCAATTTAAAATATTTGTGGAATCAATTCCAAAATGCAATCCGAAGAATTTTCTACCAAAATATAAAAATAATTACTTGTTTTATCAAAAAAAAAAATTCAAATTTATAAGCTATTTGTGAAATTTTATCACTGCTTTATTTTACTGAACGACAAAGTAGTTGTTTCAGGCGCCAGTTGCATTAGAAAAAAAATTACTTCGTCTAAAATTGTAGTTTCTGTTTTAAATTTTCAAATAGAAATTCCCTATTATAAGCAATTAATAAAAAAAATTAAAGATTAAGACATTTCCAAAAAATTTTAATCTTCCCCTTCCACTCCGCTTTCCTGTTCACACTTCCCGTTTAACCGGTGACATAGCTCCAAACTACTCGAGCGTGACCCCACCAAAGTAGCCCCGCCCTCTGCCTGGGTGCGACCCTGGATTTCTGAGAAAAAACGGGGGACATACTTCTATCTATTGTGAATCCCTCTTCTTCCCCTCCCCGCCCCAGAGAAAAAATGTGTTTGATTGTCCACGACCACGTGCAGTTCATGTATCCCTATGGCCTATGTAATGATAGTGCTAGTTGGTGGATGTATCTTATTTTTGCTAAAATTTTATAGGATTCCTTGTATATCAATTAAATCAATCACTTTAGGTCATTTTCTGAGTCAAAGTCAATCTAAAAACAAAGTGGGAGGTCTTGAAAAATTTTAACAGTTACAGAAATAATGGTAATCAACACTATTTAGCATAATAGAAACTGATATTTAGGGACCTTCAAAATTTGGGGTCCCTAGGCCAAAGCCTAATAAGTCTTATGGAAGAAAATGCCCTGGTCATTCGGTGTTGAAATTTAAAAAGGATGTACTATTTGCACATATTTTTACTACATAAAATCACTACTATTTACTATTAAGAAAAATAGAAAAATCAACATGTAGTGCATACCCCATTGAATTAAAATCAATATATTTAAGTAACGAATCTGTATGTTGAAGTGAATAACCAAAATATAAGTATGATATTACATGCATATTGCACGAAAATTGAGATAAAAAACACACACGTTTACACATTACTTGACATTCAAATATGAAAACTAAACATTGTTCTGAAAGAAATAGAAAATGCGATCCCATTGCGGTAAAAAATTGTCTGCTGGATAGATTATTAATTATTTTAGATCGGGAACCAATGTACAGTTGTATTAATAAGTCACATATTACACTAATCCAATAATTCAAGTAAAAGCTAAAGGTAAATTGAAATCAATAAAGTACGCTAGTACGGTCATTGATGACGTGTAAAAAAAAAACTCATTATATATTGTATTTAAAGATTTGTTCTTCTAATCTGAACAACTCGGAAATCTCCACAGAAAATGAATTATGTTTCCTTTTAGCTTCCCGATTCCTCTGTACAATCGATTTATCCAAAATTAAAGACCCAAGTCGGAAATTCTTTTTATTTCAAATTATTTTTAAGATTCCGAGAAGATTTGTTTACTAATGATTCATGGAGCTAGAAAATGCTTACAGATATAGTTGTGCCAGCAGTTCAAGATCCCTGAATCTTATCAATGAACAAACATCTTGCTAAAGTAAAACAACAGCAAAGAAAGGTTGGCTTTATTTTGTTAGAAATGTAATTCACTTTTTCATAAAAAGAAAACAAGACAAAATGCAAACTCTTAACCAGGTATACATCAATTTTGGAGGATCATTTGAATATTACGTGGTCGTGTGGTGTTTCGCGTACAGTGGTCGAAATTGGATGCAGAAATTTATGAGCAATCTGTATACTATGCTACTATCTTAAAAAAAAAAAAAACTCGACGCAAATGCACATTAACTAGGAATATTTTTTTAATTATTTTTTTTAATCTCCAAACTATGGTCTGGTATTCGGCATGCGGTCTGAAAATCACCCAACTAGGTGATTTTAAAATCACTGGAAATTCGCTAGTTTATATAGAATCCCAAGTTTCGCAATTTTAGGATAACTGGAGGTCCAAAATTTAAGAATTCACAACTTATTACACACGGGGTTTCTATATATTACGGTCGCCTCGCCTGAGTTTCTTAAGTTTTGGGGTCGGTCAGAGTTTTTATATTTAACCATCTCCCCAATTTAGAGATTTTACAACGGCAGACAATTTATTTTTCAAGGAATCTAATCTGGCTAATTAAAGAATTGTAAATGATAGTTCCAATGCACAGAAACAAACTTGCGATAAAGCATTAATATACATTCATTTACCATTAAAGTTGTTGATATTTCCTGTTAAAATATGTCATAGATTTGAAATGTGAGCTCATAAAGGGGTGTTGCTGTTGAAAATTTCGTAGTTGGTGACATTTTTCATACGAAGACAACCCCTTATCCAAATTACGTTTTATGCAGTCAACTCTGAATGTTATTTACCCACTAAGTAAAAAAAAAGTCCGATTCCTTATGAACTGAAGACAAAATCACTGGAAAAATAATCACTGGTAGTAACATTTTTCTCCACAGATGTATTAGAAAATCGTGTACCAAATTTGAAATTCGTAACTCTGTTAGTTCGAGCTATAGAGTGGTTTTAGACGGTCTGACAGGCGAACCAATGTTCAAAAACCACTTTTCAGGATTAGCACCTTCCAAAACGTGTAGAAAACACAAAATCTCCATTTTGGATTTCGACCCCATAGCAAAACTTTCATTATCTAATGAAAGTATCATTTCTAATTAAAAATAGACAAGTACCTTTGTAACAGAATCTGTCGCTTAGCCCGCTGGCACACAACGTGTGTGTTCAACAACAACAAAAAAAGAACACCAAGCACAGCATTAATTCTATATTACTTACCTAATTATATTGTTATTTTGCTAGTTCCATTTATTTTCTTTCGAGAATTCAATAATTATTTCTTAGCGTTTGCTAAATGAATTTATATTCGAAGAATAAACATGTAATATTCCTCGCTTTTAAATAGAAGAAAATATTTCATATCAACATACAATCGAAAAATCTCTTTATGAAATATATTTGAAGTTATTTCAAACAAACTTAAGTACTTCGAATGTGAATTTTTTTTCTGAAATTTTCAATATCTTATAATTTCCATGCCCTGATTTTTTTTTTTTTTTTGACTATCACACTTGTCTGTAGCATTTGTAGATAGGTTATGAAAGTGGATGGCGGATAGACAACAATACTGAAAGAACATAATACCTTCCGCTTTTTACGAAATAAACGTCGCGTGGAAGCCAAAAGGAAAAAAAAAAAACGTTTGGAAGCAACTAACGTAACTTATAATTAATTATTGCTTTACCATGGCACTTAAAATTTACTTACTCACTTGCCCTAACAAAAACTTTTTTTTAGTGGTGCAATCTTTATTTTTTAAGAAGGATTATGGTTATAGAAATATTCCAATGGTTATTATTTTTGCTGGTACTGTGCTCGATTGGTGAATAATAGATGAGTATCCACCGAGTTCAAAGTCTATATTTACAAAATTTATCGATTTTCATAATAATAAAAGAGTCTCAAATTAAAGAAATCATATGTACGAGAGCATAGACTAATTATAACATGCGTAAAAAAATTTAAATTTTTTTTAAACAGTTGCATAAAAAGAATTATACATACATAAAAATTAAAATAAGGCCTTAAGGGATTTGGAATTTTGTATTCAATTTTTTTGAAATGCCTATACTAATACAATATTCGTAAATTTTTAAGTAATCATAGACTCAGCTCAAGTTCCAGTGCTACGACTTTTCACATGTCGCTTAAACTTGAGCACAAAAATATAAATACATGCTATCTAGTAAAATAAGCTATACCAAAATATCAGTCTTCATCAAAATTAAAATTACGGTGAAGCGTTCACATGTCTTTAATGTGCGCTGTAAAACGTTAACTTGACAAAACTAGAAGGTTTTTTTTTTGGGGTAAAATTTTAGTATTTTTTTCCCGTATTATTCGCTGAAAGTTTTGTTCATGTTTTATGTATAAAAAAATAATAGGAATAACGCGTATATAGCAAATCATGTAAAACTGTTTGTAAACATGTTTTTTATTTTATTTTTAAACTTACAAAAGTTACTAAAATTACATTATTTTGTTTTCAATTAATATATAATTCATTATCCAAACTGTGCATTGTAAAGTATTTAACGGAACACTAAAAACATTTATAATTAGAAAACCCACGTTCAAAACAAAGATAAATGTTTAAAACCCAAAATGATTAACATTTCCTCTGCTTCTTCCCAAGACCCAAAATGCGTCATCGCTCATAATTATCAAAGTTTCAGCTCAAGCCCCTCCCTCCGAATACGTCATTTTTTCTTCCGTTACATAAAGGAAAAATCTTTCGAAAGAATCGAAAGCTCAAACTTCGATTCTTTTACTAACGGGATATCACGTGTCCGACGTCAGAAACGCGAGATGAAGAACCAGAGGAGAAACCGGTTCCCCGACACCAGTTTAGGCAATGACTCGCTTGCGTTCAGTTACTAATTCTCTATGTCGCCAAACAGAACACGATACGGAAAGCTTCCCATTTTTTACATTAGGGATTTCTAAGCATAGAAGACTTTCACACAGGTTGTTATTTTCGAAGTTCTTTGTCGTAGCAATATGTTTCAAATTATCAATGAACCGCAATTTACGTAATTCTTAATGTTATTTTAATGTTTACGGTAGGATTTCTCCAAAATAATTTTAATCGTCCAATGTATTCTTCATGTATTAAGTATCGGGTCTCTCTGACTTAATTAAAAAAATCGAACCAAATAAAACCCAATAAATGTCGTGTTCAGCAACAATTTGGTTAATCGAGTTTGCGTTTGTCGAGTTTGTACTAAAAACCTATCAAAATTTGACATCTGCAATGTTGCTCTGCAAAAAATATAGCATAAATTTTACCGGCGCTATTTTCTCGTCATGCCATATCCCTCATTTTAACCAGCAGATATAGCAAAAAATCTTATGTCTTAATTTACCCTAAATTAAGTAAATTCTTAATCTGATGTTTATGTCATAGGTTTATATAAACTATTTATCTATTTGTTTCCTCGTGTGTACTTTTCTCTACTATAGGTAAGAAAGAAATTTTCAAAACACTTTGATTAATCATTTTATATCTGTATATATATCTGTATATTTTCATGACTAACCTGCATACAATTATAACCGTTGCTTAATTTAATAGTGGGTTTTTTTTTTTTTTGACAAAAAGCATTAAAATTTAAAATACACTTTAATAGCTGTCTGTTTTAAAAGACACCCATTAAAGTCCTGTTTTTGTAAGAGAACATCAAAGAGTTAACATTTTATACCTACCATTATAAAGTAACTTTTGTGATACCATTGAAAGGAATATGGCTGGTAAGATTTTATATTTGAACATTCAGTCTGCTGATATGTAGAGTGTACGATCCCATAACACAAGTTTGCCCCATTTATAAGGTTTTTTTTTTAAGAATAAATATTCCTATCTTTTTTCTGGCCAGTACTTAAATTCCTGGACGTCTGGTAGCACTATATATTAATAACATTTTAAGAATATAGGGTACACATCGAGTTCTGTATGCCTCTGAAAAATTCCGTATTTACAAATATTTTTTGTTTTCCATTATTTATTATTTAGCTGAGGTTTGAATTTGTTAAGATTTGTTTGGCTTGAATTTTTTAGGGTATTTTTGAAATTTTATCAAGTGGCCATCAGAAATTTTGTCAAATTATGGAATGGTACTTACAAATTGTAATTCGGAAATATCTTTTAAGTGTGGCTTTTTCTCTCAGCTTTGCTTCGTGAAGCAATTTTTTGTGATGTGTGATCAGAAGATCTGATGATAGTGTGAACAGAAACGACAATCATTTTTAAATGCTTCTAATATAAAGAGTACAATTTTACATAATTATAGAAAAAAATTATGTATGTTTGTAGTATATAACTTTTCTGTTAGTTTAATTAAAAACATATTTTTAAATATCCTATTATTACAAAATAAATTTCTGTTCACATGAAAGTAAAATCCGCTGAGCTTTCCTAAAATGCACTGAGGTTTTGCCCCCAAAAATTGAACCTTAAAATGCACCCAGCTGCAGAAAATTTTCAACCTTTGTTTTACACAACTTCAGTAACACTTATAAATTAGAAATTAAGTCTTCATTTAAATAGATATTTTATTTTTGTGTAAATTTTATTAGAAAACAATAACCTCTGTAATGCCCAATTTGAACATAATCTAATGATTGTGTCTTTGTGTGACCTGAAATCTGAATAGTTCATAAATTTTGCATATATATTACATTGTAGAAAATGTTCCCAATAAAAAAAATACTATCTTAATATCTAACTCATTAATATTGGTTTTAAAATTTAGACATTATCTTAGCTGTGTTTCGAAAGTGTTAACTGTTTTACTTTTTTTGTGATTTATATTGTTTAACTATGTGTGTGCTATAAATGCTTCACATTGATTTTGGCAAATACTTTGTACCTTATTCCCAATGTCTAGATTTGTCTCTTTAAATGCCTTAATAAGCAGGCCGACTACAATAAAAACTTGTCTGTTGATCTATCAAGTTAATAACTCGACATATTTTTAACCTTTCTCTGTAGTGAATTTTTTTAAAAAGAAAAATGCATTTATATAAATATCTATTGAATTTCTCTGAGTCAACGGGCAACTGGAATGGCCACGCCTACAGTGATATACAATAACATCAAACATAGTCTTATAGCCTACAAACAACTAAACCAGGAGAGAATTTGTATAAATTAGTATCATGTGGGGATACTACAGCAACAAAAAACACTGTCTTCTACCCCACAAACAAACTATTCTCTGTCTTGTTTGCATACTTGATTATTATTATATAAAATGTAAGTTAACATCTACTTTCACAGGAAAGCATACTTATTATTTAATTCATTTAGAAATGAAGGAATGGACGTCCAAAAATGTGTTATTGTAAAGATTTCAGTTAGGAGTATATAACGGAGCCGAAGAGCGCCGAAGTTCGGGCCGCCAAAAGAGCACACAAATTAAGTTTGAAGTTTAATTGAGGGTATAAATACAGTAAAACTTCTCGGGAGCGACCACCCTCCGTTCTGAGGAAAATCGGTCGTTGAGGGAGGGTGGTCTCTTTGAGAAGTTTCCTCACTGAGCTGCTTATATATAAATGTTCAAATCAATTTTATAAACAATGGTTTAGTAGTAAAAATTAAAAGAAAAGTATAAAATTTTCATCATTTTTATTTAGTTATTTTAATTATATCCAAAAACAAGGTCCTATTTTTTACAATACACATTTAAGTTACAATCTTTTAAAATAGGAAGAAATATCTTTTTGTTAAATTTTTTTTCTCAATTTTTCGGAAAGTTCCTCATACAATTTCAATTTGTTTTTAGGTTTTGTAAAAAGACTATTTATTGAAACGTCTTTCAAGTTTTGCAAATTTAACATTCACTGGTATTTCTCCATTCTGTGAGTTTCTTGAACTCCTTTTAAATTACGACGAACGTCGCCAATAACCCTCACGTAGATCTAGTGCGACGATATTTCAAACTTACCAACCTACCTTAAACTTCTTGCCATCAAAGTTTTCCCGTTGCTTGTGTGACAATGATCAACCCTAGTGATTTGTTTTTGGAAGGGCGTGTCCAAGCGTTACCTTGGCTAGGGATGTCAACGTACATAATGGATGGCCCTACCTTGCAATTGTTAACTGCAGTAAAGTGAAAGAAGCTTCCTATTGACAACTCGGACAATTCGTGGAAGGGTCTTTCGAAATGATCCTTTTAACAGCAAACAGGGGGGAGGGCTGAATTTGTTCAAACTTGTCATTCTGGTTAACTCTTCCGTGCGATAATATGGAGGAAGGTAATTCAAAGGACGAAAAGAGCAAACAATGACCAGTAGCTGCGGGAAAGCAAGACTTTTTGGAAAAGTGACCCCCCGGATGAGACCTATAATGTGGTCGTAACCGGAGGTTGGCCTGGTCTGTCCGAGAGGTATTTTTAACATTAAGCGTATAGGGTAAAAAATCCGTGCCTTGGAAAATTGCCCGTTTGCAGAGGTGGTTGCTTAATAGAGGTGGTCTCTTGTAGAAGTTTTACTGTATAAGTTTTTGGGGGGTTAAGTCAGGATATGTCATATATATTTTAAACTCCTAGTCAAAAACAATGTAATAAGTTGTCTCTTGAATATTGCAGTGCAGTCATGAGGAACGAGAATGCCGCTTTCGAAGTGGACTTGGTGAACCAACTCTCGAGGAAGGAGTTTGAGGGGGTGCTGAGGACCCTGGAAGAGCCGCAGAACAAGCCGCTCATCGAGGCCAACATCTGGAACATCATCAACACAGTGTGCCTCACACTCAAGACCGAGCAACTGCTGCAGGGTGGGTTCATCATAGTGGACTGATCAGTGCTTCCGATTCTATTGTTATTCAGCATTGAGAACATTCATTATTTTTGCTTGAAGAAAAAGCTATAAGCATACTCTAAATGTTGAAAAATAGTGTATTTTTTTTGTTAACAAAGTGGATGTAATTTGCTGAACCAAATTGTGATGAACAAGTCAAACCCTATAAATGTGAACTCACTTCAAAAAGAACTGAAAGTTGAAGAGCTTAGTGACAGAAAATGCTATGTGACATTTTTATAAAAAAAAATAGATTTTTGTGTCAAAGAATATGTTAGTCAATTCTTTAAAGATAACGTTTCCCTACTTTTCATTAAAGTCCAAACTTAAGCTCAATTGCTCATTTTCAGCCTGTTGTCACATCATACCATGTCCTTCCCCTGACCTCTTCATGTTTTCCTGCCTTTAAAACAGTTAATGAAAAAAAAAACTTTACTTAATGTAAATACCTTAACATGAAATCCCGCTTAGTGTATTCTTTTGATAACATAGAGGATGAATGTTTAATAAAATGAAAAAAGTGATGTTACTATTTTAAAGTTGGCATTTGTAAACATCTTGTTATTTAACCAAGTTATAAGTACTAGTAGTATTATATTTGAGACTGTTCAAGCATTCACTAGTTAAATATAACAATTTCTAGACAGTTAACAACAATTATTTTGGTATTCCCGTGGACTTCACTCATTATGGAATTCCAGAAAAACTGTATTTCTCAGAAGAAAATTTCTAAAAATATTTCAACAAAATTAAAATGATATGTGTTTATCTAAAGAGCTTCTAATGCCTTTTGCCCTAAATATTTCTGTCTTACAAATTTAAAGTAAACATTTCTTGCAGATGACCAAGACTTAGACTTCTGCAGGAAGATTCTCCTGTCGCTTGTTGACCATGGCAACCCTAAAGAAGTGGTCGTGGCCCTCATGGAGGAAGCAGACTCGTTCAAGAGTCACGAATATTTCTGCCTCCTGCTGGACCCTCTGAGAGAGACCCTGAGGAAGGTCCCCGGAAAGCGGGGCAAGTCCCTGGAGTGGGTCCTCTCCACCCTCAACGCCCACGTCCAGACGCTGGCCCTGCCCGAGGACGCAGACCTGCAGGGGGAGGAGAAGATGCTGCTGGACGCGGATCCGGCCGTCCAGGACGCAAACTACGTCCTGGCCGGGTATTTCCAGTTCGTAAATGCCTTCGTGGAGGAGGTGTCCCTGAGGAACGCAAAGAACGGCCTGGAGGACCGGTCGATGGAGAGGGTGGCCCACCAGAGGGAGATCCTCCAGAAATACATCTTGATCCTTCTCGACAAGCCCTTCCTGTACCATGATTTGTCAGCAGCCGAACCAAAGAGCACCGTCCGGACGTTGTGCGAGGACTACGTGGCGGCGCTGTCGAAGATGTGCGGCAATGTCTTCAACCTCTTCAAGATGGACGCTGCGAAAGTGGACGTGGACAGCGAGGACTGCGACAGAGTGACGGCGGTGGCGTTCTCCAACCTGTCCTACTTGGTGTTTGTGGAGAAGCTTGCCACGAACTTCCAGCCGTTTGTGTTCAGCCCGCTGTTTGTGTTTGCCCAGCACGTCAAGTACGTCCTGCCTCTCCTGTCCAAGCAGGAGAACTTGGTGCTCTTCAAGGGACTGCATTTGGGTAAGACACTCCTGGACCAACTGGACGACTTTGAAATACCGCATCAGTCTTTAGAGATGAACGATTTCAATGAGTTGTCAAGGTTGTTGCTCAGTGTTGCCATTTTCTCTAAAATTGAAACGCACAGGAACATGGCAATCAAAGTATTTCTACTGTATGTAGCAAAGTGCGACTGGAGGGGGCGGTACCACCTCTTGATCCAATCGCTGGAGACCGTGGACCACTCGGGGGCCGAAGCCTTGATGATCAGCACCTACAAGAACTACCTCCACCAGTGCCTTACCGGTGAAACCAAAGACACTACTTTCTTGGGCAGCAACTTAAAAGTATTCCTGAAAAAGGTCTTCGTCCTCAAAGATGGTGTCGAGACGGACATGCTCGAAAATAGCGATCGAATAATGGCAGCAGGAAACCTCTTGCGATATCTTCTATTAAGAGACAGAAAGGACGAAAACGTCACTGGCGTCTGGGACCTTGTGACAACCTTCTCAAACAAATTCCTCCAGCCCTTGTCGACTGGACTTGAGCTCACAAGAGCCCACTGGAAGCAGGTTGCCAAGGACCACGAAAGCGACCGCAGGAACGAGCGGAAAGGCATCAAAACGTCCGTCACGGTGGGAAGTGAACGACTTCCCAACATCCCCGCCCACTTTGAGAAGGAAGTCTTCCAGAAGGCTTTCCTGACTTTCGATCTGATCGACCTGACTATGTCGAGAGTCAGGGAGCTGTTGTAGCATTGTGGGCTGGCAAATAAATTTGGAAAATACAGTATCTACAGTTGCATTGAACACATTCTTCTAAAGTATAACTAAGATGTGTGTCCTTTTATTGGCAACTTTTGACAGTCTTAAAAAGATAAAAATAGAGTTGTTATATCTATCAAGCTGTCAGGGATTAATATTGAAGGATAGCTCTGCTAACTCTGGTTATTTTAAGGCAGTAACCATCAAGGCACATAAAGTCACCCATGAACAAGCCAATATATCTAAGTTATACTTTTGGGAGTACAAGTTTTGCCACTTGATCTTTTAAATGCAATATTAGCAGTGAATTGGTAATAGCTGTTGTACACAAGTTTTGGTGCATTGATTTATTGATTTTAAGAATGCTCGTTCTAAAAAGAGCCAATAGAAGTTTAAAGCACAAGGTGTGTAGGAAAAGGGTGTCACATTCATTTTTTTTTATCTATTTGTTACAAAAATAAAATCTAAATTTCTCGCTGTGCTGAGGAGTGTACATTCTGAAACTGTGTTTAAAACCTTCTATACACTTTTTGTTTCATTTAATGGCAGAGGGATTTCAATAAAATAAAAAAAGTATGAAACATTTTTATTTATAATAAACATTTATAATTTTCAGACAGTAAAATCTAATCTAGTTTACAGTTAAAAAATTAAAATTACACTTTGTACAATGTGAAAATAATAAATGAATAAAACTTTTTTTTTACATATTTACAAAACTTTGCTTATGCAAACTTCTTAACAATATATATGTCATTAAACAACAATATACAATTCTTATTTCTACAAATGAAAGTCCTTTTTTACTTTAAATAATTCTTCAATAATTTTCCATTAAGGTTATAAAAATCATTATGCTAATACTTTACAAGAATATTAAAAATGCAGGAAGATGTTAGTTGTTTTTGATAAATAAAATTTTAATAATATTGTTAAAGTCCCTGTGTTTTGTTCTCAGGAAGCTAGAATAATTTAAGTATGTTCTCTATTTTAATAATAATCTATAAATTTATATGAAAAATGCATAGAGCTGATTGATTGCACTGCATGCGCAGGTCCTGAATAACAACAATCAAGACAATAAATATGCCCAGAACAGTTTGGTTACACTTTGAAATATTGGTGCATTGTTGCTTGACCGAGGTGGAAATCTGAATAAAGTATTACTGCTTAAAAAAATTAAAAATTTGATAAACTCTGATGAATTTTTATTCTTTATGTTCACTATTAAATACCTTAAAGTGTCCATAGATAAATGAAGAATTAAGTGGGCAAGTATAACACTTTCATGGAAGAAGTGGCTAGCAGTCAGCTGAGGGCCATAAATTTAAGGTAGGATTGTTGCTTTGGACTGGTATTTGATTGTTATTACATTGTATACTAAGTAACATCAGTTTTTTGTATTAAAATTACCTTTTGGCAGTACTGATTACCCGAGAACTAGAATTCAAATTATTTTCATTGATTGCCTCAAAATGGACATATACTCTAGTATATCAATATCATTGTTACTTACGATCGAAGAATCTTCAACTGTCAAATTAACAGTACCGTCACCCACGTTGGCTACTGATAAATTTCTAAATATACAATTTGGATGTTTCCAGCTGGAACTGGTTGTTTTGAATAAGAAAGCTACACAATATGCAATTCTTATGCGTTTAAACTGCTGACAGAAAATCTTATTGTGATAATAGATAACTGCAATTCTACTAAAGCTGGTTGTAAACGTGTTACATAAACATAGAGGTGAATTCATATGGACCGTCGCCTATCCACGCAATTTGGCGCAAGTCCACGCAACAAACCCTCGCTGATCTAAATCACATAGGAAAAATATTTCTGGTGATGTCATAAAGGAAGCGTGTCGTTATTTGGCAACGATTTGGTTCATCTAAACGTGTATGGTCAGCTTTTAGAACAAAGCTTCCCCTTTTCATTGTTAGATCATCTAAACACGATATCAGTGACGACAGGGGAAGGGGGCGTGGCGAAGTGCATTCTGTCTTTCGATTGGCTCCTCTTGAAAAAGTTCCAAGTGGCCCTCCGCCTCTTGTCTTTTGAAAAGGGGAAGGAGTCTGAGTTTCGTAGGCGGATCCCAGACCCCAACGTAGAAGAAGCGGGGCTGCTATGGGTGGAGCCACTGCTCTTGGAGGCGGGATAAGAATCGGTGGGCGTGACCACTTTCAGAGTGAGGCGGTCACCGGACTCGCGGATCAGGCGGACCGCCTCTTCGTGGTCCATCCACTTGGCGTCCGTGGACCCGATCAGGACGATGAAGTCGCCCTCGCGCATACCGGCCTCCTGGAGGGAGAAATTTATAAGATTGTTGAAGAATTTTAGATATTAAATGTGATCTATGGTTAAAAGGTATACTTCATCAAACATGACTTTCTTTAGAGATCTTTAAACGCTTTGAAAAATCTTTAAAAGAGCTCACCTGTGCTATGGAGTTGTCGTCGATGGCGGCCACCGTGACCGGGGCGTCCCCGCGCACGCTGAAGCCGAAGTTCTCGTGCGCGTCCTTGCGCAGGTGCACCACGCGCGCGGCCGTCCACTGGCGACGCGCGCAGAACGCCTTCAGGGGGCCCTGCTCGGGGAAAAGAACCTTTGATCACAGTTGTTGAAAAAGCAACGCAATTATTTAGATTGAAAAGCAAACTTCATTCACAGGTGGGCAACGAGCGTGAAAGCATAATTACGGACATTAAGATAACGGATAAAATTAAGAATAAAATTACTAGGGCAACAGTATCTCCAAATCCAAAATACTCCTAATCTCCAGTAACGTTACCCCACAAACAAACCATTCGGCAGCTAATTCGCCTAAAACTAAAACGATCACTCCTGCAGTGACGCCAAGCATTGTCTTCTTTCCCACAATCAAATCCACCCCGCTCAAATTATCCGTAATAGGCGCGTTTACACGAGCCATCGAATCCATGGATTAAAGAGCAAATTCGGCAATTTTTCCCTCTTCGGGATTTTCTCCCAGACAGAACCGGAATTGCAGAGTTCATTGGGGGGTTTCGCAAGCCCTCCAATGAAGGAGGGTTTCATGTTTCATACCATGGATTCGTCCATTGACTATCATTTGGGTTAGAAATCCTGCTTGACCTCATTTTGCCCTAATGGGGAAATTCCATGGATTCGATGGCTCATGTAAACGCGCCCAATGTTAGCTGTAGTGAGGGGGTGGAGCTTTTCAGAAAGTAATCTTTTTGTTTAATCGGAAGTCGGTTAAATAGAATTCTATTGTACCCGCGCTCAATTTTTTTTTTGCATTACTTAAGTTTGTTGGATACTTTTGATTGAATTATGTCCTACACGAGAGTTTTCGGTCCCAACGCTTCGTTTATTGAATGGCTAAGACGAGGACAGAACTTGCGGAGGTATTCTGCGCAGTATGACATCTCAACACACGTCAGTTCAGTTTTTTTTTCCTACAGGACTCTAGTTTAAGAAATAATAGTCTATAGTAATGTACTTATTTCTTTACAGAGCTGTATTAAATGAAATATGTTCAATTAACATCAAAAAAGTCTAAGGAGTAGTAACTCATAAAATAGCCCACTTTTAAGATTATTATGACGCACTTACCAGATTGTGGAATAAGTCATCGACAGTAAATTCTCCGAACTCAGGGGGCATCAAGGTCAACTGGTATTTGGTGGCAGCTGAAGCATAATATGAAAAACAACTTAATATAATCATAAACTCATTTTAATCATACAAAAAATACATTAATATTTACAAAAACTAATAAAAAGAACACTAAGTAAAATGAAACTTTTTATTTCAATTAATTAATTATGAAAGTTTTGTGATGGGGTGTCAAAAATCCGAAGCTATAATTTCGCGTCTTCTACGCGTTATGAGAAAGTAGTTTAGATATGGGTTTGTCTGTCAGAAACCTCTCTACAGCTCGAACTAAAAGAGCTATAGTCTTCCTATGTGGTACGTAGGTACGTTAGTTCCTAGTACGTACAGATGCATATCCAAAAGTTGTCATCGATCTTTTCTAGTTCTAAAGATATTTCTGAAAAAAAAAGAAAGATCTAAGGGCATGAACGATGTCCATAGTTTTTACAACACATTCCGTTCGAACTGATCCCCGAAACTTACTTCCCAAATCATGTCACCTTTATTCACAGCTCCAAAAGAATGTGTTTTTGCAATTCTTCAAAGCCTTCACTTCACAATATTCACTAAACACGGGGCGTGTCCTCCTGTAAAGGGGCGTGTCCACGGGAAAAGGAGGCGTGTCCAACACTAAAGGAGGGGGGGGGGCGTACCTTGTATGCGCGGGGCGTCGAGTATCTCCTGGAAGTCGTCCTCGTGGTCGCAGCGTGCGTAGGCGTCGAGGGAGGCGTCGTGGGCGGTCCGCAGCCTCTCCTGCAGGTTGTCGATCTGCCGCAGCTGCCGGCACATGCGGTGGAGGCGGAGGCTCTCCTCGTGCAGCAGGAGGGCGGCGCGCAGGTGGGCGCGACCTACGGAGGATAGTATGGGTAAATTTTAATTCTGAGGTCACTTTTTAGTATGTACTTTGGAATGTAGATGGCAGCACCAAACAAGGCTTGATGAGTGATATACTATGCAGTCGAACCCCGTTTACGCAAACTCGAAGGGAGCACCGAAACATTTCATGTTAACCCGTCAGGAATTATTTTTACTTTGAACCAGTGAATAGTTTTAAAAAATAGCATTGAAAATCATTCTAATTTTACAATGTAACTGTGTAGAATTAATAATTCAATGAATAAAGTTCATTTGGACTAGTACATATAAAAAATTAAGGAAAATTTTTAAGGAATACCAATTGGATTACTTATGACGAATCGTGGGAGATCTCATGATTTTCTCAGTAGAATACAATTTATTTTTATATAGTTTACTTTACGCTTTTTTAAATATTTTGTTTCATTTGTTATTCGAAACTTTGAATCATTAAGAAAAAAGGTTAAATTCTCAATTCTTTTGTCCGTGTGAAGAGTTCTCAATAGAATTTCAGTCCTCACTTAACAAAAATAACTTTTATTATTGCCTACTTATACAACGTCGCTTTATAAACTAATTTTACTAATTTTAACACTTGAACCACAGGTTCACCAAGCATAAAATATTTTTAAAGTAAATAAAAAAGCAGCTTCTCACACTAAATTCTTTCATGGAATGTCAATTCTTCGAAAAATAAACACATAGTCTCCATGGCAACCGTTTTCGCCAAACGATATAAAATATATTTTAATTGTTCGTGCTAGAAATAAATAAATATTTTCAGACGATCTCACATCCTCCCACCTTGAGTAGTGGAAGTTCCACGACTCAACTTCACACTAAAGATCTAGTCTCTTAGGGATTTTTGCAGTCCAACTTTTCTTGTCCTTGCTGGAGCACTTCAGATCAGCTTTCTTGGTAGAGACTATTTTCGTACGTAACGCTTCTTCATCCAGTGGAAATGGTGAATCGCTCGAAGAAATTTCCAAACTGAAGACGCGCTGAATGGGACGAAGAATCTCTCCACGCGACGTTTTGAGTTTGAAGAGCCGACAAACTCCATCTTTTCCAGGTAGAACTTCTGTTACTTTTCCCAGAGGCCAGTCGATGCGATTGGTGTTGTCACTTTTTATGAGCACAATGTCCCCCACATTTATCTTCGAGGTTTTACTTTTTTCACACCTGCGTATCAATGATCCAAGATATTCAGAACGAAACCTTTTTCGAAGGTTTTCCTGCAAAGCTACTCTGTACTTGACGCGCTTGTTGAGACTTTTATGATCAGCAGTATCACAGTCAGGAACCCCCGATAGCTTGATATTCTGAAGAAACATGGCAGGTGTAAGAGGGACAAGTTCTGAGTCACATTCGTCTATGTAGGTTAAGGGGCGAGAGTTTATTACAGATTCGCAATCACAAAGAACAGTTATTAATTCTTCATGTGTTAGACTTGTTCTTCCTAGTATTCTTCTCAGAAGACCTTTAAGCACACTGATGAGCCGCTCCCACCATCCTCCCCACCAGGGTGAAGAAGGGGGATTAAACTTCCATTTGATTGGATGAAGAACATTATCACTGCAGATGCGGTTCCAATCTAAATTTTTAAGCAAGTTGGAAGCCCCGACAAAATTAGTTCCATTATCACAATATATTGTTTCACACCTGCCTCTCCGGGCTATAAATCTTCTTAGAGCTAACATAAAGCTTTCGGTTGAAAGTGATGTCACAAGCTCTAAGTGAACTGCTCTATACACGGCGCACGTAAAGATACACACCCAAGCCTTCTGTCCGTCCTTCAGAAATAGAGGGCCCGCTAAATCAGTTCCACAAATCTCGAACGCATTGGCTTGACGTACTCGATCTTCGTGCAACGGAGCAGATACAGCTTCACAACCTTTAGAGGAAAATCTTTTGCACGGAATACATCCTGAGAGAGCTGATCTCACTGTTTTTCTTCCATTCAATATCCAAAAATGCTCTCTCAAGATATTCAGAAGAATTTGAGTTCCGGCATGACTATTTTCGATGTGATGGGAAAGTATTAACCTCTTGACAACTTCGTGATTGGATGGGAGAATAGCTGGTTCTCTAAATTCCTCTGTATCTTCCATCAGAACAATTTTCGTTTTCAGCCGTATTATGCCGTCAGCATCCTTATACGCACTCAGCGTTTTGAGCTTTTCGTCATGTTCGTTAACAAGAGAGTCTGCTTGGATCAACTTTATCACTTTTTTCTCAGCTTCTCTATATTCTTCGGTGTCCAGAGATCCTTTCTTCCTGTGCTGAACATTGCGTTGACAGTTTGTAACAAATCTCAAAATCCAACCCACTAATTTTACAATCGATTGGTATTTCGAGAAACGCTCATAAAACCATCCGGTAGACGAATTCTGCTTAATGGAAACCAAGGCCGGAACAGAGCTTTTCTTCTTTTCCTTTAGTATTTCCTCTTCATCAAGCTCAAAATCAATGTGCGCTTCTTTGTCTTCATAAGAGCCTAACCATCTTGGCCCCTCCCACCATCTACTTTTCACTAAAGCACTTGCTTTACATCCTCGGGAGGGCAAGTCTGCAGGGTTTTCAACTCCAGATATATGACGCCATGAAGAAGCTACAGTGATCCTACGAATCTCCTGAACCCGATTATTCACGAAAATTGACCAATTTTCTTGCTTCGTGATCCAGGTAAGAACAGTTGTAGAATCACTCCAATAGAAACATTTAACGTCGGTCCAGCCAAAGGCATCTAACACAGATTTCGTTAACCTTGCTCCAATCAGTGCCGCAAGAAGCTCCAATCTAGTTATTGTTGCGACTTTTGAAGGGGATATACGGGATCTCGAGGTTAAAAAATGCACTTTTTTGCAATCTTCTTGTACAAGATAAACAACGGTGGCATAAGCGTCTTTGCTTGCGTCGCAAAAGGTATGAATGGAGAAGCTTCCGAGATCTTCCGAAGTAACGTTTATCCAGCGGGGAATGATAACTTTCTCCAATTCTCTAAGATCCTCAAACCAAAGCATAAATTCTTCTCGAAGGGTTCCGGTTATTTCGTCGTCCCATCCTAAGGATAATTTCCAGGCTTTTTGAAGCATGAGCTTGGGGCAGAGCATTACTGGAGAAGCGAATCCGAATGGGTCAAACACTTTGTGAGCTACTGACAACATAGTACGTTTAGTGACGTTATCAACATTTACTTTTTCCAACCAGCTGACGCTCAGCGATAAACTGTCTTCAGTTTTATCCCATTGAAGACCTAACAATTCCGTTTTATTAGAGGCTCCGGTTTCTGTCGTTGAATACTCCCAATCTCTTAGTATGAAACCACCTGTCTTCAGTAGGTCATTAGAAACATCTATCAATCGCTTCAGCTCTACTTCATTATGGACACTAGTTACAAGATTATCCACATAAAAACTCTTCAAAAGACACTGAGTTACAAAAGGGTCAACGGCGACATTCTGTTCAATGTGATACTTCAATACAGCTCCTAATAGGAACGGACTGCTGCGGACACCAAAAACTACTCTGGCATGGCGGAAAAACTTATAACTTTTACAAGATTTATCAGTCCACCATAGAAATCTCAAGTAATCTCTGTCTTCTCTACTAAGACTGATTTGCAGAAAAGCCTTCTTTATATCTGCAATCACACCAATCTTTTTCTCTCTAAACCGTAATAAAATATCAGGTATGAGCTCAATCAAGTTCGGACCACTATGTAAAGAGTCATTTAGTGAAGGATATCCCTTGACTCGAGCAGAGGCATCAAAAACCGGTCGTATAGGAGTAGTCTTACTAGCCTTGATGACAGGTCTATGCGGTAGATAATTAGCAGACAAAGACATTTCTTCAACTGGTACTTCTTCGATAATCCCTTCACGAAGCCAATCTGAAAATATTTGCTCATAGCTGTCATATAAATTTTCTTGAAGCAGCTTCTTGGTCGTAGTTTCTAATCTTCTTTTAGCCTGTTCAAGATTATCAGCTAATGGCACACTGTTATCCAACCAAGGCAAGTGAACCTCATAACGATTATCCTCATTGTACCTAATAGTTTGAAGGAATTGTTCTTTAGTCAAATCTTCTTGCTCTCTCTTAGAGAGCTTTTCAATAGGATCCTGGATCCCTATGGAATCGAGTTTCCAATAGTCTGAAATGTCAAATTCTTTGACGAAAAGTGATGTCACCAGCATAGCATTGCTTGAGGTTGCTTCATTTTCAGGAACTTTTCCTAAGAGAGTCCAACCAAGTAAAGTCTCAATGGCTACCAATCCGCTTGACAAGACTCTTCGTTGGCCGGTCAAAATCTTTCCAAAAATGTCAGCCCCTATAAGAACTTGTACGGGTTGTGGCTTTTCTCCAACATCACTTAAAGATATATCCATATTCTGAAGCTCTTTTATCCATGGACCCGAATTCACAGGTGAGATATCATTGCAGATTGTAGCTTGATCTAATGCTTCAAAGTTGCACGTGAAGTTGTTCTTCATATTTCTCAACCTGATTCTGTAGCCTGTATGAGCAAATTCTCCGGTTTTAACTCCGCCAAAGAGAGAATGTATCAGAGTCTCTTTCTTCACTGTTGTGTATCCCATGTCTTCGGCGAGATTTTTCACAATATAAGAATTTTGAGAGCCGGTGTCCAGAACTATTCGCACGACAACTTCCTTTTTATCTGAAATAAGTTTGCATTTCAGAGTTTGTAAGAACACTCTAGGACCGGTACTTATATTTGCCATGTTAACTTCGTCAACGACTTCATTTTCGTCTGTCTTCTTTTCTTCAATTTTTCTTGCTTCATTTGTTTCACACATCAAGGGTACATGTTTTTTCCCACAAATACAACATCTCAGAAATGCACGACATCTTCGGACAGGGTGACCAGGTGCCAGGCAGGCAAAACAACAATTCTTTTCTCTAAGAATTCTTTGTTTTTCCGATAAACTCATCTTTTGTGCGGAAAAACAGTCTGCACTCGAATGAGCTTTATCACAGAAAGCACACATCTTTTTCGTTTCCTGAGTATGAGAAGTCGTGAAAAGTCCGGAAGCCGTTGGCGTGTTATTCTTTTTTACCCTCTGATCAAATTTTTTACCTTTGAAGCAATTGTTTTCTTTTTTCTGGTTCAAGCCAAAACCTTGCATCGCTAAACAAATCCTTTCCTCGGATTCCACTTCAGATTTTAGGAATTTCAGTAAACCATTTAGTCTTTCTTGTGGATCACCATTGTGGTTGAAATCTGGACCTCTTTGTCTTTGCCATGCTCTAAGTATATCTTCAGGCAAACATGACTCAACTAACGGGTGAAGAAGAGCAGCGCTTTTGTCCGTTGTTACGCCAAGAGTCTCTAGTGCACGAATCTGGGATTCTAAATTATCGTAAAGTGCGCATAGATTTATGGGAGAGCTTCGCGCAGCATTTTGGATGACCAGATTTAACAGTTCGCGAACATAAAATTCAATTAGTAAATCATTTCGACCGTAACGGGATTTTAAAGATTCGATGGCTTTTTCGTAGTTGGCGCCGGTTGGCGGAAAACTTTCAACAACCTCCCGAGCTCGCGACTTACTAACAGTACACTGTATCAAGTATTGAAACTTATTTTCTGGCGCAATATCTACATCATTATGTACATGCTCGAATTGACTCCAAAACGGCAGCCAGTCCTTTAAATCTCCAGAAAATTGTCTTAATTCTAATTTAGGCAAATTGAATTTCTTTTTGACGTTACCTGTTAACTCTGCAGTTTCCTCGGGAGCATCCAACGCTCTTCGGGCATTTATTCTGGCTAATTCTAATTCATGTTGCCTCTGACGTTCTACATCTTGCCTTTGACGTTCCTCGTCTTGAAGCCTTCTATCTTCTTCGTCGTTGCGCCTTTTCTCTTCTTCGTCTTGGCGAATTTTCTTTTCTTCGTCTTGGCGTTTTTTCTCTTCTCTTTGCTGTCTTTCAGCAACAGTTGTTTCGAACACAGAAGTAATAAAATTTGGATCTGCTTTGTATTCATCACTGTTCAAAATTTCTTCTTTCAGTGCAAAAATCGTAGTTTTAGATGGTAAGGACCCGATAATCTCTTGGCACAAGTACAATAAATCTTCTTTTTTAAAGCCTTTAACTGCTTGAAACATTTTGAATTCGCTTACTAGGTCCTGTCGCGGACGCCAGATGTGAAGAGTTCTCAATAGAATTTCAGTCCTCACTTAACAAAAATAACTTTTATTATTGCCTACTTATACAACGTCGCTTTATAAACTAATTTTACTAATTTTAACACTTGAACCACAGGTTCACCAAGCATAAAATATTTTTAAAGTAAATAAAAAAGCAGCTTCTCACACTAAATTCTTTCATGGAATGTCAATTCTTCGAAAAATAAACACATAGTCTCCATGGCAACCGTTTTCGCCAAACGATATAAAATATATTTTAATTGTTCGTGCTAGAAATAAATAAATATTTTCAGACGATCTCACAGTCCGGGTTAAGAGGGATTTCGCCTAAAACGATTTCGTGCTAAAGGAATTTTTTTTGCCTTATTACCTTTTACCTCAAAGCATTATAGGCCAGGGAATTGCTTTTCAGTTCACCTTAAGCGAAGTTTCGTGTTCAGCGAGTTCGCGTTAACAAGACGTTTGACTGTAATTTTGTTGTTTATTATCAAGCATAGCTATCATCATGATTGAAATTTTTAATATTCTTATAAATCCTTTTTTTATTAAATTAAATGAATTTAGTATGAAAAAAAAAGTCAGAATTTGGCTAAAACTTGTAAGCTGCGTAGTTACAAAAAATAATGACCTTATTGCAAATCTATTGTATTTCAGCTGCACAGACTGTTTACAGGCAGGCAGTTATTTTAACAATGTCATGTAAATAAAGGGGGAATAAGAGTCGTCGACCTACCCAGCTGCCTCCTCTCGTCCTGCGTCCTGGGCACGAGCACGTCCACGCAGGTCGAGTTGGCGTCGGGGGGGCAGTGCACGTACTCCAGGTAGGACTCCGCCTCCTTCTCGATCTCGCCTGGAACAATGTCAAATATATTTAATGAGTGGTCGGAAGATTATTACAGCATTCATGTACGAGTTGTATATTTCCAAAAGGGTCAATTGCCTGCCTCGTCACTATGTCCACGAACAAAAATGGTCTGTTTGAATTCGCCAAACTCATGTCATTAATGACGCTATACAATACTTACCGGTCGACCATGAAATAATTCTGGAGAGGGAACGTCAAGTGGGGGCCAGAGGCAACTGCGTTTAGCGCACATCAGCAGATCATTTTGGCTTGTGTACACATCACATTGTTCCACACTTATTCTAGTCCGACGGCTACATAAAGCTTTGTACTTTGCTGTCCACAGTTATTATGAGTTACAGACCATCACGCTCTTCTCTCGTTCAAATCTACAACACAGGTTCCTCGTTCGTAGTGTACTTCACAAGTTCCCTGTTCGCGAGGGCAGATCGATAGAGGGCAGCACTACCGACCGTAAGTGGATTTTTGTGATTTTAGAGGTCGAGACCAAGCAGAGGATCCCAGAATGGGCTTGACCAAGAAAGTTGATTCTCGGAATAAATTCTTACTACTGATATTATGAGGCATACCGTCGTGCTCCAGCATGCCGGTGGCCGCGTAGTGGTGCGCCAGGGCGCGGTAGTGCTCCGCCTTGACCAGCAGCAGGCTGATCCAGGAGTAGGGGACGTAGTCCTTCACGCCGCTGCAGCTCAGCACGCGGTGCACCTCCCCGTACACGCGGCACACCTGGATAGTAAACACACGGTTCAGAATGACAGAAGCTTGCTAAAATGAGTACTCTGGAATGTTCTCATTTTAATGTGGGAACTTCCCACATTAAAATGAGAACACTGGGAACTATTCAAACGAGGCGGATTGTGGTTTGTTTGTGACATTGTCAGGTGTAGCTTTAGTTTATTTATATAGAAAATGCACACACTACAGGTAAAAGAGTCCAATAACTGTGGTGCAAAGTAGTAGTTTAGACAAATTATCTGTTGGGTAATTTGTTTGTGGAGATTAAGGCAACGTTTTACTTAACTATGACTCCACAGCGGACGTAGAAGTTTCAACTGTCCATTACAATTTGAAATATGAGGTCATATTGTGCTCTTTAAAAACAACAACTTCATTAGCAGCTTTTAAATAATCATATAACTTTTAGTTATTTCATTAAATTGAAAGACTGCTACGCGCTACAATTAATGCAAAGAAGCAAGGCGTCGTAGCAAGGAAATAAAAGTACACTTGAACACACGTTCGCTTTCCGAGACTTCGCTCGTGCATAATCCTGGTAACACAACTCTTCCGCTCCCAGATTCCACTTGGCCACCAGCAAGCGTGTCCGTAAATCTTGTTGGCAGTGGTGGTTGGTGAGCTACCTTGAGTGTATTCGTATAGGCACCACAAATGTATTCAAAGCTAATATGAGTCAATGATGTTCTATCTCTGGTTGCAGTCCAGTTCATAAGCTAGTAGTAAGGCCAACGTTAAAAAAAAGCTTAAATTCTCGATTAATTAATGTATTACCTTCACATTCTTGTAAAAAAAAATAGTAACTCAGAATAAATACTCAAAAGACAGGGATTTTTCTGTATGATCGGGATTTTTTTTGTGTGTTCCAATTTTACCCTTATTTTCCATTTCCCCCGTTTTGTTACAGTTTTACTCGTGTAACACTCACCTGTTCGGCCTCTTGCGCAACTTCGAGGCAGGTTTGAAGTCCCAGCTTCTCCACTCCTGGCACGAGCTTCTCGAAGAGGCACTCGCGAGCCTGAGCCTGCAAAACAACTTAGTTGAGGGGCAAAATCAACAATTACTAGTAGTTATGGAATAACTAAAATAAACTTCTTTCGCGGTTGCTGTAATACCCACAAAAAATCTGATGGAATGGGCAAACAGTACAAATGAGGAGTCTAGAAGCCAAGAGGAACGAGTGACTATACATATTGATAATAAGAATAACAAGGTTTGTAGGGTCTCAAGGAAGTATATTTGACATTGGAGATTGTATTTATACCCTTTGCTCTAGCAGCGCTATTAAGTCATTCCCTTTTATCATTTTACCACCACAACATTTTGACTCCACAGGAACAACTTAGTACACTAACTCCAATACCAAAAAAAAAAAAAAAAAAAAAACCTGCAGGTACCCAGTGGCTTCTAAGCTCCTCTGATGTCGCACTTTTTAAGCAAAAGAAGAATTTTAAGTATTTTGATGGTACGAAAGGAAGTTAAAAAGAAGGAGGACGGATAAAAAATCGCCCCATGACAGTATCCTTCTATGACTTTTTACAAATGTTCTTTGAGTTAAAAGAAGGAAAGAACGAGCTGTAAGAAGAACTCACCAGCATGAGCTGTATGAGGGTGTCGAGTGTGTCCGGGGAGAGGTCCATGGAGGGGGCGTTGCTGAAGTTGTCCCGGATGTAGCGGAACATCCCCGCCGCCCTCAGGAAATTGTCCACCGCCGAGTCCACGCCCGAACTGGTCGCGCGGTCCTGCACCACACACACACAAACTTCATATATGCATTCGTATGATAAAATGGAATGAATACAAAAATTGAACTACGTTGTTGTTTCTTATTCAACTTGGTCGAGATCAACTAGACCAAGTCCAAAAAGACCGTACGTAATCCTACGTGAATTAGAGTTATTAGGTATATTCTCCTGGTTCTGTCTAATGTTGGCATGGCAAGTTCTTGAGGCCAGATATTGGTTGGTCGCGCGGTTCTGCACACACATTCGGAAATGAAGCACTTGTTATACTGATAGAAGTGGAATTGTAATTGTAAATTAGAGTTATTAGGTATCTTCCTGTTTTCTTTGACCAGGTATGCAAGACTTTTTCATTGTGCACAAAATGTAGATTGGCCACGGCCTCCCCCAGCCACCTACTTGCTGGTATGGGGCTGGATAAGATTGACTTGGTCAATCCTGTACAAGTAATGGATTTTTTGAGGATGTGCGATCTCCTGGACTTCTTGATACAGTTGATCTAGATCACGAAGAATTAGTAACAACAACAACAGGTATCCTATTGGTTTTGTCTAATGTTGGCCTGGCAAGTTCTTAAGGCCAGAGATTGAGTTGGTAAATATGATTTTAAGACAAGGAAGGTTTTATTATTAGTCGTCCTTTTTTATTTTAAAACTAACGAATATTTTACTGGACAAAACTGTACTTTAAGTGGAATTTACCGTATTTAATACAGATTTTATATTTTTTAGGGTAATGTTCTCGAAGCATAATTGAAGAGCTTAGTGAAAGAAGGTTCAATGTGATTTTTTTTTTTTCAATTTTAAATATTTGTGTCACTGAACATATTATTAACTTCTTCATAGAAAAAAAAATTACTTTATTAATGAATCTAGTGAAAAGGAAGAATTTAAAAGCTCAATTTCTCGTTTTCACATTTTTTTTTCAATTAGCAAGTTCTTCCACTAAGATCTTCAATTGCCAGTTTAAAATGTTAAATGTGACGGACATTCTTTCAGTGAAGGAAAACTGTTCCAAGTAAGTTTAAGATATTGCTCTAGGTCATGCGAACATTTTCGACGAGTTTTAGCAAATACAAAAAATACAATTATCATAGGAATGTAAGAGTTCAAAGGGGGGGAGAGAGAGAGAGAGAGAAGGGTCTAATACCTGTTTGGCGGCGATCTGCGTGTAGAGCGCGGCGATGTTGAAGAGCACGCTCGCCTTCTCGAAGGCGATCGTCTTCTGGGTGCTCGGCACGCCCGTCAGGGAGTCGAACCTTGTGCAGCAAAACAATCACAGTCAGTCAGAGACTTCACTCATCCCAGTCCCATATTCAAAAAAGGCAAATTAGGCGAAGATAGTCAATTAACAAAGATTAGATGCTTCACCCGACTTCACTAAAGGGGAAGTAGCACCAGAACCCGAAATGACTTACTTGTACCTCTTTCAGGTACATGGCAGGCTGCAGCTAGCGAAGACGAACTTAAAAATTAAAAATGATTAGTTACAACCGAAATATTCTCATTAAAAAGTTCCATGAAACTCACGTGGTCGAAAAGAGCATCCGAGGTAGGGATTCGTGCACTGTAAATAATTTTGGTGTATCTTCACACCAAATATGGTGGCAACAAAGTAGCCACCAAAAGTGGTGTAAGGAAACACCACCAGTAAATCGGTGTAATGAAACACCGATAATTGACAGGTGTGTAGAAACACCACATTTGGTGGCTACTCTGTTGCCACCATTTTTGGTGTAATATAACGCCACCAGTGATTTGGTGTACTTAAACACTTAATAACCTAACAGGGGGTTTTGGTGACTAATTTCAGAATCAAAAAGATAAAATGATTATTTTTAAAGAACACTTTTTGGTGTAAAATGATTTCTTACAAACCCTGAACAACAAACATTGTAATGTTAAAAATAACTAATTTTGTAACGTGAGTTGATTTGCTACTTGAGTTGAACTCAACGAGGATACCTTTATCAATACTACAAAAGACAGAATGAAAATGTACATATATTATAACATAACGCAAACAAAATTAATGTTTAGAAATATTTAACGAAAATGAAAGATATCAATAGGGTGGCCAGGCATAGTTTAATTTGTTATTCAACTATCTATACAGAACTATAAAATTGTGCAATTAACCTCATTTTAACTATTTTATAGTTTTTTCAAACAAAACGTAAATAAAATATCATTTATGAAAGTGTAATGATGATTTCATAATCGAAAAGTTAATCACTGAAACAATTCCGATATCAATGAGCTAAATGACTTATGGGAAAATACTGTTATTATACTTACATCATTTCAATATCTTTTAATCATATATACTCGCACAAAGATATAAACACAACCCTAATTTACTCGTTCCAACCAGAATTCCTAATATTGCTTAAGTTTTAATTAAAATATTTAGTAGTATTTCATTTATCTTTATAAAGATTAAATATAATTGTTCCGCTTACTTTGAATTTTCAGCAAATACAAACACGATTTATCATCATCAAAATCAAACTCATGCTGTTATTTAGGGCTAACTGAGTGTAAACACACAGACAATCATTAAAAAATAATAAATGCACGCTGAAATAAGTTTTCTATCTAGCTATTTTAAAACTAAGACTCAAACCATGCACGTCACGAATAAATTATCAAAATACAGCTCTAATTTTCCCGTTACAACCATAGAATTGCTAGATTCTCTCGATCTGTAACACCAAATTTGGTGCTTCGTTTTCAAAATGTTGTCGAAAGTCTACAGTTAATAAATTCTTGGTGCATGTTAACACCAATTTTTGTTTAAGTTTAAATAAAAACCCTTTTGAGTGAATGATAACACCTATTTTGGTGCTGACACCACAAGTCGTGCATATTTACACATTATTTAGCATTTCATAAACCCAAAACAAGGGTAATAATACTCCCTTCTTTTTACAGTGTGCTATTGGCGATCTTTCTAAAATTATATCCCCAATTTGCATAACACTTCATTCAAATAAACATGTACCGTTGCATAAAGTTTTTACAGCAGAACAAGCTGCTACCATAAACATGTTATTGGAAATAAATGAGATCAGTTTGTTCCAGGGGTAGCTGTGTAGTTTTAAACTCTTGTGCGAATCTCAGTTTCGGCGAGCTCGCGCCAAGATATTTTAGATCTAGTCAACTATTGGCATATGATCAATCGAAATCGGCGCAGGAAGTCTATAAAGTTATGATTTAATAAAGAAACGGAATTCAAAATATCTCACCACTCGAAGAAGACGCCCATGTTCCTGTGGGGCGGGAAGAACCTCCTGTCCACGAAGTAGAGCAGGTTGTAGTAGCCGAACAGCAGCTTCACCCCGTTCGCGTCACGGGTCGGGGTGCGGACAGCCTGCAAACACACAACACATTACGTCACACATTAAAAAAAATATTTACCTTATTTATCTTTTAAAAAACTTTTTTGTTATGTTACTTAAATATCCATCGACAGTTTTGTAGGTTTTTGTTAAAAAACATACCTAGTTCCAAAAATAGATTTAAAAATTGTAAGGAGAAGTATTTTGGAAAAAAAAAAGTAAAGCCTTTATAGTTACTAAAAGTATGTTTTTAATTAAAAAATTATCTCTGAACTATTTTTTTTGTTAAATGAATGTTTAGTTGTCGTAAAAACTAACTCTAAAAACACTTTCATTCGACAGTTTAAAATTGACAGAATTTTTTTTTCTGTTCTGTGAGTTTAAAAAAGAAGAATGCGACAGATAAAAATTTTCCAAACATTACTTTTTTTTGGTTCTTTGAAAAAAAAATAAAACTCAAAACTTGAATATTCTCCGAAGATCCTTTTACCTGTCTTATGCCCATAAACTCCTTGATAGCGCCCTCGTACTTGCTGCTGTCTTCGCTGTAGTGCTCCAGAATAAAGTCCTGAAACATGGAAGCCCCCGATAAATAAATCACGCCATTTAAGGGCTTAGTAGAAGAACGTGTTAAGTGACAAAAAAATGAAAAAGAGCTTGAAAGTTTTTTTTCTTCTTTCACACAGATGCGTTAAAAACGGTATTTGCAAATGGAAAAAAATAAACTTAATTTAAAGTTAATGAAAAAGGGGAAACTTTATATATTTAAAGACACAAAAATTTCATTTTTTTCTTCAAAAATGTCACATAGTATGTTTTTCCCCTAAGCTCTTTAATTTAATAGCTTTCTTAAAAAAAAAGCGCTGTAAAACCGCGCTGCGTAACGTTTCTCCGTAAAATTGGTGGAAACCCCTCCATTTTACAGAGTAACGTTACACCAAATTTACGGAGTAACGCTAATTCATAAATTTTGTGTAACGTTATACTTAGGTTTTACATTGAGGCACAAGTCTTTATTTAGAAATAGTACATAAAATGTTTAACATATATTTTGGGTGATTAAAAAAATATGTTTGTAAGAATGTATGGAAAATCCTGAATTTTTTGTGTGTAAAAAAGACACATTACCTTGAAAGGCTCCCTGAAGTCAATTTCTTTGGTTTCTTTGAGGCCCAAGGGGATCATTGGCACGAGTTGAGGAGTACTGCGGAAAAAACAAAATCACTTATAGACACACTAGTACCACATTTCTCGCTTTCAATTCGAGGTTCTTCGGTTCAGTGAATGTAAGGCATTACGTACGTGTCCTCTTCATAAGCCCGAGAGAGAGGATTCGAGCCCCAGATGAGTCGGCAGATTTTCAGGATGAAAAAAATCGTCGGCAAGCATGTGGCATGCAAAAGATTTCTTGCTTACCCATTTAGCTTAGGTTCTCTCGGCAAAATTAAATCTCGGTATACTTTAAAAGAAAGCTCAGATTCACTGTAATCTTAGCATTAAAATCGAAAGCGAGAGCCGCCTAGGCGATATCATAAAAAAATATCAGTCTTTGGGTTTATACCGAGTTTTTAAAGGTCCCCAAAAAAGCCCACTCCTTTTAGAAAAAAAAATATTTAAGTTTCTAAGATTCTACAGACTCTTCAAATTATAGCAAGAAGGAACTAGTAAGTCCCAGCTACTCTAGTTCAACCAGATCATACCTCTTGTTCTGGTAGATGTTGACCGCGGAGTTGAGGTCTGCGAGCTGCTCCTTCAGCAGCTGCAGGTTGGAGTTGACGAAGCTCAGCTCCAGCGCCACCGTCTCACGCAGCTTCTTGTTCGTCGTCACCCTAGACAAGAGTGGAAGAAACTCTTTAAAAACAGACCCCTTTTCCAAAATATTCCCTTATAAGCACAGTATTTCTGTTATTTACTTATCCTCGGTCTGTCTGACGGAATCAGACAAGACCCACTAGACCAGAGACCAAAAATCTAGTACTAGAAGGAGAAAATAGTAAATACCCTCCCCCGAAAGTCCAAGAAGTGATCAGAAGCAGCACGCTGATTTCAACATTTCGGGTATGAAGCAAAAGCCTTCCTGCCTTTCCCCAAAAAGGAGAGACTTATAATGTGGCCGCTATTCAAACGTGAAATTGCTGTTGGGCGTATTTTTAAATAGAGTAAGTGGGCTGCAACAGAAAACTTTGGAGGGATGGCATTTTCTTCTATTTCTAAATAAATTAAACTTTTGATTTATCAATAATATTTAAGTTCTAGATAAACTAAATAAACTTTATGCTTGAAAGAAGAACACACTGATGAACTCTATCTTCTTGTTGTATAAATCAAATATACTTTGAGCAATTATAAACTATAGAGATGCGGAAAATGCACTTTAGCCATGGGAAGCACATTCTTAAATCGGCCTGTCTAAGCAGATATATTAGTTGAAAAGAAATAGTTAAACTTGTTCTGAATTAAAATAATACTTGGACATTTTTTCACGGTCACTAAATAGTAGTTAAATTCGATAATAGATGGCAGCACCACAATTTCATCACGAACGCGCCGTTATTTTACGATGGCATTAACGGATCTGTTTTTTCGGATTCTTAAACATGATAGTATTACAAAATATGAGTAAAAATGTTTTTTTAATGATTTTCTCAGCTTAAAATTACGAGTAAAGCCTTCAACACACCTTTCTCACCAACAAGCATGGTTTCAAATTACAATTCCTGATATTTTGAAAGTTTGCAAATCGAAATAAAAAGGTTTATTCCCAAAAATAAATTTATGTACACATTTAAATTTATTTTGAAACATTAACACTTAAATTAAAAATCAAAATTAATTAAAAAATAAACAGTATTATACGATGTTTCCAGCGCTGGCGCAACCTCAACATAAAATCGAACAGCGTTCTATGAATTCATAAAAAATTTTAAAAAGTGAAATAGAAAATCATCAATTTTAATCTATCGCTTCTTTTCCCTTTATTGTTTAAACACGTTTTTTGTGTAGCCATCAAGAATACATTTTAAAACATAAGCTAGAACAAAAGTTATTGGATAAACTTTACACCATGCAAGAGGGATATGACATCACTTTATATTGTAACACAAAGACTTGCGTATAAATAATCCTTAGCGATTTCCGTCTATTGATTGTTTTAACTCAGAGAAGATGGTCAAAAGAATGTCATTTCCAACAAGTCAAGGATTTTTAAAATCCTCTTCCAATTATGGGATGTCATGCCTCAAAGAAAACGCTTTGTTTCAATCGAAAGATGAAAATTCTGTTTTGACATGACATTGCGAAATAAAAAGGGGGCAAACTTCCATATTTGTTTTATATCACCAAGTCTCTATCGGTATGTGACAACACCATGAGCAACGAAACGTAACAAGTGCGCGGTTAAAACAAATATTTGCTCTCATAAACAATAGGTCAAAATTATAATTATGAAACATGTGCGTAATTTAAAGAAAGGAAATGGCGTGGGATTCTAACGGCGAGCAGAACTGTTTCTATGATTTGAAAAGCAAATGAAATGTTTATATTTTCTCTTCTAACATTTGCACACTGATCTCGACGAAAACCAAATGTTGACTAAAAAATTGGAGTTACCAGTTTGACAAACGAGTTGTGTTTATCGCGCTTGAGTCGCCGCAGATTGATAACATCCGACTAGATTTATGATGACGCGATCACACGGCGGAAAATGAAAGATAAAAAAAAAGAGACAAGAAAATGGGGGAGTACAATTCGAGATTGAAAAGAAATTATGCGTATTAACAATACGTATGTAAAAGAAACAGCAATATTTTTAAAGAAAGAAGATTGCGAAATATTTTAATTTCAGTACAGTCTCTTCCGTAGACGACTACATGTCTTTAATAATGACAATGTGGTTCTAAAATACGACGCCCGTCGCCATTAGCCCTCGTGTAGCTCTAGTGCGACGATAATTCAAACCTAACCTAATAATGACAACAATGTTGTGGGTATTATAACATGTGATTATTTGAGGTCTTAAAATACCTCCTGTCCTTCTTCTGGTACAATTAAGTTCGTTCGTTCGATTTTTTTTTGTTATAGGAATTGACACAGCAAGTGGCCTGAGTGACATTTTCATGCAATGGCGGTAGTCCATCGGACACAATGCGTGGCTGTTTTGGCACCGAACCGAACATTTCCGTGCATCTGCGATTGCCCTGCAAAAATGCATTTTTTCGTGCTTAATGACGCGGTTCAAAGGGGTTTATTTCCAAAAAAGAACACGTGTTTTTTTTCTCGAAGGTACAAAAGGGTGCGCTTTGGGAAACGATTTGTATATAATGCTTATACACACTCGAGTCTCTGAAATTGTAATGCATTCAGAAATCGAATCATAAAAAACGACCGTGTGAGGTCATCCTTAAATATAGAACGATTATACATTTTTTTTTGATAAACATTAAAACGACAAACAATTTCTTCAAAAGTTGTAAAACAGCACCCATTTCTCGGCTTATTACACGAAAAAAACATTTCGGACATTCTAGCTCCAACGTGTTCCAGAATACGGAAAACTTTCTCCGCTTGACGTGTCGACAAGAGATTGTCACTCCATTAAAGTCACGGACCGTGAACCAGTGGTCAGAAATGCGTGTCAACGAGGAATCAAATTCTTTCTCTCGTAACCAAGAATTCCAGTTACCGATTTTTTCCCCGGTTGAGTATTTGATTAAATTCACGCAATGCTGGAGCTGCACCATTAACTGTTAATGAAAGACTCATAATTTATACATAGTACGAGATGTGCTAGTAGAACAAAATCGCAGAGGAAGCTGCATATGTTCTTTTGCAAAGGAGAAATGGGAGTTCGAATTAGAATGCAGAGATAAAAACAGAAAAAAACTTTTACGAAAAATACATTATTGCATACATCCTAAAGGAACTGCAAACTACCGTCCAAATTAAGAAAATTAATTGAAGTTGTGCGAAATTTTACTATTCCAAATGAATCCTTTTAATTTTGAAAAACATTGCTGCTAAGTCATGAACCAAGTAAAATAGATTTTCTATAAAATGAAAAGTTATATATGTTATTCTGTTATCATGTTTTTTTTTTTTATTTAAGTTTCTTTTAAACAAGTTATATTTTAAGTATATTTTCAAAGAAAGATGAAAGGAATGGAGTTTTAAATTTGTGATGGTCATCAAGGTAATGTTGTCACTCAAAGGCATAAAACGAACTAAGTGTGTTTGGTGGGGAGTCATTACGGAGCAAAGCGTAGACCAAAGCTGCCCCACTTGATGAGATGACAATACTCACTTGTACAGCTTCTCTGCCCCGTTCCTGATCATGATCTGCTTATTGATCTCCTGGTTGAGCTTCGACCGCTGGTTCTGCTGCTTGCCGCGGCATGTCGCCAGGCGAGGGTCCGAACCCTGAAACAACAACCCATCATCAGTATATATAACCATGAAATATAGCCCCTTGAGACTTGATATCCATTAAATGGATGCTACTATTTTAAAATTTAATATCTACCATGGTTTGATAAAAGAGGATCTGAAAATTCGTTTTCACCGCAGATGTCGACAAGAAGAGCTTTTTCAACGACTGCAGATACTTTCGTGTGTATAAAAAAATGTTGTCAAATCGACTCGGAAGTCTTAGTCATTAAGTTTTTCCTACGGTAAATTTATTAAAAAAATCTCATTCTAAAAAATTGTAGAAAAAAGAATTTATTACAAAAACTGAAAGAGCTTGCTTTTGATGACATTTGTAGTCTAAATACCTCAATTTTTGATACAACTACGTGTTCTTCAGCAAATATTAATAGGAAGAAAAGTTTATTTAAAATTAGATGACACATTTTTATGATCTTGAAATAACATCATGCAATTTTTCTCATAAATAATGTTTCCCAATAATAATGCACAAGTATATAGGACTAAATACCCATCTTAAATAAAATATATATCGAAAAAATGCGTTGTTCTGAACGCACCCTAAGATTTTTAATATAACAATGAACTATAAAATGTGCTTAGTAATGAATTTCCATTTCATAGTTACACATTGAATTGAATGTTGTATTGTTAAACCAAATTATTACTTCAGTACATATGGGAAATGGTTCCAAAGTTATGCTGAAGAAAATTAAAGGAAAACAGTTTATAATTTAATTTAAAAGACATTTCGACACTTTAAAGCAAATGAAAATGACCGAATAAAAGAACGCCATTTAATTAACTTAAAATATCCATTACCGAATTCCCCCTAGAAATAAAAGCAACACGTCCCTTACAAAAATTATGCGAGAATTTTTTTAACTGTCGGAATTCTAAGTATGTCGACACATTAAATGTAATAGTATTTTAAATGCCCTTGAATCAACACCCACGTAATAGCATTTGGAAGAGTCATTCCACGAACGCAAATTAAATTATAAACCAGAGTCATTCCACTAAATTATAAAACACAGTTTTATACTAAAAGTGTCACAAATCGATCGGCCTTGGATGGTCAGTGTAAACAAAGATGAGATTAGTGTAACATATGTCCAAATCAATAACAATTTCTCATCTAGAAATCGTTGGCTTGACAAAGCTATGATTGGCATTTTAAGTGAAAACTGTTAAAATAATTAGTGGGTGTAACACTACATGACTGTCAATGGCAGCTCAATAAATCGATGCACGCATTTATAGGTAATTATGTACCCCTAGAAGGTAATTTCAATAACTTTAAAATCTAAAAGGCTCTATGGCAGCTACTGATTGCGCATTTTCTCGTAAATCATACTATTATGACGTCTAACAGGCACTAGACTAGTGTACCAAAATTGAACTAGAATTTGACTAGAGCCAAAATTTGTAAAATATAGAAGTACAGAACTGAGTAAAATACCAGAAACGAGTAGCAGCTGACTCAAAGCAGTTCCACAGAAAAGTAACTAGGCATACAGCGCAAAATTTTTTAAAAAGAGAGAGAAAAACGAGTCATTTAAATTTTGTCCTACCAACACAGATATCTGTTCAAATAACAATAATTTAAACACAGTTATCTCGTAAAATTACAATAATTTGTACGCATTCATCAAAACAAATAATCCGAAAAACTCAAAAGTTTCAAAACATTATTTGTCTTTGAAAAACAATATACTAGTTGACAAAAGCAAACGTTTTATAAAAAAGGAATTTCTAACTTAAATGATTTTTCCGAAAATAAAAATAAGCTTTTAATGGAAAAAAAACCCTCTACATTATTTTGTTAAGTAGAGCTTCGAAAAAACATTGCATTTTTTAAAAACTCCATAGAATGTTTTTTAAAAAAAAGCCTTAGACAAGGATTTTTTGTGGATAGACGAAATTGAAAATTTAGATTTTGAGAGTAACAAAAACATAATATTTTTCTTTTATGTTTTAAAAAATATTAAGTATAGTGAAAAGTATATTAAGTACATGGTTATTCAATAATAGTATTCTGCATTATTTTGTATCAAAATTTAGGGTGTGGGTTAATCGTAAGTTTTTATTCCAACAAATCGGACATCATTACAAGAAACTGAATTAAATTCAAAAAGCAAAAAAACACACTGAATTTTTCATAAATGTCCAATCACAAGGTCCTAAAAAAATTACACGACAAACTACAACAAAAGTATATTGGCTATTTACAAAACCATTCCGGTTTGAACAAACGAGTGGTGGAGTCGCACTGTTTCCAAAGTACTGTTATTAATTGCTTCACAGTCCGTGAATGTTTTAACATTCACGGTCATTCAGGGGTTTGTATTGAAAGTTCTCATCCTTGTGCGTCTGACATTGAGCCCCGTTGTGAAGTGACTAAGAAAACAAAGTTAAATAGAAATGAGAGTTATACAGCACATGTTATTTAAAGAACGGTGCATTTTTAATTCCTTAAAAAAAAAAAAAGCTCGATGCAAGTATGTATACTTCTTTTCGGGTAGCGAAGAGTTAACGTGGTATTCTAAATTTTGCAAAAGTGTTTACATGTATTTTCAGGGTTTCACAATCAAACTGCGAGTAAACTGAGTTCTAGCCACATTTTTATAGCAGAGAGGCTATCTACAGCATGAGGAAAACATGCCTGACAAATCAATATTTGAATTTCCACTGTATATTTTTGCAAAATAAAATTTAGATTTGGAGCCTATAGGCACATAGTTTATATCTGTTAAAAACATTTGTTTTATACAACCAACATACTATATGTTGTGTTTTCAACGTAATGTTCGTTTAGCTTTTGTAAATTTTAACTTTGCATAATTAAAAATAGACGCGCGCGCGACCCTAATGAAACATTATCAAAGAATCGCGGAATTTATATCAAGATATGAACAGAAACAAGCAGCAACTGTTTCTTATTAAGAATTCCATACAACTCACCATCGGCCTCTCATTTTTTGGTGTCCGGTCCCCATGTCCATCGGAGTCAAGGTTCTATTCGAACATAGAATTTCCCGGATTACGTAAAAATGGTGCGCATTGAAAGAACGGAGTTTTATATGAAAAAAAAAGACCTTTGTGCGTCGTGGGAAAAGGATTGTTTGGTGCCTAATGTACACTTTGATGTTTAATTAATGTAAAATAATGGAGTTCTGAATTAGCGCATATATTATTTGACAAACCTTGAACTATAGAGAGGATGAAGAGGTGAAAATTGTCTTTTTCGTATCATTATCAGCAATAATTTATCTATTTTTACAACCAAAATATATTTATAAAATAAATAAACCTCTACAATTTAAATTTAATTAATCATCATTTTATCTCTGTATGATTCATAAGGTTTTAGTAAGTGCAAGTATAAATGTTATTTTTTAAAAAAAATCTTTACTTATTCAAAGAATTTGAAAACTAAAAAAAAAAAAAATTCCTTATTTTATACGTTTAACATTATTATTTGAATAATATTTTCAAGATTTTTTATTTATGTCCATATAAAAATAGAATAAAGCTTTATTTTACTCGTGGAATAACGCCTGGTTTAACGATATACCTGGTTAATCAAAAAAGTCGTTATTGGTGACACAACTATATTTTCTAAAATTGTTGATTCCATCTCAAATAACATTTCTACACCCGCCTCTGGGATCTGGGGGACAGTTTATAGAACTTCCTTCTGGAATAAATGTAATATTCGTAATAAATCGAATAAATAAAAAAAGTCGCAGATATTCCACTCTCCGTTAACGTTCTCCATCAAAGTTCCGTTCATTCGAAAGTCACTTTTACCTGGTCGAATGCTCTCATTTCGCTCGCTTTCAAGAAAGAAAATCGGCACGCTGACCTGACTCGCCATGTTCCCAAAGTGACGATCGAATGTTTCACACGTTCGACAAATTGAACCCATTCTCGGATTTTCACTTTTGTTTTTCGTCACCCCCCGGGCATCAAAGTTTGCCGAACGCGGCTATTTTTGACAAATAAGGGAACATTAAAGTCTAAATAAGCCATCGCACGGTGCGAAAAATGTATAAATAGACATGGAGCGGACTGCTCCCTAATTACAGTCAATGCTCGACTCGCATTTTGATGTCTTAAATGAACAATTAAAATTCATTTGATGCAGTGTTGATTAAAATGAAACACATTATGAATAAACATATAGAGTTTTTAAAAATAATAAAAAAAACTGCATTGAAAAGAGTTATACATGAACTTAAAAAGGGACAAGGGTTATTTTGATTGCCGCATGATGTTTACGTATTCCAAATATTACTTTAAATATAGAATTCGTAAAATTTTTTTTTTTTAAATATATTTAGAAATTTTAACTATGACGAGCTAAATAAATCTCAATCAAACTTCGTGAAACTATGTAGGAAGTTGACTAACTCCAAAAAAAGGACTACTGATTTTTTTAAATGGCAGTATAATGATAGATTTACATTAATTAAAATGGCATATTATTCAGATGTTTGCTTTTAAAAAGCAGAAGTTAGGCATGCATGCCATTTGCCCGAGAGGTTGAAGGAAAATTTTAATTAATTGGAGTGAGTTCTATTCTGGTCACTTCAGTTCAGAGCACAGGACATGTGGAAAATAAATATTTCGATGTGCCGTCCAACGATGCACGTTTTTGTTGGTGAGCACCGCCACAGTTGTTTACTGTACAATCGAATAATAGTTTAATAGAATTTATATTAAAAAAACTCAATTTTCATAATTCAGAGTATTTTGGAAAAGATAACACCAATTTATTATGAATAATTTATCTTAATTTTCAATGAATTAAAATACGAAATTTTTAATGACTTCAAACATGCCCTACAAAACTCGTCCAAGATGCGTCGCCCCAACGCCTCCCAACAATAAAGCCCCGGCCCATCCCCGATTACATCACTGAGACACGCTGCAACAAAGACGGTAACGTGTTGGATAACTCTTTTCTCCGGTTAATGAAGCGCCGATTAAGCGAGAGATAGACGGGTCGGATAATGAGATAGATCCAGTGACCCACTAAAATAAGGAGGCGTCTGTGGATGGGAGAAGGTGATAGCGAAAGCGACCTTGTCAGGGGCTGTTAAACCTTTCGATTATTCGATGATATTAGAAGGAGCAAGTGGTAAAAGAATATTTTTAATTTAAACTTTTTTCTAGTTCAATTGTGATTCGATTTTTTTTTAATTTTCATTCACATAGACAATCAAAAGAAGAATAAAAAAAATTCAATTAAACATTAAATTTTACGTTCTTTTTTATTATCTTTAAAGTTATTGATTCTTTTTCTTCAGTTAAATTTTGTAAATTTTTGAAAATAAAATATAGTCTTTCATGGAGGAAAATTAGGTTAAACTTGCTTTAATGATAATAAAATACCCCATAAATCTATAACAGATATTTAAAACACTAATGAACACTCTTTGGAATAACTGAACATCTAATTGAGTTGTTTCAGATAAAGTTAGTTTTAAGTTTTCATTATTGTATAAATTACGCAACGTAAAAAGACAAAAGAGAAAAAAGACGACGAAATGAACAACAAGAAAGGGGGAGGGAGAGAAATCGCTATGAAAATGTACACTGCCCAAAATTATTTATCAATTCCAATATTTTGAGAATATTAAACTGAAGTAATTAGACAAAAGGATCACAAAAACAAATGGACATAACAATCTAGTACATATCTTTATAAGTACCGAAATCTGATTTATTTTTTAAGCGCGGCAAAGGTCGACGAATTGCCGAAACTGAAGTAGGGCTCACCGGACCACTGTCTGTGACTCAATAACCTCAAGTAATCACTTTTTAAATGAATAAAATGAGCCGCCATTAAAGATCAAAAGTCTCCATTTAGTTCAATGTCAAGGAGTGCTAAAAAGAGTTTTAACCTACTTTGACTCGCACAAGTCGAGAGAGATCTCACTCTTATAATAAAATAATAATAACATAAAATGATAATAACATTGTTATTTCATTTTATTTGAGTAAGGAACATGCGAAAGAACAAGCTCGTTCACTCTCTCTTGGCACCAGGGGAAACGGGTAACCCAGATCGGGCTGAATAGTTGCCATTCAAAAATGGAAATCGTGCTGTCCATTAAGACCGCTGTTACTTTGTATGAACCGCTTCTCCCGTTATGTTTAAATTGTTTTTTAGCTTTGAAATAAAATTTAAAGCTTGTTATATTTCAGATTGTTTTAACAGTGGCACTGCAATAGAAAGACATCAATAGGAAGATAGTAAAGAATATTAAGTCATATTTTTGCTTAATTGTCCAAATGTATATGCAAATTTTCCTAAAAAACTGTTCAAATGTGGGCCTAACCTTCTAAATCGCTAACTAAATGCAATTATTGATTTTTAATTAAAATAAGTGGTTTCTGAATATTGATCCGTCTATCACAGACACAGACTGGAGAGAAACTCTACAACTCGAACTAAAAGAGCTACGAGCTAAAGAGCTAAATTTGGTACAGGTTGTTCTCAGTATCCGTCGGAATAAGGCCTGATTTCCGGCAGGGCGAACGGGGCACGTGCCCAATGCCTCCAAAATTTTCTTAATGAACATTTATGCTCAATACAACTGCCCCAAACTTTTTAATATGAAGTATGCAAAAAAAATCTATTCATGAACAAATGCTGACCATGATATTTAAACTCTGAATTAATCAATTCACAAAAATAGTAATTTTTTGGGGGATAAGCATTCTTTTCAATCTAATTACTTAGGCTATTTTTTTTTAAACACTGTAATATAGGAAAATACATGCAAATATTTTATCGAAGTATGTTTGGGGGCCCCAAATTTGCTTGTGCCCTGGGCCCCTAAACTTGTAAGTCGGGCCCTGCGGTTCATACTAAGATTTTTAAGAAACTTGTGCATAGGCAATACCAATATCTTGCATCTCTTTAGGTTTTAAAGATTAAAATTTCCTATTGGGGTATAGCATTGAATACATTAATGTATTGAATGGTAATTGAAAATCGTGCATTGTAACACACCCCTAGTTTTCTTTCTTTTTTGAGATGGAGGATCAACACAGTCGTGAGTTAAAAGTAAAAGATTATAGAACTAAAACGTCTAGGATTTTTTGGAATCGGACGAAATGTATCCCTTTTTAAGGCACCTAGTAGCTAATCATAAATGAATTGGGACAATGTGTATGAGTATTTTTTTAAATGAAAAAAAAAAACATTTACAACTCGTTAAAATACAAACTTTCGATACACAAGTCAATGTTTCCAATTTTTCGTAAGAACGAGTCGAAAAGAACACACAACTATTTTTAACCCCACTCTACATTTTCGAGGGTATTGGCCCATTCAAATGCGGTGTCCAGCTTCACGAAGAATGGCCAGATCCATTAAAAAGCCATTGCAGTATTTTAAATGGAAAGCTTCCAGCCAAGTTTGCGGCACATGCTAAAAGACTTTTCTTCTCCGTGTTTCACTTTAAGGTCAGAGACCGAATTTTGTTTCCCATAGTCAAAAAACCGCTTTGAGTGCTGTATATTCAAACAGGTGCTGTTTTTCGAGGGCAATATTCGCGGAGGAAAGAACACGTGTTTAAAAAAATGAAGTTCAAAGGCTTCATTCCAGATACTTTCCAGTTATAGACTATAAGTTTAAATTGTACGAAAATAGGTAAGTTAAATTGAATGGTCTGGGCCAGGGGTTCCCAACCGGTGGTACGCGGGAATATTTCCGGTGGTACGCGTGAGTGATGTGAGCAACATGATGCTTTTAATAGCTTCTGTACGCATGTACTGCAGTGAGCACGCAAATCTTGTGTTTGTACTATTTTTTATTTGTATTCTCTTTCTAGGTAATAAACAAAACAGTAAATTAATACCATTTTAATATTTTTATTTCTTCTTTATTATAAGAATGTTATAAATAAACAAATATATAACAATTAAATACGAGGTTTTCTCATGAATTTTGCTGAAAAAAACCTTTGAACCCTTTTAGAAGAGTAAATATTATACGTTTATTAAAATATTTAGGTCTGGTGGTACGCCAAAATTTCTCAAAAAGTCAAGTGGTACGCAGTTTCAATAAGGTTGGGAACCCCTGGTCTGGGCAAAAGTTTCTATTAAAAGGGTGCATCGGCAAAGGTTTGTATAGCTGTAACTTTTAGTTTTACCATACACTAAAATAAATTCCTTTACGAAATTTTCAAGAGCATTTTTTTTTTCAAAGGAAAAAATTTTGTATTTTAGTAATTTTTGTTTTGAAAAGTTTTGTGCTTAAAATTTTGATGAATAATATAAACGCATTGCACTATATGTTAACCTGACAAGTAACATTGACCTTTTTAATAGATACTAAAATAAGAAATTTTTATTTTGTGTTCTTAATAATTTTTATTAATAGTTAAAATCAGTCAATAATATAAAATTTTATCTTGGAAAGGAAACAAATAGAGTATGGCTTAGAGATCCTTCTTTCTTATACAAAAGGTAAACAAACCCCAAAGTTAAATTTTCCCAGAAAACTTTTAGAAACTCTGACAAGAAAAAGCAATCAAATAAATACGTCATTAAAAAAAGTATGCAAAAGTAAATGAAAAAAATTAGATTATTTTGGCAGTGGAGCGTCTTAATAAATACGTGAACATAATATTCACATAAAAAAAACTAGTTTAATCCTCTGAGGGATTCAGACGTATAAATTCATCTCCTGACTCTTAGGTTTTCCAGCAATATACATAATTTTTTAAGATGTATAATTTTGCTAATTTTTAAGATTCAAAATATGGAGGTGTCATTAATAAACATCTGCTACAGAAATACATAAAAAATAAATTAATTAAATATTCAGTTAAAAATTAAAACTTTAATTTTATGCAGTGAAAATAAGTGAATACGTGCTTCTACACTTGTGCAAATTTGCATATTCCTCAGAGGTTTAATAATATATTTATACTACTTTAAAAAAAAAAAGGCCCTCGAGACAAGAATGTAAAATCAACATCGGATTAGCCAAAATGATGATGAATCGGAATAAAAGTGCCTCGTTAACCATCTTCCCGTGCCAGATTAACCTCAAATACCAAAATGATATTAAATTTCATATAACGATAAACTTCTATAAAAACGGATATACTTAGTGTTGTGTGTATTCCGAAATGGAGTGTTTAGTCAAGCAAAAAAATAGATTTTTCGTCATCTGCGACTCTTCATGTCAAGTAGGATCTGTTATTAATATCTGGAAGATCTTCTCTGATATTCGATGGACCGTAAGACGGATATACCTCATTCTCATTCCCAAAAGAATTAGGTTTTAAAATGACGAAGAAATAATAAGAAAGCACAAATAATAGTGAAACAAACACACTCACACAAAATAGTTGATAACGATTAAGCGATAATTAATGATGCGCAATTATACTGTTTAGGTTCAGATATATATATTTTTTTAACAGATATAAATGCAAAAATTAACTACAATTAGATTATGGGAGCGTAAATTGTAGTTTCGTTACTTTCACCAAATAGATCGACTGGAAAATATCATCGTTTACTTGAGTTTTAACATCATAATATAGTAAAAAATTAATTAGAATGCTTTATTAGATAACTTTATTCTTAAGACATACTTTTTAAATTTCCCGTTAATCGAAAGAGAAAATTAAGGTATTAGCATACCAACTCTGATAATCTTTAAATATTAATTATCAGGACAGTCTATACAAAAAAAAATAATAAGACACAATTCAAAATTAAAAAATTAACAATTTTAAAATACTTCACACTAAAGTTCTCAATTTTTCATTTATAAAAATAGAAATTTAAGAACTAGTACTTATTATTTTTTTAAGTAAAGCATACTTAAAATGAAAAAAAGTTCTTTTGAAATACATAAAGACAACCTATGATTATTAAACTACATAAACAAAACATATATATTCGCAAAAAAAATAACTTAGGAGAAAAAAATCACACATTAATATCATACCAATCCAGTAATATACAGATTATTCCATTTCTTTTCGTTGATCGGAAAGCGTTCTGTTGCCAACATCGCGAACAAAATCAGAAAACCGTTTGCGCTTCCTCACTTCAGCCCAAATTCTCTCTTTTTGTTAATTATTTTAATGATTAAAAAAAAAGACTCGTCTGCTCTCTATCTGTCGTGCGTACGCGAATGAAAGAGAAAGAAGTCTCACTCCATCAGTGTGAAAGGGAGAAGAAGATAAACATCCCGCCAAAATAGAAGAGAATCTTCCCTGTTTCTTTGGAGAGTGATGATAAAGATAGGAATAACGTGGTATTTATAACCTACTCTCTTAAGAAAACGAACAGGTCGTTCTTCCATTTTATTTTGGTTTAATTTGGAAAAATAGCTTTAAGAAATTAGCCATAATTATTTTTTGTGTACATATTTTTATGTAATTTAAATGGTTTTGCTATTGTATGTGATCACGATATTTGATGTTATACATGTTTTAAGTTGTTACCAGTTACTTTTGAAAAGAATCTATTTCAGACATTACTTTTGTAAGGGAATCCTGCCATATCGATTACAAAACAGGAGTCCAATTACAATTTCGAAATCATTACTAAAGCTAATGTATCATACACAATAATAAATTGTTACGAAACACAAATATTAAATAATCCGAAAATTCCAAAATATGTAAGATTAGTTTCCTATGACATTTTTTTAAAATTTTGCATCAAATTATTATAAAAAAAATTATGAGGTGCAAACATTAATATTTTTTTATTCAAAAATAACTAATAAAAACCCAAATGGTAAATCTGTCAATAACAGATTTAAGTACATTTCTTTATAAAAAGTTATACACAAGAAACAGCCAGTTGAAAAAAGTAACTGTAAAAAATGTATCTTCTCGCACTTGGAAACCCACTAACCTCCTTGCCGCTTTCCACAAGTTGGCGGTCGCCGCGGAGAGAACGGGTTGCCGGAATAGTGCCAAGAGTGGCAGCCCTGCTCTCTGTCAGGGGTCAATGTATGGGGATGACATCGAAATGGAGACTGTTTTGTAAACAAACTCTCTTAGAGCCCCCCGAAGGAAGGGGAACATAAATGGAGCGATAATTAGGCTGTTTATTTAGGAACTCACTCATGACGCCCATTCACTAACCGACTTGTTATTAATTAAAAGTTAAAGATAGACCGCTAAATTTTGACTTTGAGTGTTCCACTTAGTTAAGATCAAAAATATTCAGGAATTTATTTTATTAGATTTTTGTTGAGTTTAAGTAACGGTGCGCTAGAGCTACAAGATGGCTATTGGCAACCGGATTCATAATTTATGAACCACTGTCCAGTGACGAGCCGTCACCTGAAGCGGCATCCAATGCAACTTTTTTTTTTAACAAGTGACATCGTACGCAGCGTCGGGACTTTGGAGCCTATTTAGCTTGCACTCCCTCGCGACTCGGGTTATTACTCGTCAGAGCTCTTGGTTGAAAGGGCCATTTATAGATCGGTAGTTATTTTGGCAAGGTCTGGGGTCGAACACGGGACCTTTCGCATGCAAGGATAACAACCAACCGACTGAGTTCCACGGCCATTGATTCTTGTTTAATTTAACGAAAAAACACGAGAGAGATTGGCTTGTCATTTTGAACCGCGGCTAAGTGAAGATTACAACACCTGAACGGGCATAGAACACAATTTAGAGCAATGCCGTGGCGTCGACTTGGGACCGCGACAAATTTCACATGCTCCATACTCAGAGTTAGTTAAAGGCGGGATTTTTACTTCTGTACGTCCCGTTAAAAATTTAGGAAAGCCTTGTCCATTAGCGAAATAGGGGTTGCTATTGATAGAATGATTAAGATGAACTACCAAACTTTAACTTTTCTTTAAATGGTCCATTAAATTTAAAAAAATTACAATTATTATAATAATAATTATTACATTACGGTTCTCAATCATTGCACAAAAGGGACAGACATTTTGAGTCCTTTGAAAGTTGTGTCAAAACTAGAAACGAGCCGTTGAATAGAAAAGAAAATTGAACCAAAAACACGAGAAATCATGAGAGGGTGTCTGTTTTTCGTCTCAAACCTTTCCCAAGGATCTCCCCATGTCGTAAAAGAGGTCCCTTCTCCCACTAAAAAGGGATCAAACTCTGCTAGAAACATAGAGGTAAGAGGATGGAGATGCTAGGAGCGAAAACAAACACTGCCTTCTACAAATGAAGCAGTCAGAAAGTAGCCAAGTAACCTTAGTAAGCCCAAGCAAATAGCTCCCACAACGTTAATTCATTCTGAAAGGCATCATTTTATTCCTTATAACATTAATTTAAATAAAAGGCTGTTTGTGCAGTAATGAGGCATGAGACCTGAATTGACACAAGATAAAAGTCATTCCCTTCACAGGTAAGATAAATACGTTATAATTATAGCTTTTATGAGAGAGTCAGAAAGTTGCCAAGTTGACGTAGAAAGCGTTTACAAACTCCACTTTAGGATCACGTCTAACATTCTAATATTTCAAAGGAGCGTTTGTTTAGGCTTACTACAGAGCGATCAATGGCTTCACTTGGCCTTCACTTCATCTCCCTCCTAACTCTACGAGGGAGGAGCGGCGCCCCCTTTTCAAACCACCCACGCTTGTGTATATGCCCCGCTTCCACCCCCATCTCCATCAAAAGAAACTCGAAACCAAGGCGATGAGAGATGAGCTTATCTCCAATTGCATTTTTATGGGGAATGACGAGGGCTTTTTTTTATAAAGAATATACTAAATTGTAGAAAAGACTGTATTGAATAGCATCTTGAATTTAGAGTATTTTTCTGAAGTTGATTCCTGTAGAGTGTAATTGTGAATTAAGTTCAGTGCACTTTGAACAAAAAAATTAGTTAAATTATGCTGAAGGCAGAAATAAATTATTAATCGAGCATCGATTAGGGAATTTATGTCACATGGGAACAAAGCACCAATCGCAGCACCGATCGAAGGAAATTAAGAATGTAAGCTGGTAGGAAAAATGCCACCAGAAGCAAAGCAGATTTAAAATTAAGCTTTAAAATAATTAAAATTAACCAAATTAGTTTCAACCGCAATTTTTGGAAAAAAATATGATTCCATAAAAGCTTTTGGAAAGTATAAGCAAAAGCATTGATAGTTGGCTGGTACATGTATTTCCGGCTTGATCAGAGAAGCGCTTATAAACTTTTTACTGAAACAGAGAATTGATAGTTACAATAAGTGATACACAAAAAAAATCCAAATTAATCGTCAACGATGCAGTACAATTCCATCAAAAACCGCAGGACCCGGAAATTCTCCCTTCTCAAGCTCAGCCAACGATTACCGGAAGAGCAATATTGACTAAGAACTAAACTGAAGAGTTTTTAAGCAAGACGTGCGTTTAAAACAAAGATTTCACCAGTCTAGAAGAGGATTAATTATTATTTTTTATAGTTGTTATGATAATATTTTCAGTTGAATGAACCCGCCGTATGTTTGCCCAGATGCTCTCCGATTATTTAACGATGGTTATTTATTCAGCTCAGAATGGGACATCTTCTTTGGAATGTAGGATTCCGCTGCGTTATAATTTACGGGTACGAAGTTATACGTAAGCGGACACTGAATTAATAGTTTTTTTTTTATGAAAACGGTTTGGTTAGGTTTAATTAACGTCGCACCAGAGCTCGTTATAAGCATTTCTAAGCACTTTTCACCTGCCGTAAAATGTTATTGTATATCAAAAAAAGATGTAAATCCTAATATGCTCTTAAAATGCAATGTAAAAACAAACCGTTTCCCAAAAAAGTGCACAAACATGAAACAAATTAGGACATGAAACAATTGAGGACTAGCATTTATATTTGATGGGCAAGTATTTGCCTATCAAATATAATTGACAATATATTAATAGTTCTAATGTATCCATGAAATACAAATTATCGTTCGACATTGATTTTAAATGTTTTGGTTTTTAGAGACACTAGTGAAGTAGAAAATTTACTTTTATTTTCAAGAATTTCTCTTATTCTTAAGAATAAAGTGAACATTAAAACTTTTGAGGAATTTCAGGTTCGACATCAAAAATCTTTGCTTTGTATTACTTCTTCCGGAACAAATGGCAGGAAAACCCACGGCGAAAATTGTTTTTAACAATGGATGCTTAACTTTGACGGACGAGGGCTTAAAAACAGGCCAGGATGTTTTTCCTTTGCATAAAATCCTGTATTATATTCATATTTATTATAATATAGTAGTTTATTATCAGACTATATTATCAGAGAGAGATAGAAAATAAATGGTAGCAATGAATAATTTATTTTTCAATTTGCTTATATTTACTTGAAACGTTCTATCATATATAAGTGTAAATACTTATAGTTTATGGGAAAGTACACAGGTAAAACTTATAATGGATTATAGGTTGAGCAATTGTTAACGCATGAGTAATGAAGATTCCTTAACTGCTTTGGAACCTTATGGTATAGAAGCTGATGATTGAAATATAAAAAAAGGCTCATTTTATTTTCAGAGGGCATTCGGTGGACTTTTAAAATCCACTTTTATTAAGAGATAATTAAAAAAATAATAATAATTTTTTTAAAAAAATTTCCTCAAAAAATTGTATTAAAATATGAATTATAAAATTCGGATTTGCTTCTAAAAAATAAGCCCGATTTTAGAACTGTTTTAGTATACAGAACACAACTCCTCGAGAGGACCTCAACATGGCTGCCGCATAAAATACCCTCTTCATTCTTCATTACGTGTTTCCTCTACACTCCGTGCCAACCTAACTTCGGTAAAAACAAAGAGTAAAAAGGAAGAGGGAAAAAGCGTGTTTGATCCGTTAGTTGGAAACTCTTGTAAGGTAATATTTACCTACAAAATGATCTGAATACAATTTAACCAAAATACACCTTTCATTCTGATAAAATTGCCAAATTTTCTCCAATAATATTTTAATCTGTTCCTCTGTTTAATCTTTTCCTTCCATTTACCCAACTTAGGTTGGCAAGGAGTGTAGAAAGTGTTCGCATTGTTTTACTATATCTATGACTAAAATGTGATAAGAGAAATACATTGTAAGTGATGTAATCATTTCAGAGAGAGGAGAAAGTCATTGAACGGCATTTGAAAAGATATTATGTTGACGAGTATAGGTTATTTTAATATAAAATTACTTTACCGGCGTTACATACGTCTAGCAATTTGCTCTAGCGGTTACCTTGAGAATCTCAAGGTAACCGCTTTATACGTATTTATTCGAAAGCTCACTGAAGTTGGATCTCAAGGCCACCAACCCAACTTTTGTCGGTTTTTTGGCCAAGATCAAAGGAAAGGTTGTCATAAGGAAAATAGCAAACATATTGGCGTGTTATCTCTTTTTTAAGTGATCCTTCGAAAAAGTATGTAAAACATCGAATTGAATTGTATTGAGTTTTTCTTAATTTTTTTTATTTAAAGCAGGACGCATTCAATATTTTGATAAAATAAAATTCAATCACATAAATGAATGAAATTCAAAATTTGACACTGTAAAATATGTTGATGATAAAATGCTTTCTATGTTAATAAAAGTATTGAAACTCTTATTTATATCTTACCCGTAATCAATACAATTAATTTTTAAACAAGATTTTGTATTAAAATACTGAAACCTGGTTGGAGTTAATAGCTTAATCAGTTATTTTAATACATATAATTTCTAAATTTTTGGCAGACAATACTGAAAACACTTTTTTATTTGACCTGATTTTAATCAGTAATACTCCGGCATTAAAAGTTTTAAATATAAGTACGGAAAAGGATAGTCATCAAAAAAACAATCCAGAAAAAAAATGCACTTTCCTATACACTTTTAAACAAAAAAAATTCCCCGTAAAATATTAGTAATGGGCAGGGACCGGCAGCAAAGATACCAGTCATGCCCCGTTAAAAAACAGTCATGTCCTGTTTTTTTTTGTTTTTTTTTTGTTTGTTTTTTCAAACAGTCATGTCCTTTAAAGATGGTATAAACAGTTAAATCACCATCATCCACCATCATCGACGAAGTTTTTTATATTTTTTTCTAACTACCTCTAGATAATTATCTAAGCTCTCTAAATGTAAAACACAAGCAGCAATCAAAATTTCGTCATCCATAATCTAGTTGATTTTAAACAATGAATAAAATCGCCGCGCTACAATCTCACTCGCCAAATTCTCGCCAACCAAAGGTCTAATCGCTAGAGGTCAAAGCGCTTCCAACTCTACGTTCAGCGGCCACTAGACGTATGAAACGGCGGTGTTACGCAAGTGCTATATAATTTGATATGTGAATGCATAATTATATTTGGATGGAATTGTTTACATTACTTTTATGTTACAGTAATTACTAAAAAAAGCAATATCTGAATGATAAATTTACGAAAGATATAAGTATTGCTTGTATATGTTTCAAGTATTTTTTAAAAAGAAAAATTTAACATCTTTAGCGAAAATAATCTTTTATTCCTCGTAGTTTTAGAAGATTTTCCCAAAATTAAAAAGAAAATACTAAAATATATTACATGGAAAACATGACAACAGAACATGCAGAACAATTTGTTTTAGAAAACTTCTATTCAGAAAGTATGTCAAATAGACATTAAAGAACTTTCGGTGTATTTAAAAAAAGAGAACAAGTGTAGGAGAATACTATTCTAGTGACCGCCATTTGCGTTGCTTGTCCGTCTGTTTGTTTGTGCCCCCTCTAAATTCAGTTTGATCCTTTGAATTTTTTTTTTAGTTAAAAGGGTATGACAACAAAGACCAATCTTTTATATTTTTTGTACGTCAGTCTATATTTAATATTTTTACAAACGGTTCTGGTTGTTTGGTACATGTATCAAGCGCGATTGGTCCGTTAGTTGGAAACTCTTGAAAGGTAATATGTATTTACATACAAATTATCTTAATACAATTTAACCAAAATAAACTTTTCATTCTGATAAAATTGAAAAATTTTCTCAAATAATATTGAAATCTGTTGGACCTCTTAAACGAAATCAATGTTTTAAACATGTTTTCTGGATGGATTCACAAATAATATATGTAACTCTTACATCCACGGAAGGATCTTCTCCATAGCATATTTCTATTTACACAACTTAGGTTGGCAAGGAGTACATAAACCCACTCTATGAAATGGGTTATATAATGGGTTTTGTTTGTTTGTTGTTAACAACAATATTTTCTTGTAAAATTAATTACACACAAAAAATATTCGAGCCCATTTAAAAAAGTGGGATTGTGGAGTCATGTAAATCAGCTACATGTATCATAAAAAAATATGTAAAATATTCAACGCAGTCGGAGAAATGTGGCTTAGAAATTCATTTTCCCCACTGGATTAGCACAGATTTGTTTTGGAGACCCGCGTCCACCCCAACCCCCATTAAGGAAAAACCCCGTATCTTAATTTTAAACCATTTCAAACAAGTTATTACTATTTAAATTCATGAGACTCACCTCCTCGGCGGGCACAGTGAGTCCTTGTCCTTCCATCTCTCGTGGACGAGTGAGTCACCCACTCGACAGTCGCATTTTTATCAACGGCACTGCCTGAGTCAACACAACACACAACTTATTCCAGCAGTTCCTTATTTGAAGAGTTTATTCTAACTGAAATTGGTGATTGTTTTCGATTCGATTGATAAAGTTTCGATGTCTTTTTGATGTGTTTGTACTACGAGAAATACTTTCACTGGCAGATGGAATGGTACTAGTGATCTACTTTTGAAAAGAACTAAATCGGTGTTTTTCTCTCAATATATTTTTTGTAATTATCTGATAGCTTTTATTTGCTGAGAATATAATCGTCATGCAATTTGTTCAGAATGTGAAGAACTTTATGGAATTAGTATGATTATACAATCTTTCTAAAATAAACAGTGTAAAAACATAAAGTTCATTCACGCAGGATTTTTTTTTGTTATCATTCACCACGAAGAAAAAAAACCACATACATTTTAAAAATTATATGTTTAAGTATGCATAACGTGCATTAGAGCTTGGTGCGAAACATTGGCCTCTTATTTATACTTCTTAATACAAATGTTCAATTATACTGTATACGTTTCTTATGTATTTTGCAAAAAAAAAAAAAAAAAATGGTTGTTCTGAAGTATTTAAGCAAAAATTTACGTTAAAGAACCTAACACAATTTTTTCAGGAATACTGTTTCCGGATATTTCTGGTAAAATACGTGAAATATTTCTAAATCTTCATTACGTATACGTCAGCACGTACGCCGAAAACAATTGTATTCCATTTTCCTGACAGAAGCACAACCGCAGAAACCGAGATACGTGCCTTATACACAGTTGTCAGAAAAACTGCATTGGTTTACCAAAACTGTAACTCACTTTCGCTATTCAGAAATAAGCTGTAAATAAAATTTAAAAAGTATTCTGCGTTACTATATAAATTTAGTTTGGAAGAAATAAAAAAAGTAGGATCATAAATGAATAAGCTGTTTGTGTGTTCTCTTAGAACTCTGAATTTTCGAACATATTTTAATCATAATTTTGCAATTTACTGAAATGCAGTCAAACCTCCAGTTAGAAATCTGACCTAAGAATTAGTTAGCCAGCTTATTTAGACTTATGCGAAATCAAAGCAAACAACACCTACTTCTAAATCCAACAAAACGAGAGAAGTTCGAATTGGGAATAATTACGATTAACCGTATTAGGATGAATGCTGTTCCATTAGCAATTTTAATTAAATGTTTGTCAGATACAGCGTTGTCATCCTCCACGTTGTTAACCGACACGTTTCGTCATCTGTCAAAATTTTCTCCCAACCAGCGCACAGTGGGGTATTTGACCTGAATTCTTGGCCAAAAATATTTTTGGGCAGAATTTGTGTTAAAATAGCATTTTTTTAATTTCGACTCAATGTTTTGTCAATAAATGAACTTATTAAGCTTCATTTTAATAGACGTGCGTTTTTTTTTATGGGGGCAGGGCCGTTGCGTGGTTCCGGGAGTCTGCGGAAATTGTCAAAAAATAACTTTATACTATTTTTTTTTTCAAATTGAATTTTGTAATATGTTAAAATTAACGCTAACAAATCTTTTGTTTATATCAGATGTTTTGCATTTATGCAGGGCCGTCCAGTCATGTCAAAAGATGACCGGGACGGTTACCCCTGTTCAATAAGATTACTATTATAGTCTCAAATACCAGCTAAAAATGTATTCATAAAACATCGAGCGATTAAAATTAAGATTCAACATCGATTGCGATGCACTAAATACTAAATATATATAAATTATACCACAATACGAGTAAAAGTTGGATACCATGGGCAATATAGTTTTCTACGCAAATTAACAACGAAAACAACGTTAATCGAAGCAATTATCCATGAATCTGTGATATAGTGTTCATTCAATAAAAACAATCGAAAACAACTTAAAAATAACCAATATTACTTCAAAACAAGATAACAAATCTCTTTTTCGCTGTTTTCTGCTCACTTCAAAACACAGAACTATCTTAATTTGTATATGCAAATTTTACTTTGAATACTTTATCTAAATGTCTTCATAAGTTGCGTCTAAAAGACACCATCAGTTGATTTTAAAAGAGGTTATTTTTGAATATTTAATAACAATTTAAAATTATTGCTCATGGACCAAAAGTAATAATAAGCAAACTTAAGCTCAATAATTCTTTTAAAAAAGGTGTAATCAGACTTACTTTTACGGAAGAAATCACAATTACATTTCAAAATCTTGGGGTCCGTCTTTTCTAACACTATTGTACTCTCTGCGCCTAAAATATCTAGTTCTCCAAATAATAAAGTAACTGCAATTCTGTCTGCAAAGTTGTTTCAGGCCGGAAATCGTTTCAATGTTTTAGATAATGTTGTATGACACACTCTCGATGCGGTGCTGTACTTTTATCTTTAGCAATAAATTTAGTATCAACCCCCCCTCATTCCCGAAAAATGGGGTGCGGGGATTTGTTTACACAAATGGAATGCTTCTAACTTATTAGGTTTCAGTGCCGAAATGTGAATGATTAGGGGGTATTTAAAAGCAAGTCCAGCTGTTAAAGCAGTACTTCTTGATGAAAACAGTTGTAGGAGTAAGTTTGTTTCAAGGCATGGAACAATTATATGGTAGTAGTTATTATTTTAAAAAAATAAAGGGACCAAAGTTATATACGACTATGTTTTTGAAGATTCTAAAAAGGAATATAAAGTTTTCCCCCTTAAGGCATGAGTGTTCAAAGTATGTGAACAAAATAATTCCGTAGGCAAAGTACTCAATGATTTTTTTTCTTTTTTTTTTACCTATAGTATTCAAACTCACATTTTTTAATTAATTAACCTCATATATTCATATTCAGCATCCTTGAAAACATACATAAAGACTTTTCAAAAGAATTTCCTGCAAAAATCCAATTATTACTGAAAATTCTAAGAGCGTATTTGGATTTGCTATTTTACAAAAAAAACTAATTTTTTGCTAAGATAGCAAAAAGTAGCAAGTTTTGACTATTGAACATGAAAAACCAATGTTTGAGGACTATGCCAGTGGTAGTAGATGTGCCGGATTCAGGCGGGCACCTTAACAAAATATCATGTTTTTAAAAAAAATTGTTATAAAAAATTATCTTTTTTAACTTTAATTATTGGATTTAAAGTCAAAAATATTTTTTAAAAAATATTTTTTTATTTTATAATAAAGCTCAAATGTTCCTCGATTACATGCACTTTTTGTAGTATTAAACAAAAATGTTTTGAATCAGCCAGAAATTAATTAGTAAACATAAAAAATCGCTGAAATGCCAGAAAAAAGTACAATAATTTTATCAAAAATCCGACTTTCGATGCTAATAAAAAATAAAGTTTTTGTATTAGATAATAATTCTTTATATGGATAGATGCACCATTTAATCAGCTATAAAAAGATACCAATTTTGTAATTTTAGCTAAAAACTTTTTTTTTTATTTATGGCCAAGAATTCGGGCCAAATACCCCACTGTGCAGCGTGCTGTCGCAAAATAGAATGGGACACCTTTGTCAACTTCACTAGGGCTCAGAAATGTCGCAATCTCCCCCGCACACAATGGAATGTTGCGGTGTAAAAGCGAGGAAAGGCGAAGATTTCACTCGATTTTGTTGACTAATAAATTTACTGGGTGAACTTCACTTTTTAAAAGTTGCGAAAAACACGTAAAAATCTTTCACAGGAGATGCAAATCGACATTTATTTTCAGGAGTTGCCATGAAAGTAAATTTATCGGTACAATTTTACAGTTCGCAGGTAGGATTTGTGGACTAACAAGCCGTATTGAATGAGCTTCAACTTGGGTAATAGAAGTCTCAATAAGAAATGATAGAATTATTTTTTCTAAGTAGTATTGAACACACGCTTTACCACAAATTAATAATATTTGCCTCACATTTTAAACACCTTCTTTTACACCTAGTTTCAGAACACTTATTGCATACTTTTATAAATTCCACAATACCTATAGGGCTTGTTGAAAAAATTTAATGATCTTTATAAGTAAAAGACTTGAGTCACATAAGAATTTAATAAAGATTACTTAACGATTTTTCACGGAGCTAATTGGATTATCGAAAGTTTGCATGAAAATTCAATGATTTGATTTGCATCACTGATCTTGTTGACATATTTCACACGCTGATGATCCTCCGTGCAAGATGACGGAACTAATCCAATATGACAACCTTTACTCGACAATAAACAGTTTCAATTTTAACCTTAGGAATTTCTCCGCAAGCTCCCTAAAACAGTGGACGTTGTTTCGAAATGCCACAAAAATTATCCTAAGATGTCGGATGCTTTCAGCCTTTAAAGTTGTGTCTTTTGCGTTTTTAAATTTCCAAAGACAATCTGAAGAATGTCTTTTCTTCAATTCATCGAGTGTGTTGTCAACACAGTTCACACGCTGATAGGATCACTTCAGACTTCAGATGATGTAACTAATCCATTGGGACACCATTCTGTCGAACTGGAAAGGGGGATTAGCAGAGAGAAGCTTCTGAATTTGTTCCAAGGCCCGAGGGATGAAGAAGCAAACTTGCAGTTGCACGTAAGGCTCGTTTTACATGCGACGGTTCCTATAATGTTCGCCGTACTTACGGCTTCCGATGATCGCAGTGGCAATAGTAAGTTCAATGGATCCTTCACACACTTGGGAAAAGAAAACGTACTTATGATTTTACCGGCAGTTATCAATCAAGCAGTTTCAACATCAAACGTGATGCAGTAACTGTTGTCTGTTAAATGGCACATTCATTAGCAGTCTACAAAATATTTGATTGAAGGCGTCATTTTTTTTAAAAAAAGAAATTAAGTCCTTCCATGTTGTCCGTTGCTTATCCGTCAAAAGAATGGCGTCCGTCACAAGTCGGGCATTGGGCACCTCTTTCTTCGAGTCGGTCGAGCGTTAAGCCATTTTTGATTTCGCAGAGCAATCTGCGAGAGAACCAGAGCGTTTCGATGAGGGGGGGTAAAATGGAATGGAATAACAACGAAGCTTTTGTCGAATACTTTGATTCAGCCACTTGGAAGTCACCAATCTAGATCTCGGCTGCAAAATGGAACTTTGTATAATGTCGGAGCACACGACATTCGATCGTTAGGTTCTTCTTTCATTTTTTTTGATGAAGAGGAAAGATAGTGAATAATTTGAGTCATCAACAGAGAATCACGGAACACGGTATTTTGTCATTAAAGCTTCGCTCGAATGTAGGTAAATCTTACGGTTGAGACATCTTTGATTAAAGGATTTGATAATTCTTGAATAAAGTTATTCTATTTATTTGGTGGAACGTTAATATAAATAAAACTGGAGGAAGCTAGGAATCTACCAGTTTTTATGGAGTAATGCTGTCTAACAGTTTTACGGTGTTATAGTACCTTTATGATTTCATAATAAGAATTTCTAGATGTGCAAAGCCGCGAACGAAGACATGCATGTTGCATTTAGTCTTTAAAAAGATTGAAATTACATTATGGGGTATATAATACTATTAAAAGGGTATTGATTTTCTGTGAAGAACTTTAGAGTTAGCCAGGGGATAACCTTGATATATCCTAAATTTGCTTGAGGTTTTAGTAATGTAGTAATAACAATACTTGAAGATAATGATTGTCATCAATACGTGCGTGCTCTTCCAGTTTAAAACAGTGTTGAACCAATTGTAAAAAAAACCCGAGCTCAAAGACAATGTCTTGAAAAATGCATTTGGAATTTGATATTCAATGAAACATTAACGCACCTAATATTTGAAGAAAAAAAATGTCTTTGAGTGTAAAATATGAATGTTTAATAAACGACGAGAATATAACCTAACTAACCATGTTTGTATTGACACTAAGAACAGCTCGCTCACAACTACCTCCAAGCGGGAACAAAAGGTTACAAGAGTTGTGGATTACGGAATGCGCCATTGTCAATCCTCGTCTGTGAGGAAAAACCGTTATTTGGCCGACATGCACGGATGCATGCGCATGCAAATCACACCGCTGAACATTGAACTAGTTACTGCGGTGTCGGGTTGGCAAAGTTGGAACTGATGATCACATGTGAAGGGTCTAGGGGCAGGACTCGCATTCCAAGAAGTATAACTAGAGCTGGGGAGCCTAGTCTGTAAGGAGCTTGCCTTGCGAAAGGTCGCAGGTTCGGCCGCGAGCATTGCCAAAATAACCGCCGACCTATAAACGGCCTGTGCAGTCAAGAAGTTCCACGACTAATACCCCGTGTAGGAGGATGAGCCCCAAAGGCCCGACGTTGCGTGTGATGTCCCTCTGAAAAGTTGCGTTGGGTGGCTACTCAGGTGTCAGCTCGTCACATGACTGTGGTTCTAAGTGACGACGCCTTAAGCCAATAACCCTTGTGTAGCTCTAGTAGGACGGTAATTCAACCTAACGTTAACCAAAGTATAACTAAGATGGAGGATCATTGACGACTTCTGGCCTACTTTTTTCTTTTATAGTAGTTATATTTTGGAGAATGTAAATTTTGGAACTAAACACTAATATTTTTTTTATGTCATACTAATAAATTTATAATTTTTTTTATGTTTGGCTTATTTAATTAATGTGGCATAAATGATCAGGGTCACTTACTAAAAACTTGTATGCAAATTTTAGAGAAAATAATTTATATAAAATTGACACATGCTATTCGAAAGCTCTTGAGCCGAGCGAGACAATTAGGTAATATTTATGAAAAACTGAATAATCTAATTTTTAAAAAAATATGATTTCTGAAATTATGAATTAATGAATAAATGTCTAGTCTGTTACTTTAGCTATGGAGAAATACAATAAATAATTCTTTACTGACGGAAAATGAGGGCATAATCAGGGCCGTCTCGAATGAGTTCGCTACACGCTCACTAGTAGTCAGTAGAGTGAGCGTTAGCGAACTCTTATCGAGACGGCCCTGGCTTTATACTAGTCCTCAAAACTGATTAATTGTTTTTACTGTGAAAAATATTCCAATTTCAAAGTTGAAATATTATTTAAGTTTTATACATAATTTGTAGCAGAGTGGACTTAATTGGAAACACTTTTATCCCATTAATGACGATTGACAAGAAAAATTACGCAAAAATGAGCTTCATACTTAAGTTTATCTAAATAAACAAAACACAAGACAAATGACCATAGTCCATACAATAGACCATAGTCCTAAACAATTTATGAACAACCCGCAACAACGAAGCTTAAAAACTAGAAGCCAATATCTTTATTTGTAAGGTTTTAATGTTGTTCACAAAGTCGTCGCTATAATTCGTTAAGAATGAATATAAAACTGATGCAATTCTAATGTTGTCTATGTTCTGCAATTATAGTAAGGCTTTGTATCCTATATGCGTCATTCGTTTTTTTTCTCGAGACACGATTATTCAAAATATATACAGAGCCAAGTAAGAAAGGGGAGGAGAAAAATAACTGCATGCTTTTTAGCAAGAATCAAGGTTTTGAGCAACACGATGGCATCGAATATTTTTGAGAATAAGTTAGCATTTTTACCAGGAAATCAATGAAGTGCGATTTAGAATCGACGCGCAGAGACTACAATAAGTGATTACGCAGATAACGGTATCATTAGATTTTTTTTTTATCACTGTGGTCGTTCTTTAGATAAAATTATACCTGTAACCTTTAAATGCTTCATGCATATTAGATTTTAAAGCGTTTTTTAAATGACTAAAGTTTTTTTTAAATGTTAGTATTAGAAGAGCATTATCAGGTTATGTCTTATTTTTTTAATGGAGTTCAAAGAACAACAACAAAGGAATTAACAATAAATGTTCTTCTAATACTAACATTTAAAAAAACTTTCGTCAATTAAAAAACACTTTACAATCTCCTACGCATGAAGCATTTTAAGGTTACAGGTATACTTTTATCTAAAGAACGACCACACTGAGATAAAAAAAAAAGTAATCTAATAATACCGTTATCTACGTAATCACTTATTGCAGGAAAGGTGAAATTATAACTTAATAAAATGATGAGGTCCTTAAGGAGTCAAAACCGTGGTACACAATTTTAAAAGAATTGCTTTATACTAATGCCATAACAATGCATTATAGCCTGCTTTAACTAGCCCAGACATTTTACACCCAGCCCAGACATCTGCTTTTTAGCCCAGACATTTTTTATATATGCATTGATTTATTGAGTGATAATTGAAAGTCGTACGGTGTTACAAACACCTAGTTTTTCAAAATTCTCATTGCTTTAAAAAAAATTGATAATTTTTATTTTTTGTTTTAAATTTATGTGTTGTTAGAAAATATTTCACGTCATTTGCTGTTTAGTAAAAAACCCATCAGCCTCATACGTGAAATCACTCATCTCAGTACGCGGGCTTTATCATAATAGCATACACGCCTCTTTCATTCATTCATCCATACATTATCACCTTCCACATATATTAAAAACTGGAGGTCGCGAAGCTCATTATGAAGAGTTTCAAGGGAAAAGAGGCAGAGGACTGACCAACAACACTCGTAATTTCTCGAAATAAATTCATTGCGTGTTGAAGAAGGAATTCGTTTACAGTGAAGCCGGACAAAGGTCAGGGGCGCTTTACGCTCATTCAGGAATACCTGGAGATGAATCAGAAGATGAAATTTCAAATTTGAAGGCTTTTGCCATGGCGTAAATTCCTTGTAAGTAAGGTTTTTCTTTGAAGCGTTGAATGGAAATTACCTATTTACTGCACGGGTTGCGATAAATCAACAAATAGTATTTGGGTAAACGCCCATTTTTATTACACTCAGCAACTAATTTTATGAGGTAAAATAATTATTTTGTATTAGTTAAGATTGTAAAATGAGCTAGTAATCTAATGTTCACGTGGTGATGTTGTTGATAATTTTTTTCAAAAACTTTCGGACTTATGCCCTGCTACAAGTTATGCCACGTACAAATTATTTAACTAAAATATGAGACTTAAATATTAGAAAAATATAACTTACTCTCATAACCGGCATTGTAGGTGAAACGAATCCAGTCAAAGTAGCAATCTGAATAACTGCTATATTTCAAAGTATCCACGATGGGCAATTGTATCCAAAACACAGAAAAGTATCAAAACAACCAAAACTAAAAATACATCTCGAACTGTCGATCACTATAAACAGAACGTGCCAGCAACAGAATTTTCAATAGGTTCCTTCTCCAGTACAGTCGGGGGGTTTTACCTAGTGGACTGTCCAGTGTATTTCTACTTCTTGAAATGGGTTTGTAAATGGTACTGTGTGTTTGCATTTTGGCTCAAGTGGCGACGTCTTTCTTCGGGGCCAGTGATTCACTCCGAAGTTGCACGACTCCGAAGCAAACACACCATTAGTTACGGTGGGGCAGGTTGGACAAAAAGATTATTTTTAGGGGGTTTGGTGCCACTGACAAGATAGGCCCTCCCAGGAATGCATGACTGTCTACTTGGTGGTATTTTTCTTAAAAGAGAAAAATATAGGTTAAGCCTATCCATCCGCTATCCATCCGCTCCCGTCCTATCCATCCGCTACCCGTTGAAGGGCTTTAGTTGAAATGGCACCTAGAAATTCATGGGAGTCCCCTAGCAACGTCACCCGTCTAAAATATAACTAATTTGAATCTCCATATTTTCGTTGCCTTTTCATGATTATAATGGTGAATTAATTTTCGTTGTGCAGACCAAACTGTCGATGACTCATTTTGCTCAAATTGATTAAAACCATGTAATTCGACAGTCAAGACGTCGGAAAATCGAGTATCTTGATCCTAATTGGAGGTCAATAAATTCTTAAGTACTCTGACGGTCTGACTTCTCGGTTTTGCGTGCCTATTATTGTTTTCGTATTGAGTACTTATCGGAATATATTGTCCCGGTATAATACTAGTAATGTACTTGAATATGTTAAATTAAAAAATATAGATTGAAAAATGAATCAAAAATCACTTAATAATGTGGCGTCCTATTCAGTTCCAAATAGAAAAAACAGCAACGCAATTACGAAACAAGATAAGGCTTCCACGCGACAGAACCGTCGCCAACCTACCAAAAAAATGACCTCCCTCCACCAAATGATCACGCATAGCCACGTATATCTCTGACAACAACTATTATCATCTGCGGGCACTATCGCGAAGAACAGAAAGCAAAACAATGCTTAATAAAGTCGCTATCTTGTTTGCAGATGGTGTTATTTAAAGAAATAAGCTGTACTTATTGTCAATTTTTTTTTAGCTTATATGTATTTTTTTTTTTATTATTTTAAGCTAGAAAATAAATACACATTCTTCACACGAACTAAAAAATATTTCATTATTATTCTATCCCGTTACTTTAACTAAGAATTCCAAAATACGCTTCACACAAGTCAAAATCTCAATTATGTGGTAAAATGTGAGCCCATTCCTATTTCGTGCATTTGGCCCGTCATATAGCAATAATTTGGCAATAAAATGAAGATCAACAAAAAAGACCGTAATAAATAGTTCTATATAGAGTGTTGATACTTCTAAATGAGAGAGAGAAAACAACAATGTATTATTGTATATAATCATCATTAAACAAAAAAAAAACCTTTTCCGCATATGGAACCATAAAATAGGCCAGAAAGTAGGCCTTTGCTTAGGCCTGCTACAACAACAGGACTTGGGATATATGACTCCGCGTACAAATGTGTCACTGAAAGGTGGAATTAGGTACCAGCTCAGCTGTCGGCCTCCTACTAGAACGCGGTTCAAAATGACGAGTCCCGTCGTTAGTAGCTCTAGTGCGACGTAATTTCCACCAAACAAAGAGCAGGTATAAAAAAATAATAGAATGTACTAGACGTCCCCGCTCTAAAAAATTATCTCTTCTTTATCACGTTTCGCAAACGGCGCACGAGTCATTAAACCGGAGCCAAATGGTGTCATTTCTTGTCATCTTCGAATTCCGGCTGAAGATACGACACATCGCCGCATAAAAATCGCACTGTTTTTTTTTTTGACGTTGCTATGTGAAAAGAAATGCACTCGTCAAATAAGTGCATCTTATCTGGAGTGATGAACAGGTAGAATGTGATAAATACCAAGATTCGCGGAATTATAAATTTCATTTGTACTTGGGAGCTATGCTGAATTCATGTTTCAAGAAATTATTGAATGAACAGAGAAAAAGTACACCTTACGGACGAAATATTTGAGGAATATTATTTTTAATTTTTTTTTTCAACAATCTGAATTTTTTTTATTTCATTTAATTAAAATACTTTTTCCTAACCTTTGAATCAGTTTTACAGACTCAATAAGATTTGCAGAATTCAAATCGATGAAATTCTATACGCCATAGACAAGTTTATCAAGCGGTCATATAGTAGCATATAGTGGAATCATACAGGAAGAATATAGTAAATAATTATGGCTTCATTGCTTCATTAACAATATTAGCTCAATGAACAATTTCAGTTAAATTTAGTTAGAAATTTCAATTTGTTAATCTCACATTATGCTACGATATAAAATTTATGTCGATTGTCACATAACATTATTGGAACATTCAAAACTAGTAATTTCTTAAATTCTGATTCCAATAAATAACGCCAAGTATACAATACTAGTGTACGTAAAAATTTGTTCTAAAATTTGATGTTCCAAATGACGCTTACATGCCTCATTTTATTCTATAGTGTGTTGATTATTCGACTAATTTAAATAAATCACAGGTGCACTAGCTAGCAGAATGAAGAATTTTTTTTAAAAAAGGTAGATAAGTATATTTCCCCCATTCTCAAGGAGCCCACCTTCCCCATTGATTTTCAAATCGAAAGCGGCTAATAAGCAAAATGCAGTGACACTAATTGAGCATTATTTCATGTATGGCTTCTAAGCATAACTTAATTCTTCTGCGAATGCTTATTTGAAACCTTATCAATCGTAAGCATAGAAAATGCTATGTAAAAAATATAAGTCTCCTGAAATAAGAAAGTGTTCAAAACTAGGAAATGTAACTAGTTATGAAGGTATTATTTAACCCTCTATTTCAATTACAATTCAATAATTTTGCATATTGAAACATCGTTTCTTAAACTAAGGATTTGATTTCAAGAGCTTCTCCAGCCTTATAAATTAAGTCGGTCGTATGATATAAGTGTGAGCATAATGATGATAAAATACCTCCTTATCAAACTTCTCGAGCAAATCTCGTCTTGGGAATTTCTAGACCCAGATTTATTACTCGAGCATTTATTTACTCGCCGCATCTGAGGGTAATCACGTCCCCACACATTTGGTTTGAAAAAGTATTAAGGGGTGGCTTTCTGTGCAAAAATACCCACGCCGATAACGCCATGTCGATGGGAATGATGGACGTTAAATCTGTCGTGTTCAATAAAGATATGGCGATGCGTACGATGCCGATATAGGATTGATTTTGGGTGCTCCCGCTCGGCCGCGTTACTTTACCGAAGTTCAAAACGAAGAGATCCATCATATAACTACAGTTTGACGATATTCCAAACCAATTAAAAAAAATAATAATATGAGATATAGCATTGGTGTTGACATTATTGCAAATGCTCTTTTAAATTAACAAAATTTTGTAGACTCTTTTTACAAATTAGAGAAATCTATGGAAAAATTTAATATATTTCATGAAGCCTTCGAAAAATTAGGAATACTCGAATGTCTCTACAGTTACAACGACAACACATAATTTATTTTTTACTATGTTAAAGTATGTCTAGCTCAGTTTTTCATTAAAACCTTCTTATTTTTCATATATAAGTATCTTACGATTTAAAATAACGGAACTGGAATTAATGTTAAACTGGAATTGCGGAAAAAATGCGGAAATGGAATTAATATTAAACTGCATCTAAAATATTTCAAAAACCTAAAATTATGTGTATTTGAAAATATAATTTATTAATTAAAAAAACATAAATATTGTTAATAAGAATTTGCAACGCGATGGTTAATCATTTTTACTTTCCGAAAGCCAATGTTATAAAAAATTAAATGTGCTACTGCGTGATGAGGAATGACTATTACGAAATATACGTTTTAAAAATAAATAATAAACCTTTCACATGTTTTTGTTGAGTTTACATTTTCAGTGAAATATTCATTAGGAAACTTCTAAAAATCAGTTTTTTCATAGAAAGGTTCTTGGAAATATTCCCTAACAATAACAAACAAGTTTCTAGAAATTTATTCGCCTGCAAGTATGTTTTGAGTTAATACCAACTAGTTAATACTAAATAGAGAAGTTAGAATTTAAAAAAATTGAAGATAATTTTCAGTGTTTTTTTTTTACAGAAACAGAGAACACACGACTACATACATCGTATCTTAGGAGCTTATCCTAGCGTAATATAAGCATAGCTGACAGCAATTGGTCTAGGGGACACTAAATTGCCTCGGGGCAGAAAGGAAGCCTTCACCCACTACACTAGAATAACTTCCACAAAGACTTCTTCGAAAAAGTTGAAGAATGTAACGGTAGATTTTGTGAGTTTTCTCCTTTTAACGGAAGAGACCATTTAGTGTCCTCTAGGCCAACAGTGATCTGCCATCATAAGCTCCTGGCGATCGCCAGAGAATTGCACATTTTATCCAGGCTATCACGACACTATTTAAAAGTTTAAAAGAGTGAAAAATTCTTTTAAAATTGAAAGTTCAACGACCTATTTCCGAGTTCTGGCCCGATGTATCCAATCAAATTCTACGGGCACATTTATGTTGGGGAAAAATGAATTTTAGGGCACGTAATTCTGATGGCAAGGGTTGAATCGCGTCGGGGCATATTCAGGGAAGGGCATGCAAACTCCTACTCTGCATAGAATAGAAAAGGGAGGGGCAAAGGGGTCGATACAGAAAAAAGGTTCTTGTGGGAAAACCTGCTATCGGTGGGTGAATCATGGCCCAGAAATGTGTCCATTGTCGAGTGGACCACTATGGTATTTGGAAAAGAACCAGATAACCTTTGGGAGAACCTTATTTTGCCCTTAGTATTGAGTTTGCAACGTGAACTACATTTAGAACGAAAGATTTTTTAAAATAATAAATCATTAAAAAAATATACAAGTAAGCCCCCTTAAAGTATTAGAGCAAATCTTTACCTTAATTAAATTTTAAAAAAAATTGGAACTTAAAAACCCGTCGCTTTTGAACGGATATGCTTTTATATTACGAGTGGCAGCTCTAAGGAGCTTGGACGATGTCTAATTATCACATTAAAACCATTCATGTATGAAAAAGTTCAATAGATTCCATGTCCCAAATTGTTTTATGTCATTTTGATAAAACTTTTCATACACAGTGGTTTTCTGGTTGTTAAAGAAAACTTTGCATGGCTGCAATATTTAATTCGCATTTGTAATATCGACAACACCGGGAATTCCCCCCCCCCCCCCAACAAAAAGTGAAAAATTATAAATATCAAATTAGCATGGAATAACTGAATTATTGCAACTAATTTTTGAAAGGATTTTTTAAAAAAATTGTTTAGAAATGTTAAAACTATATCATAAACAAAAGAGCGAAGATGTTACGTTTCCTGTGGGATAAAGTTAATGAGAGTTGATTTGTACCCATTCATTTCTTAACGGAATTTTTTTTAAATAATATTTTTTATTTGGTTGAAAAACCACATACAAAGGAAAAAGTTCTGTTTTGACATCATAACACATTACTTAGACAACCAAATTAAACCGCCAAAAATACTTCGTCTAAAAGATATCAGCTCAATTGATTCCTCAAAATGACCACATTTTGACGTACACGAGCCTATATAAACAAAATCTTTTATCGAAACTAGGTAAGAATTCAATTTCGACAAAATGCCCAATTGCCCATAGTTCTTTTCGCATCACCAAATTCCAAGTATGTGGGGTGCACTGAAAAATGGGCGCAATTCGACAAGTGTTTAGTTCGGGCTCCTTTGTTATGGCACAATGGAATGTTTTTTCCCCGTGTAGTTTTTTCGTAAATTGGTAGGGAAGGGAAAGATGCAGGAGCAGTTGAAAAATTATTTATTTTTTAAATGTGCATTTCCTGAATTTATGGAAGCACTAGATTTGAGGATTTATTACACTAAACAAAGGGTCATTCCATTTTATTTATTCCATGCAATACAAAAAACAACGACATTATATTTAAGAATTTGTTATGGATTTTTAAAGGAGATATATAATTTATAATTTGTAAATTATTAGTAATTGTATACTTTAAAAGTATTACGACGATAAAAGGATAAGTTTCAAAGCGTAGGACATTTTGCAATCAATATGTGATTTTGGTTTTTAATATATAAGCCTAACAGCCTAAGCTAACACAAATCTAAGATATAATTGGTGATGAAGAAATATTCTACAAATATTAAATGTTTTTAATTTGTTTTAAGCGTCTTAAATGCTTTTTACTAATTTTGTAAATGTATATATTTTCTTTGAAATATAACAGGTTACAGCAAATTTGTGTATAGAATTTTTTTTATCTAAAAATTATTCATTTACTAACATTAAAATAAACAATGCTTTTAAATAAATCAGTAGTTCAGTAACACCCTTAAAAAACTCACTATTTTGTATCGATAAAAAAAATCCAAAATCTGCATAAAAATAATTAAATCTTAATTTTTTGAAAATAAAATCGACAAATAAAACAATGACATGATAAAAATAAAATGGAATCTATAGACAAATCTATATTCCAATAAAAAAGATAATCTATAAAATAATATTAAATAATCCATCTATTAAAAAATATAGAATGAATAAAAATTCGAAAAAAAATCGAACAATTGAAAAATTCGACTCACGCGCACTTTTTTGAAGTAGTTGTTCGACGAGGTATCCGTGCGAGTCTCCATCATTCCGGCATCACGTCAGACGACACGCGAGAAGTTTTTAATAAACATCGTCGCATCATTCCGAACACACATTTGAAGTGAAGAGGATAATAGAACCTTCCTCTTCCGCGCATGCGACATCACGCATTCCGAACAAAGTTTTTTTTCCCCTCCCCCATTCAGAATAATAAAAATGAACACTTTCCATTTCACCTTGACTCACTGAAAGGATTTTTTTTTTATATTTTTGTATTTCCTGGTGGTGGGTGATGAAGGGATCAAAAAATAAACGTGAGTAAACTTCCGATGCGACATCTAGCGAGGGTTGTGATCAACTGTTCTGATCAATTTATAATGAAATCGTTTGGTGAAAATAAACGATAAGGGGTTGACGTGCTGCTCGGTGGGTAAGGCATCATGCCACTCTTATGCATTTTGAGTTTCGGTCTTGGGTCTTCGTCTTTTTGGTCGTAGCTATTTTAAACTACTACCGACCGATGTCGCCCTAAACGATTGCGGTCGGTGACTACCCAGGTGTCGGCTTTTCACTTGACTGTGGTTCTAAATTACGACGCCCGTCGCCAAAAAAACCCTCGTGTAGCTCTAGTGCGACCAGAACCGACTTACAATTTTTGGGGCCCAGGGCACAAGCAAGTTTAAGGGCCCCGACAACAATCTGTCTATGAACGAGATTTTTTTAAATTTTAAATTTGTACAAAAACATAACTATGTTAAATATGTGTGTATACATACATAATTTTATTCACATGACCAGGACAAAGTTTAAAAGAATAATAAGGGAAGTAGTAATTATCTTGGCTCGATATTTAACAATTCTCGATGTTTGACAATTAACTTTAGCACATTTTCCCTCAATATTTCATTTTTTTTTCAAACACATTTGAGGGCTAACATGAAATGGGGATGTGCCTAATTTGCCCTACCGGAAATCAGGCTCTCAGTTAGCCCTACCGGAAATCAGGCTCTGTTAGTTAGAAACGTCGTCACACTAGAGCTACATGGGTGCTATTGGCAACTGGGGCCATAATTTGGAACTACAGTCAAGCGACTCCTGGCACCCAACGCGACTTTTAAGGGTGACATGGTACGCGGCGTAGGAACGCAGATTTAATGGGCACTCCCTCACATGGGGTATTTTTCGTTGAACTTTTTAACCGCCGTTTTATAGGTCGGTAGTTATTTTGGCAAATCCCGAAACGTGGGACCTTTCGCATGCAAGGCTTTAAAAGTTCCCCAGCCCTGCGAAGCGATATAAGCCTGGGATTCTACCTTGTGGATATACATAAACTTAGATCTTCGGCATCGGTTGGTGTGGATAAGAAAGCTTAGATTGTTGTTTGGAATAAAACCTTAGTCGTTATGAAGATAAAAAAAAGTCTTCAATTATTATAGATATGTCTCACAAAAAATAAGAACTGGTAAGGACGCAAGGTACAAGGACAAGAAAGCAGCTGCCCAGGTAAAATAACGTCTTATGATAATTTAAAAAAATTATCAGCGATACATTCTACCCCATAACGTTAAGTGAGCAATTTATTTAACATTATGGCGGCTAAACATTCGATGTTTATAACACCATGAATAATGCACTGCACGAAAGCTAACGGAACCTTGCATGGAACTTTTTTTTTTAGATTCACGATCTTTAAATGGAAAATTGAAACTTTTAAGTTGGTATCATTTTTACTAGAATAACGAACAATGTGCAAGTTTTGTTTGGTGAATTAACTCAGAATGTTGTAGTTCTATCGAATACCTGAGATTCAAGGAGGAATAACGGCTGATTAAACCACGGGCGGGGACCTTTTCCTCTCCCACAGCTGTAACTTTGTTAAAAGAATATTGGTATTGTGTGTTTATTGTGCCATCCTAAAAATCGGAAATATTATATTTAAATAATTATAAAGGCTATGTGTAAAATACAATTAATAATTTAATATATATTATAATCAAACTTTATGTGAAATGTTAAACAAAATTTTTTATGCTAAAAATGTAACAAAATTTAAATTAAACAAAAGGATTTTCTTGCACATTTTTTAACTAAGCCATAGAATTCCATAGAAAAAAGTATGTAATAAAATATTTAATGTGTGTGACTGATTAATATTTATTAATTGCTGTTTAACACAACCATCTATGTGCGCTTTGTCACTCGTCCTAGTAATCGTTGTTGAGGAGAGACAGTGTCGCCATCTACATTTGACACATCGAAACACAAGCTGACCCAGAAAGTGTGACGATTGCAGGAGAAGTGTAATTTTCTTGGCACTACGAACAAATAGTAAAATGAAAATAATGGAAACTTATATCTAAATAGGTGCATGTGTAAAGAATCAAGACTTTAAAAAAAAGCTTCATTTTTACACTTGCCTAGCATGGGTAATATAAGGTATGAAGAGAAATAAGGTTTAATAATAGTAATATAAGGTAACGAAAGAATGCGAAGGAGTCGAAAATCGCAAAATCCTACACGTATATTCTTAATCTAAACATGCTTTTCATATTATATATGCTAAAAAGTATGATTTGCAAGTATTTTTTTAAAAATATGTTTAATAGCTACCGAATACACTTTTGTGCTATAAATGCAAAAAAAATCTGTATCACTTATTTATAGTTAACAGTTTCTTTTAATATTGTTTTCAATGCAAAATGCCTGTAAAATTAACAACTAAAATAACTTTTTGGAAAAAAAAAGTTGAAAATAATTTTTTAAGAACTCAAATATCGTATTGACCTTCGTACAATTTTATTTTTTTATCGAAATAAATGGCTGATTCATGAAATCAAAGGCTGAAAACTGATATTTGGATCTTCTTCTATTCGTCCAGGTCTATTTTGTAACTAATTAACGTGTTAATTGTTTGTGGGGAGGTTTTAAAAAATGTCACCAAATGGGGCCGCCAGGTCGCAAGAGGTTTAAAAAAAAAAAAAAACTATTCATACACAGAATAACCAATTCGTTCAAATCGAATTTTTTCATCAATATACAGTTTGTATAAAAGCTGAGTATAAGCGTTTATTATTATTATTTTAATATCGCTTTACAATACTCAAACTTTTTAAATCACATTGCAATCAAATTTCGAATGAAAATATTAAACAATACGGTGTGACTAAATAGTCACACCGTAATTCTTTTTTTTTTTGTTAATTAAATTACTTATCTCTAAAGTAATTTTACTAACAAAAAAAAAGCCTTGACTTTTTAAAACTACCGTTTAGTTCTAAATGCGAAAATTAACAAGCGTCCGTGTACTCGTATTAAAGTTTGAATTTCTTAAGGAGGAATGGGCGCGCTGGACCGGGGGTCTCCAAACTCAAGTGCCTCAATGTTAATCCAATGGGGAAAAAACTATTTTCTCTGCCACATTTCTCCGGCTGTGTTGAATTTTTTTTAAATAATAAACGTAGATAACTTACAGGTTTCTATCTTCCCATTTTTTTAAAAATTGCTTCGAATATTTTGTGGAAAATTATTTATTGAAAATTTAAAAAAAAAAATGTATTCCAATCAATTTCAAAAAAGGGTTAGTTAGGTTTGAATTATCGTCGCACTAGAGCTACACGAGGGCTATTGGCGACGGGCGTCGTATTTTAGAACCACAGTCAGGTGACGAGCCAACACACCTGAATAGGCACCCAACGCAACCTTTAAGGGCGACATCGTACGCAGCGTTAGGACTTTGAAGGGTATTTAACGTGCACTCCCTTACACGGGGTATTATTCGTCGGACATTTTTGGCTGCACGGGCCGTTTATAGGTCGGCAGCAATTTTGGCGATGCCCGGACCCGAACCTGGGACCTTCCGCATGCTAAGCGAGTTCTTAACCGACTGGGCTCCCCAGCCCCTTCAAAAAAGGGAAGGTTGGGACCTGTGAGTCAGCTACATTTATCACATAAAAAAAAAATCCGTTTTCAAAAATATTCAATTCAGCCAGAGAAATGCGGCAGAGAAAATATTTTATTTCTCTATAGGATTAACACTGATGCCTTGCTTTGGAGACCCCCGGTCTAGCGCGCCCATCGCCCCCCCCCCTTTTAAAGTTTGAATTTCTTAACACTTTAATGCCACAAACAGTAAATAACAATGAAAACACCGCTAACAATAAAAAATATCAAATGAATGAAGCAACAATTAAACACCAAAGAACTGAACAACAATTGCTTTGACACATTATTATACTTTAAAGTTTTAATTGTAATTTTTGTAGTACAGGTTGTTGAGGTGAAAGATTTCTTGAAGTATGCGTTCACTTTAAAAGCTTATATTTATTGAATTCTAGAGTTGAACTATTGCGATCTTAAAAAACAAAACAAACATTATGTTTAATTTAAGTATGCTTGTCAATCGTATTAATTACGTATTCATTTTATTCATAATATTCTTTCTTATTCCTTTTATATGGGTCATTATAAATCTACTATTTTTCAACAATCTATATTACTTGCTACTATTTGTCATTTATCCTATTTTATTTGACAAAATCATAATATTAACCAAAATTATGATTCACAAAATAATAAAAATATACAATTTAATAATGAAGTTATATGAATATTACACTTATTACGCATTTTTTGACAGATACTGTAATTATAACTTTTCAAATTTACTCAATGACCCATTGGAAGTTTTTGAAGATATTTATAATTTGACACCAATAGTTTTGCATATGATGGCATTTATAATTAAAAATAAAAAAATTAAATCTGGTTTTAAGTATTTTGGAATTAGTAGCAATATCCAAAAATACTACAAGTATTTATCAAAGCTGTATCCTATCTTTTCCAACGCTTATAGCATTATATATTTTGGAATGTTGGCATTCAAAGCCTACAATATCTATCAAGCATACGTCATTTAAGCAATCATCATTCAAAAACAAGCCCTTACGTTATTTAAAACATAATATTTTGATAATTATTTGGAAGTTGTTAAGGAGATATTGAGTGTAAAGGCTCAAGTAAGTAATACTTTCTCTTCATTACCTATCTTTCATTCAGTCTTTAATATTAAAAAGTAAATTAAAGCTCAAACCAGCTTATTTTTAATAAAATTAAATCTGAAAAAGAAATGTCATTTTCAATTCAGCTAATTAATTACGCTTCGATCGTGAAAATCATATTCAATAAAAGAGAAATTAGATTTAAAAAAAGTTTTAATTTTGTTTTTAAAATCCATGACAACTTACAACTAAGTACTAGCATTATTGATTTTTGCAAAGCTTCAAGTTAAAAAACTGTTTTTAAAAAATTAAATAGTTAATGACTAACAGTGTTTGTTACTTACAGGAAAAATTATGTTTTTGGTGATTCTCAAATTTCCCGATGACTGTGACTTGATCGATCTACCCGAAGACTGTGACTGGATATATCTTTCCGACGACTGTGACTTGCCCGACGACTGTGACTTGATATATCTTCCCGACGACTGTGACTTGATATATCTTCCCGACGACTGTGACTTGATATATCTTCCCGACGACTGTGACTTGATATATCTTACCGACGACTGTGACTTGATCTATTGACCCGACGACTGTGACTTGATCTAACAACCCGACGACTGTGACTTGATCTATCTTCCCGACGACTGTGACATGATCAATCTTCCTGACGACTGTGACTTGATCTATTAACTCGACGACTGTGACTTGATCTAACCACCCGACGACTGACTTTTCTTCATCTACTTGACGGCTATCCGTGTTCTCTTACTACAGAGACAGAAGCTGAACGATGAACAGAAACAGACCATGGTCGATGTCAACCATCTAACTTGTAACGTCTGAAATGTTATTTTTGGCTTCTTTGAAAACAGCAATAAAGCTGACCCTCCATCTTTGTTTTTCCTTGTGTTTGTTGTGTAACTTTAAATTTGTTAATTCAGCTTTATGAAGAGCTTTCATTTTTTTTAAAAATTTCATTTTCACTTGTTAAAAGTTAATTTTTATAAGATAAAAACGATGCTAAAAATAATTAAACTTGTAACCTACGAGTTTTTTTATTTGAAATTTTGGTTAATAATTAGAGTACAATTCAACCTCTTAATAACCCTAATAATTCTTAGTATAATGTGCTATACCTTAATCACAGTAAACACTGCAATTAAATTTCTTAAAAGAGCAATGGTAAAGTAATTTGACTACTTATTTATATTTCTACTTGTGAATATTCGCCACTTCTCGTAAATCGACTGATTTGCAGATGTTTTTCTCTGATAAAATCAAATACCAAATTCGGTTATCTCATGTGCATACAAAAAATACGATTTAAACGCAACACTCTACTATTATTTTACATGTATTTTTATTTAGGATTTGAGGTATGGAGTTCGACAGACGTAAGTCACGGACTAGCCGTTATCATTTTTTTCAAACTTCAAAGTAACAAAATACCTAAAAATTTAATTTACAAATATGTGTCCTAAACTTTAAAAAAATCATCTCTATGCATGATTTACTCCACAAACTAGAATAGTCGAGGTTTGGTTGATCGCTTCTGTCTTTTGAACTAAAATTAAAATGGACAAGTATTGTCGCAATTAAGCACAAATTACGATGCGTTGAAATTTGGTTGAACCCTTTGTAAATGTTCTGAACTAAAACTATATAATAAAATTAACTAAAACTACATAAAAAAAATGAATTCTAAAAAATTAGATTTTTTTTTACTCATCAAAAACTTTGACTTACATCGGTATTCAGTTGCTTTTCGAACTGATTAACCATTATTTTTGTAATTCAGGGACTGATCGGTCAAATAGAGAATTAAAAACAAGGACTTTTCAACGATTATTGTAAAAAATCAAGGAGCAATAAAGGGTCCTTGAAATCGAAAATAAAACTTATAGACTTCTGAAGGACTTTTAAGGACCCAAGGGAACCCTGTATAAGTACTATCATTCATATGGAAGCTGTTTTACTTTTCATTTAATTAAGAACAAGGGCTGCTATACCAAGTTAAAAAAAAATTGCAATATTATAAGATGGCAAAAATATTTCAAAACTTAATCAATTAATAATTATATAACAGGATTATGTTAATTTCCTAAATTTTTTTTAAAATTACCCAATAGTCAGAAAATCAAAGAAAAGCCACGAAATTTTCAGTTTAAAATTACAAATTATTAATTATTAGCATTGAAAAAATAACTCTAAAAAACTCCAACATACAATGACAATAAAATAAGCAGGCTTAATATTGTGGTATTTCAAAATAAAGGGAATAAAGTGTAAAGTCAAATATCTTTAAAATGGCAATAAAAATCCGGATATTTATGCAGCAAATTCAAAATTTTGTTCTGGATAACTTTTTAATTTTAAAATTTTTAAAGAATACTTTTTTAAATATATGAATTTTTAGTGACACACACAAAATATATTCCAGATATTGTTTGAAATACACATTTATTCAAATAAGTTGTTGCTTGAGAATTAAAATATATACAGCACATATATTTACAAATAAAAGTACAATTGCAGTTGTTTAACAATTATGGAAAAAGTTATAAACTTGCTGTGCACTACTGGTACCCAAAACTTTTGCCAAATCTTCCACACTGGCATTGCAAATGTTCAGTAAACCTAGAAAAAAAGTTAAAGTTCGATGGAAAACAACAATCTAAATTTGATCTAACAGATACAAAAAAAAGGTCTTAAACTAATCCTGTTGTGAAATTCTTAGTTTTTATGCTATAGTCACTTAAGGAACAAACTACAATAAACTGTTTGTAGTCGAAAACATCCGATTGAATCCTTTCAACTTTCTTGATCAATCCAACCAAACAAAAAGTTCTAAAATAACTAAAATAGCCTTCAATACTGCTACTTAAATACTGAGTGAAATTCTTGTATGAAAACAAGTAGTGTGTAACAGTAACTGTCACCTAAAAATACTTGTACACAAGATTTATACACATTAGGACACAATATCAACAAACACAGCATCCAGTTGTAATTCAAACATTTAAAAGCCAAAATCAACTATCTTCATTAACTTTCTTGGGTAAATTTAATTGGGTAATATTTTTTGTCTGCTTAATTTATTTGCAGTTTGAAGAATAATTACATTTCTATAGTTGAATCCTAGCATCTGTTCCAAAAAAAATTTGAAAACGCCTTAAATGAAGCAAGAGTTTTATTTTTGACTAAATATAAAAAAAAAAAAAATCTGTAAAAACCCGAAAAGTAGAATCCCTGAAAAGTAGGATAAAAAAGGTTGTTCCGGTTACTTTCTAAAAAACTAATTCAAACCAGGTCTCTTTATCACTTGTATAAACTAGCGCACATCTCTAAATGTCCATTTCCAAAAATTATAAATTTACTTACTATCTGCTATATTACATTGTCTACTAATATTAAATCAAATGCTATGAATCCTTGCTATTATGGTTTCTATGATGCACTTTATTCATTGTACGTAACTATTGAAAAAAGTATGATAAATTTTGTTAACAATGGTATTCTAATGCAGTTTTACATACATCAAGAATGTATGAGTTGATAGTGTCTAAGAAATTTTTTTTTGATAAAAACAATGCGGTTTGTAACAGAGATTGTCACTTAGAACTGATTCCACACAAAATTCATACATCTAAAATAAAGCCCAAGCACAGCATTTAGTTCTATATTAAACTTTTAAACATCAGAATAAAACAAACTAATTTTAATTAACAATTCAACAATAACTACCGATTGTTCTCAAAATGTATTTATATTTCTAAAATGAAAAATGTAATGAAGCTCAAATTTAAACGAAGTAAGTTTTTTTATATTAACACTTAACATTGGAACTATCTATATCTTTCAAAACAAAACTAAACAAATTAATTTTTAAATAGCATTTCAAAAACAAAATAGAATATAAAAACTGCCAAAATGATAAATTAGTATAAAAACATAATTATTCATTAATAAATATTCAAATGTAAATGAAAAATTAAGCCTGCTTTTTAAAATAAAAAATAGAATGCCTGGTTCCTACTTCTAAACAAATAATATGAACAACCAAAGAATCTCATTAGACATATATTCTGAAGTCATTCCAAAATAAGTTAGATCACAAAATAAATTTTTGTAAGTAAGTTTTTAATTAATGTAAATAAAGTTTCTCATGAGATTGCTGTGAGTAACAATGTTTAATTTAATGAAACTAAAAATGGTCTTAGTTTTACTTTATAATTGTAGATGGAAGTTAAAGGGAAGTTTTATTTTAAAAAAATCGCACTTTACCTAAATGCACAAATTTTATAAATTAGTAGCTGAGTCATATGCCTTTAAAAGTGGATTTTGGATGCAGTTTTATACATGATTCAAGAATGTATAGATATAAATGCCAAAGTAACAATGCCATAAAAAAAAATGACGAAACTTCCATATTTCCATTCATACAAAAGCAAGGGTTTTTCTTAGTTTTATACAAAGACTATGTAGTGAGGAAACAGAATTTTGGAAAAAAATTATTTTGAGGGTAATTATAAATTAAAAAAAATTACATTAACTTAACACATTTTTAAAAATTAAAAGAATTTATTTGAATTTTAAATATGAATCACAATTCTTACTAAAACTATATATAACTCTCTAAATTTCACAATAGTTTTTAAAAATTCATTTAGAAAACAAACAAGAGCATGATCTTTCAAATGAACTTAAATATGTGCTATAAAATAACCATTTAGTTGTTAAAAAATCTGTCTAAAATGACTTGCTCTGCCTTCATGGATTATAAAAAAAAAAAATTCAAAAGTAAAATAGGAATTAATGCACAGTGAAAAAGTGTTTTTAATGAAGCCAAAATTAACATTTGTAATAGACTTAGAAGACAACATTTGAAGACTTCTGTTTATATTTCAAAACACAATAAATGAAAACTAAACCAAGCTATCTCTAAGCACAAGAGTGATGTGTAAGAAATTAAAACATAGAATAAAAACATAATTACCATAAAATTAAACACAAAAACCTAAAAAATTCTATGCAATAAGAAAGAAACAGTTCAGTACTTCACAGCTGATATAAAAGACAGAATAAATAGCTCCTATTGATTCTTTACTTATAGTTTTTCTAACTAAATGCAATAAACTCCCACCTGTCAACATTACAAATTTATAAAAATTACAGTCTGAAAAATTAAGGACTTTTCAAGGTTGATGTGTTTTTCAAGCACTTTCAAGGACCATGGCATCCCTGTAATTCTAACTTCACCAGTTTACCTAAAACCTTATCTTCAAATCTAAAATAGTTGCCATCATATCTTTCATTAACTTTTGAACGGACTTGAAATAAGTGATTATATCCGGCAACATCTACACAGTTGATTATAAGGGCACTTTTTCATTCCACTGACACAAGCAATAAAGTTGTCCAAAATATGCAACCGCTGTTAAATGGAATATCTGTCCAATAATAACCTTTACCTGCATTTTGTTGTCAGAAAATTATGTTTGCTGCCAAAGACTTTTTCGGGAGTGATTAGAACCCACCAAATGGAAAAGTATCCAAATAAGCATCATAAGTAATAAATGCATCAAATTCAGCAAAGTAAAAATGTTTGATTACAAATACTCTGATTGAGTTTAAATACCTAAAATCATGGGAAAACATCTTGGATACTGGTTGATAAACTTACAAATCAAATGGAAGGGTGTTTTAAGAACTGTACCAATAACTTAAAGGGAAATGGGTGCAGATTTCCAAACTGTAGTCTCTCAGTGTTAATCCAATGGAAAAAATAGTTTTCTTAGTTAGATGACTCGCATATTTTTACAAACAGGTTTTTGTTACATAATAAATGTAGCTGACTTATAGGGCCATACAATAATAAAAATAAGATCAAGGGAGAATGAAATAACCTACTCTTGAATCGGAGGAGCAGCGCTTGTGCCTTGGTCTCTCCCAGGGTAGGCACGGTGAGGAGGGTCCGTAGCAGGTAGGTCTCCAACGGGGGAACGCGGTCCCTCAGCATGAAGGGGTTGGACTTCTCTTCACTGCCCATGCGCACCTGGAAACAGGATTCAAAAAAAGAATAAGAGTGACGGAAGCAATACAAACTCTATGTTTAGTATTTTATGTACAGTTTGCAAATGCCGTTTTCAACAGAAAACAAAACTCTAAAGCTCATTTTCACCTTTTTACTTAGGGTTAATTCCATGTAACTGTGGTGTAAGTCACGCTTTAAGAGGAGATTTAAAGGTTTTTAAATTAAAAAAATCAATCAAATTAAATAAAGTACATTTACATTATTTAGTTATGATAAGTGTAGATCAACCATTTCACTTTTTTTTTCATTTAATGTTAAAAGTTGTAAAGATAATCACTTTTTACAAACGTGACTTACACTACAGACAGGATAATTTTGCATGGAATTACCCTTAGCAAGTTTTCCCACCAAGTTTTTCAGTTGTATATTTTTTATCAGCAAATTAATTTAAGAGTCATGATTAGAAAGGGATAACCCCTACGAAGAGAAGGAAAAATAAGCTGTAGCGAGTTAATCATTGTTCATAAAAAAGGAGCGAATTAACTAAATTTTATGGCTTAACATTTTTGACATATCATGACTACAGTGAATGCTCTAATTATTTCTAAGTTAATGTCAACTATTTAATAGAAATATTATAATATACTTCAAAGAAAAATAAATAAAAAAGTGGTAGTACTACATTGAAAACTCGTATATGGTTAAAAGAAAAGATGCCATGGACGTATGCACAACATTGCCTGTTGGTCAGTCGTGTGTTCATAAAATAAAAGTTCAATAATGTAGTGAATTTTATGAATTTATTTTTAAAAGCAAATAAAATGCATTAAAATTACTAAAGTAAAATTGTTTGTTAAAAAAAGTCTAAAAATACACAAAAATGATTATCTCATTGTGGGTGGCTGAAGAACTGTTGAAAACCTAGTCATTATTATTTTTTTTCCCACACATAATGCATTTTTTTTTCAAGAAAACACTAAAACCATACAAAAACAAGGGGTGTAACACTACACAATCTTCAACAACCGCTTAATAAATCCATACACCTAAAGATAATAACATAAAAAAATTAAGCCAAATAACTTTAAAAACCAAAAAAGTTCTAAGGCAGCTACCCTTTAGGCATGCAGAATTTTTTAGAAAAAATTATTATGATGTCTGACAGGCACTATACCAAAACCGACCTTAAGTTTGCAGTATACAAATGTTCTACGAGAAAAGGGGTAAATAGTTCCCATTTTTGAGTGCAAGAATCGAATACAAAAAGGTATTTCACATTTAATAAACAAATTGATTTCTTATTTCAAGACATAAATTTATTATTTGTATTAGTTAAGCTTCAGTTAGAGTGTTATTTTAATTATTTTTTCCCTTCGATTTTGACGTAACAGGGCGCACGAATATCAGGGTCGAAAGGAGTAGCCAATCAGAGTACGCAAAATTGCGGCGCCAGCCGGGTTGTTTATCCAGTTTCCTCCGCTCAGTACATTTCTCTGCTGCAAACTTAAGCTCTAAACTAAGTTAAAGTTAGTCTAAGTTTAAAAACTAAGTTTTGGTATAGAAATTCATATACCAAATTTGAAGTATGTAGCTCTGTTTTAGTTTGCGTTTAGAATGGTTTTATTCAGACAAACGGATCAATGTTAAAAAAAAAAATTGAATCAGCACCAGCTGCGTGATTCAAAACATGTATTAAATACAAAATCTCCTCCATTTCAGATTTTTTAAATTTCACATCAGGTGATTTAAAGTAAAAAGACTAAAACCATATGAACAAGATTATCACATCGTGAGAACCTGAAGAATTGTTGCAACTGTTTTAAAATACTATTAGATCTAAAGATATATATTATTATATTACTACAAAAATTTAAGCAATCTATTTGTTATTTTTTCAAGCACTCTTAAGGTGAAACCCCTATGATTATTGGACTTCCTTTTTACAAAACATGCTAGTTGGTAAACTTAAAACTAAAGGAAGTGTTCAATAGAAAATATCCCATAAGCATAACATGAGAAATAAAAGGATGGAAATTGCTTGACTTTCCCTTATTTTACATAGTAACTTTTAAACTTGCTAAGGTGGGATCACAAATACCAGGAAAAAAATATGCCCTTATATGGAAATTTTACTACAGAACTTGGGAAATTGTACAACTATACTTCTTCACATTTCCAGATACTTTTAAATTCATTTTTAACTAATAAAACCATACAATAAATATTGCAATGTGAGTTACCATGGCGACTAGAGCTTGACAGCATTCCTCGGGCCCATTGACAGGAACCATCCCTAGACCGAGCTCCAAAACAGCAAGCTTCTGAACGGAGCTGAAGTACTGGGCACTGATGTTGGTCCGCTCCACGATCACGATGCTCCGCTCGAAACTGGCCTGGCAAACAGAGATGTGTAGCTAGGGTGTGTGTAACATGACACAACTTTCGATGAATACTCAATGAATCAATACATTTGAAGGGATTGGAAGATACTTTTAAAAAGTAACTCTGTTACAGCTAATATGAAAAGTAATTAGTTATAGATACCATATACAGGGTTCGTACTCTATCTATGACCATGAAATTCAAGAGTTTGTAAGGAGTTTTTCAGGAGTTCAGCGAGGTAAATTCAGGAAGTATCACACGCAAAATAAATTTGAATATGTGTGTTTCCTATTGTATTGGTCTAGTGACTTAAACTGAGAATGAAGGAAACAAGGGGTGTAAATGTTGTGGAAAATTTGAGGTTTCAGTGTAAAAGCCAACCTTATTTTATTGGGAAAAAATTGCCTTTTTGTCATTTTTTAAATTTTCGTGACCTTTGTTTTAATCTCATTACTTTTTCGACCAGTAGACATCCTGATAAAGTATGAGAGAAAACTGACTGAGAAAGAAGAAAAATTATTCATGTCATCAATTTTTTCAGGAGAGGGAGAGAAATAACAGGAGATGCTACACAAATTTCAGGAGTTACAAGGGCTCTTAAAAATAAAATTCAGGAGTTTTTCAGGAATTTCAGGAGGCGTACGAACCCTGTATATACGAAAAGTAACTAATCTAAGTTACTTTTAAAAGTTTCAAGTTATAAGAACAATGAATCACAATCTTGGCCATCTTACGATTTTCAAAGAGAACCAAGATTAAAAAAATAGGGCAAATCAGAAAAAGTTAAGAACTACAATTCAATGTTGTTAAGAGTAACTTTAAATTCAAGCCAAAAGAAGTTGATTCTTCAGTTTTCTTCACAAGCAATTTGAAGCATATTCCATAAGGTTTTGCTTAAAATAGACTAATAATAATAGAATAATGCCATCACTTCAGAAGTTAATTAACACAATAAACGCTTGTGCGGAGGCTTTAACAAAATTCCCCATTCAGCAACCCCAGGTCACAAGGAGGTTAAAACGAGTTAAGTTTGGTAAACATGGTTCTAGTTACAACAAAGTTACAAATTAATTTAATAATATTTAAAACCTTAACTATACTAGGCAGCATCAAACCAAAAATAATTTAGCTTTATTATTTATTAGCTGAGATTAGAGAATTGAAAATTATTTTAACAAGTTATCTAATTATAATTTTAGTGTAGAAATTTTTCTTAGGCGATTTTAAAGATAATTTATGTTTTAAAAAGATTAACCCAGAAAGAGGCAACACAGACACAAGAAATAATTTCGACATATAGTCCAATACTACTCAGAATACAAACTTTTTTCAATTTAGCAAGGTTTCTTTTATAATTTGAGCCAGACACTAAGTCTGCTTCTGTAACATATAAAACTGCAAAATTGTTGGCTGGATAAAAGTCTATGAAGTCCATTGTTTCTAAAGGCAAAGCTTGAACACGACCTACAGAATAAATAATAAACACACTAATAATAGTTTAAGTATTGAAAATTACGCGATTCTTTTTGCGATTACATATATAGGCATGGCTAATGTTTTTAAAATATATTTTATTAAACAATTAAACAAATTAACTATGAGAAATTTTAGCTTGTAAAGAATAAACTTTTAAATGAATGATTAATAATGAAATGAATTTAAATGAATTATTTGAATTTTATAAAATTATTTTCCACAGAGAATTTTATAAAATTATTTTCCACAGAAAAAACAGCACTATGATTTACTATATACAGTTATAAAATGAAGATAAAGCTCTTATGGTTATCAATAGAAGGACAGCCAAAAAATTCTTACGACACAAAAAGGTAAAAACATCAGTATTTTTCCATTTTTCATTCACGTAAATATGACCAGGTGGTACTGATGGACGAAAAGTAGTTTCTGTCATACCTTAGAAATTAATTAAATTTTAATTTATTAAATATTAAACATAAAATAAAATAATAAATAGAAGAACGCTGAATTTTTTTTTACAAATTCGAAACAAAACAAATCTTTTGTTTTAATGTATTCATTTCAGTTCAAAATTAAATTGCTTGAATATGGTTTGGAGCTTGTTGATTGAAAGATTGGTAATAAAACGAAATATTAAATATAAATAATAGAAGCATAATTTATATAAAAATATTGCATTTTGAATACGAAAATCAATAGTTGAATGAATTATTCATAGCTTCATTTATGATATAAATTTTATTCGAATATTTTATTTAATTAAAATATTTTGCAGCAGATTTCTGCTTCTCAACTCTTTTGGCTCGAAAATTTTTTGTTTACACTAAAAAAATTGTTTTTGCTTTCAAGTTTCAAAACTTCCATTATGGATTTAGCGGCCAAAAAGCTTATTTATTTACCATAAAACTCAGGATTTAAATGCGCAAAACATGTGCCACTCAAAATTTACTTTCAAATTTAATTTTTTATATTTTTAGAACTAGTTTAACATCTCGTATCGTTTAAAAAATGGTAAGATTTGAATCAGTTTGTAACTTTTTAATAAAACATACTGTTCCTAAATTAACGTAACTTTTTTCATTCGTGAAATGGTTTTTTTTATCCACGTATTATTATTGGGCATTAATATAACTAAATCAGCTATTGTGATTTAAAAATAAATATTTCAACTTTGTAATTATATCTTAAATTCTTGTGCTTTTTAAAAGATACATATTGACTAAATTTCTGGAAGCAATGCACTTAAAAACTAAAGTCACCAGATGTACTGCATTTCATTGTACAGTACATTTTATTAAGTTTTTGTGTTGAAAATATTTGGTCCATACATGGGGATGCAAATAAAAGTGGGGTGGAACTGAAGAATAGTGGCCGGAGTTGGCGCCTTTTCAAAAATATCGCCAGTTCGAATGACAACTAACCCCGGCGCATGCCAAGACAGCAAGTGAATGACAGCAGTATGCAGAACGTGACGTAATAAGAAACTTTCCCATTGCCAAAGGTTGCCATAATACCAATAAGTCGGGGTTCCCAGATTTGGTGTAAAATATCCGGCCCTGATTCTTTAGTTTAACCTAAAGTGGCTCGGCCATGGAAGTAAGAATAATGTATAGAAATGCTGCCCGAAAAACCAATGCAAAATCAGATTTGTTAAGTGAAGCTATTGATAGCTTCAATATTAAGCCCAAACAAGCGCTTGGGGAATTACTTGGCGGTTATTATACAATCTTCACCTGTGCACTTATCCGATCTACTCCTACATACACAGCCCAAGCTAAGATCGGAACTTGCCAATGGTGCATGTGTAGCCCTACAACCGACTAAACCTTTTAATGAAAAAACAGGTTCGCCTAGCGAAACTATTGAGCACTTGGCGGTTTTCAGAATGCTTCAATAGTTTTTGTTGCCAAGCTTCTCTCTGCATTTGAAGATCCATCATACCATTGCCACTTTTATATGCGTCACCCTGCATTTAGAACATAATTGCTGTTATGAAATATATTCCACCTATCTTTGCTGTTTATTTTCCAGATGAAATTCAGTGCCCTGAACGAGTCCTCGTTGTCAGACGATAATGGGGATCCGGAATTGGCTACTAGAGAAGCACAGGTAAGATTAAAAAGTTACTGCACAGTGTGTTATGGGGTTGGGGAGTCCGATGGTTCTTTCTCGCCCATGTTAATTTTTCTTAACTTTTGGAAGGTTTTTCTCAGGAACTATATGAGATATCATTAGGAACTTGTTTTATATTTTGCTCCTTATGTAGCTAGCTCTTGCTTTCTTCTTATGTAGCCAGCTCTTTTTGATTTTAACTTGTGGCGGCATGAACATAAGTAGTTCTTGTGCAGAGGATAACTTCAACCACCAATATTTGTAATACTGTATCTGTAACCTGAAATTGTATATTTAAACTCCGTTTATTTGCACAACAGTTGCTATTCATATCATGTAACCTCCAAGTATGCTTTTATGAGTTTGTTATGTTTAGTTTATGTTTTATTAAAAGTTAAGTTTATTTAAAGATTAGTCATGACTCATTTATAACTATACACTGGGCTCGTGACCTCGGGTCCAGTATATCTGGTGACCTCCGGACTTCGGACATTCTACGTGGAACCTGTTATGATGCTGCCTGCACTGTTGACCGGCTGTCGCTTCTTCACTGACGTTTACCCAGCGCCTGCGGCCAGCTTTCTGTACTGATGTGTTCCCAGCGCCTACGGCCTGCTCCTTGCACTGAAGTATTCCCAGCGCCTGCAGCCAGCTCCCTGCACTGACGTAAGCCCAGCCCCTACAGTCGGTTCCCGCCGACGTGTACCCAGCGCTTACAGTAGTTCCCGCCGACGTGTACACAGCGCCTACAGTAGTTCCCGCCGACGTGTACACAGCGCCTACAGTAGTTCCCGCCGACGTGTACACAGCGCCTACAGCCAATTCTCTCCAGCTTGTTCCAGCACCAGTGGTCTTATGCCAAGCGTGCCCCAGCACCTACATCGGACATTGAGCATCTACCTGCGAACTGTCTTCAAGATATTTTCCTACTGGGACATTGAGGACATTTTGGACATTGTGCGCGAACATTTATGGTGTTTTGTAGGTTCAGCGTCGTAAATTCGAAGTTTTTGACTACTAAATTTTGGCCATTCGGTAAGGTCAAATTTTTTTTTTTTCTTTCTTTTATAATTCATGTTCTAATTCGTTTGCCAATTTCAACATTTCAAATTGAATTTCTATTTAACTTTTGAAATTTAAAAAATTCAGAATGAATAAAGACACTATTGCCTTCAAAAATTCGTTGCAAAATCAAGTCTCGGAACTGCAAAGGGAAATTTTAACTCTAAACGAAAAAATTGATGGTTTATTGGAAAGGGGTAAAAACTTTTTTAGAGGCCGTTCCCGTTCAAGGAACTTCAAAGGCCGTAGTAATTATAGTTCCAGTAATCGAAATTTTAATCATAAAAGTACAAATGAACAAAATAATCGAAACTCTCAACCTAAAATGTGTTGGTATCATAAAAAGTTTGGTGAAAAAGCTCTTAGTTGTAAAAAACCTTGTTCTAATGACTTAGCCAAATTGCCGTTGGACAAGCCTTGTAACCCCCTAGATCCGTCCACGGAAGCGGTAATCCCGGGTTCTAATGCTGGTTTTTTTAGTCATCGCCTTTTTGTCGCCGACGTTAAAACTAAAGTTCAATTCTTGGTCGACAGTGGCTCAGATTTGAGCTTGCTGCCTCTCTCTTATAGAGGTTGTAGAACAGTTAGCCCTTACGTTTTGAACGCTGCGAACGGGACCTCAATAAAAACTTACGGTTCAAAGTTGCTTTCCTTAAATTTGGGTCTCCGTAGGAAGTTTGACTTCCCTTTTGTCATTGCAGCCGTGTCTAAACCTATTATTGGAGCTGACTTTCTGCAGCAATTTGGCTTAATTGTTGACATTAAAAATCGAAAACTTATTGACCCTTTAACGTCCTGTACCCAAAAAGGTAAAGTTTTGCCTACTTTCATACCTGGAATTAAGACTGTGGTTGGCGATAGCAAATATCACCGCCTAATCCAGGAATTTCCAGATGTAACTAAAGCCAGCCCTAGACCCTTGGCAATTAAACATGATACTGTTCATTACATTAACACTTTTGGCCCGCCTGTTTGCTCTAAAGTTCGTAGGTTACATCCTGCTCAGCTCAAAGCGGCTAAGGATGAGTTTTCCTATATGCTGCAGCATGGTATTTGTCGACCGTCTAAAAGTCCCTGGGCAAGTGCGTTGCACATGGTCCCGAAAAGTAATTCAGACTGGCGACCAACGGGTGATTACAGACTTTTGAATTCCCGTACTAAACCTGATAAATATCCTTTGCCAAACCTACAGGATTTCACCCAAGATCTTTCCGGTAAAAAGGTTTTCAGTAAAATTGACCTTGTCAGAGCTTTTAATCAAATACCTGTACATGAACCCGATATAGAAAAAACTGCAGTTATAACCCCGTTTGGGTTGTTTGAGTTCATGTTTCTTCCTTATGGTCTTTGCGGCGCGCCCCAAACTTTTCAACGCTTCATCAATGAAGTTCTTTTTGGGCTCGATTTCGTCTTCGCTTATTTGGACGATATTTTAATAGCTAGTTCCAATGAGGAAGAACACTTAAAACACTTGCGGTTGGTTTTTCAGAGACTCCAAAATTTTGGCATAACTATTAACTCAGCTAAATGCGTCTTTGGAAAATCTGAAATTTCATTTTTGGGTCATGTTGTCAATGCATTGGGTTGTAAACCTTTACCTGAAAAAGTTGAAACTATTGTAAATTACCCCCTTCCAAAAACGATCAAAGACTTAAGACGTTTTCTAGGTTGCTTAAACTTTTATCGTCGTTTTGTTCCAAAAGCAGCCGAGTTGCACGCCCCTTTAAATGCTCTTTTATGTGGTTCGAGAAAGAACGACAAACGAGTGATTGATTGGTCCGATTCGTTAAAGGACACATTCCAAAAATGTAAGGACAGTATCGCCAATATCACTCAATTGTCTCATCCTGAACCTAACTGTGAACTTGCACTGTTTACAGATGCCAGCGATTTAGCTGTAGCGGGTGCGTTGCATAAGAAAACTCTGAATGGTTATTTGCCGTTGTCTTTCTTTTCAAAAAAGCTAAATTCTGCTCAAAAGTCATACTCAGCCTATGATAAGGAGCTTTTGGCTATTTATCTATCAATTATACATTTTCGTTATATGTTAGAAGGTCGTGTTTTTCATGTTTTGACGGACCATAAGCCTCTTGTATTTGCCTTTAACCAGGGTTTTGAAAGATGTTCTCCCAGACGACTTCGTCAGGTAGAGTTTGTTTCCCAATTCACTACTGATATCCGCCATGTTTCTGGTGAACTTAATCCAGTAGCTGACGCACTTTCAAGAATTGAGGAAATAGTTTACCCTGTCCAAATAAATTTCGAGGATATGGCTGCCCGTCAATTGACTGATGAAAAGCTTCAATTTTGCTTGCAAAACCCTGATAAAACAGGCCTAGAACTAAAATTAATTGATTTTCCAAATTTTAAAGCTAAACTATATTGTGACATTTCCCAAAAATCGGTACGAGTATTTGTTCCCGACTCTTTTCGACAATTAATTTTTGATTCTGTACATGATCTTGCTCACACGGGTGTTCGCCCAACTCTGAAGCAGATTAGCGAGAGATATGTTTGGCCCTCAATGCGCAAAGATGTAGCGTACTGGTGTCGTACTTGTGTGTCATGTCAGAAAGCCAAAGTTCACAGGCACACTGTTTCGCCATTGGGCCAGATACCAACTCCAAATGCTAGATTTCAGCATGTCCATCTTGACCTTGTCGGCCCGTTGCCCACTTTTCAAAATTACCGGTACTGTCTTACCATTATCGACAGGTTTACCAGATGAGTTGAAGCGGTGCCACTACAAGACATTACTGCTGTTACTGTCGCTAGAGCATTTTTGTTTAACTACGTTTCTCGCTTTGGTGCTCCTGCCTGTATTACCTGTGACCAAGGTAGACAGCTGGAGTCTGCTGTATTTAAACGTTTGGCACAGTCTCTCGGCTCTGAGATCTCTCGCACTTCGGCTTATAACCCTAAAGCGAACGGGTTGGTTGAAAGAACGCATCGTACCCTTAAAGCTTCCTTAAAGTGTAACCCTTTAGATTCTTGGGTCGATCGCCTTCCTCTGGTTCTTCTTGGCCTTCGCACTGCCATTCGTGAGGACTGGAATCATTCTTCTGCTGAAATGGTATATGGTCAAACCTTAAGATTGCCAGGTCAGTTCTTTGATTCCCCTAAAACTAGTCTCACTGAACCAGAATTCATACAAACCCTTTCAAAGGCCTTTTCTACTGTTAAACCTTTAGAGGTTACTTGGAAGGATAAGCGAGCGGTTTATGTTCCTAAAGCTTTTCAAACATGCAGTCATGTCTTTATACGAAACGATTCTGTCAGGAAACCACTCCAACCTCCGTATGATGGACCTTTTCGTGTTTTAAAACGGAAATCTAAAGTGTTTTTTCTGCAGGTTGGCAAAGATTCAAAGTGGATATCTATTGACAGATTAAAGCCTGCTTTTCTAGCTTGCCATGAACCTACTGCAGAGTTGACCCAACCATTGCCGGCCCCACTTTCTGTTAATCCAGCCTCTTCTCGCAGCTACACCACCAGGAGCGGAAGAAAAGTTCGTTTTCGCTTGCCCTGACGTGGAAGCTACGGAGGGGGATGATGTGGCGGCATGAACATAAGTAGTTCTTGTGCAGAGGATAACTTCAACCACCAATATTTGTAATAATTGTAATACTGTATCTGTAACCTGAAATTGTATATTTAAACTCCGTTTATTTGCACAACAGTTGCTATTCATATCATGTAACCTCCAAGTATGCTTTTATGAGTTTGTTATGTTTAGTTTATGTTTTATTAAAAGTTAAGTTTATTTAAAGATTAGTCATGACTCATTAATAACAATACACTGGGCTCGTGACCTCGGGTCCAGTATAAACTGAAGAATTATAAATATACATGCTAAAAAAATATAACTTTAAATCTTATTTTTTTGTGTGTTTTTCAATACATATTTTTCAAAAATCAGCTTAAATCAAAGATGTATAGTTTGAGAAAAATGCTCCTTAAGTTAGGTAAATTAACACTTTGTTGGTAAACCTTTTGACTCCTTTTAAATCGTCATGTCACTGAGGATATTTTCTTGGTGTTACTAGCCCTTTCCTTACTACAAATAGATAGGGAAAAGCAAATGAATTCCTGTCAGTAGAGAGAAGGTTTAAAATGGGACTGGTGCATGTTAAATTTGTATGGATCTAAGACTTGAAGCAACAGATGAAAATCTGTTGCTATCTATATTATATGTTTTATATTTTATGTTTCCTCTCTTAATATAGGAGGAGGAAGCCTACAGCCTGTACCATTTGGCTTTGAAAAAACAGAGCCAGGGCAAGGTGGAGGAATCGGAAACCATGCTGAAGGAAATATTAGAGATGGAATTCCTCACTCAGGTGACAGCAGTAGCTTTGAATCGGCGTATAAGCTTTTTATAACTATCAAATATATGAAAACTTAAACCTGCAATAATGTGTTTACACTTTGTGCCAACCTAACTTGGGTAAAAGCAAAGAGTAAAAAGGCAGAGGAAAAGCGTGATTGGTCCGTTAGTTGGAAACTCTTTAAGGACAAAAGATCTCAATACTCTTTAACAAAAAAAAAAAAAAAATACTTTTCATTCTGATAAAATTGCCAAATTTTCTCAAATAATATTAAAATCTGTTAGACCTTAATCGAAATGAATGTTTTAAACATGTTTTCTGGATGGATTCACAAATAATTTATGGAACTTTTTACATTCACAGAAGGATCTTCCCCATAGCATATTTCTATTTACCCAACTTAGGTTGGCAAGGAATGTAGTCACCAAATATGTTTACTTCATGTGCCTTCAATAGCTGTTGGTTGTTAATTGAAAAACAAAGTTTTGAAGCATATGTAATGTATCAATATATCTTACTAAATATCTCAAATTATGGTGATCTCTCTTGGTTTAACATGTTTCGGTGTATGGCGAGGATCAAGCATGCTTAGGAACTAAACACTTTTGGTGCTACGTTAACCACAGACTCTGGATATATGCTTCATTCCTAGAGCCCTTTGTCAGGAGAGATGGATGCAGCATAGCCCGGTCCACAATGTTTTGTTTTATTCCTCTTTTCTTCCCCTTCAGCTCCAGCCCAATGAGGATGATTCCGATGAGGATGAGGAGGAGGGTAAGAAGGAGGGTGCCCCCCTCCGCCCTGCCCTCACCCTCAAGTACCTGCTGCACAAGAATCTGGGCAAGATCGCCAACGACAGAAAAGACTACCAGGCGGCCGTGGCATTCTTCCTTGATGTGAGTGACATGCGCTTTAACCCTCTAATGCATACTGTTACCGTCTAGTAACAAGTAACATAATCCACTTTATGCTATTAAATTAGAGCTCCTCCTAGATAAATCTATGTTTTTTTCATCTATTACATTTCATTTTAAAGTTTTAGTTACTAATAATCCTCATAGATGACGGTAGTAAAAGTGTATTCAAAATTAAAGAGTGAGGTTATTAACTTTTGTGAAATTGCGTTTTTGGCAGTATTCAAACTATAATTATATTAGTACTAAATGCTAATAAATTGTTTTGAAAAATTAATTATAGTTAAAAAGGGTGATTTTGAAATATTTTTAGTAGTTTTCTAGTCATTATCATCAAAATTGGAATTTTGCAGTTTTTTGTCATATGGAAATTTTTTTAAAAATTGAAATTATTTAAATTCTAATGCAGTTACATTTTTTTTAGTATTTTTCCCATAATGTGTGAGTATTAAAGATGCATATATATATATATTTTTGGGATGAAAATAAAAATTCATGCATTAGAGTGTTAAAAAGATTCCTACTTCAGATTCCTACTAAGATTCCTACGAATCAAAACTTTTCTTCTGATTGAGTTTCAATGTGTATTTAGTACTATCAACAATGTGTATTTAGATACTATCAACAATAAGTACTTGTTATTTTTCTCCTTGTTAAATCCCACTTTTTTCTATGTACCAAATTAAATTTTTGTGGTGTCTATACTTCATTTAAAAAATAGATTGTCTACACTTCAATTAAAAAATAGATGTATTTTAGTTTGTTTTGCGAAGTTCTATGTTGCCTCTTGAGGTATTAAAAGAAGTGTTTTGGTTTTCTCATAGGCACTTGAAATCGACAACACCGATGTGATGATGTGGTACCAGATGGGCAAGGCTTCTATAAATATAGCCAATTATTCTTTAGCCAGGCTTTGCTTCGAAGAGGTAATACATTTTCAGTGCATTTCTCAATACAATTCTCCCTCTGCATATAAAGTATTTACTTTTTTTTGCTATTAACAGTCATATGTCTATTCCATTGTGCTCCTTGTCAAAACGTCCAAATTTACTTTAGTTTTGGAAATGTTGCACTGGACTAGATAACGTTATGCAATTGCAGACCCCAAAAGAGACTTGTAACTTTGGAATTTTATAAGCAATAAGACAAATGAATCTAACGCTTTCTCGAAATTCCACAAAAAATGATACATATCAAAATTTGTCTTATATATAGCTGAAAAATGAAACCTCCTGGTGCAGTTCTCTAACTGAATTCTTGCAGTATATATTATTGAGTGGTAATTGAAAGCCTTTTAGTGTTTCACATCTGTTTCTTTTCTTCAATTGTTGGAACTAGAGGTTAACCTTATCCTCTTGCAACCTGGCGCACTCATTTGGGTACATTTTTTAAAACCTCCCCACAAACAATTAACACGTTAATTAGTTGCAAAATTGACACCTGGTCTTATAGAACAAGACCCAAATATCAGTTTTCAGCCTTTGACTACAGGTGTCAGTCATTTAATTCTATAAAAAAAATTAAGTTGAACGAGTGTCAATACTTAGAGTTCTTAAAAAATACATAAAATTTCAAACTTTTCAAAAAGTTCTTTTAGTAGTTAATTTTAAAGGCATTTTGCATTAAAAACAATGTTATAATAATCTGTTAACTTTAAATAAGTGAAATACAAAAAGTGTGTATTTTTAGAGTTCAAGGCGTGTCACCCTAAGTAACTATTAAACAAAATTTTTTAGAAAAATTCTTTTAAAAACATACTTTTTAGCATATACTATTCGTAAGAAAAGTATGTCTAGATTAAGAATGTACGTGTTTGATTTTGCTCGTGTCTTAAGAGGTTACATTTAAAAAACGTGTTAAACCCTGATTTTGTTTACTTTACCCAATAAATTTTATGATTGGGATAGCCAGATGTTTACTAATGTATCTCGTGTATTTTACAGGGGTTGAAGTGTAACCCTAACCACTGGCCCTGCTTGGATAATGTCATCACTGTGATGTATACACTCAATGACTATGCTAGTAAGTTCACTTTGCCCAACTCGGTTTATAACTTCCTATAATATTGTTGTTAGTTATTAAAATAGATAATATAAGCTGTGTTTGTTGCTGGAATCAAAAGGATTTGTAAAATTTTAAAAATAAAAGTAGTTTCAGTTTTTTTAGATTTAAAAAAATTATCTACTTGTTACTTTAATTTATAAAAAAAATTCTGAAATACTGTATCATTTGAAAGTAATTAGTGCTTATTTATTAAAAATCCACCACATTGATATTGTTTTATTATGTTAAAAATATCTGTCATTGTATTAAAATTATTTATGCATCCTTTTCTTTTATTTGTAATTTTATGGAGCCATGTTTAAAGATGCAATTTGAAAAATCATATTAGCATAGATGTGAAATAAATTTAAAATTTTAGGCAAAAAATCATGTTTATCACCTTTAGAAATTACTTTTTGTCTGTTGTATCACAGATATTTAACATAAACAAATATTTAAATCAACAATATGTGCAACATTTTTATAAATATTATTGCACATAATTTTATGTTATTTCTATGCATGGAAAATAATTAGTTTATTTTAAGTTAACTTATAGTAGTATGTTTTCAAGTCATAGTTTTTTCTTATAAACACCCTCCCCCTCTTTTCTTAAAATTACCTTTCTTTGTGTAATGTAACTGTTTGTTTTATTATTAGTAAATTTGTTACTTTTTTAATTCTAACTTTTGTCTTCCTTTTTTCAGATTGCCTGTACTATATTGCCAAAGCACTAGAGCGTGAATGCTATTATTTGAAAGGTCTTGTTTTTAGAGATGAAATATATAGAGAAGATCCCAGTTTAAAGTCCTTCTGTGAAGGTTACTTCAATAACTGGTAAGTTAGAAGTTATTTTTATTTTTGACATTTACAATATTCTTGTTTTTTTCCCCCCCTTCTTTAGCCTATGCAGGTTTTTTTTTAAACTTTTTACATCTTGACAACTTTTCATCTAAGGCCAATTTATGTTGAGCTGCATTGAGGGAAAATTGTCAGTTGAGTAATGAATAAAAACTAAAGATATTGATAAATTTATGTACCATAAAAAATAAATTGTATAAATATACATTTTAATTAATGAATTGAAAATTTAAACCTTGTGCAATAGTAGAGGGAACACATTATTGACCTCTATTTGGATATGTTTAAACTAATTTGATATATTAATTAATTTTATTTATGCTTTTAGTGATTCTTCTATTAATGATGCTGAGTATGATAAAGAAGAAGCAAAACAGGTAAGTATTCTTTATATTGGACAATTGCTGAGTGATGTTTCCTTTGATATATTATCTAGTTATTTTTTATTGTTAATACTGCTTTTCATTTTTAAAGACAATGGTGATAGTTTTTAATGTTGCTCTTGAGTAAATGCTCAGTTCACTGGTATTTTATTTAATTAAATTCATTGTATTTTTCTTTGATCTTTTTTAAATGTTTATTTAATGTTGTCTGTTTGTATGAAGCGTAATAGACGTAAATATTTGTGACTGAATAAACTTGAATTGAATTTTTGATGATAGTATGGCATTATTAAACAAAATATAAGTTATGAATACAAATGTGATTAATCCTGACTAAAGAGGTTAGCTACTTTATTTATTTTGCTATATTGTTATCAAGTAATGACTACTAATTTCTTGTTAATAATTTTGTTTCAATATATGTTTGTAAGAAGAATGTGTTTATTTTATTGTAGCTTATTCAAGAATCTCTGGACATGAGAATAAAAAATCAGTCTTTTTACAAACCCACACCTTTGCCTGTCCTAACTTTGAATCAACCTATTAAAGAGAAAACGTAAGCATCTGGTTTTTTTTTTACCTTTTGCTTAGTAAAAAGTGAGTTATTTAAAAAAAAACTTATTTTGAACCTTCAAATTATTTAAGAAATATATCAAGTTTTTATTTGAAGTGTTTGTTGCTTGAAAAACTCTCCTAAGATAAATCTAATCCTATTTGTCAGAGTGTTGACATAGAAGTACATAGTTAAGTCCAATTAAACAGCCGATTTATTTAACCACTCATCCCAAAAGACAGAGTCCACAGTACTTACCATAATAAAATTGAAAATATTTTCTAAATATTGTTTTTCTTTTTAGGTGGAAAGACGTTGGTGAAAGTCTTGTCAATATGTATGAGTGTATCAAAATGGCAAACCCATCTGTAGTAAGATCTATTTTAAAACAATCTTAAAAATTACTTTTATTTTAAAATGATTTTTTAATGGTTTGTCCTTTTGTGGACAATTTATTTTTTAATTGTATTAGTTTCATTAAGTAGAAATTAAGCATTCTGCCATGTTCTGTAAATTGAAAAAGAAAATGAGTGCAATCATTTTTATATGATCCATTTTTTTAAATAGTTCTTTTTATCACAGTTTCCGAATGTACCTGCTTATATATTGTACTTCATGCCATTTATTTCAAGTATTTTAATAGTTTTTTTTAAAACAAAACAATATGGTCGAACTTTTTTTTAAACTTCAATTCGATGGAAGAGCCAATTTTATGTGCTTACTATGAGCAAAACACAAAATACTATCTTGAATGTTGAGTCAATAAAATCTTCTTGAAATACATTAAACAAAAATTGTGTAAATATTTAAGAAGACGTAATTGTTTACCAAACTATTTCCTCATTAGTTTAAATTAAAAAAATCGTAAGTTTATTCTGTACCTATGTTTTCAACCCTACTCTAAATCAAATTTTTTTCCCACCGTAGTCCTACAGCTGCAAGATCGACCTCTCCCCTTTCTTGGAGTCGAGTGTGGTTGCCATGGATACAGACAAACCCCCCTCCTCCTCTGCCTCCTCTCTCTCCTGTAGCAGTAGTTCAGCTGCAGTCGTCAACCCCAAACCAGAAGGGCTGCTGCAGTTGGCACCTGTGCCTAGCAATTTCCAGAGGAGTTCTGTTATTGGTTAGCCTCCTTTTTTTTGTTGTTGATCCGTTTAAGGGAAACTGCATTTTACATTTTGTTGGCCTTTAAATGAAATGTTTATCTCTTTACAAAATGGAAGAACTTGGAGAGAAAACTTTATATGTGACATTTTTGAAAAAAAAAAGAGATTTTTGTGTCAATGAACATGCTACTTCCTCCTTTATGGATAACTAGTTAAAACTTTTTTCATGGACATTTGAGTTAAGCATAATGTTTACCATTTTCAAGTATTGTTTTAACATATCCAAGAGCTGTCTAAAACTTTCAGGCCCTATTTCTTGTTTTCACCTTATCTTAAAGTAGCAAGTTCTTCGACTTGGCTCTTCCATTTTACATTAAAGTGATGTCAAGTGCACCATGTAAATTGTTGCATGTGCCCTTCCCATTAGCTCCCAATTTAGATAGGATTAAAAAACTGCTTTACCGTTTTCTTTAGGATGTGGAACTTCTCCAACTCCTGTTTTCAGAAATGATAATCCCTGATACTTCATTGTTAATGTTAAATCCTTTTTCCCATAGGCTAGTGCCACACTGTTTATTTTTATGAAATTAAAATTCTTGTCCTCAATTACCAAGGTCATTGATTTTTATTTAGTAAATAAAAATAATTTTGTCTCAGGAATGTCGAGAAATAACACAGCTTATTCTATAGCTTTCCTATTCATTTCATACTTCTAGGCCGTGCAGCCAAGAAATGTCCGATGAATAATATCATGTGTAGAGGGAGTGCACGTTAAAATATGCTCCAAAGTCCCAATGTTGCGTAGGATGTCGACAATAATTAAAACTAAACTAAATCATACTTCTAGAAAACTTTTATTTATAAATATTATTTAGGGGCGGGATACTGCTATTAACATCCGTAGCATTCTTTAAGGTACCCGTGCGCCCTTGGCACTGCTTGGTGTTACCAATATGACAAGCCTTCTGGAACATAGTAAAGAAGATCTATCTTAACATGACTCTTATGCATATGACATCTTGTGCTTCTTTAGCCAATGCAGTTTTTAACTTGTAGCTAGCTCTTGACAACTTTACATCTGTGAAAAAATCAAAAAGTCTTTCGTGGCCCTCCATGAAGGGAAATTGTCTCTCTGAATGACTCTTCAATGTTATTGAGAGATAGATATTATTTATTTATGTCTGTTACGTTTGAAGTGTATAAAACTCATTATGTTTTTAAACTACGTACCATCTTCACATTAATTTTCATCCTCTATTTCCATGTCTAGAAGTCACACCAATGGAAGTAGACATTGACGAAACTCCAGCTGCCAGCCCTTACAACCTGGTCCTGGCTCCGATCGAGAATCAGCCGACCGACCTCTCGATCGACAGGAACGACTCGACTTCGAGCAGCAAGAGGATGTCCAAGAGGAAGAGGCTGCTCTCGGAACTGGCCGAGTTTTCCACCAAAAGGAGGTCTTCCAGGGTTAGCAATATGCTATTAATGTGTGCTTAATAATTTAATCAATTTGTCTGTCCGTCTGGAAAACCTGTAATACCTGGGAAAAATCTGGGGAATTGTTTTTGGATTGGAACCATCATAAATAAAATAGCTTTTGGGTCTTTTTGTTATATGGATAGAATTCTTACAACGATCACAAGTTAAATGTCATTTTACATGGATATAGCTCTTAAAATTTCTACTGCAAAGCAAATATTAATTTTGTAATTTTATTTTATTAGGGCAAGTTTGACTGTTCTTTTCCCCTACCTATTGTTGAATCCAAACTCATTGAATAGTTTGTCTTTAAAAACAGTGCTGATAAAACAAGTTTAATATCCAGGCATAAATGTTTGTCGGGTTTTTGTGTCATCAAATGACTTTAGTGTGTCACAAATCAGTACCTTGTAAATTTCGTTTTTGTTGAATTGCTAATCAAATGCGTTCCTTCTTGTCAAGTGGTTGCCTTATAATTATTCAATGCATTATAATGATTCAATTTATAGTGAAAAAGATTTCTTCCCTGAAAAAGCATCATGTCACTTAGCATGATGAAATGAATCAAAATTTCTTGTTGTTTAAGAACTACTTGGCTTGGGCTTCATTAACAAAATATAAATTGTTAATGATTTAGTAAACTTAGGAACTGTTTTTAAATTTGATTGTATATAACATAAATAATTTCTAACTCTTATAATCATAATATTGTTAGATATGCATAATTCAAATACATGTTAATGATAATAGTACAGTTTGTAGAGTAAAAATTGGCTTGATTTTTTGTTAATCTCACTGTCTTTTTCTAATAATTTTTTTTTCAACTGTAGGTTTTTAAAATGAATGTTTTTTTTATATATTTGTAATTTTTACATAAGTTTTTGTTTTACTTTTTTAGGTGAGAAATCCAGCAGTCAAGAAACCTCAAGACAATGTTAATTATCAAGAACTATTACAGAAGTTTCTTCCTCCAAAATTAATGTAAGTTTAGTTGCTTATTTTATTGAAAGGAAGATTCAATTCATATCAAGGACAATTTCCATCTGGAAAAGTATTTACAAAGTGCAATTATTTTTTGTGAAAATTTGAAAAACTTATCAATAATCTTCTTTTATAAGCTGCATGACAGTTTATTCCCCTTCTTTCACCCTTTTTAATAAATGAATACAAAAAAAAATTAATCGTTTATGTTATATCGAAAAATTTAGTTAATGGTTTAAAAAATATTCAGTTTTCTTGAAACATTGAATAATTTATTTTAAAAAAAATTTGTTTGAAATGATGAGGGTTTTTTGTAGATATTATTAATGAAAATAGTACCAGTTAATGATAAGTTTAAAAGTTCTTGCCAATCTCAGCTGTGTACAATCTCATGTTGATGATATTATGTGTGTGTCATGGCAACTTAAGCCCTAGGCTGATTAATTACAAAGACTTCATTTAAGTTAAAAGTGGACTTTTTCTTGGTGCCCTTTCTAGGAAAAGATAAAAAATATCTTATGCTTCTTACTTTTCTTTATAATTCCATTTATTTAAAATTTCAAACCTATATCATGTGTAACAAGTATCACAGTTATTCTAACTTCTCAATTATAATTAAATGATAAACTCAAACTCCTTTTTGTATGCTTTGTCCAAGTTCCTACTTGTATAATTTAAATTTTGTTTTATTGAAAATTGAATTATTGTTGTTCTCAGGGGGAATGGCAAATGTGAGGACCCTGATGATGACAGTGAACCGGTTTCCCTGGACAAGGAGCTCAGCTGTGGTCCGTCCTCAGAAAACGACAAAAGTGGTGAGCCACATTGACCATATTTTTATTCTATTATAATATGCATGTTCTATCCTTTTATACATGAAATAGAATAGCATCTACTTCATAGGAGATCATTTAGTTAACTTCAGATATGAAGGCAGAGTGGATGTCCAACAATAATTTTATTATTTCATATTGAATATTTAAAGCATTAAAATGTAGCCTTTATGGCTTTTAAGAAAGGGCAAAGAACGGCCTCCAAAGTACACAGCCTCCTCACATGTCGAGGTCTAATTAGAAAGTGATGGTATTTTTGATGGTTGTGAGAAGAGTGGATCAGAAGTCAAAACAAAGTCTGCTGCATCTGCAATTTCTCTAGGAAAGAATGTATTGATGCCTATTAAAATGTGGGAACTGTTTTATGGATCGGAAGGACATTAACTGAGAGTTATTAAGAAGGAACTGTTGTTTATTTGTGTGGTTAATATTATAACTTTATAGATATTTGTGCGATACATCACATACACCTCTGAAGTCTTTAAGGTTTCAACTGATTACATGATCAAGTACACCAGTACAAGGAAATATTGGCCGAGTTAATTATCTTTTTGTCAGGTGTTAAAATCGGCATGTTTCTAGTCTTGCATGTTCAGTGACAACAGAAATGTCGAACTAAATCAAGTTCTTTCTTAATCCTCAATTGGTGAATCAATGTCATGTTGGATCAGAAGCCTCATTTGAAGCACGTATCACAAAGGCAGGAAAGGAATTTTTCACCTGGAACCAGACAATGGGCTTGTTTCACATAGTACGGAAAATAACCCAAACAATCAATGATATCGTAGAGCGTGACATCATAAAAAAAATTGAGTAGTCAAGAGCATTTATGTAACTAATCTTAATTATTTTTAACATTATTACTAACAATCATATTGTTATTTTGATTAAAAATTTTGTAACATCTGAAAGTTGAATAATTCAAATTGTTTGGTTTGTATTACTATGTCTCTTTTTCAGTCCAGAATTTTTCACACTTGAATCATATTAAAGTCTTTAAACTATCCAATTTTTTTTTAGCTGACTTTCAGACCTATTGCCACAATTAGGCAGGTTATGCATCTGAATGAAATTCCAAATTTGTTTTCATGCAACATTTAAATAGTCTATTGTGCACTTAAAATTTTGTTGTTGTATATATAGTAAAATATTTTTTGTTTTCAATTAAGATAAAACTACAGAATCAGGGGACTTGACGTGGTCAGAGAAGGAAGATGTAGTACAGTTCATCTCAAGTAACCAAAATAATTCTGGTATCATTGACTTGCTATACAAGTATGTTGTGATACTGGGGCAGAAAAGTGCTTGTGTTTGGTAAGTTACCTACTGTACAAATAATTGAAAACTAAAATTATTCATCAAGTATAATTGAACGATAGCTTTTTTTCTACTTTGGATTGAAACTTTAAAAACTGCAAAACTTTAAAAGTCTAAATGGGTTTTTTTCTTCAATGAATTGTTAAATTTGTTTAAAACAAATTGTTCCTATTTGTTTTTAAAGAATCTACATAACAAAGCAATTGTTTTGTGTGATACAGTATTTTAAGCTTTTTAGTTTTATTAATTTTGGGGTAAACTTTATAATGACTTGATTTTATTAATACTAATTATTTCTTTTGTCAAGGTTTTTTCATTGTCTTTTGCATTTTAAATATTGTTTTTAAAAATGAATTTGTTTGAAAGGTGATAGATTGTTTTAACACTGTATTTTGATATGGAATGTTTGACTTCTTTTTATGTTTGAGCAATATTCCATAATTGTTCTTTAAATAAATCTATAATCTACATATACATTTAGCAAACAATAAATAATAATTAATGAATATTTGATGAAAAATAGTACATTTATTTGTGAAGTTCTCTTTAAAATAAGTTTGATTGCTAATTCTCGTTTTGTCTTAATTTGAATTAAACTCTTTCTCAGTGTATTTTTAAGATCTTATGTTTTTTGCAATCCTTTTTCGCTTGCAGGCCCAAAAATTTAATTGATGTGTTTTGTGAAGCCTTTTCTCGTCTCAGAAACCACATCACCACCCCAAACCTGTTTTGGTAATTTCAGTATTTATCCAATTGATTTGCAAGGTTTTTTTATATATATATGTGATGAAATTTCAAATACTTATTTTTAAGTTTTCTTTACTTCCTAAAACTTTTTGTAATTTTTCATATACATTTCCAATTTCCATAATGAATTTATAATAATAATGTTTAAACAATATTAAGAAATATTTTAAACTTTTGCTATCAAGGATTTCGAATATTTATTTTTTTGTTATTGCATCTTTGCCCTTTTTCAAATAAAAAAAATCATGAGTTCCATTAAAAATTTAACCTTCATCTAAGTTTATTACAATTATTTAAGATGTCCTAGAAAGTAAACATTATTAGTTTCTTATCTAAATAAAAAGAGAATATCCAGAATTTATTTGAGCAAGGTAACCAAGATTTTATCTTTAAACTAATTCAATTTTATTTTGCCTTATAGTCAGTCATCAGATCCTGAGCGCATCAAAGAAGTTAGTTTGGTTAGTACACAATATTTTTGGCCTTCTTTAAATAATCAATATGTTTTACCATACTTGTACTTGAGGAACATCATTGGAACTGGTCTAATTTTGATTCGGGGATATGTAAAAAAACTCGTATATTGTTTCCTTTGTATGCAAGTTTTTTTTTTATTTCGTTGCGATTTGAAACTAACAGTATTGCTTCATGCAAAAGTTTAGCTTATGATGATTAGTTTTTCTTAATAAAATTGTCTCTTGAAAGTATTTGGGTTTTCTTTGTCGTAAAGAAATAATTATTTTGTGATATTATGTATTTTATCATTATTGAATTCCTTAAAGAAGTTTCTTTTATTTTATTATAAGTTTTTGCCTTTTATTTTATTATAAGTTTTGTTTATAAATTTTATAATAGTTTTTGCCTCAGCAAGCAATAGTTATATAATGACACCACGTTAACAAATGTATAACATAAAAAACTTCATTTTCTTTGAAAACCATTGTAAAAAAGCAGTTTTTATCTTTTCTGTTTTCAGGCTATGTTGTGCTACTGCGAGTTTAAAGTAGACAAATGGTATCTCAGCACTGGGCATTCCATGTCATTTTCTCCCAAAAGGTGCATACCAATTTCGTTGTTGTGATATTTCATTAAACTTAGTAAATTTGTTTGCTTCTACACTGAATTTCCAGATTACTTATATTCTCTTATTAAATTTGTATTTTTAAAAAATCTTTCTTATTTAATTGATATAGAATGTTTTGCTTCTTTTTAAGTGTGAGCAATGCCACATATTTATTTTTCAAAATACACATAAATCTGATGCATAATAATTATTGAATTTTCGACTAAAAATGGTTTAACCTTGATATTTCAAAAACTAAATGTTGTGTTAGGCACTTTTTTTTAGACGCATGCATTTTGTGTTAGAAGCAGTTCTAAGTGATAGCTTCTGTGACATAAACCTACTTCTTTCTTTTTTAAAAAATTTAGTATCTTCCTCCTTGGCAAATATTTTACTGTTTTTTTTATCCACCCTTTAACAAATGTTTGAGCAGAGATTGTACTTTTTTTTAACCAGCACAAGTGGCACAGCTACCTTCCAGTCTTCCCACAAGGGGGTGGGGAATGATTTCCACGCTGACATGGAGTTCCTTGTGATGCTCACAGCCAGGAGGGATGTGCTCGAAGGTGATTGGTTGGATTTCACGGCCAGAGGTGAGTTGTAATGGTGCTGATGATTAGAACTCAAGTGTGGATTTCAGCATCATTTTAAAATATTTGATTTTGCTTAGCAAATGAAATGTTATTCAATATTTTTGCAGTTTGTAATGTATATTAAACTCTTACAAATGGATAAACAATATTTGCTTTTTTAATAAAAAGGTAAAATAACCCTTCAATATACTATTAACTAACTCACTTAATTATATAAAAGGGTTATTAATAACTAAATATTAATTATAACAACAATGAGCATGCCTCATGTTTTGAGCTTTAACTATTACTCAAGAATGAAAGTATGGCCTTGTTGGTGCCCATGTGACATCTACCTAACTTGGGCAAAAACAAAGAATAAAGAGGCAGGGGGAAAGGCTTGATTGGTCCCTTAGTTGGAAACTCTTGTAAGGTAATATTTACATACAAAATGATCCGAATACAATTTAACCAAAATACACGTTTCATTCGGATAAAATTGCCAAATTTTCTCAAATAATATTAAAATCTGTTAGACCTTAAAAGAAATTAATATTTTAAACACGTTTTCTGAATGGATTCAAAAATAATTTATAGAACTCTTAACATGTGCGGAAGGATCTTCTATACAGTATATTTCTATTTACCCAACTTAGGTTGGCAAGGAGTGTAGTTAGAAATCATTAATGCAAGATAACTAAGAGGAGACTATGTCATCTGAAGCATACAAATTATATGATAGAAGGATTACAAATTTTAACCAAAAATCACCTTAAACATATTGTATTTTGTACAAATTAAGATTTGTAAGGAGTGCTCTAAAACTGACTAATGTTTACTTTAAACAAGGTATATATTTTTTTCTCTATTTTAATAGCATTTTGGTTAAAAGCAAAATTGCATTCACTGGAAGGAGAAATTGACCTTGCTGTCTGCTGTATGGGGAAAGTATGTTTAAAATATCTAAAAAAAAAAAATGTTTGTACAATTTAACTACCTTATCAACACATTGTACTTATTATCTTATTACTATCAATAATCTTAATGTCATTTAATTTGTTTGTTCAAAGCTCTTTTTTTAGCACATTATCTAAATATACTGTGTCTGCATTTTTTACTAAGTCTGTTAAATAAAAAAAAATTAAGCAACCTATATGATATTATTCATTTTTGTTTTTGAATGATCCCTAAAGGTTTAAATTATGATATTTATATAATAAGGGTTTGGAAAATGTAACATCACAATCTATTTTTTTCCCTTCAATATTTTTCATGTGTGCGATAGTTCAATGTTGTTGTTTTTTTCAGTTGAATGATATTCTTGTGGAAGAAAATGATGCTAAAATCACAGTTCGAAACTGCAGCTTTTCAAACATTATTGCCAGTGGTATGATGTTATATTTTTATAGTTATAAAACTTTGTGGTGCTCAAAAATATATGTTTAAATGTAAAACAAATTTTTATTTTTATGAAACAAATGTTTTTTATAAAAGGTTTTTTTTTTAATGAATTAATCATCTCTATGCATTTCAATTTAAAAAGCGTTTCCATAAATGGAAAAGTATCTACAGTTACTTTTTTTTTGGACAAAATATCAAGTTTATAAAATAAAAATATAATAATTATTGACATAATAAATGAATTTAAGGGTGTTAAAGTATGCCAAGATTTTCTTCCCCCGAGAGTTTTCGGGTCAAATGGGTACTTGAAGGATCCTTTACCTTTGCTTAATATTATAAAATGTGTGCCGACGATTTTCTCATCCTGAAGATATGCAGACTCATCCTGGATAACCAGCCACCAGTTTTTCAGAACAATAAAACACTATCAAAATTAGACAAGTTCTAGGCAATAAATTTTTCTAAATAATTAAAATATGTATGTTAAATTATTTTGTAAGATGAATAGTTAAAAATAGAGAACATTCTAAAAAAAAATCGCCTTCTTAAAAATTGCTTAATTACTAATGTTACAACTCAAAAAATTTAGAGCAAAACATTTTTAAAAACCTACACCTAAGCTTTTCCCCATTCATGATTTTTGGGGGATAAAATGACAGGACTAGATAGTAAGATACTAAAAAAGAAGCACAAGTAGAAAAATATTTTTTTTACGAACGATAAGATATTGTGTAAAATGTGTCGTTGTATTGAAGTTGTGTGTTTGAAACAGAGAAGGTGAACCGGCAGCTGGAGTCCTTGCAGAGATGCCAGTCACTGGAGGAAGTTCAGCGACTCTACGAGCAAGGGGACTACGCGGCCGTCGTCAACCTGCTCATACCCACATTCAACCAGCCCACCACAAAGAGGAAGGTATGGATTTGAAACATTTGTTGTGTTGAAACCATAGATATATTATTTAAAGTATTAGATTGGCAGATCACGTGACCTCCAATGCTAATGTCGGAACCCACATGGAGACCAAAATTGGAGGGGCATGGGGCCAGTGTTGCCACCACTTTAAGGAGAAAAGTTCTGCAAAAGAAATGCCAATCTAATAAATACTTTAACTATGATATCTCTGGTTGAAACCTTGAATTAGGGAAAAAACAGCAAGATAAAATGGACTGCTAATCTTATAGTAAGAGGTCGAATCAGGAGGGAATCGAATGAAATGCTGATTTGTAATTTTTCATTGCTACCAGTTGAGCAAATGGAATAATAATATAAGTTATTTTCCGAACAGTTGTTCCGAAAGAACATAAATTAATAATTAAAAGAAGTTATTTTTGAAAAAATATTTTTGTTGGTATGTAGCTCCCCACTGTATATTTTTAATACATAGTTAGTACTCTTTGAAAAAATTGTTACGCCTATTTGGAATGTTTAAAAGCAAGAACATTGGGATTGTTAAAAAAAAACATGCAATTTTTTTCTGGTCTAAACTGCTTGACTTGGAGATTATTCATGTGTCTAAAGTCTCCTTACACCATTATGAATTTTTTCTATTTAATAAGTTCTTAACCTTAATGCAACTTCTTCATATGACTCTTTTGTAAAGTTTATTTATTTTATTATTTTTTTTTTCTTCTATCATATAATCTATTGAAACCTTAACCTTGTTCATGTCGAAATGAAAATTTCAATAATCTCTTTTGCTATTGCAAATTTAGACTTTTGTGCTTAGCCCCCCTTTTTAGCCAAAAGCAATGGAAAGAAAAGTTATAAAGTTAAGTTTATTTGAATTTATATATATATTTTTTTTAGAAATTTGATCATTAATGTATCATTGGGAAAACCTGAAGGTTTTTAATTGTTGAGTGATTAGTCTATACAGGCTCATATTGTGAAATATGTTGTTGATTCCAATTTTGTAGCACCCGGGGAAGGTGTTCCCAAACCACTATTATTTTTTGTTTGCAGAACCAAGTATTTTTTTCCCAATTCTTCACAATGGAAGAAGATACACCTAAAAAAAATCTTTGCATCACTGATAGATAATTAACTATCCAAGAGATACAAACATCACCTTGACTGACAGGTTTTTCAGCACCTTACCTAATGAAAAAATTTTAAATTTACTAATTATATTAAATTTCAAAATTTCAAGCTTGGAGGTTCCATTTTTCACCGTTTACTACAGAAGTTTGATACAAGAAATGAAATTAAAATCTCTCGCATCAAAACAAATATTTGCACTTCGACCAATTTGCGTATCCCTCAGAAAGTTCATCAGATTGTTAATTTTCCAGCACTCCCTGGAAGGGGTCCCGGAGCGCCACGCCCAGCTGCTGCTGCTCCAGAATTCTCTGTGGAAGCTGGAGCGGTACAGGGAGTGCGTCCACTGGAGCGAGGTCTCGTTCAACGAAGCACTGCAGCAGTTTATGAACGCGGCTCGTTCCGACTGGTCAGAGACCATGGCCCAGCTGCTCAACGGGCTCAACAAGTGAGAACTTCTGCACATTAGAGCCCTTAGTTGAAGCATCTGTTGAAATGGTTTAACTGTGACTGCTAATTGACTGTGATTTTCTTAACTGTAACTGTCTTTCACTAACACGTTTGGTGATGAAGTTTTTCTTTTAAAGTTTGAACTTTTTTTCTAGCCTAAAATTTTATATTACTAAATTCTATGTGCATTGGGAAGGAATATACTTATTTTTAGAGGCAATCAGATTGTCTTCTAGAACCAGTCTTGTGCCACCTTTTTTACTTTCTGGCGTTATATCTCTGCCTTTGCCATTTTATGACCTCATTATGCTGGATTGAAAAACCTAACCTTTAACTAAACCATGTATGGTACTGGGGCACATTAAATCTCCGGTAGTCCAAATACCTGACAATGTTGCTATAACATTCTGTTCTGTCAGCCACTTTACTTAACTGCTGCTCTAAATAATATGAAAATGTGGATTTAGTTCAATTCACATTGGTTAGATAATGAACAAATTTCTAAACTTTTTTAGATTTTAAAAGTTTCTAAAATGGAAGAAGCAATATTTTTAAACAAAATATCTGTATCAATAATGCACATAATAGAAATGCAAGAAATTTGTAATTTGAATCTCGTCAAATGACGCTAAAACCTTGCTGAACGTAATAGTCTTTCTCGCCACATCCATGATTCTGTTGCTCACGTTTATGGTCTTCTTGTGCAGCTGTGTGAAGCTGGACCCTGGCTACCTGAATGATTTAGAGGAGCCGGTGCGCCTGACACAGAACCTGATCCTGGTGATCGTGATCCAGATGGAGAACTACGACTTCTCTGCTGACAATGCTTCGCTGCTCATCGTCCTGCCCTGGATGCTGCTCTACAGGCTCATCCTCAAGTCAGTCCCCCCTCCCACTCACTCTTGTCTGTATCTTTGAATGCCTTCTCAGTTTGAAAATGGTCTGAAAGCTTGTCATAAACTCACTGATACTGCTGTGGAGTTTTAAAACTGCAGTAACCACATCAAGGAATTGGACCATTTTCGGCCCTGAAATAATTAATTTGAATTTTTTTAGTATGCTTTCTTATCATTTATGGTAATTGACTGATTGCTTGCAACCATGGTCCAAGTTATTGGCTAGTGACTGCAGTTTACTTACCCATTGTAGATCAGGGTTACCACATGCCTTAAAAGCTTCTTAAATGGGGAATTTGTTTTAGGGGTTTCTGATAAGGTCATAAATGTCCACTAAACTACCAAACAGGCCTAAAGTTTGACAACAATTTAAATTGTATTCGTTAAAAAATTAAATAAAACACTACTCAAGTGTCATCTAAAACTGGATTTTATGATAGCCAACATGTGGGATTTTTAAAGCAATCATAAATCAGGATATTTGCCGACTTTGCTTTGAAGAGCTTCCATAGCTCTAATACTCCCTTATATATCCCTTAAAGATATTTTGTGACATTTAATTGTTTAAGTACCCTCAGTTGGTATACATCATAAGTTAAAATTAGGCGCAGGTTGCGAAAACTTCAAACTAAGGCTTTTGTCTTTGGCAGACAAGCTGCAAGGGGTAGTGAATTTAACTGGTCCTTTTTGTATTGGTTCTTTAAAATAGTAGTTTTCCTAGTCTTCCTAAAGAAACAGAACTGCCACTTCAACTCATTGTTTTCCTGATACAGAGTAGACCTAACAACCAAATGAAACTGGGTGAGTTTTTTTTCAAGTCACCAACTCTGGTAAAAGGGTTTATAACCCTTAAAATGTATCAAAATTTTTGAGTGGAAACCTTATATATGTGCTGGACTTTATTTTGTGATTGTTTGGTTTAATCTGTCAGCACAGCAATATGCACAATTTTTCTTTTCTTCTGTCTTTGCAATGTTTGTTGAAAATATTTTAACTGAAGTTGATATATTGTATTTCATCCAAATGTGTTACTTTATCTCATACAAACTATCATCAATATGTTCCCCAGTGAGGAAAAGCGCAGCACCACCTCCAAGAAAAGTGCCCCTGTGAAGACGGTGGAGCCAGCATCTGCTGGCAACTCCAGCAACAACAAGAGTAGCGCTGTTGCCAGTTTCCTGAGCGACTTTGACCTGAGCTCGGCCATGCCCTCTTCCCTCATGCTGCTGTTCACTGCCCACGAGTATCTGGGAAGGTGAGCAGGCATTGATTCTTACTGAATGTATAGAAGTACATAAAAAAGGTACAAAAGCAGAACAATGCAGCAGTGTTTGTGAAGTTGAACAATGCAGCAGTGTAAGAGCAGCAGAGTGTGCATGTTGATGCAGTTGGTTCGCTCTTAACTATAATTTGATGAATTGTATCTTTGGTTTAACTGGCAAATTTTTTGTTATCCTTACAGTGTGAAAGTTGCTAAAAACCATGTGTTTCGTTATAAATTCCAATCTGATTGTGTTCCAATGAGACACAATTGTTCCTGAATGTATATAGGAGCCTTTTAACAAAACATAAATATGCTGTGCATTCAAAAACTTATGGTTCAAACATACAGATCTTTTGATGAAATTAAATTTTAATATCAATCATCTATGAAAACTTCAAATTGTAGTGAAAAAGTGTGCTATAATAATATCTTAAGCACTTGTTTACAAAATATTGGTAATGGAATCACGCATATGGTGGATCATGAGTATCTGGGAAGTTGGGTGTTACCGAATGCATACAGTTAAGTTTCATAGTATGCTCTATATATTAAATAAAAGGGTCAATATTATGAAAGGTGCTAATTTACAGATTCAATGAGGAATTGCAAATTTGATAACAGAAATAAATTAGGCTATTAATCATCTTTTAATACTTTAAAATATAGCTGCTAAATTATGCTGTAGAGTCTATGAAAATTCAGTAACAGACTTGTATTTCAGTAACAAATATAAATTTTTCTAAATGTTATTAATCCGACTTGTATTAGAAAATTGTTTTTTCCCTTTATTTCACATTTTGTAATACTGGAAATCACGTTGACACTCCTAAGATATCTTTGCTAAAGAATCACCACTAGTTGTGACACCAATCGGACTTTTTGTAACTTCCAAAACCTCTATTAAAACCTTTTATCAAATTAAGGGACATTTTTTTAAATATTAAATATCATCCCATAACATGATTAGTTAAACATTATTTACTTGAAATACTGCTTTGTCAAATTTACCTTAGAGGGGAAGTAAGGTCAATATTCTACTATTTTTATCAATGCGCTATATTTTTAGACTAACAGCTAAGAACTAGATAGTACAAGCAACATATAAAATTGAAATTTAAAAGATTTATCTGTGAATGTGTTGCTAGTAGAATGTATGTTGCTTTAAATATTAATGTCGCCATGTTAATAATTTGTGGCATGATATGTGTCGAAAATTGGCTATCGAGAAAGAAACTTAGTGGATTGAATGGAATTTACTCATTATTTCTGTACAGATTAAACTATTATCTTTCTCTAGGTCTAAAACAAATAGTTTGTATGAAACATTTGAAGATTCATGTACATACTCTACGAATTTCTGAAGCTTTGTAGAACAAAAATTGGAGGACACATTTGGAAAAAAAATACAAGACAGATAAAGACATTTGCTTAATTGACATAGTTTATATTACACTGCTCAAAACAACTAGGGGAGCACTTTGCGTACTCTTGTTAAACCTCTCAGTTTTAACTTATTTTTTATTCTAAATATCTAAAATTTGTGCAATACCAATAGATTCAACATGCATCCAGGATGAAATAGTAAAAAACAAGGTGAAAAAATCTTAAATTATTAACTAAAATTTAAGAGGGGGAAATTGCTATAATAACTTCTGAACAAATTACCACAATAAATTTTTATTTGTTAAAAACAGTTACAATTAATTTTGGAATATCTGTGAATGCAAGCCTGAAGAATTTAAGATCAATTTACTTCATAAAAATTTTTGGGAGTGATTTTTATTTTACCTTGTATTTAATATTTTCATTTAGTAAAATAAAAACATTATTTAATTCTTCAAAAGTCATGATTCTTCCACCTAACGATAAATAAGTGCAAGCTCAATTTATTGAGAGAAAAAATAGCAAGCTGAAGGTTCCGAATGGAATCATTGATTGTGAAAATGTTTAAACCATGCATTCGCCTAACTGTTTTGAGCAGCGTAAAATATTATCTATTGCTAAACTCTACCATTTAAACCTCTAACCAATATCGATGACCAATAGGCGCTCCTGGTGCACATTTGCTGATGGCCAGCTTCTCCTGTTCAACATCAATGTGATGATGGGTGAGCTGGCTGACAACCAGGGCAACACTCATCTGTACAGGGAAGACCTGGAGACAGGCCTGGAGCAGTGCATCTACTGCCTGTATGGGCACCCAAACAAACGCAGCCGCGCCAAGCACCTGCAGGTATTGTTTAAAAATTAGTGTTAAAAATGTTTCCTAAAGTAAATGTTTACTATGTTTATCCCTACCATTCCATATATTTCTCACTTCTGATTGGAATTCTTTATTCCCCCCTCTAAGTAAAAAAATAGACATTCTCATGTTGGGCACAGGACTACTTGCCCTAAATTGATGACCATTATAGCATGATTGGAAGTTATATGGATCATATTATTTAATTTATAAAACTTTAAAAAAAACTGTATAATGTTTATGTATTTAGAGAAAATATATGTGTGTTATGCACATGATATGGCGTGAGAATGGCCCTTTTATTACCTGTACTGGGAAATGTCCTCTAGTTTCAGAATGTTTTGACTTCCTTAGTCTAAATATTTTCAAATCATAGAAATTTTAAAGATTATTTAATTTACTTATGTTTTGTTACATATCTCTTAAATAAACTTTTTAAATTATTCTTTTTATGTTTTCTTTAAAAAAATCTCAATCATAATTTATGGTTTGGGCATGACATTCTGTGTCTCAAGTGAGTGTACTGCATGACAGGGCTTGATTTAAGTGCATGTTACCTGTAGGCTTAAGTCCTTTTGTCACCACTCTAGTTCATATTTACTTTATTCTCCCTTTAATTGACCAATTGTTCGAGGTTTTTAAGGACCTTTCATGCTCATGACCATTCATCAGACTTTTCAATTGGATTTTTTTTTGTATCTCAACAATACAACAAAACGGTAATGTTCATTGGTGTTTTCATTGGTTTCAAACATAACTATTCGTGACTTTTTATTAATTTTTAGTAGATTTTAATTACATTTTGACATCAGGAGGTTCTGATTTAAGAAACCCTGGGGTAAAAACATAAAAAAGATCGCAAATTTTACTGAATGTTATAAGTGCTTTATGTTTTTGCCCTGTTTGTAAAAGACTGTGAAACTAAGATAATGACTGCAGCAATGGTATATAAAACTGCAATTTGCTTCATTATTTTTTTTTATTCTTTCCAAGAACTATGCTATTTTATACTGTTTAGTATTAAAGCTGTAATTTTGAATGTGTTTTGCAGGAGCACAACTCCAAGCAGCTGACCCTGACCTGGGAAAGGGCAGCGCTCATCTTCCAGTACTTCCGGCCCAACGTGCTGCCAGAGTTCGACAGCTACAGGACCAGCACAGTCTCCGCAGAAGTAAGGCTGAAACAGTGTGCTGAAAGTGGAATTTTTCCAAGTTCAAATTTTTAATATCTAGCTATTAAAGCAAATCTTAAATGAACTGATTAGAATACAGCAAGCAGATCGTTTTTTTTTTTATGGAAATAGAATATCTTTTTCATTTTCTTCAAAAAATATCAGGATGGGGAGCCCAGTTGGTAAGACGATTGCCTTGCATAACAACGGTTCCAGGTTTGGGCTATACCAAAATAACTGCCAACCTATAAACGGTCTGTGCACCCAAAACCTCTTATGAATAATGCCCCAGTGGGAGGAAGTGCATACTAAATTGTCTCCAAAGGCCTTGTGCAATGTCGCCCTTTAAAGTTGGGTTGGGTGCCTAGCTATGAGTGTCGGCTCGTCACTTGACTGTGGCTCTAATCTACAACACCCATCCCCAATAGCCCCAATAATTTGTTTAGAATTCATTTGAAAATTAATGAAATTAATAAATTTTCTATCTTTTTAATGATAATGATGTATGTATCTGTCTATGTCTAGTCTTTATTTTTATGATAAATAAAATATCTTTGGAAGTTTATAACATTTTTATCAAATTTAAACCCTAATTGAGAGAGTCAGAAAACCAATTACTGTGTCAATGTAAATAAAATATAGTTTTATAAGTAATCTCGCTGAAAAATAAATTCAAATAGATTTTGCTGAAGAAACGGCTTCAATTTTTTTTTTAACCTCTAACTGGAAGGACATATTTCAACTTTTTGACATTGTCCTTAATATTTAATTTACTGCAGCATTATATTAATCTAACTCTGTCTTGTTTTACTCCTGTTCAGCTGGAGAGCCTTCTGAAGCGAATCATCGCCCTGGTCCCCCCAGACCAGGATCCCACCAGCAAGGTGGACAGCTACACCGCGTACATAGAGGGCGCCACTGACAAGTGCCCCGAGCCCCCTTTCAAGGATAAGGAACTCAGCCCCATGATCAAGGACTTGTACTACCTGCTGGGTGATTACTACTTCAAGAACAAGGAGTTCAGCAAGGTGGGTGCACATCTAAGTTGCAAATGAACTATAAAGTTAAACTTGACCCAGACACAACCGTATAAACCCCTAACCTGACTCTTATTTTCCAACAAAATATTAATTTTTTAAATTTATAATTTATATAGTTATACTAATTATTGAATGAAATTTAAAGTATGGATTAATAATTTATTATCATCTGCTATGTAATATAATTTTGAAAATTTTAAAGAATATAAATTTTCTGTTAATTTTTTTTTAAATTTAATTTCCTGCAGTGAAAACAAATTTACACGTCAGCCAATTTGCTTGTCCCTCAGAGGGAGGTACATTCCCATGTTATGCACAGGACTACTAATCTCAAAATCATGGCAATGTTGCATTTTTATTAAGAAGATGTGGATCAAAGTTATTTAATTTGTAAAAATTTGAAAATGTGTGATATTTGTGTTTTCAAAATACTATATATATATGTTGGTGTGTGTTATGCACAAAGTGTTTTTTGAGAATTTGTGGTGCACAAGCAGCCAAGTTTTGTCTACCTTGATCCTGGATGGCAGCACAGCGTGTTGCTAGGGCAACGTAACTTTGCTTAGCGACCACAATCTTGTTTGTCGTGTTCCATGAATATCAGAAGCTGCCGAACTTGTAATTTAGGTTTATTATTTAAGTTTGATCTTTGCTCTATAAATCTCCAAAATAATCTCTATAAATGTAAAAGATTGTAAATATGAAAAGTTTTCCTCCCGACACTTTCCCTCCATCGTTTCGGCTACCTATTATTATACAGCATCTTCATTATAAATTGACCTTCAGTGGTGGCCAAAAGTGTGGACACTTTTTGAAAGTTTCATGTTTTTCAACATTGTGTAGAATATATTAATTTTCACGAATAATTAATTTTCATAGAATATTTTAATTCATAGAATATATTAATTTTAAGAATAATTCATAGAATATATTAATTTTCACTTTTGGTAATTTGTATTACTAAATTCTGCATTAAATTACCTTCAATTTAATGTATAAAGGTTTGTATTCACGTGAACATTGATATATTTTTTTTACGAGCACACGAAGTTACATGAAACTTTAAAAAAGTGTCCACACTTTTGGCCACCACAGTATATATTTTAAAAACATTGTGCCTTGCGTGGGGTGTGTGTTGCAGGCGATCCGCTTCTACCTGATGGACATCTGCTTCAACCCGGAGCGGCAGGACTCCTGGGCCGGGATGGCGCTCTCCAGGAGCTCGCAGCTCGAGCAGAAGCTCACCTCGGTAAGTTGCATTTAATACATAGTCGATTATCAGTCCCTATAGGTCCTTTTTGGTTGCTAATAAAAGAAACAAGCTTCAGAAATATACAAAAAAGGTTCTTTTGTTGCTGTTTCCTATCCTCTTTAATAGACCTGACATATGTCAGATCTACTCCAGGAGGTTGTTGTGACAGACAGAAAATCGATTAGAAGAAGGGGATCAGATGTTCAGTCCTCCTTGGTAAGTCTGTCGCAATCAGTATGTGCTCCAGAGAGGCTAGATGGTCACAGCACTTTTTGCAAGTCGGATAGATTTATCTGCCACTTTCAAAAGACAGACACTTAAGATGGCCATTTTAAAGCTATCTAGTGCAGTCAGCAGGAAGGAGTTTTTGATTTTCATTTACTAATGCATGGGTGCCACTCTTCCGTCCGGATTCTGTGATTTTTAAAAACTGAACAAAAGCGGAACACGCTGTCGGAAAATTAAGACTTTTTCTCAAAAACAAATATAGTTCAGATATTTTCAAGGACGCGATTCCCTTGATTTTCTTAGATATTTTTTGAATAAATTTAACTTTTGCTATGGTTGGTACTGTTGGTGGCAACACTGTGCTCGAGCCTGCAACAAGCTAATTTTTTGAATAAATTTAACTTTTGCTATGGTTGGTACTGTTGGTGGCAACACTGTGCTCGAGCCTGCAACAAGCTCGAGCCTGATACAAGCTAAATAAAGCTTGAATTAATTTGTTCAAATTGCAATTAATAAAACTATAAAAGTGTCTTCAATCATTGTGTCTTCAATCTTCATTGCATAAGTAAATCACGAACTTAACAACCTTCTATCAGGTACACTCCTTGAAAAGTGCTTGAATGAAAAACATTTAAACTAAACAGAAATTCCTATAAGCAACTTGTCGAAATTATGGTTTTTAATAATAAAGAGGACATTTTTAGGTATGGTTTTAATATGAATTCATGTATAACATTTGTATTGCTCCTTTATATTTTATTTGAATAAAAGTGTTCTCCCTTATGCTTGTATTTTAAAATGCTATCCCTGTCTGCTGTTTCCAGTATGAGCTGCGTAACGAGTCCACGGTGTACCGCAAGTCCAGTGCTGCCCTCAAGTGCTTTGAGCACGCACTACTCTTGGACCCCACCACCACCCCCCTGTGGATTGAGCACGGCTCACTGGCCTACATCCTCCACTCGCACGCGTCCAGGCAGCTCAAGGTACACACAGTAGCTCCATTTTTTAGATGAATCAGTACAAATGGGCAATTCTACCATAATTTTTAATTTTATGTCCCTTGGGTATAACTTTTAAAAAAATTAATATTCCTTTACCATTTTTTCTTATTATACTAAAAGACTGGTCCTTTTATAATTGCAAAACGTAATTTTAAAGCAAAGAAACTCCAAAAAAATTTTCGAACACAAAACAATGCAGAAAAGTCCTTACCATCATGTGTCCGGAATGTCAAATTTCAAGTTTAGGGCTCAATCTAATACTTTTTTTAGCTAAAAATTACATTCATTTGGATTTTAAATTTAACTAATACTGTAGCTTAACGATGTCCTTCCATTGAATTTTGGCTTTTAACATTTATAATGCGTTTTTCTCGTCTCCTAACTTTGTCCCTGGGTTTTGGTACATTCACTGACCTCATTCCTAAAGTGGTGAAGAGAGGCACTGGATTGAGCTACAGTGATTCTTCAAACATGCAAACTGTATTGCAGAAAACTGATATTTCAGTTAGTAGCCACATATTTTTGCTAAAATTCACCAGTAAGCCCAAAATTTAAAAAAACTCAGTGAAATTGGCTGCGAGGCTTTATTGCTTTCCTTACAGTCTCCCAGGTTTAAGGTTAATTTTTGCCTGATAATTGAATTTTTTTCTATAAATATGTTTAACTGGAGTATAAGAAGTAAAATAATCCATTTTTATTAAACTATTACTTTCAACACAAGAAAGACCGGAAAACAGCGTGAATGTTCTGTCCTTTCCTTCCGTTCCTGACCTTCCGATCCTTACCGTCGTAGTGATCTAGGGATGGAAAACCGAAACCAGTTTTAAGACTAACCATTTTTTTTTGCGATTTCGGTTTCATTGAAAAACAGTTAGTTTCGTAAGGCCAGTTTAGACCAGTTTCTTTAGAATCGGTGTTTTTAAAAAACTGATATATAAATTTTTGTTTTTTACAAATGAGCTTTGCTAAACTTTTTTTCGTATTCTAAAACCCTTATAAACCTTTTGATAAACATTTAAAGTGATTTTGAAAAAATAAATTTTACAAGTTTTTAATACCTGAAATTAAAAATTATGGTAGAACTGCCCAAATATATGTTTCAATCAATCAGTTAAGTGAACATTTATGTGTTACAAAATACAAATAAAAAAATTATCTGATTTGCCTAGGGTAGCAACTAACAAATTATGGCAAATTAAAACTTAGATTTAAAATCACTTAAGAAATTTCTAACAGAAATATAACATAAAATACTGTATATTTATGGAATTAAAATAAACAAAGGAATAATTAAAAGGCACAGCAGGTTTTTTAAATTATGCTTCATGGTTTAAATAGAAGAAAGCTTCTTAAATATTGATAGAGATTGTTGATTTGAAAAGATAACATTTAAATAAGGTGGTGTCTATATCATAGCCCTGTGCATTACCCACTTCCCTCACTTAAATGGAATGGAGGAGAGAGTGTACTCATGACTTAAGGGCAATTAAACAGCAGTCAAACATATTAAATGAAATTTTGTATTTTCTAAATTAAACTATAACACGTAAAACTTTGCAAATTGATTTTGAAATTGTTAAAATTGTTCTCTTTGGACAGTGTTTCTGATGAATATAAAAGAGTTGTGTTCATAAATTGGTGCAGTGCTTATTTAAACAAAGATTGGAGGTTGCTGTATCTCTTAAAGGATGCTGTATCTCTTAAGTTTCCTATTATGCATTTTCATATTAAACTATGCCAATTGATTTTGCAATTGTTTGCTCTCCTCCAGCAAGACTGTGTGCTGGACGATCTCCAGGACCTGCTGCGCCGCAAGCGCACCGAGATGCTGTCGGTGGCCGAGCGGTGCTTCCGGTCGGCCAACCGGTGCGAGGAACCGGGCTCCGAGCCGGAGGAGGCCTGGCTCCACCACTACATGCTGGGGAAGATAGCCGAAAAGAAGGGGGAGAGGCCACAGGTCTACCTGCCCCACTACACGAAGGCGTTGGCCTACCTGCATGAAGACTGCGCCAGGTACTCACGCAATAACCCCCAGTGTTTAGTCCCCGAGCTAGTTTCATTTGAATATTGTTTAATTTTACCTTGCAAGTCACCTCTTGGGAATAATAAGACCATACACTGCAATGTCTCCTCTGGCAGAGCGATGTTATCCTGCCCAGTGAAATTGCGGAGGAGTGTGACGGATAGTGGCTCATCTGCCAATATACAGTTTCAGCATAGAGGAGAAACCACCAAAGTGTGGTGGAGGGTGCAACCTTGGGGTCCCCCCTGCGACCTTGTGGTACCCATTTGGCTTGGGTTCTCTCAGCAAACTTTAAACTCTATAGAGAGCTCAGATTTATTGTCATCTGAGCGTCAAAATTAGCATTGATGCCACAAAATATTATAGCTCTCAGTTCTTGGAAATATGCCAAGTCTGCCAAGGGTTGACCTCTAATAATGCAGTCCTATTGGTAAATATACATTTTTCTCTTCCCCCCCTCTGGCAGGTACCCGCAGAAGATCCTGTACCACAACCCTGCGGAGATGTCGATCGAGGCCCTCGAGGTGTACTACCGGGTGCACGCCAGCTGCCTCAAGTTCCTGTGGAGGCACGAGGGGAGGGGGACCGACCTCTCCACCCTCAGGGTCATCCGACGCTGCCTGGCCGAGATCGCCCGCAGCCCCTTCGCCCACTTCCAGGAGAAGTGCAAGAAGGAGGTACTTGGATCAAAACTTCCAACACCCATATATTATAGCATTAAACATTCTTTTATTGTGTTCAGTTCACACAAATGGCTGTTCCACAGCAATCAAAGAGCTTAGTGGAAGAACGTGCTAAGTGTCAAAAAGGTGAAAACGAGAAAATGAGCTTTGAAGCTTTTCGTTTGCATTTAAGTACATTAAAAAGTGTATGAACCAAAGGATAAAAATGTACTTGATTATGAAAAAGGGGGAATCTTGTTATCTTTAAAAGAGAAAATAATGTGTTCATTGACACAAAAATCTCAATGCTTTCAAAAATGTCACTTAACACGTTCTTCCTTTTTTGAGCTTTTCAATTCCAATTTTTAATATTAACCCCTGTGAGTCATACAGACTATAGGTATACCTGTCTGTTGGATTTTCTAGCAATGCATATCATGCATTAAATAAAATTATAAATTTAATGACGTTATTCAATTTTTAAATTTAAAGCATGGAAGGGCCATTTAAAGCCATCTACTACAGAAATATAATTTTTTAAAAACCTAAAATATTAAAATTTTAATAAAAAAAATTAATTTAAATATCATTATGTGAAAGTAATTTATCACTTCAGCCAATTTGTTTATCCCTCAGAGGGTTCAAGTTATAAGTATTATTTAGGTAGCAAAGTGAAAAAATGAAAACAAAAATAGCTACATAAAATTCTTACATACGGTCAAAACCAAAACTAATCTTTTGCCCCACTAGGAGGAAGAGGCTGGCTCTGGGTCGTCCGCAACCTTATCCGAAGTGGAAGAGGTCATCATTGCAGAACCCGAGGTGCCTCCAGTGCAGACGTCTAATGTTGACCACAACTATTTTGACCTCGTTTCCCAAAAGGTAAAGATTAGCGGTTGTTGCCCATTCTTCACATGGGGGTTAGTGCCGATGCATTAGTTAAATAATTGTCATTTAAATTCTTTTCAACTTTCAGCAAAATTTATATTGAACACATCCTCATATGCCCTAGCTCAGATATTGATACTTTTGATAAAATTAAATTTATATATATTATTTCCATTATAATAAATGATTTCCATTATATTTTTAATAATTGAATCAGTGGGTGCAGAAACAACGTCAGTCACAAATTTCGAATTTTTCAGGAGGGAAAAAAACGTAATAACTCCTCCTCTATTTCTGCACTTGAAACAAACGTCCTGTATTTACAGAATTACTCAACAGACTAACTTAGTTTTTGCACCCAACACGCATCTTGCCTTTCTACGCTTATTTTCATTGAAATTTTCGGATTTTTTTGACTGAAGTGTTTTCTGCATTCACCGATTCAATTACTACTTTTTTTTTATTGAAACTAAAATCTGCTGTTGGGTGGCCATTCATTTACTGGGGATAAAAAAATGAGACTGCAAAACAGTGACCAAATGTCTCTTTAATGACCAAATGTCTCTAGTTGATAAACTCGTGCTGTCCAAAGTATAACTCTGATAATAGGATGGGGTTGTTCATTGGCCACGTTTGACTACCATATAACATAATAGTAGGCTTGCAATACCTATCAAATTGGCTTCTTTTTTGGTAGTTTTGTAACCAAGATAGCCAGAGCTATCCTTAAAGAGGTTGCTGCTGTCAACTTGGTGGTAGATATAGCAACTCTACATAAATCTTTTACGATCATAGGACCATATATCTTGATTACTACACCTTCCTCCTTCCCCTGGATTCTGCATTCCTAGGTCAAGTCCATAACGATCAAGGCCACAATTGTTCCCCAATCATGTCCCCCATTAGCTGCCTAATGCAAACTAGGATGTGAGAGTGACAAGCTCCACTTTGCAAAGGGCTATAGTCCTTTTCTCCCACCTTCAATCTTCGGTTCCTAGTATTGGTTCCTGATCGCAGTCTCAGTATAACTTTGAAGAATAGGTCTTAGCTTTGAAGTGGCATACCAGGGGGTCTGGTACTGCCCTGAATTTCACTATTAAAACAGGTGTATGAACCCTGGTGTTAGTCTGCCAATTTTGATTACATTTTTGCTATTTTAACAACACTTTAAACAATTTGACTTTTTACAACTTCAACCTTTGCCTTTACCAGCAGGACAAGCGGCAGAGCAGACAGTCCATCGACTCCTCCCCAGACACCCAAGACAGCGGGGCCGTCAAGGAAGTCATGGAATCCTTGGTTGGTGTCGTCACTGAGCGGTTCGTGGATGAGGAATGCGAGAAGGATAAAAACAGCAGCGCAAAGATACCGGTTGAATCGGTAGGAGAGCAGTCTGTCTACACCTCCAAGGTTGCCAAAGATGTGGAGCCAGTGGCGCCTGAAAGCGAGGATGACATCGCAGCAAGAGCTGTCAAAAGCATCGTCATGGAATGCACAAATCCCATTGTTAGTATAAAATAGGCACTTGTTTTGACCTAATTAAACATTCCAGGGGAAAAACCTTTCATCGACTAGGAACTTGTCTGTATTGAGGTCTGCTTGGCGCGTATTGTCCATCGGAAACTGGTTTCTTCCTTGGTTCTTCTCTGGTGATTCAAATGCCAAACATAGTGTCTTGCTTTAGTCTCAATTTATCGGAAAATTATAGTTCAAAACTACTTAAAGAACTAATAAAGAATCTTAAAACTTTTCTTTTATAAGGTTTTACGTATTTGCTATTCATGTTATGCAATCTGTATTTTGGTAAATAAAATATCTATCAAAATAAATTTGCAAAAACATCCAAGTATTTTATGAAAATAAAAAATATATATACTACTGCCATATAGGTATATTAATTTTAATTTAAAAGTGTGTTGTGTATTAAATCAGAAAACTTGAGGATGATTATAAGCTGATTATACTTATGATTCTTAAATTAAGAAGTTCTAAACTACTATTTTTTTATGACCGAGATCCCTTTGAATCCGACACTCGAGCAGTGATTAACCAAAGCGAAACTGATTTCTTCACACCAGTTTAAGCAATAACTCGCTATCGTCACCATGTAGATCTAAATGAAGACCAGTCGATATGAAGGGGTTCTTTTTTCACTTTTCAAGTTGTTAAGAGTTCTATTTAAATAAGAATTTAAGAACTGTTAGAAATGCTGTTTGAACACGTTGCTTGCCTTGTATTCTATTAACCTTTGCTATAGATGAAATTGAGTTGTAGGGTTTTATACTCAGCAATTCAATTTTTTAAAATAACCTGTTAATTTTAAAACTCCTAATTAGGTTAATTTTTAAATATATTGTTTTAAAAGTATTTCCAGTGAAAAAATTAGAATATCAATACAAATTTATTGCATATTAAGTTTTAAAATTTATTGTTAATGCTATAAAACTGGCCTCCATAAATGGCAATAAAAAGCCAGGTCTAACAATCAGAAGATTAAAATTATTTGTTTAAACTGTTATTAAGTTGTTGACTTGTTATTCTGAATTGAATCTAAGTAATATAAATTATCCTGAATTATTTTTATTTCAGACACCGCCAGAGATAGTCACGGACGAGACCAGTGAAGACGTCCTCATTCCAGACAGGTCCATGGAACTGGAGTCAGCGACCGCCGCCTCTTTGCTGGTCGAAGAAATGAGGCTGGAGGGCAACGCAGACTACGGCGACTTCGACATGTACTGTCCTGATCCACCCAAACAGGAAGACCAGGATTCTGCATACGATGATCGCATGGACATTGCTGAAGATAATGATGTTGGAACACGTTCCGCTGAGACCCCTGTTGATGGAGATGTGCAGTTGGCTGTGGCGAAAGTACTGGAACAGTTGGAAAAGCAGGAAGCATCGAGCAACAATGATGCTGTTTCCTCATCTGCTAGTGTAAATGTAACAACAAGTAGCTCTGTTGTGACTAAAGAGGAAGGTGTTGACAGTTCAATAATGGAAGTTGGGGGTCCAGAACCTGGCTCCTCAAAGTCTGAGGAAGGTGTAAGGATGGAAGTGGACAGAGAACAAGTTACTGTTAGAAAAGAAAGTGAAGTGATTGAAGCACATGGGAGTCAAACCACAGGAAAGATTGCAAAAGCAGCTCCAGAAAGTGATTTGGTTCCAGCAACCAGTCAACCGAAGACAGTGATTGGTGAGCCTACCAACCTTCCATCCTCTGTCATTAAGGGAAACATGGAAAATGTGATCGCTGGCGGAGTGATCAAGGAAGTCGCAAATGTTGCTCAAGAAACCAAAGAAGTGAAACCTCTAGATGTGAAGCCTGCTTCGTCTTCAGAGAGGACTGTGGAAGGGACAAGCAAAAATAAGGCCACAGTTGCTAAAGGTTTGAAAATATTATTTTAAATCTTTACAAATTTAAGATAGTTATAGTTCATAAAATTGCTAATAAAAATTAACACTATGCCTTAAATAATATTTCTATATCATAGAAAAAACTCTCTTTCTGGCCGACACATGTTTTCAAAATAAGTTTTGTTTATTACCAAGTTTATACAATTGTCAGAGATTTATATTAAGTTTATTTATGGTTGTAAGAACAAAAGCTTATTTTATGTGGAACTTGCAATTTTCTTGAAATATTATACTATTTTGATGTTTTATTTTTTTGTTCGGTTCTTTTTTGATTATTATTAGCAAAAAGGTCCAAAGACACTTTTAAAAAAGATATTCTTTAAAAAACAATTTGGAAATTATTTTTAAACAAGCATATTGTTTTTTTTTAAAATCATTTGAACACCAATGTGTGGTTTTCTCTAACACTCCCCATCGTAATCCTTCAAGTTAGTTGCTGAGGCTCCCTTTCTATAAGCTGGATATAATTTTTAAGTTAATTTAATGTATAAAAGCTTGTGGTGGTGTGTCTTGTGACGAACAAGATTTATAGTTTTTGCTAGAGCAGCTAACCAAACCTTAACCAAATAATATTAGTTGATGCTGTATTTCCGGCCCCTGACTTATAAGCTACAGCGCTAGTCCAAAACCCTTCTTATTTATTTTTTTCATGGTACACTAGCTGCAACCTTTCTCAATGGTTGGCACATGTTTTCAAATTAAGTTTTGTTTATTACCAAGTTTATACAATTGTTATTAGGCTATTTGTGGTTGTTAGAATGAAAGTTTGTTTTATGTGGAACTTGGCAATTTTCTTAAATCATCCTACTTCTGACCCTTTAAACCCCTCTTTCCGTTGACTGCAGCGGGAAAACCCTCTAAGTCGGGCGATCCCACGCGGAAGAAGAGGAGGGATCCGCCCTCCGCCAAAGAGCTGCGTGCCAGCATGGCCGAGATTGACGCACTGGTGCCCGTGTGCCTGGAAGCCATGCGCGAGTGCCTCAGCAGGTTCATCCAGCACTACAAGGCACTCTACCGCATGGCACACTACTACTGCTACTCGCCCAGGAACAAGGTATACTGTTTGTGTTAATTGAAGAGCTTAGTGGAAGAAGTGACATTTTTGGAAAAATTGAGATTTTTGTGTCAATGGAACATGTTACTAACTCCTTTAAGGATAACGAGTTTCACCTTTTTCCTAAAATATATTTTTTTACAATAATATATTTTTATATATATGTTTGATGAATTTTTTTACAATTTTGCCAATACCGTTTTCAACAGATCTGAGTGCGAATTTTAAACTTTAAGGCTCATTTTCTTGTTTTCAATTTTTTGTCACTTAGCATGTTCTTCCACTAAGCTCTTCAATTTGCACGAGAAATTATAACTGATTGAAATCATTTATATTTATTGCCTCTACCCAGCGGTCTTGTATCAAGTTCAGCAAACTAAACATAAAGTGCATGATAGAGAAGTAAAGCAATCAATCAGTCATATCTGTAAAATGTACGTGGCTCTTTTATATTTCTCAAAGTCCATCTCCAAAACATACTTTCTAAATACATTGATAAAGATATAAGACACACTACCAAGCGGCACTCTACTCAGTAGGGTTTGGTTACTGATGGTCAAAAAAGACTAGAGCTACCTGTGTTCATTTCATTTTCCAAGAAGAACTGCTGGGAAACATCTGGCTGTCACCAATAGCCCTTGTTTAACTGTAGTGCACAGATAATTCAACCTAACACAAGAAGGGCTACTGTTCAGTGAGGCGATGCTCATTTTATTGTTTGTAGCCATCGGCCATAAGGTGCTAATCACTAGCAATTGTCCATGTGTTATAGTCCTTACCATTACAACACAAGCTTGGCTTCCCCTGTCAACACAATTGTTTTTACAGGAAACGGAGTGAGCGTTGCTTGTTCCAAATTTTCCTTGTTTAAGGCTCTTCTGTGAGGTTAATTGCAGTTGCTCTTCAAACCCTAATAGGGAGGGGGGAAAACAAAAAGCATACTCCTCAAATGGTTGGGGAAGCAGACTTGCATTGCAATCGCGAGGACTGTAGGGCTATTTTTTTTTGACAATCAGCTCTTAGTTAGCTAGAAGGGCAGAATGGACCCATAGCCTGCTAGCTAACTCGGCAGAATAGCATAGAGCTTTACTGCATGAAACAGAACTACTTACTAAGGAACAAGATACTTTGTTGCTACTTATTACTTGCAAATTTCTAACACAACAGTAAACGCAACTCGTCAAGATCTTCAACTTCCTTTCATTGCAAATCTCTACAAACCGTGAGTGCTTTATCATTTTAGCTTGGCTCTTATCTATTTACTTTGCTCTCCTGCATCAATTTCAATGTGTGAAAATATGTACATAGTTGTTTAAAAATAATATTTCAAATATTGTTATTTGTTTTTTAGAACTTACAATGGGCCAGGGAAATTCTGCTTGCTGCAACTCCAGCTACTAAGAAATATGCTGCGATGCCTGGTCTTTTTGCGGATCGAAAAAACACCAACTTTTTCAATGTAAGTTCCAATATGAGTTATTCAGTTCTGTTACCAATCATGAATTTTTTTTAGTCTGGAATTCAAATATAAAATATTTGATGTACTCATGTGTTTTACTCTTAGATGGCGCTTAATAAGAATTTCAGTTTCAGACCACCAGATTAAGTGCATGAAATATAGTAATATTTTTTATTTCCTTGATATAATGCAAATCCTTTGAGATGAATTCTGTTTTAACTTAGGAACTTATTAGCTGAAACAAAAATTAAAGACGAATACTGCAGCTTTCAAAGTTTACTTAAAATATGGCATCAATATCTGTATTTAATTAGATGTTAGCATAAAAATTGAATGTTTGAATGTTCCTACTCAGAATGAATACAAGCTGATTACATGATCTTTCCTAAAATTAAAAAGTTTCATTAAAGAAAAATCTGTAATGGTTAAATGAAATATCTGAACACTAGGATCCCTAGAAAAACTCCTATAGTTCGATTTGCACTTGTTCCATAGCACATGTTAACAAACTAAAAAAAATGCAGTTTAAAAACTGTCCTGTAGACAGTAAAAGAAACCTGGGAGGGGGGATTGTGTGAGTTTTCTTTAAATGATATCACATGGTTCGTACACTCCTTAAAAACCTTGAAAAGTGCTTGAATAAAAAAAGTTCATTTTCAAGTCCTTAAAAGTGCTTGAAAATGAATCTAAAGTGCTTTAATTAAAAAAGTACATTTTCAAGTCCTTAAAAGTGCTTAAAAATGAATCTAGAGTGCTTGAAAAATATCCATACTATTTATTGCAAAATCGGATATAAAAAAATTTCTCTTTGAGATTGCCAAAAATGTGATGGCTGAAACACATGACCTCTCACCGGATTACGCTACTGCTATGACGTCACTAATATTTTTTCCCCGTTATTAAGCCACCGGTATCTTTCAAGAACTGTAACCATATTTCTGGTCCATAAGTTTTTGTTTTGATTGTGTTAGAGCATTTTTGTTCTTTTTGCAGCAAATTAGCATAAATAATTTCTTGAATGTGAATAAAATATTTTGCTTACCAAAGTATCTGATTGAAATGCGAAAAAAACATTTTCTTCACAGTGCGCGCCTAGCAGAGCCGCATTTTATAAATTCTGTTTTGAAATTTTTCAAGTATTATGGTGATTGTCTTGACTGAATACTTCACAAAATGAGTGGAAAATGTATTTCCAACGATCTTTGGTTGAAATATTCCGATTATCGTGACTGGTTGCAAATTTTACTTACGGAAAGGATTGGAGTGGTCTAGATGGTGATATTGATTACCTGTAACCTTAATTGGTTTTCAACATTTTTAACCATATAAAAACTATAGTTAAAATCTGGCACCAATATCTAGTCCTTGAATTTTTCTGGAAAAGTCCTTGAAAAGTGCTTGAATTTTTTTCCTAACAAGTGTATGAACCATGTATCACTACTTAATGTATTCTCCATCCACCTCTTTGAATGTGTGTTGCAGGGCATCTCCCAGCACTGAGATCTTACCTAAAAATGAACACCCAAAGAAGTCTGAGACTCTGTGATTGAACCTATATAAAAAAAAATTACTCAACATTTTAGTATTATATAGCTACTAATTAATAGGATTGCTACTTAACAGTTTAATATTGTTTCTAATTATCGTATTACTGCTTAATCAATTCTCCATCTGCAATGTTGAACGTGTGTTGGCAGGGCATCTGGCGTGCGCCCAGCACCGAGATCGACCGCCCCGGCAGCTTCGGGGCCCACATGTACCGCTCGGTGGGGCTGCTGGTGGAGGTGCTCACCCAGCAGAAGGACTACAACATGCTCGTGTACCTCACGCAGCAGCTCTACAGGACGCCCGACCTCGGAAAGTGAGTGACATGGGATGGAAACACATTTAACCCTTTAGCAATCATATAATCAAAATTTTGCTGATGAACTGAAAGCATTTCCCCGGTCTATAGAGGTTTGAGCTAATGATAAAAAAAATCTCTTAACATGAAACCGGTTCAGGCCAATTGTTAGCCTAATTGCAGCACGAAACTATAACTGACCTTGGGCGAGTAAACTTCAGTCACCACATCAATGAATTGGACCATTTTTGATCTGAACTAATCTATGTTTTTCAGCATACTTTTCTTATAGATTAGAGTAATTGAGTGCTTGCAACAATGGTCCAAATCTTTATGCTAGTTACTACAGCTTACCTGCCCATGGCAATGTGATTAGCTGTAAGCAGCTGGTCTCACCCTACATAGCACTCTTGTGCCACTGTGCTTGAAAAAAACTGGTTTATATGACAAAGAGTTGAAACTATTAAAAGATTCGGCAGTTTTTAAAGTTCTCGCGCAGCATGAGTTTTAAAAGTTAGCAATTACAGCAAGATGCTATAAGAGACTGCTGCAGAGCTAGACATCTCAACTCTGCAGACCAGAATGAACATTCCTCTCCTTCTTTATTTGAATATTGCTTCTAGACAAAACAACTTTAAAAGCTTTGTACAATTTTGTTAACTTAAATTAATTTTTTGACAATAATTTTGATAATCATTGGTTTCAAGACTAAATCTAATCCATCTTTCCGAACAGGAAGTACATGCGCGACACGGACCGCGTCTCCCTGGTGAGGTCGGCCTACGAGAGGTGCACCGCGGTGCTGAGGGGCCGGATGGACTCCCTCCTGCAGGAGGAGCCCCCGCCGGAGGAGGGGCGGCTGACGTGCTGCCTGCTGGAGATCTTCCGCGCCTGCCAGACACTCCTGCGCGCAGGGGTCTACGCCCGGGAGACCAACGCCCTGCTGGAGGAGGCCTACACCATGTACAGGCTGGGGGAGGTGAGTGGGTAGTCCCCTAAAATCAGTCTGGAATCCTTCTTCTAGAAGAGGAATCATCTTGAAGCACAGAGTTAGATAAAATGATGAGTAAAAAAAACTTGCTGCGTGCACAAGGTTTGGAGTAAAAATTTGCTGCAAAAAATATTAATAATAATAATTAACTTTTTTAATCTGTAGGCTATCGTGGATTTATTATACATTATAAAAACACAAGTTGTATCAATAATGACCGCCAACTTTCTGTGGATATTTTTTCGTATTTTACGCAAAAGGACACAATCTATAATCCCTATGGGCAAAGTCATATATCTATTTTTTAAATATTGAAACAATTATTTTTTAATAACCTGAAATTTTCTGCAAGAGTAAAATATTTTCCGCGAACGCCGTTCGCGCGTTCATCTATATTATCCAACCCTGTTGAAGCAGTAGGTCCCTGTCTTATTTGAAAAGATATGCTGGAGGAAATGGCGTACGGAAACTGGAATTTTTAGTTGTATTGCCTTTTGAGTTTGAATCCTACTTTGGCATGGTAGCTGTGGACAAACAAGTTTGAGCAATTGATTGTGGTCTAATTAACCATCCTGTAATGAAATGCTCTACACAAGAGTCAGACTTGTTTCTGCATGTAATATCTCTGCTGAGATTCCCGTACATGGAATTATCCATCAAGCATATCTTCCTAGCTTAAATCGCAGAATCTTTCGAAAACATTTTATTTATGATGTTTTGCAAATCAATCAAAACTGATTCTCCAAACCTGTCTTAATTCTATCCAAAGGCAAAAATATTCTAAGCCACCTTACTCTGAACAACAAACTGGTTTTTTTTTATTTTTATTTTTTTTTTAAATCTGATACATGTAGCAGGCTTATACAGCTTTATCATCCCACGTTTTGAAATTGATTTGAATATTTAGCTGGAAAATTATTAATTGAGAGTTCAAATATATTCTAACCAAATTTCAAAACATGGTATTATAGAGTCCTATTAGTCAGTTACCTTTATGACTTAAAAACAGAGAATGAATAACACTTGTTCATTTACAAAATGATGTGCTTAGACTTGTCTTTTGTTTTGCAGGTCGATGACCATCCGAGTGTCCTGGAGCAGGCCACCAAATTCTGTCAACTGCAGCTTGGAAAATCCTATCCTGTAACTAGCCACGATTTAACTAGTCCTTCATTGACCAAATTCACTAACAGATGATAGTACAAGTTTTCAGTTGTTTGTTGAGGGAATCAGTGAAGTTCTACTTGACTACTGAATAATTTATTTTTTCTTTTATTAATGTAAAGAATCTTTTTTAAAATAATCATTTTTAAATCGTAATTTCTTTAAAAATCAGCGTTGGAAATGTGATTCAATACTTTTCTATAGTTAGAATTTTTTAAAATCAATTTTAATGTATTTTTTAATTCCAATTGAATTGAAGTTTCAGAATGTTTTGAAATAAAAGCTTTATGTTAAAAAAAAAATAGCTATAAATAAAGTAGAATATTATATATAAAATTTATAATGCATAATACAGATCTTTTTTACCATTTCAAAAAAATTATTGCATTACTGAATACATACATATTTTTAAGAATATCTGAATTATTCTGTTAATTCCCTTTCTACCAAACTAACCACTTTTTTGAATTGCAGTCAATTGCCTTGAATTCCCCCCCCCCCCCTTTCCCTTTGAAGGTATTTGCATCCAAACATATTATTCTTTGTTACAGCAAAACCCGTATGAGTTCAGTAAATTTGGCTCCAAATATCTGGGAATCCCGGATGATTCGAAGGCCAACTTGTTCCCGCCAGACGCCTGGCAAAAAGGTAAAGGAGCCTGAAACGGCTTCTTTCCAATCTTATCTCATTTATTTTCCCCCGACTTTTGTGATATTTTTGTTGTGTGTACACAGCCAATGAGAGCTTAGTTAAGTTGGATGTAATAATGCATTGAAGCTAAGTACCTGTCCAAAACCAGTTCAAGCAACTACTGCGAGGTTGCAAGCATTGGCTATTTGTAGCTAGATTGTCAGTTCTAAAATCTCCAAATGTAATCGCAATCAATTCAGTTTAGTTAATCTGTGCCAATAATAAATATTAATCTTTGGATGATACTAGTTTAATTATTTAAAATGCAAATTAAATTATTAATTACTTAAATACAATAAATGGGTTATTGGTGTATTTGGCGATTATCTACATATGGTGCAATATCAAAAGCAGCCTTTTTTTCTATTTTGGACTGAAGTTTTGGGCAGGTATTTAGTCACTCCGATAATAATAATTCCCAATTGTAAATCTTGCGTCCTTTTAAGCAGCGATGAGAAGTGTGTACTGCAAAATAGGGGTTATTTCTAATTTAATATTTTTTAATTATAACACAGTTATTGTGTCATTCAAGGGACATTTATGACGTTATAAATGCGTAACATTACAAACAGGGTTGATTTTGGATTGTTGCAAATCATGTTAAATTGTATTATCTACTCATATTATTAATCAGTTATAAAATAACATCCATATAATACATTTTAAAACTATGTAGTAGTTTAATCCAAAATAATGTGGAAATATAGTCATACTAAATATTTATTTTATTATGAAACATCCAATCAAAAAGCAGCAAAGCACAACAAATTTTAGGATAAATAATTTTCGGCTTCTAACTGGAGCTAATAAAAGTCTTATGAATTCCTATTGTGTTTTGTCAAAATAGTTTCAGATTTGAAAGAGTTCCCTGGCATTCCGAAACAGAGCTTAATATTACAATAAGTTTTTAAATTTTACATCAGTACCTAAAAGGGAAAGTTTCTTAACTTAAGACTTATTGTAGTACATACATAGTAATTGAAGATCTTAGTAAAAGAACCTGCTAAGTGACAAAAAGGTAAAAATGAGCTTTGAAGATTTTTCATTTGCACTCAAATCTATTGAAAACTATACGTGTAAAGCTTAAAATATGTACTAAACTTAAAGTCTTTGAAAAAAGGGGAACTTGTTATCATTAAAGAATCTAATAATATGTGCATTTACACAAAATCTCAATTTTTAAAAAAAATGTCTCTTGGCACTTTCTAAGCCCTTCAATTTGGTCATTGAAAATAGTTGTTTTGTTTGCATTTTGGTGTTATCTTAATGAAGTACTATATTTTTGTACATTGCATTGCATTATAGGTTTACTATAATTTGTATAATTTATTTTCTCATTGCTTATGCATCAAATCCTTATAGTTAATGAAAGCTTGTTTTTATTGCAAAGTATTACTTATATAAAATTAAACTATTTATTCCAACCATTCAAAATGAGCAAAAACTAAATTATTTACACAATACTAAGGAGTCGAAACTATCTGTCATGCCAAAAATTTATTAATATCAGCTTAATATTTTGTATTGGAAGCAAGCTTGTAAATGTGTTTATATCCAGAATCTGTATTACATGTTTTCATTTCTGTATTACAATTCCCATCCCATTGTGACTGTGCATGATCTGTTGTAGTAGATACAATAAAGTTATTTTTATGTTATTCTATGGTTTCTTTTATTTAGTTGTATTTGTCTGCTTTATTGCTGGAATCCCTAGCATGTGATTATAGGTGTATTTGGTTGAAATACTGTTGCTGTAACAACATTAATTTGAATGGTTTTGTTTAGTACATTTTTAATCTTCTTTATTGGGACTCTAAATAAAGAAAGCAAAGTTAATTTATTTTAGTTTTCTTTTAAACTACAAGTTAATATTAAGAAATTCATACATTGATCATGTAAAAAAATTTCTTCATTAAATAGTCTCTCAATTTTGGTTTTCAAAGGTGATAGTTTTTTTATTGCGTAATATGAACTTTTGAGTATGGTGCTGTCTGGTTTTACTTTTTTTTCTCTATATGTTAGAATAAACTGAGATTGTAAAATGCCATAATTAAGCAAGAAACATTTTTAAAAAATATTTTATTTGTGTATACTTTCATTTATCCAACCGAAATGCAAAATGATTTTGCATGGTAGCAGTTTTGAAACCTTTGATAGAACATGTTAATATTTGTTTTACATTGAAATAAGAAAGTCTTTATTATTTTTTCCTTTTAAATGGTTTAAATTCTTTAAAGCCCTTTGAAAATTTTAATAATTTTCAAATTTTTGTTTTCTTTGTGCATTGATGTTTCCAATTACGTAGTTCCATAGTAAAAAAACAATATAATGAAAGCACATGTGTTTATAATATTTATTACATTCAACATCATGTTTCAGAAAAGAAAAATTTTTTAGTGCTTTTTATTTCTTCCAAACTGAGATTATTTCCTTTACATTTTTACAAATTAAAAAAATAAATTCTAAAAATCCTGTGTGACTCTAATTTTCAAAAACAAATCTTCGTGTACCGTGTTCCATTAAGCTGCGCTTCAAGCCTCACGAGATAACTTACACACTCGTTTGTATCCCATGCCCAAACAGAATACGCCAAATCCCTCCTGGCGTCCAGCCAGCCTTTCAGCAGCAGGCCCATCCAACCGGAACCCATCCAGGAACCGGTCCTTCTGGTTCCGATCGACAGCAGCCAGTTTGCCGGTTCCCTGATGCCCGCCAGAAGCCCCATGGTCCACGTGGAGAAGCCCAAAGCGGAGAACCTCCACGCCTGTTCGCTGGCCTATCTCCCTCTGACCCCAGTGTTACCCAACCCTAGTATTAACCCTGGGTTGTCGAAAGGTCCATCCCTGGTGTCCTGCCAGGCCTTCGACTGCTTCAGCGTCCTCAAGAGCATCATGCAGGCCTCTGGGTACCAAGTGGACACCGCCACGCCAGTTAACTTGGTGAAGCCCAAGAATTCGGAGATCCAGCCGCCGCCACCGAATTTTCCGTGTTTCCAGGTAGGGATATAGAAACTTCTCAATTTTGTTTAAGAAAGAGAAATGGTCAAACTTTGAAATTAGAGAGGGAAAGTAGTTGTTTTGGCCAGGTTGCCAGAAAGACTTGAAATCTCAACACTATCCATTACTTAAATTGAGATTCGTCATTTTGAATATGAGAAAGACAATGCTCCAAATCAACTTGTTTGGACTAGTTCTTGAAGTACTTTAGCATAAGTGATGCATTACAAAGATATTTAATGTGAACAGCTTGAATCTTTTGTAAAATATTTGATTACAAAAAAAAATTGTACCAATTTTGGATTTTGTAGATATCTTTTAAAACCTTATTAATTTCCCCTGAGTAGTCCTATAGAAAGAAGAATGCAGTGTTAAGTGCAGCTTTCCCCCCAATACAATCGAAGACCTGATTGTTGTGTCCCTTTCTTAACCGAGTTGATAGTTGTAAATATATTCTGCCCTTATTTGCAGGCGGCCAGGGGTGGCGTGGGGAGGCCCCGCAAGCGGCGTCGCAGGGCTGCCGCCAGGGTGGAGGAGGCCCTCAACCTGTGCAAGAGGGTGGCGCCACCCCCCGCGGTGGCAAGTGGCCCCCTGTCCCGGCCCCTCTACACCAGGCCCATCGTGAGCAGCAGCATCGCAAACTCCATCGCCGAGCTGAAGGTGGGCAGCATCATGCGGAGCACCCCAAAGACACCACCTACCACCCATGCAACCTCTGCCAGAAACCAACCGAGGCCGCCCTTCATCAAGACAATAGTCAGGAGTCCGTCCGTGTCCATCCTCCAGCAAGTTCCTTATACAGTGTCCACTTCTGATTCTGGTGTTCCTCGACAGACGGACACAGTCAAGGAATCTCTGTTGTCTGTCGCGTCGACCAGCAAGGCGAAGAGTGACCTTGGGATTTCGCTGCTGGGCAAGAAGACTCCATCTTTGCAGAGAAGCACCGGCCTTCTTACAGAAGCACCATCTTTAATAAATGCCAACGAGGATTCATCCTCCTCTACACATATTGACACTTCAGTGATCGAGCAGTGTGCCCGGGAAATGCTGGAATTCATCAACCAGAGGGTGGAGGACTTGGTGCTCAACACGAAGCCTCCTGTCGATTTTTCCAACATCAAAGTGAGAGCGGGAGAATGTTCACTCACAAAAGAAAAAACTCTCCCTGCTATCGTGGATGATTCAAAGAATCAAAAGCAAATGAATCAAGATTCGAAGAGCAGTATTTTGTTGCAACATTTAATTCTCAAGACGGAAGAAAGTAAAAAGGCGGTTTTTGACGAAGGTTCTGAAAAAGGAATAGGAGTATCAGCCGAAAATTTTGATAGTGAAAATACAAAAGTTGTAGAGCCTGTTGTCAATAATGTACCCGGAAAGAGCATTGAGGAAAACATAGAAAGCAAAATCAACACAATGATCAAAGATATCGAAGAAGAGAATTCCGATACCCTAGATGCAGACATAAAGGATGATTTATTCACCAATACTGAACCTCAAACTTTCTCTGGCATTGAAAACCAACTGGAGATTTCGAAGGATGATTCCACGAAAAGTCTTCTCTTGGAAAGCTGCGAGTTGAGCAAGGATTCCTCAACAGAGTTTACCATCTGCTTGTCCAAGCAACTCGAGGATGGAAAGGAAGACACCACGAAGTAAAATTATTCTTCAAAAGAATCTCTACTGAATGAGCTAAGCAGTGCTAGAAGAGTGGGTAGACGCATCTCCCCTTTTTTCCAAGTAAGTGGTATGTATCCCCTCACTTCTAAAGCCAGAAGAATCCATCCCCCACTTTTTTGGATTTATTTATCCGATTTCCTCTTTGATCAGAAGAAAAAATGTATGCCATACTTCCAGTTGTTCTTATTTAGTAGCCAACGCCTAGTTATTGGTTTATGCAAATTAACGATTCAGCTTTCTCTTTATGTAAATTAAAAATTTAATATTGTTATATTTACTAAATTACATGGAACGAGGGAAGTAAGCGAATGAATGTCATACCTGTCCATCGGGTATTGCAAGGGGGAGGGGGACACTTGCAATCAAATTGGGAGCATCCCACTTCTATCACTGCACACACGGACAACACAAACTGTCTAACCACTGTTGTGCAGTATAAAACTAATACCGGTGTTTTACAACACTTATTGATGTTTACAATGTTAAATCACTTAAAACAACATGTTGGCGTATTTGTTGTAGTTGTTATACGTTCTTCATACAATGTAACTTTATATATATGTGGGTTGAAATGCTCTCTTGTTGTCTATTCTATTTCAATCCTTAGAGTGGGTAAACACATAGTTCCTTTAATAGACAAAAGTAGTTTGTTCTTGCTCTCAAAAGGTTTTCTGTTTTTTCTAATTCTTCACAACCCTAATTTTTCTTGAATTTAATTTGGATACTTGGAATACTTTTTTGGAGTTCCCTTGAGCTTATCCTAGTAACAGGGGTGCCTACAAGGGGGGGCAGCGACGCAGACTGCGTCATTGAAATTTTTTGGGGGGGGGTCGAAAAAAATTCGAAAATTTTCAATGTAAATGGCTTATTTTGTCTAAGATACCACTCTAACAAATACTTGTTCCTCATAATCATCTCCCCCCCCCCCCAGACTTCAAGGAGGGGGGGGGGGCGCAACCTTCACGAATCAAAAATGGTAACCAAAATAGTACTTACAGGGCCGTAACTTATAGGGGGGGAAGGGGGGGAGCCTCCCCCCCCAATAATTTCACAAGGGGCGCCATTTTGGGCGCCGTCAGGCGCCCAAAAAGGCGCCCCCTTTAACTTTTTTAACAATTAACTTTTTAACAGTTATTTAACAATAATACGTAATTGTTAATTTATTTTCCTTCAGTAGCTTTTCAGAGGGGCTATTTTCGCCCGAAATGGCATCACGTGAATGGCGCCCTGCCGAAGATTTTATAAAAAAAATAACAGAAGCTTAAACTGGTATAAAGAACATACTGGTATTTTTATTTAAAAAATAACGGAAATCTTTCAACCCCCTCCTGAAAAAAGCTTTTTTCTCTCTCAACAGACGACTGAGCGCCTTTCCCTGGGTCACTCTCTGGGGGGTCCAATTATGTACCCTTATTTTATAACCCCCTTTAGCTAGTCAAGCACGCATTCTGAGTATGGGATTTCGTAAGACTTTCTTTGAACGGTGACGACTGGGATCATTCGAACTTGGGTTCGTCCAGACAAATTGCAGAGTCGATGTATTAGGTTATAAAATGTGGCTGGTCGGCTTGCTCTTTCATGCACTTCTAAAGAGGTTTCAGTAGCATTTTTGAAGAGGTTAGATTTCCCTAACGAATGTCCGAACGATGCGGCGGAATACTTATTTTACTTTTTAGACATTTTTTAAATAGTATTTTAAAGATCAGACATATTTTATCCACAGTTTTCTAATTTTTATTTTTTATAGCACGTTTTTCTTATATTTCTAATTTTGCAGAACCTATAGTTTCATATATTTTTTAATGTTTCTTTCAAAACTGAAACTGCATTGTCCTTTGGAAATAAGGTAAGAAACTGTTATTAATGTGTACAAAATTTATTGATATTATTTTCAAACCTTCTTTTTCATTTGATAATGTATCAATTTAACGAGTTACATTCAGAGCATTTTTAATATCAAGATAATTTGAAATCAAGTCACTGGGAAGCAATGGAAGAAAATTTATAAAAATAACTTATATAACTCCACTAATTTTTTTAAAATATATTTTGAAATTGATATTTTTATTTTCTCTACAAATACAATTTTATTCGCCTTCTACGTGCGTTTCGAAATATTAGAAGAAAAATTTTAATTTTCGATTTAATGGAATATCCATATGGCTAGCTGATTGTTGGGATGAAGCATAATGCATAAAAATTACATTTAAAAAAAGGGGGACGGAATGCCCAAAATTTCCACTTGCACGTCGAAAAACTATACCGATGGGAAGAGGAGATGTCGTTCTGCGGGGTGTCTCTTGAAGGGTCCTTTTTTTGGTGGCGACCACTGATTACGGGACAATGGGCTTTATCTTTGTCTGTCTGCGCGCAAGTATGTGCTTGTTTTCACATTCCTAGTAAAAGATATCATTTAGGGGGAAGGGGGGACTGTATCTTCGAACCAAAAGGCCACCCAAATAGAAGCCATAAACTCACGGGGGTCCAATTTGATCACTCTTCTTGCCCTCTGGTGGGAAAAAAGAGTCAGCCTATGTCCGATATGGTCAGTTGTAAAATAAAATTGTCGTTGGCTGTTCTTATACGTAGCTATTGATGTATTGAATGTTTATTTTGTTTTCTTTGCACAAGGATTTGGGGTAGGCTTTTTAACGTATTTACGTGTTGTTTATGAGAGAAAGCTAATTTTATTCACTTTTTCTCTTGCCTTTCCAATGCTTATAATTTTCGAAACCGTCGGTATTTCGTATTAAGTCCAGAATCAAAATTAAGTGTTCCTTTTAAAATAATATTTTTACTTTCGTTGGGAATAAAAATTAGGTAAGAAATTACTATTTATTCATTTTATTATCTTTGTACAAGTCACTTATTAAATGTATCATTTTAGGGAGTTAAATTGTATCAATTTTTTTTAAAATATGTACTTGTATATAAAAATAATCGAAATGAGAAAATAAAGAAAACTCATTTTATAATTATAAATAGGAAATGACAAATGTAACTTTTACAATTAAATTGCGTGCAAAGCTACTTTTCGATAATTTCATGAAGCAATAATAATGTGTTTTTTTTCACGATTGTATAGATATGTATATGTATTGTTACTATAAAAATTGTATAAAGGATAAGTTAATTTGGAATCTAACTCGTTTCTATCGAATACTCTATTGCAAGGTACTTCTAAAAAGTCAATAATTTGTATGTTTAAATTTATCATAACTAATTCAGTGTTGTTATTTTAAATAAGGTTCATTCATTTTTACCTAATTTACAAATTAATTGTTAAACAATTAAACTAGTCATTAATAATTATTTAATTTGTAATTAAAAAATTATTTCGTCAGTAATTAATAATGATGTAATTAGTAATTAACAATGATGTAATTAGTAATTAACAATGATGGAATTAGTAATTAATAATGATGTAATTAGTAATTAATAATGATGCAAGTAGTTAATAATTATTTAATTTTTAATTAAAAATGGTTCAATTAGTAATTAATAACAATTAGTTACTTTGATTAGAAAGTTAAATTAATGCATAAGTACTAATTAATGTAATTACCCGTTAATAATGATTCGTAACTGACTCCTAAAAAATGTAAGAGGGCGCCAAAACGTGGTCCTCCCCCCCCAATAAAATGTCCAAGTTACGGCCCTGTGTACTTAAAGAACATTACAGAAAGAAGATCATAAATAGAATATCGCGTAGGCCTAACGAATCTTTCTGACATGTATTACCCATAAACAACCCATCATTCTTTAAGCATTCAGAGACAAAACACTATACTAGCCGCCAGCCAAATAAGAAGAGGTAGGGATGGCGTTTTTTTTTAAAAAAACGGTGTTTTACAACGGCGTTCCATCCCTAAAGTGTTTCAAATAAGGGTGGCGGGAACTACAGCAGCTGCCTTGCTGTCTGTAGTCTGTATAACAATTTGATTAAATGATGACTCCAGCATATTTCTTTTTAACCAATGACATTCGTGCAATTTTCCCGCTTTGAAGAGTTGTAAGTTTTTTTTTTTTTTTGTAGATAGTTGATTTCGAAACGGAGGGGAAGCATCAAAGGTACACCTTTATTAAATGCATACTATTTGATCTATTTTAAACTAAATTAAGTTAAAATGCACTGTACTATAAATACTCCAAGAGCTTATTTTGAAGTGTTATGGAAGTGATTCTGGTAAGATAGTCGAAATTATATAATTTGAATACTTAAATCTTGTTAACCCTCTGTAAAAGCAAATTGGCAGAAATGTAAACTTGTTTTCCCTGCTTGTGATTTAAACTAAAAAAATTTCTGAAATTTTAATTTCTTAATTAAAAAATTATATTTCTGTAGTAGGTGGTTATAAACCTTGGTGGAATCCCCCATGCTTTAAATTTTGGAATTTAATAAAATTATTAAATTTTTAAAAATTATGTGTGTTGCTGGTAAAACAGTCATTTGACGGGTTGGTTGGTTTTGTGACATGTATTTTCAGGTTTGTGTGCTTGGTCAGAGACCCTCCTATAAACTTTTTTAACGAGTTAATACGTCTGTTTCCTTCAGAAGGTTAGGCGAATAAAGAAAGGATACAAAGAATTTTAAAGGATGCAAATACTGAGAAGTTAATTATATTTGATATTACTGATAATTTTAGTTTCAAATTTTACACTTCAAACACTTTTGGGCGCCAAAAATATTGATCAATATTAATAATGAAAAACATTGTTTTATATTTTTTATGTGCACCTTGGATCTCAAAAATTATTACTTGGCATGTTTTTGTATAAAAACGACTAAAGAATTAAATATATTAAATTGCACATCTTGGTTAGAATACGGTAGAGTGGTGGGATTTTTTTTAAACAGATTTCCCTCTTCATCAGCAAGAATTTGAATTTTGATGTCATCTTTCAAGAAATTAGATTTTAAAAATGTTACCCCACCCCCTTCCTTCACTTCATTAAGCACTAGATATATTATATTAATAATTTTTATTATCGATTTCTAGATATTTATTTGGAGAATACTGGAAAATTACATGTTGAGGTTTAAGCTGTCTTTAGACGTAACCTCCTAAACCGCAAGGAAGGAACAGGCGTTTTCCTAATTAGTGATAATATCTTGTTGAATTTAATAGAATTTTTTTTTGCAATGATAACAATTGCAGAACTGCACCTTTTAATAATTAAACTCACATTATAAGTAATTTAATTTAATTAAACCCTTAATTTGATTCATTAAGCACTTAAAACACTAACTAAGGGAATCGCAACAAAATTCTTTAACAATATGCAAAATGATAATTCTATTTTAAGAGGCCCGGCGTCGAAGAAAGCAATGTGCTGACAATTATTTCTCATAAACATTTCTTAATCGCTGTGTTATAGGTGACATCATAAATATTCCGAATTTTGTATAAAATTTCTTTGAATGAATGATCTTCGGATAATATATCTGACTTAACATACATGCTCACAACTCAGGAAGATACTTGTCGTCTAGGTATCAAATGTGTGAGTGATTGAATTTAGTTAAGTAGTTCAGTTCCAAGTTTTAGTTTAAGAATTTTTTAATATTTAATTTTAATGATAGTAATTTAATAAATAATAACTTTTTTAAGTGAAACTATATCTGTAAAAATTATAAAATAATTCTAGTTTGTTTATGATGTCAATTTTTGTCAATGATGTCAATTATGTTGCAATAGAGATAAAAAGCGAAGAGTGCATTTTTATGCATTAAGAATTGTAGGAAGGAATTGGAAGTTGTTTTTGATCGGATCGCGTGTTAGTGGAGAGGCAGACGTAGTGAAATGTGATAAAATACAAAGTTGGTGGGACCCGAGAGGTAACCAGCAACCGATGTTTAAAACTTTTTAGTAGAGTTGTATAGATGATATTTTGAGTGTAGGTCAATCAATACGAGTGGGACAAAATTTTCTGGACGCCATTTTGGAAAATGGCGGATGCAAATATTTGATTGTCCATATTTTGGAAACTTTTCAACCTAAAAACTTGTTATTGGTGTCAAATCATACGTCATTGTTGCCAAGAAATAAAAAAAAAGATTTAACTTTCAACCCCGTTCTTTCGTAATTCAATATGGCGTCTCTCGCCATATTAGATTCTTTTATATTTAATATTTTTTTACAAAGAAAAATCATCTTTAAAGATGGCGGTTTCCGCCATATTGCATTTTATTATATTTTATTTCGGAGCTCTATCAGAAATGGAAAATTCTAAAAGTGTTTATATTTGCCATACATCCGCATTAAAGTACTTTAAACTTCATACCAAAGTTCCTTGAAGCATTAAAGTGAGTTTTACCTGTTAATCAAGATGGCATTTTCCGCCATTTTGGATTTGCTTACATTTAATGTTTTTCTGTTCTTATTATCTTTTTCTGTTCTTAATCTTAAAGTCGAACTATGTTTTTTGGGTCAAGGATTTCAATGAAATATAACATCTTCAACTGCATAGGCATTATAACAATGGTCAAGGGTACATGCAAAAACTTTTAGGCATGGTAGAGAGTTTGATGTACACACACAATTATACCTAGTACATCCTGTAGTACAACTGCAGTGTACAAGCTGGATGATGGACGAAAGGGATCGTTTTCTAGCAATTTGGGTTTCAGCTTCCCATTGTCATCGTACCACTCACAATACAGAACATCAGACGACAATGTTTTTGCCTCTAGAGATTTTTTCCACGCCTGGTAATTTGAACGTTGAATGTGTTGCTTCAAGGAGGCATATGTGGGCGGAAGCATTTCGGGTGATTTTTGACTAAATTGTAGTACTCAAAGCTCATTTATTGAGTCGTGAATTTCTCCGTTGTGTACAGACCGTGAGTAAACAGCAATGAAACAATTTTCCGCCGATTTGATTGCACTATCGGACAGTTTTTCAATGCCAATATCAAGGAGATTGGGATTTTTGCAATAAAATTCCCATGCAGTATTCTTTTCCATACCATTTAGTTGACTGGTAGTATCACAACCAGTTATTGAGTGGAATCCAATGAGTGATTTTTTTTTACATCGGCTGGCATACTTGAGGATATGATATGGAATGGGATGAATATCTTTTGGGTTGCTGTTCCTTTGGAAAGCCAAATTTCTTCTGCATTAATTTCTTGAAACATGTTTAACTAGCAAAACTAACACATCTGTGTCTTTGGATTGCACGACAATCTGACTGTATCCATGGTTCGTTGCATCTCTGGCATGTAGTAAAATCCTCGTATCTGCTTCCTCATGTTTTGAAAATAATACAGTTGAAACAGTTCCAGTACTAGGTCTAATTGTGTGCGTACATCAAACGCTATACATTGCCTAAAAGCTTGTGGATGTTCCCTTGACCAATGTTATAATTCCCATACAGTTGAAGATATTGATGATTAACCAGTGTCAATATCTAGTGCCTATATATTAAGCATCTTATATCTAGTGATTATATATTAAGACAATCATTATACCAGAAATGTCGGGATTTTTATGTTATAAAGAAAAATTGTAATTGTTGAAAAATAATTAAAAATAAAGTTTATTTAATGATATATAATTGTCATCATTTTAAGATATAGGAAATTGGTTGTATCTTTGAATTAATGAATTATTTCATTGAAATCCTTGACCCAAAAAACATATAATTCGACTTTAAGAACAGAAAAAGATAATGAGAACAGAAAAACATTAAATGTAAGCAAATCCAAAATGGCGGGAAATGCCATCTTGATTAACAGGTAAAACTCACTTTAATGTGTCAAGGAACTTTGGTATGAAGTTTAAAGTACTTTAATGGGGATGTATGACAAATATAAACACTTTCAGAATTTTCCATCTCTGATAGAGCTCCGCAATTAAATATAATAAAATGCAATATGGCGGAAACCGCCATCTTTAAAGATGATTTTTCTTTATGAAAAGGGGATTAAGTGGTGTATTAAATAAAATTGCACTATTTGAAAGAAAAAATTATTCATTTATGATGAAGAGAACGCCAGATATTAAATATAATAGAATCCAATATGGCGGGAGACGCCATATTGAATTACGAAAGAACGGGGTTGAAAGTTAAATTTTTCTTTTATTTCTTGGCAACAATGACGTATAATTTGACACCAATATCAAGTTTTTAGGTTGAATAGTTTCCAGAATATGAACAATCAAATATTTACATCCGCCATTTTCCAAAATGGCGTCCAGAAAATTTTGTCCCACTCATATCGATTGACCTACACTCAAAATATCATCTATACAACTCTACTAAAAAGTTTAAAACATCGGTTGCTGGTTACCTCTCGGGTCCCACCAATTTTGTAATTTTGACCTTTTGCCTCCCTACTATGTCCGGCTAGTTTTATGGATTAAAAAAAAAGAATATAATTACATATATTTTGAGCGGAACTTTTACCGATACCTTAGATTTCTGGTAGCTTTTGCTGTAAAGAAAATCTATTTAAAGGAAAATTAAAAATAAGTTGTAATTCCGTATTATAAAAGCTATTAAAAGTGTGATTCCCTTTTTCAATTAGGGGCCACTCTGCGTTGACCTATCAGTAGAAAAATATTCAAGAAGAAAGTCAGTACTTTGGTTTTATTTCATAGGGACAAAGTTACCCAATTCGATGGTATTTAAAATATTATTTTACTATAACGTTTCATGTATAATATCTTCATTCATAACATCTATATAAATATAAAATCTACAGCGGTTTTTTTTTTGGGGGGGGGGATTAAAAAAATTCTGGGGGGGTGCGTCATTGTACCTGGGGGGGATCGGCACCTCTGCCTAGTAACAAACCTCCAAAGAAGATGTGGCTAACATTTCTACCATGATAAAAAGACAAAATCTGGTTAAATATATCCATTCCTGTCTGATACACTAAAAACTCATATAACATGAGTATACACTGTATTATTTCACTTCATTTGTGGTAGTTGTGATTGACATGAAAATAAGTTTGGATACAGAAATTGATTTGTTAGAGCAACGTTTGTTTTTGCCCTCCTTGACTAAGGTCTTATTTCCGTTGCAATTTTTGTGTGGATCGATTTGAGCCAGGCGACACGACTCTCAACCTACCTCTCATCCATTCCGGTGCCAAATGTACTCAGGTATTGAAAAAAGCTTTCACGTGGTTCGGAATCCACATTAAACATCATGCCCATATTTATGGATATTGTTAAGAGTATTTAAAATATCTTATTGATGTGCTATACTTTATAGAAAAAATCTGTACTAAAACTTTCTCAGGTACTAAACTAGAAGGTTGTTGTCAAACAAGAGAGGATAGTTCATGTATTTGTAGTTTCAATATAAAGGCTAATAATCCGTTATTTAATAAAGATATATGTGCAATCAGTGTATTTAGATGTATATCAGTATATATTTCCCTCATTATTTTCATTCATTGTTGATTATTATGTTGTTTTACATAATGTTTTTATTGTACATTTATACTCTTAAATAATAGCCAAAGCCATTGAATTGGTATAAAAAATGAAATTGAATCTGCTCCATATAATTCTTAATCATTCTTTTGTTATAAACTTCTGCATATTTTCTTTCATAAACAGTTACAATTACTATATTACAAGTTATCACAATTACAATTTATTTCTCCTGACTATAGAATAGTACACATGGCTCTAGAGCTACATAACTCATCTTTAAACAAATCCAAAGGAAGAGTTTCTGAAAACAAATGTAGTTGCTAATCTTATTGAATGCGACTGTGGGTTTAAACTACACTGTTAGATTTTCAGTTTTTGCAGTGGGTTCTCTTCTTAACAACTCTACATGAGAGAACATACTGTGGCTTTATGTTAGAAGCTATTTCACTCTTGTAATAATTATTTAAAAAAATTAGTGTTTGGACGTTCCAATTCCAGTAAATTTTAAGTGTAAAGCAACATGAAATTTCCTATGTTTTTTTTGCCATTCCAAAAGCCTACTAGCAGAAAAACAGGCACAGTTGTAAACAGTATTACATAAAGTCTTCAAAAGACAGTGTTTTATATTGTAAGAATTACTATGTGGTTAATAAATATAAAATTTGATTAGTATTTTGATTCCTTATTACAAATACTCAGAAACACAATTTATTGTCTAAAGTTTTTTTTTATTGGGTTAACATTATATTTACAAGGAAAACCGATTTTTTAAATATCATCAATCATTTTCTTTACATTTGTTTTAGTTTATATTACACAGTTAACATATCCAAATAACATATTTTTACAAAAAAAATTTTAATGGATCCTTCTTAACTTTTTAAGCTTTTTTAATAGAAGAAACAATATTGTTTTAAATAGGTGCTACATAAATTCTGCTTAATATAAGTTTTACATTTAAAAAGTAACCCAGCTACAAACACGATACATATTAATATAAAAATAAAAGCTGAAACATACAATCCAAATTTATTTTTTAAAAATGAGTAAAAACACTAAGGCACTATTACTGGTTACCCAGTCTGCATGTTTTCAAAAAAAAAATTAAGAATTTAAAATAGTGAATGAATTCACAAACAAGAAGGAAAATGAGTAAAAAGAGCCATTCCAAATCGTAGCTACTTATAAGAAAAATAAACTAAGTTATTTTCCCAGTGTGTCAATGTGTAAAATCCCTAAAATGGGAAGAAGCATAAAAAGTTTTTTACCCTCTCAAATACTTTTTCCTTTTCATTCTGAAGAAACAATTTTGTTTTAAATAAGTAAACACATTCGACATAAATTTGGCCTTAAATGAAATGAATGAAAAGTTACAAACGTAAGAGTAGAACTGTCACACAATACAGCAAAGCTGAGACATACAATCTCGATCAAATATTTATATAAAAACTGAGGCGTTCATTAACAGTCACATTACTTTATCTTTCCAAACATTATAAGTGTCTAAAAAAGTGAGGACTTCATCATAAAAACTGGCCTTTCCAAATACCATAAGACTTTTACCTTGGAAAGAGGGTTTCAAGTCTAGTTGTTGTACGCGGGAGTTTGCTTGTGCAGGGCCGTGAACTTCTTCACTCTCTCGCGCACTTCCTTGTCTGCCTCAGCCACGTCAGCATGGAGGTGGTAGCGCACCAGGAGGCTGCTGGCGTTGCGCTGCACAAACTGGTCCAGGTTCTTGTGGCCCGACTTTTCGCCCCTCTTGTGCACGCTCAGCTTCTGTGAGGACAATAAAGAAAGGGCATGAGACTGCAGAACATTTGAACTAAATGTGAGGAAAAGGCTAAGCAGAGTGTGTCGAATCAAAAACTATTTCAAGAACTTCACTGACTTTTCACATACCAAAAACCAAATTTTTATAACAAAGTCGTTTGATTTAGCAAGACCTAATAATCAGAGTTCTTAGCGCTAAAAGTGTATTAAAAACTACCATTACAAGAAATTTTTACCAGTTTTTTTCATTCAAACGTGAAAATATCCCTGACTTTTTGAGTCTATAACACTTTCCGGGTGAGTAGGAGTACATGAGATATGCAGGACAAATCTTAAGGATAGCATGATTAAGAAATTAAAAAATAATATTTAATATGGCACATGATTTGAATTAGGTAAATACCCAGTGTGTTGGATTAGTTACACTAGATTGAGTACCTCAAAATTGAGTATTATTTAAAATTGCCCTATGCATGAAATATTGTCTTAAAAATACTCTTACACACATAATTCACCTTACAAAACAAATTATTATTCTAAATGTGTACTATAATTCTAAATGTAAAAAAATGTGTATTTAAAATTATAAATACTCAGGTTCGAAGCCAGTGAGTTAAGCTAAATTCATTTAGCAAAATATCGGCTGTAAAATACACATAGGTATTTGAAATATTGATATAAATAACTTTATAGAAACTTAATTTTCAATTATTGATAAAACTGCTGAAGTATAAGTTTTTTTTTTACATATTTAACAATCATATGATAATAAGTTAATAAAAGTAATTACATATTCAAAAGAAAGAGAAATACTACAATAAGTGTTTCCAAATATATAATATTTACAATTATTAAAAGGTGATACAAGTAAGTAGCCAACTAACCCTGAATATAATGTAAAAGAGAAGAGAAAATGAAAATTTGTAAAAACTTGCAATCCTTTTCCCCAAATTAGGAAATTGGCCACATAATTTGCCTGAGGTAGTTGTTGTTAATCTAATTTGTAAAAAATTCTCCAGTCTATTCAACTTATTTTGCAGGTAAAATATTTCCCAATAAAAAAACTTGGGGTGTGGAACAACACACGATTTTCAATTACCACCCAATAATAGATATTTGATACTTCATAATTTGGTGTCAGATTTATACTGTATCCAAAACTGTACCGTTTGGGGTTGGTTTTTTAGAGATACCTTTCAAACCCACTGCAGCTCTCCTTAGTGCATGTAAAATTGGAAATCAATAGCTGTTTTAGTATGAGCTGCAGAGTAGTTTCAGACAGACGGATCAATGTGCAAAACTCCCCTTTTTTTAGGATTGATCAGCACCTTCCAAAACGTGTAGAAAACACATCTCCATATTGGATGTTCATTCCCATTGTACCTAATGCTTTTTCATATTTCATGTAATAAGATAATTGAAAATAAGGTTAGGTTTGAATTATCGTCGCACTAGCGCTACACGAGGGCTATTGGCGACGGGCGTCGTATTTTAGAACCACAGTCAGGCGACGAGCCAACACCTGAATAGGCACACAACGCAACCGTTAAGGGCGACATCGTACGCAGCGTTAGGACTTTGAAGGATATTAAACGTGCACTCTCTTACACGGGGCATTATTCGTCGGACATTTTAGGCTCCACGGGCCGTTTATAGGTCGGCAATTATTTTGGCAATTCCCGAACCCGAAACCTTCCGCATGCTAAGCGAGTGCTTAACCGACTGGGTTCCCCAGCCCGCAGCTTCAATATTAATTATTTGTTGAACAAAAATGAAAAATTATGATCGCCACTTTTGGCGACTGGGGTTTAATTTTTAGGTAGCCACTTTCGATGGAATAGTCGCCAGTTGGCGACCGCTAATCTAGAGCTTTAGTGACGAGCTAACACCTGAATAGGCACCCAACGCAACCGTTAAGGGCGACATCGTACGCAGCATTAGATTGAAAATAAGAAATGTGTCTTGCCTGCTGCAGGTTGTCACAGGATCCGATGTAGGCGGGCTTCTTGGCGGCCGCCACCTTCAGCTCGTACACCCCTGGGTGTGCCGCCACGGAAGGGCCCACGCTGCCAATCGGGAGCCACGGGCTGAAATGAGCATCTGCAGAGAAGAAGAGATGAAGTTTATCGATGGGTCCACACTTTTTTTCACATTTCTGTGGTAGAGGACATTTGAATACATTTTTGAATCAGAAATCAAATAAGACACATAAAACAGTTTTCAAGAAATTGAAGAAAAAAAATCTCTATCACAAAGCCTTATAAGCCTGCTTTTTGGAATGGGTTAGAACATTAAAAAAACAAAAAAAATTGCAACAAAATATTAAAACCCATGTACATAAGTAGCTACATTTATCATTACAAATGCTGTTTGTAAAATATTTAATACAGAAAGAGTAATTTTATCAACACAGGGAGGCTTTAGCTTTTGAGATCTGCTCCCATTCAAAGTTAAATTGTAGTAAGAACAAACACTATAGCATAATAAAAGGCTACAGAAGCTTGGAGGTATTTTAAACTGATATTAGTGGACAAGTTTTATTGCCATGCTTACATTTATTTTGTAAAAAGACAAATATGTACATGAGGTAGGGATTTATAAAAATACACAACACTTAAAAGCAATAGAAAGTTTTATAGAACAAATAAGAAATAATTTTTTAAAAGAAACATTAATGACTGAATTACTAATGAATACTAACTAAATGATCTACAGGAGTCCCTTTATATTTAGTTTTTTTTTAATATAAAAAGCAAGAAATACTAAGAATGAATGTTCATTTTCAATTAACATAGAATGTATATTCACCTTCCTCTTCACTTTCCAAAAGATTCCTTTCACCTGAAGTAGTAAAATAAAGAATCAGAAAATTTATTTCAAAATATCTTTATCAAATAAGGATTAGCAAGTAGCATAAGACAATCTAGAATGCTGTCATTTCATAAAAACTCACTCTTTTTTTTTTTTTAATAAAATAGGTAAGTAACATACATTATTTAAAATAAAACGGCTTTAAAGGCCTCTTACCTTTTAAATAAGTAAAATATTTTATTTATCTTGTTAAGAAATGCAAAATTTTGGTTATAACACTTATTAGTTTCATATTTACAATGGAAAATGTGAAGAAAACAGTTATTATTAATGATTGAAAACGTGGTTATTACATTAAAACATAATGGGAGAAAAACACATACCAGGTGTAGCAATGCTGTTGCGACCACCTTTCTTGAATCTTTTGGGTGATGGAGCCACTATTAGAATGAATTAAATAAAATCATTTTAAGTACAATCATTCAAAAGTATAAAAATATCGTATTGATTTCATCAAAATAAACATGTGTATAAGTTGGTGGATAAATGGAGCTATTAAAAAAACTATCTAACATCTAAGAAGACAAATTTAAGTTGTTCAATTAAAGTGTTACAATTACACCTAAACAACCTTAACACAAAAGGCTTTTCAAAAGGAAAGGGGGTGCAACACTACATGACTTGCAATCAGCACTTAATAAATCAAATTACATGTAAAAATAGACCCTATAAGGTAAGGTAATTGCTTAAAAAGTTCTAAGGCAGTTATTGCATGTGCATGATTTTCTCCAAAACCTTATTATGAAATCCAACAGGTAGACTGCAAACTCGTTTACCATGATTGAAGTCAGTAGCCCTTTTTGATCAAGCAGTAAACTGATTTCAGACTGACAGACCAATGCTCAAAATGCACTTTTTCAGAATCAGCGCCCTGAGTAAACGTGAAGACAGCAAAAAATCTGTTTCGCATTTCTTACCCCATATGCAATGTTTTTATTAGCTAATATTTCATATTACCGTATATACTCGTGTATAACCCGACTCCGTGTATAACCCGACCCCCCTTTTTTTAACCAAATATCCTTCCAAAATCAGTAACCCGTGTATAAGTCGAGGTAGAAAATAAGCTAGAGCCTTCTGATGAAAATGTTAGAAGAAACCGGCTCATGACGGGACTAATTTTTTTTTTACTTGCAAGCAAAATTTCAACCCCAATAAAAACAGGTTTCAGCTTTGATGTCCTTGACATTGCTGACCCTGGATGGAGAAGCTAAGTTTAAACTATGTTCAGTGAAGCGTGAATACTACGCTGCCAAGGTCGCTGATTGACAACGTTTCTTTGCACACTTGAAGACTGGTTGACTGAACTGCCCTGTGCCAGAGCTACACGTGCTAATATGTATCACACAAAAATAGGTTTCCGCTTTGATGTCCTTGACATTGCTGACCCTGAACGGAGAAGCTAAGTTTAAACTATGTTCAGTGAAGCGTGAAGATCCCGCTGCCAAGGTCACGGACTGACAACGTTTCTTTACACCTCTTGAAGACTGGTTGACTGAACTCCTGTGCCAGACCTACATGTGCAATTACGCTTCATGCCAAGAACTAACAATTTTAACATCTTTATGGTAGAGATTGTGAATAGATACCAATCTTATTTCATCTTCAGAATTTAACTGCTTTTGTGTCTTTATTTTTAATGGTTAGTAGTTAAATCTTAAGTTTGATTGAAATTTGGTTTTAGTTTAAAGATAAGGGATTTTTCCGCTCCCGGAAATTTGATGTCTCGTGTATAAGTCGACCCCGTTTTTCACGGCACTAAATTTGACCAAAATTTCTCGGGTTATACACGGGTATATACGGTATGTTATTGAAAGCAAATATATTGTAAGTGGTTATGAACAACAACTCTAAAATTCCAAACTGTACCTGAGTGGTCCAACTGACTGCCAGCCAGGGTCTTCCTTTTGGATTTGGCACGCGCCAGGTCCGGAGTTAGATTCAGGTCTGAAAGAGATGAAAAACACATGAGACACATCACAGGTTTCCCACACCACATTTAGGGAGATTTCCGGTCTACCCCTTTTTTTCAAGGCTATGAATACATGCCCCATTTCAAAAGATTTTCAGACAAAACCTTTGACTTCCCAATGTGTAAAATATGCCCAACAAATAACTTTTAATTTTTAAGGAGTATTAGGCAACAAATTAGAGGTTCTTTTTTCATTGTTCTTAGATTAAATTTAGTTAGTTTGTAGGCCCCCTCTTAAATATTTTAAAATTCACTCGACTTGGTTGTTTTACGTTCTATGGCATGGTAAAATTCAGAACCAGTTTATAATTAGAGAGTTGAAATAGAACCAGTTTTTGTGTTATGATATAATGCAATACACATGTATACAATTCATTTTAAAGTTAGACAAGCTGAGTAGGTTTTTTAATAATTTCCACACAAGATACCTCAAACACATTTTGCAATGTTATTTTAAGGGGGTTCAGCATGTTGTATATCGGTAATGTTAAATTGGCCAATTGCAATGTACCTTTTCGCAATAACTACTGATCAGATCATCTTAAAATTTTCTCTGTGTGTTATACCAATCTTATATACTAATCTGAGGTTAAAAGTTTTTTCTAAATAACTGTTATATTTTTTTTAAATAAAATAAGTTTTAAAGTACCCAAAAAATCATGAAATGTTTCACTTTTTTGCCCCATAAAATTTTTTTCACTTTAGTTTTATTAAAATTTATAACCTCAGACTAATCTATACTATGTATTACATCATATAAAAAAAGTTTACGGGAAAACATAGCATACTTTTTGAGAAAAGGTACATCGAAGTTCAAATAATCAAGTTCTGAGAAAAACGTGTTGAAAGTTTTTATTGTTAACCCATTTCCTTACGAAGCCATGACATTAAAATGGCTTTTAATGTCAAAAATATTTTTCCAATTGTCTTGATACTTTGTGACATTATTAATAAAGGTTGTAATAGTATTTTAAGCCAATAATTTTTGTTTTGATTTTTTAACCGATTTTTGGGTATTGAACCCCCTTAAATTGTTACACAACTGAAGTTTTCATTTAAATTCTTTTTATCCAAATTCAAAAGCAAAAAAAATTTCAAAACATAAATGAACCAATATTAAAAAATTTAATACAGATTAATATCTATGCAATACAATTTATACCTCAAGCTAAGAAAGACTTAAAAGATTAGTATCTCATTTTAGCCTTTACATGCAAAATGAATGTATCTAAAACATTTCAAATTCCACTTTTTCAAATAATAAATTCAAATTTCATTCTGCAACTAAAACTATTTAAAATATTTAATTTAACTTTAAGGGAAGAAATTGTAGAAGGAAACAAAAAACAATTTTGAAAATTCTATGAAATGCGAGCAAAATAATAAATAAAATATATTTGAGTATACAAGACAAGAGGAATACATTAAAAATACAAACCTGGAAAGTTTTCGACAGCACGAGTGACCACAGTCTTCCTTCGTGGCGCTGATCTTGAAATGTTCAAGTCAGGAGAATAAATTTCTAATGATAAAGAAAATAAGATTTAGAAGATATAAATGAAAGTTGTGTAAATTAGAAAAAAAAAGTTCACTTTGTAAAAAGAATATGACAAAATTGAATACCTAAATCTTCATTTGGATCCAGCCCAAGTGCAAACTGAACCTGCCTTGGAGTTCTCTGATTATCTGCAAATTTACAATCATAAAAAAAATTATGGTCAGTAAAAATCAGTACTATAACATTCTTTTTATTTTTTAAACAAGCTAATTATCAATTAGCACCCTAAAAAGATCATTTTTATTATAAAATTATTAGTAATTGTTAATTCAAATGTAAAAATTAGTCAGTATGTTAAAAAAAACTTTGTTGTAATTACAAATTTTGTTTTCTAAAAATCAAGTTAATCAATCAATAATCTATTGTTTTGAGATGTTTAAAAGAATTTTACTACACTTGATTATAAATAGCAATCGGTTATTTTCTAAGGAAAAAGTAACAAAAATCTTCTAACCAGCCATAGTTTCATTTTGATCTTCATCAGAGACTTCCATGGCATTTTCACCTAAGCAATAAATAAATATTAGTAATTAGCTGCAATATAAAAAAAAATGCACAGCAAGTGGACTAGTGACTTTTAACGTAATAGATGAAACAGTTAATTCCTTTTTCCTTACATTAACTCAATTTACATAATAGAAATAATAACTTTCATAAAAGAGCATATAAGGAATAGCATTACCATAACAATCTACATGCAAAAGTGACATTTTTACAACAAAAAGTCAATCTTGAAGCTTCTGCCTCTGCAGATCAAATGTTGAAACCATCAGTTTAAGGCTACAATTTTTAGATCTTAATAAAATTTGCAGATCACAAGTTTTGCACTTTAAAAATCCTTAGGCAAAACAAATACTTATAAGACTCTATATGCCAACATGTATAATCAAAGGTTATGGATGAAAAATATTAAAAATACATACTAATCGTATCACAGTATGCCACTTCATTTTTCTTTGGGGTTTTTCGAGGGGTTCGCCCTCTCTTTGCGGGTTCCTCTGTCAAAACAAAATTGTACATTAATACAGATTTATCGGAATGGGTCAACACAGAAAATATTATTCAGAGTAAACCTCTTACCTAATGGGACTTTCACTGTTTTACCACCCCTCAATGACCTTTTTCCTACTTCCGTCACAGGAGTTTCTTGATGGGAAAAATAGGATTAAATATTTTTAGGAGAAAATTATTCTGATGCAACATATGGCAAAACATACACATACAACAAGGCTTAAGATTAATTTGTTGAATAAAAAGCAAATAAAACTTAGTAATTATATGAACTGCAGTTCTAGTAAATTCAACAGTTCAACATTTTATTTTCAAATTAAATATAAATTTATTTATATTAAATATCCCAGGATCAGACACAGAACTAACAATTTTTAACAAAAAAGCTTCTGAATTTAAATTGATAAAACTTAAGAGTCTCAATATTTATTTTTAAAAAAAAATTCTGCTTTAACAAAACTTAATTCCAACACTAAGTTGAAAAAAAAAAGTGATTTTAAAGGACTTAAATTTCAAAATAAGGTTCTTAAAATCTGCTTTAAAAATCCTTACCAGTTCCCTTCTTTGCTGATGCAGGAGTGTTGACCATAGATTTCCTTCCCCTTTTAACAGGAGTTTGGACAACGACCGCTGGAGAAAAGAACCGGAAAATGCTTTGAGAAGGTCCTTATTAAAGTGAAAAATTATGGAGCTTCAAGATATTGGAAAAGGTATGGGGGAAGTAGTTTTTGGGTTCTGGATATTTTGCCTAAGCACTTATACAAATTTGCTATGGGGTTGTGTTCTAAAACTAAAAGCTTTTTTAAAAACCAATATGCAAGATGCTCATGATACTTAAATTGACTTTTTTTTTTAATTTAAAGAATTGCAGCATATGGTTTTCATAAATAATATTTTAACACAATTTTAGAGATCGAACTAAGGTTCATTTTTTATTAAAAAAAAACCATGAGGTGATCTGATTCACTAGGATTGTTCCGATTAAAAAGAGTTGTTAAACAAAACATCAATAAAAAAAAACAGTTAGTAAAAATAGAAGAGATCGGTGCAAAAATCGACATTTCATCCAGCATTTTAAAACGCTTAAAAAAATAGATTTAACAGAAAATAATTAAGAATAAAAAACAAGCTTACGTTCTTCTTCTTCCATTTCATCTTCACTTTCTTCAATGTCATAGTTTGTTACCATAGAAACTATAAGAATATAAAAAAAATTATAAGAAATAGCTTTATTATGCATAGTTAGTTGAACTATAATAATACAATGCATGATGTAAATTTATTTGTTAGATTATGTTATAATCATTGTGAAGTAAAAGTTATTTCTTTTGTCTTAAGATTATCAAAATGAACTAGGTAGTGATTCAACAAAAATATTTTTAAAAAAATTATGTTTTTTTTATAAACAGCTTGAAAATGACCTTGTTTTAAAATTTAAATGACACAGCAAACACAATATTACAAATGGCTGTATATTAGAAGAAACAAAGCCAACTTGCTATAGAAAAATTCCAACAAAAATGCTAGGAATAAAGCTTTGAATTTTTTCTGCTATGCTTTTGATACTTTTATCCCGCGAATCTAACAGAAAATTAGTACAATGAATCAAATACGCACCATTAACAGAGGATTGTTTGCTTTGTCTTCTGGAACCGTTCAGACCTGCAGGAGAGGAAATCCAATTTTAGGACTATTTAACTAATAGAGAGTTAGAACAATTTTTTTAAAAAAAATTGTGAACTGACATCTATCGATTTTATTGATGATGAAGAAAGTAGGAGGTTAATGCGAATAAATAAAATAATTTTAGAATATTGCAAGTGACGATATAAATATAATTAATATCACAAAATACAAATCATGCTTCATGATTTTTTTCAGACCAAAGAAAAGTTTTATAGCATGCAATACTGATTTAAGAATAAGAATAGTTTTAAACTATTCTTATTCTTAAAAGCAATCAGCCTCCAAATAAAGAAAAGGGGAGAGGGGAGGGGGTATTAAATAAATCAAGTTAATCACATTTAACATGTCCTCCAATTTGTTAAACTTCCAAGTAATTCTCCTGTATGATGCTAGTTGTATAGCATCTTATGCTAGTTAGCATAAAAAAAGCAAAGGAAAACAGCTTGCCAAGGTACTATTCTACTCTAACTCAGGGCTCCCAACAGATTATCAACTTGTCCCTAGGGAAAAAAGGGACTCAGCGTCTTAAAAAAAAGGGAAAAAGGGACCTAAAAATATCAAGTATCAAGTTAAATGATATCTTGTATTCTTTGTAGCAGGAAAATGGGTCACATTTTTAGCTTGTCTTCAGGCCCCTGAATACCAAGGGCAGAAAATTTAGTTTTTTCTTCTTTTTTAAATAGAACTTAAACATGGCCTTCATTGTTACACTTTCATCTATAAATACCGCTGCATAAAATTACACAAAAATATCACTAAAGCTATTTAGAGAAGAAATATACTATATTTTAATTCAAATTTAAGTACTATTTTTTATTAAAATTCAATAAAATTGGTTTCCAGTAAACATAAAAAAATACATGTTCTCCTTCTTCAGATATTTAGACATAAGACAATTGGAGGGCTCAGAATACAAGTGAACCAAGTTCATAAAATGCTTCTTTATGCTACAGACGTTTAAAGATAAAGCCGCTAGGCAGTAGCCATTGAAAACATTTCTTTAAATGTTGACGTCTAGCACATATTATCTGAACGAGGATTTTTTTTTATTATTGTACTGAAATTCTGAGCCTAATCGTTTTCAAAAATCTCCCTTCCCTAGAATTTGCACATTCGTGGTTTTGTCGTTTGATCGATGATATATAGTTTTATATAGTGCGGATATATGTTTATATAGTTTAGTTTATATGATTATGTTTATATAGTTATAGGTATATATAGTTATGTTTATATAGTTCTTACATGCAATTCCTCTGCTAACTCAAAAATGATAAAAAGTGGACTTGGTTCACTTGTGAGGCCTAGGGGCAGTGCTTCGCATTGCCACCTACAGGTCTGGGGATCGAATCCCATAATGGGCAAATTTGATCCATCCTTTCAACCCTTAAGTGGGTCGATAAAATGGGGATCAAACATGCTTGGGAACTAAACACTGGGGGTTCCGCTTGAATCTGACCAACTTAAAGGGACATATGCCTAGCACCCAAGAGTCCTAGATCACGAAAGCTGAAATGGGCACGGCAAGCCTTGGCCCTCTAATGGACTGTTGTGCCGAGGTGTTTAGTTTAGTAGGTTCACTTGTATTCTGAATCCGCCAATTTCCAATAAACCACCAATTATACACTGTTTAGTCTTCTCCTTAATGTCTTAAGATACCCCAAAATCATAAAAAAATATCTTCAAATTTTTCGTTTTTAAAAAAGCTGTTTTCTGCTGTGATAAAAAAGATTAAATTGAAAATGTAATAATTAACATGTTTGCAAAACAACAAAACATGATAAAAAAGAACTTGGAGGTTTTGATTCTAGGTTTTTTCGGGAAAAAAATTGTAATAACAGAATCCCTTTTTGTCGATTCTCAGCTCTCTGACTGCAGAAATTTGAACTTTTTCCATTAATTTAACAGCTTTCAATAAAAATTCCAATTTTAATAACATCTTTACATTGTTCCAACTTAAAGTTTTTCTTTTAAAAATATTTTGCATTAATTTTTAGCTTGACATTGGTTTTAGAGCATTGAAGCTCCTAAAAACTCTGGGAAAAATAACGTAATTTTCAAGAATATAGTTCCCGGCTGCAGTGTAATGTTTCAAAATTTGGTAGAAAAAGGGAAAACAGGGACCAGATTCGTGAAATAAGGAGTTTTAGGGACTTGGGATATAAAAAAGGACTTTTAGGGAAAAAAGGGATCAGTTGGGAGGCCTGCTAACTATCTCAGCATGCTTTTTTCTGCATGCTGCCTTCATAAGCATGGCATGCTAAATAGCATAAGGAAGCATCTTGTAGCGTAAACTAGCATAATTTGTATGCTGGTAATAGCATAAATTTTGACCTGGGACGACTTTTACAATAAAATATATTTCAATAACTACACACATTTTAAAATTCAAATAAGTAAAAGGTATTTTGATGTAGAATAAGAACTAATATGTAACACAACACAACTTTTAATTACTTCTCAATAAATCACACATTTAAAAGACGATTATATACCCTTATAAAGTAATTTCAATAACTTTAAAACCTAAAAATGTCCGTGGTTCTAGCTACCTCTTGCACATGTACACATTTCTTCCTTATTATGACATTGAGAGGGAACAGGTGCACCAAATTTGTAGTTGTGGCTCTTTTGGTTTAGGTTCTAGAGTGGTTTCAAACAAACCAACCAATATACGAAAACTGCTTTTAAAAATTCTCCACAACGTGCAGAAAACACAAAATTTCCATTTCATACTTTCGACTCCAGCGCAATACTTTCATTATCTTATATTTTATATAAACAGGGTTCCCACTCAAAACCTAAAACCAAATTCCCTGACTTTTCCCTGTTTTCCAGTACATTTTTAAAAAAAATTCCAGGTACGAAACAAAACTGCTGAAGTTCAATACGCAAACGCGATAAAAATATAGACCTACTTTTTTTTACTAATTTTAATGACATTCCTAATTTTTGAAGTAGTAAAAATAACCTTAATGAAACTCCTCATAGAAAGATATAAATATTAATAAAAATATTTACAAAAATTACTTAGTATGTAAAAAAAACTTCAAAAAATAAATAAACAAACACACAACTTTAAACTTTTTTTTATTCCTCTCTATCTCCTTGTCAATTTTATCAGTTTCGGATGCAATCTTGTGTGCTAGTTTAAGTTTCTTTTCTGGAGAATCTTAATCATTTCTGGCGATCTAAAAACCGCGGAACTCTAATTATCCAAAAATCACGGAACTACGGGGATCCGAAAGTCGCGAAACTACGGCGATCCGAAAGTCGCATCCAGCAAAATAAAGTGCCCATGACGTCATCGGAATTCGTTTTCGCTAAGCGGCACGTCACGATTTCGTCGAAAATTTGGAAAGCGGACAAGTGAAAAAAAATTCCCTGACTTTTCCTTCAAATTAGCTAATTTTTTCGATTTTCCCCTGATTTTTTCCCCCATTTCATTTTCCCTGACAATTCCCGGTATTCCAGATGCGTGGGAACCCTGTATAAAGTAATTGAAAGTAGTAGGTGGTATTCTCACCAAGAAACAGAGGTAAAAAAAGTGAAATTAGCAACTATTTGAAAAAAAAAGTGTCTGTAAAAGTGACTAAAATAAAGAACTCATTCTGAAAAATATTGAATCTAAATATGTGTACGGTTATCTAAACTTTTAAACACAAGGCTTAGAAGTATCACCCACAAAGGCTCAAAAATCTACTGCGTAGAACCAGGCAATTATCACCAAGTCTTTCTAAAATTCGCATGGTGAATGTACATTTATAAATTCAGCATTCTTTTGTTTGGAAGTTCTGAAGTGCGAATAAGTCACTATTGAAAGCCTCTAGGTATCTCCCATCTTACATAGGAATCTAACACCATGTCCTAAAATAGATTTAAGTACACTAAACATCAAAGCCAATATTAGAAGCACAAACGGGGAAAAAAACATGAGTCAGGATCAAGAAGGTTACAGACCTGGGGAGGGGACGTAGTGCTCCACGATGGTCACTCTTTTGGGGGTCCTGCCGCCTGGACGGGGAGTGACGGGGGGAGCAGCTGCAAAGGTTAAACAAAAGGGTAAACAAATTGCGGTACACTCCTTGCCGACCAAAGTTGGGTAAATAGAAATAGGCTATGGAGAAGATCCTTGTGCGCATGTAAAGAGTTCCATAAATTATTGGTGAATCCATCCAGATAACATGTTTGAAACATTCATTTTGTGTAAGGTCTAACAGATTTGAATATTATTGGAGAAAATTTGGCAATTTTACCAGAATGAGAAGTGTATTTTGGTTAAATTGTATTCAGATTATTTCGTATGTGTAAATCAGGGTTCCCACTCTTTCACTTAAAAAAATTCAAGGACTTTTCAAGGACCTTTATATCTTTTTCAAGGACCTTTATTTTTTTTTTTCAAGGACTTATTAATTTATTATTACTACCAACACAGGAAAAAAAGTTTAAAAAAAAAGTTCCATAAGGAATATCTAGAGGCCGGGTTTAGCAAAAAAAAAAAAAAAAATCAATTACTGCCTCTTTGAGATTAAAATCCCTATATTTTTTGGTCTTTCAATACATGTTTTTATTAACACGGTTCATACAAAGTTACAAAAAAAATGAAGCACTTTTCCAAAAAAAGTTCAAGGACTTTTTCAAGGAAAGTCAAACCTAAATATATAAAGGGTGTTATGCTAACACTGCATTTTTTTTAAACTAAAAATTTTAAACTAAAAGGCTAAAGTAGAAAAAAGGTTCAACCATAAAAAAAAACATTTTTTCATTCAAGGTGTTCATGTAATTGTAATCACGACTCACGGACACCGCAAGTTTGACACTTGATCAGAATAAAATATTCTGGTTGGTCCGACTTGGCCTGAACCGGAGCTACAAAAATAAACCGAGACACTCTCCTGATCACGCACAGCCAGAGAACTGTCAATCATTCTGATGCAGTGTGACATTATCGGTAGATTTCGTGAAAATTACTAGGCAGCTAAATAAGTAAATCAGGAAGCATTATTTGACTGCTGAACTAATGGAAGATTGCACTGGCTGGCCGAGATTTAAAGAAATCTTGTGCAATCCAATCTTAATTCATCTTCACATTTTAATTAAATTTTAATATCTTCATTATTAGAATCTGTTATTTGAATGTCTTATTTATTAAAATTTAAACTTAGTCTCACAAAAATTACGGTGCGAAGAGAAAATAGACAATTGTTTAAAAGAAAAGCATCGCAGTTCTAGCTAATTGTTTGGCTATTTTTATCGCTGTTTTAGTGAATTTGCATCCCAAATTGCTATTTGATACCGCTCAAATCTGTCTCTGGTTGCTAGACCTATTGTTAATAATTAGCCATCGGACCCGAAGTTAACTAAGAGAAATCGGTTCATCGGCTTTGAAAAATAATACGGGAAACCGATGGAAGCCAATGGTTTTTTTTAAAGAAAAAATAACATTTTGAAAGCAAATTAAATAAGATTGTAACAGATTTTTTCAGACTTGTTACGATGATCGCATTTAAAATATTTACCGATTCTTATAATAGATTTTTTATATTACAGTTTTGGTTTAAGACGGATCGCTGAACCAGACTTCAACGAATCGTAATATTTACTAGTTCGCAGCGAAATCGCAGTAGTAGAGACTCGTTATTTTTATAGTTTTAGTTCAAACGGATCTGTTAATCAAACTTCGACGTCTTATAATTTTGTTTAATCTTCGGCAATATCGCAGTAGTGTCTTATTTTTATAGTTCATGGATCAGTGAACCAAACCTCGATGCCTCGTAATTTTTGCTCTTATTTGCTGCAAATTGGCAGTACATCATTCCGTTTAGTTTTATAGTTCAAGACGGGTCGGTCAACCAAACATCGACGCCGCGTTTGATCTTAGCAGCCACAGAACTGTCAATCATTCTGATGCAATGTGACTCATCGGCAGTTTTCCTGAAAATTACTTTGCGGCGAAATAAGTAACTCAGAAAGCATTATTGGAGTACATATTTTTGGTTACGCTAATGATCGTTTTCTAATGGGAGATTGCACTGGACGTACATCGATATTTGAAGACACCTTAATGTAATCTAATCTTAATTCATCTTCAAAATTTAATTAAAAATTTTATCTTTAGTGTTAAAATCCATTCTTTAAATAAGATATTTATCAAAATTTAAGCTTAGTTTTCATTAATATGGAGCTTCTTCTAATTTGACATTGCACTGGCTGGCCGAGATTTAAGGACATCTTAGTGTAATCCAATCTTAATTCATCTTCCCAATTTAATAGAAAATTTTATCTTTATTATTAAAATCCATTATTTAAACTAGTTATTTATCAAAATTTAAGTTTAGTTTTCAAACATCGAAAACAGCCGAAAATGCTCAGGTGTGGCATCCCTGTGCAGCAACTTTCCTTTCGCGACTTAGCGTTATTAAACCACTTTTCTCTGAAGAGAACGTGACATAAAAAAGCGGAGCTATGCGCGTTAGTGTAGCGCAGTGGACAAAAAGAAGTTCTTTCATTTTTCGTCAGCGCGCGCAAGGAGCTTTGTTGAAGTTTGGTTTACTTTCGATAGGGATCCGCGCCTGACGGGGAAAAAATCAAGTACTTTTCAAGGACTTCGTGCATTTTTCAAGTACTTTCCGGGGCCCCCAGTTAACCAAATTAAATTCAAGTACTTTTCAAGGATTTTCAAGGACCGTGGGAACCCTGTAAATATAACCCTACAAGTGTTTCCAACTAACGGACCAATCCCGCTTTTCCCTTAGCCTTTTCACCCTTTATTATTTTTTTTTTACCCAAGTTAGGTTGGCAAATAGTGTAGGCTACTTCTAGAGATGTAAAACTGCACACCATAATTATAGCATGGTTATAGTTTATTATATTTTTTAAATGTTAAAATTGGGTGTCAAAGTGAAACTAAAATATCAATACATCAATGCCCTTATTTTGGGCTTTTAAAAATGCTTTGGGAAAATGCCTGGGCCACTGCCCATTTTATGCATGTTTAGCCCAAACACAAGCTACCCCACATCTATAGCTTTTTTTGTAACTGGGCAGGCTCTGTTGAATAGAACCTCTGCCATAACTTAATATTTATATTTATATAAATTATTAACCCTGTTTCGTTTTTAATTCCTATATGATGCTGATTAAAAAAAAAAAAGACAGAACTATGCAGCAAGAAGCAGGAGAAAATATTTCGATATTAAAAGCTTGATGGTACACATAGCAATTTTCATTTATGCAACTATTTAAATGCAATTTTTATTAATCCGAATAAGTAATACATCTAAAACTAAATGCACAATAAATAATTTAAAGTTTTCTTACGCTGCTCTTCTTCGTCACTTGACTCTTCACTGACTTCTGCTTCGTTGCTTTTTGTCAGGAAGGAACTGATTCCTAGAAACACATAAATTACGTCAATGACAATTTTGCTTAAATTTTACAACTAATTTTTAGATATTTTTAAGTTCACAACACAAACAACTCATATATTTCTATTAACTGCATTTATATAAAATTAGTAGATTCATAAACATAACTTTAAAAAAGGCAAGTTAATTTTTAGCAGTGTGTACAAATTTAATAGATGAGAAGATATTTTACTTTTTCTAATAAAAAAATGATACAGCAGGTTTAGGGAAAACACCGAAGTATCATAGAACTGACATAATCAAATATAAAAATACATATTAACATTGCACAATAATGCATGCAAAATAGTCAGCAAACAATAACTAGCAATTTGCTCATTTTTTATTTCAGCTAATAGTAATATATCTAAACAGTTACACAAAATATAGAAGAAAGACATCTATGCAAGGAGTAAAGAAAAAAATAAACATAAGGAGTAAGAAAAACATTCAGTAAGCAAAGTTCCGAGAAACAGTGAGGTTACCAGAAATAAAGAGAAAACAAGGTTCCCACAAAACAAGTTTGGCAAAATTTAGAGGTTCACATTGAATATTTGATATTTCTTAGGGGAGGAAAAAGAGACAATTCAGATTTTCTTAGGCATGAAGGGAGCCCAAAGTAGAGAAAAATACAAGAACCAAGAAAAGAACACAGGATGAAAGATGACACGGATTAAACTGGACCTGTGTACCTGGAATGCTCTTTGCTGTATTCAGCAATTTGGGATAGAGGGACGATACTGCAATGGGTGATTTATTGTTCTGACTGGGTCCTGTAGCAGCAGGTGCTTTCAGATTACCTAAATAGTGTAGACACTTTTTATGAAATAAGGTTGTGAATTTTCCTTCCATTTCAATGATGTGTGCTTTGGATTAAAAGGAAATTTTTATACTATAGACATTGCGATAACAAATTGGAATTTAAGGACAGAAGTTAGGGCAGATTTTATATTAAAACTATGCACTAGCAAGTCAATGAAATCAAATAAAACACGATATAAAATATACCCAATGCAGGTAGAGTGAATCAAAAATCCTCACAAATCAGTCAGAACTTCAGCATTTTTGCACATTTTAGTCTAAAAAAGACAGTTTCAAAAATCCCCATAAAAGCAATTCTTTAATATAAACAACTGCCCTTATTACTAATTTCATTTTCAATAAAATTTGAAAAAACATAAAGACCTACATTAATTCTAACACCCCTTAATTCTTTTTACATGTTACAACTTTAAATTCCAAAAGGTTATTCTATTATAATTAAAATGATTTTTTAACAGGTTGAGTGGCAACATACTCACCCTTGATGAGAGGAGGGGACACGGGCAGCTTCACTTCCAGTTTCGTCTGCGACAGGAAATTCTCGACGTTCTCGTAGAACTCCGTCTTCATGTTGTCCAGCATCTCCAACCAACGTTCCTGGGCGTCCTCGAACAGGTTGCTGATGTGCTTGAGGACGTTCAGCTTGGCCATCGAGAACTCGACATGTGCATTACTCTTGCGACGGGAATCCAGGGATGAGCCTGCTGTGGGTACAAAGAGACCAAGTTAGCTTAGGAACTAAACAACAGGGGGGGGTAGTTTTAACAAATGATTTGCTACATTTCACCCAAATATTGTTACTTTGTAACTCAATGGCATTCAGTGGTTTCATTAAAAATTTTATATGTGTTTAAAAAATTGTTACACATAAAAAATGGCAAGAAAATATAATTACAAGAATTTTTATAAGGAGAATTGACAATTCTTAGAAATCTTATTAATATACATATTTTAAAGAGCTATCTTATTATATAAATAGTATAAAATATCCAACAGTATGTACACTTGGTTTTATAAAAACAGTACAATACAACTGTACAATAGCTGGTCGTAGGGTTGCTATACCTATTGAGTTATAAGATGAGAATGTTTGTCAGGTTAGGGTATTATGATTGCTTATCAACATAACGCAAATCAAGACCAGTGACCAACTGACCAGCCCCAACAATCATGGTTGTTCCATGAAAGCAAGAGAGCTTACCAAGGGAGTCTGGATCACACACGAGCGCAGATATTTTGGAGTCCAGAGCGGCCAGGCAGGAAGAGATGTCCTCGTCAAAAACGGCCTTGAAGTTCTCCGCATTTCGACTGAGGTTGGTAAAAGGAGGGGAGTCTTCACTCAGAGACATGGCAACAGTCTGGAACTGAAAATGACAAAGAAATATTAAGATAAAATTCAATTTTAACCCATAGTAGTAGGCACAAATGGTTAACCTAAAGAATTGTGGCTGGCTATTTCACGCCAAATCTAATAATCCAGACAAATTGGCATTATGGCAACCTTTGCCGAAATTAGCAAAATTGCAAATTGATAATTTTTATGGTAATCTATTCATTTAAATCTTAAATGTGCATATACTTTGTTCTGAAGTTTTATATTAATCTTTTATTAATTATATGCTTAACGATTTTAAATAATTATTTACTTTTTAAAATCAATTCAATTTTTTAAAATCATTTTAATGTTCCATGTTTTTATAGATCTGGTCTGCCTCTGCAATTTAATGAATTTTTTCCGACGTTTTTAGTCGACCATTTTGAAATTAGGTAGATTTTTGGTCATTTGGAATAGGCAACCATCTCGGCAAAAGCTTGGATTTGTTATTTCGATTTAATGACATTTGCAGAAAGTCGCCAAATCTGGCCACAATTCTTTAGGTTAACCAAGCAAACAGTATATTTTATTGAGCCTTTCCTGTTTGTGTTCTTCATCAAACATTTCAGCTCAATTGTGGGAAGACAATTTTTTAAGCCCAACGAAATAAAGTAACCCTTTACAACCAGTCTCCGGATGTGTGCCTCAGTAGATCTTGGCATTTGAGTGCGTGGTTGCCAGTTCTCATAAAAAAATCATTTATACCTCTTTCTCTTTGACAAAATAATTTAATTTCGCTTTTTGCTGCCGCAAAAATGGACAAGGCTATTACCATTAAAAGTAATTCTTTCAATAAAATAGCAGCCATTAACAAGAATTATTTATTTATTTTGTATTTGGTTGTTGACATATCACAAAACTGCCATATTTTTGTCTCTTTTGAAAATTCCCATATATAGAGCACTATACTCAAGTAGGAGTTAAAGGAACTGTTTTTATATGTCACTAACATATTGATCATATGACATTTTGATCAAACGAAAAAATAAGATCTATAATCTGCTCTTACGACAAAAACTACATACAGTTTTAAAATTCAAGCTATAATCTGTTTTCAAAGTTTTGTTCGAAATCAACAAACGTGCTTTGCAAAATATAAAACATATTAAACACAAGATTAAAGAACATAAAATGATTTAGGGAACTTAAATTAATTTCCTGAATAAGCTTACCTTAACCACAATGTTTATAGATTTAGTTATTTTATTAAATTAAAATTTAACGGTTGTTTTATCGCTATTTTTCTAATGCAATATCGTGCTGCGCAATAACGTAAACAAACGGAAAACCGCTAAACTTAAAAAATTTCTGAAGCTGCCATTTTCGTTTACAAAATGTTTTTCATCTAAGTTTCAAACCGATTGGATTCTCCTATTGGTCAGATTAAAGGTTACTTTATTTATTTGAGATATTTTGTAAATAAAGAAGCCAAGACTAGTTAGTATGTTTTCTTCTTGGTTCTGTTTTCATATTCAAAACAATCAGAGGGCAGAAAACAGTCCCATATTCGGTACTAAGTTTCATTTTAAAAGAAACAAAGTGGCCTCGTGTCTAGCGATAGTTATTTTTAGGATTTAAAAGCAATTAATTAAGCAGTAAATTGCTCTTATTCCAGTTAAAGCGCCAAAACAAGTGAGCATTAGCTACATCTGGTAAAATCTTTCAGCTGCGCGCGCAATCGTTAATTCTCACCAATAGAAAAACACAGTTAGTCAAACCTATAGATTTTCGTATATTCTATGAATTGATGTTTTGGTTTGGTTTTGAAATAATTTGTAAAACATTATAGCAAGGGAACTATTGATAACGACTCAGACGTTATTGCCCTCCTTGGTGAAAAGGTTCCTAAAAACGAGGCAGGGAAGAACATGAGAAACCAGAAATATTTGAACCGAAAAAAAAAAAAAACAATCTTAAGCGAGGCCGCAGCGAAGAAGAAAGAGGGGGGAAATATCATAAATATAAGTATTCGGGCCCGGATGGCCGAGTGGTAAGCATCGCAGGCCAGCAGTCTGCGTGCTGTAACGGGCTCGGGTTCGATTCCCGCCTTCGCCCTGGGTGTATTTTCCTCTCTTTGTGACAGTAAAAAATCTTTCTGTGTCTGTCTTACTTGACGAAGACTTATAAGCGGCTCACTGAGCAAGCACACAAGTCGGAATATATATGTAAAATACCCCTACCCCCCCCCTACCCCTACCACCCCTATTCGGGCCCGGCCATTGATTCTTGGCACCCAGCCCAAACGACCGCTGAAACGGCTTCTGCAATGCATTTGAGTTTTAAGATATTTAAGATGCAGTAGCTATACAAATGACTTAGGACCATTGTTGTAAAAAACTCTGTTTCGGTTACCAAACACGCAACCTCAATATTCCATCAACAGCTAGATGGCGCTGATTTACCGCCCATAAGGTCCTACCACTATTCTAGATTACAACGTTAATGGATAGATCATTAGATCTCTGTGTTACACGAATGGGAAGAAGAGCTTTCCTATCTGCCCGAAGTGTTCCATCAAACAGGCGCCACCCGACTACATCCTGGACTTGGACTGTCTGGGACTTTCCAGACACGATATATATGAAAATCCAGTCATGATCCTGGACTTTTTACGAGTGACAAACATCATAGACCTGGTTTAGCTCTGCTAAACCATCTCAGCCTCTGGTTTAGCAGAGCTAAACCAAGGAGATAAGCAACAACAACACAACGTTAATGGTGTATATAAGACGAGATAACTCACCTCCGCCATCATGATGATCCTTTTGGCAGGCAATGGGTTATCGATGCCGCTACAACTCAAAAATGAACAAACTTGTTGTTGCTTTTATGCAGTTTGCGCAACCGGGAGTTGAAATAGAACTTCTTTGGTTTTAAAAGTAAAACGAAAAAAAAAAACCTACAAGCTTCATAAATATAATACACGAGTTTCCATTGCCCGGTTGGACATCAAAACTTTCGAGAAAATTGCCTATGCGCAAGGGGATGCCATAGAACTCTCTAGGTTTAGGTTATTAAAATTAATGGTGAGGAAAATATAAGGTAAATAAATCAATAAACCTTTAAATATGTGTATTCATTTATAAAGTGGTAATTGAAAGTCGTATACACTCCTTGCCAACCTAACTTGGGTAAAAACAAAGAGTGAAAAGGAAGAGGGAAAAGCGGCGGTTGGTCCCGTTAGTTGGGTACTCCGTTAAAGTATTATTTACATACAAAATGATCTGAATACAATTTAACCAAAATAAACTTTTCATTTTGATAAAATTGCCAAATTTTCTCAAATAAATATTTCTATTTAACCAACTTAGGTTGGCAAGGAGTGTATTGTTACACAATGGCAGTTTTTGTTTATTGCCTTACTGAATTTCATATATGGTAAGCTTTTCAAAAATAAAATATACTTAATATTACTTTTCTAAAAATATTCACAATTTTCTGCTAAAACTAAATAAATTAACTATCATTTGTCATATATTATTCTATTATTGAAGTGAAAAATGAACCCACTGAAATTTCTAACGTTAAACGTACCGAATAAAAAAATTTAAAACCGAAACTAAGGAAATGAAATGCAAGTTTATAAGTGTTTTAATGGAGTAAAATAAATAACCTGTTATTTACTTTCTTGTAATAATAGATTCGTTTATAATTTGTTAAGACTTTAATCTACAGCTTGTAAGAAATATAAGACAAATAAGAGAAGAGACACAAGATATATATTGAGAAGTTTATGTTAATCTTACCTAATTAAATAAGAAAAATTTGCTTCAAATATTCTTTATTATTATATTATTGTGCCTCAATATTGTATATATTTTAATGCACAAGATTTAAATATTTTTATTTAAAAAAAGTTAATATTGATTTAATTTTGAATAGGATCTTGTTTTATCTTCGACTGCTCTAAAAAAATAGCAAAATCAACAATACAAAAAAGCTTTGTTTTTTTTATTCCATTCGCTTCTTTAAAATTCAGTGTGTCGGTCGTTTGACGTCACTCGTCAATGGCGGATATTGAACAGAGCCAGGCCCTGTCTTATAATTCCCCCCCCTCTCCCTTCTTCGCGGCGACCCACAGTGGTCTGGGAACGGCCAAAATGCCAAATTTCGAAGTAACGTAAAATGCAAAAGAAATATATTTTTTAATTAACATATAATTGAACAGTAAGATTACCAAATACAAACCTTTAAAAAGAATTTTTTGATGTATTTATAGTTACGAAAAGTCAGCAAATGAAAAATAGCCCGCTTTGAGGTGATACATTGGAATTCAAAATACACGATTTATTATTTCATTACAATTTTTTTTGCATCTTAAAAAATTTTCTTTTATTTTAGCTGATTAAAAAATCAAAATAATATTTTAATTAGTTTTTTGACATGAGTTTCTAAAATACTATGTTTTAAAATATTTGAAAGAGTGCAACTTTCTTGCGCTACTATGCGACAAAGTCTCATTACATTAAGTAGTTTTCCAAATCGTATATAACAGATAAATCTAAATTTCAGCTGCGGACACCAAAAGTGTCAAAATTATATTGTTACATATTATATATATGTTTATTGTTGTGTTATTATAAGCAGAAGTGTCACTCTTGGGAAGAAAGGGGGGGGGGGGGGGAGTCAAAATTCATTCTTGTAAACAGTTCATATGCAAAATATACGTATATACTTTCCAAATTTGACCAAACCTCTTTGGTGTACGATTACGTATTACCATGACCTAAACATACCCATATGCACTTGCGCAATACATGTTGTTTAAAGCGTTATTCGTTATACGCAATTTTCACACTACATCATTACATACTATTGTTTTGCATTAACTGTAACTTAAAATTCATAGGTTTTACAAACCTGATTGTATCCTATATCGACTCATATGGGTCAAAAACGTATAAAACCGAATTTGCATGTATTTTTGTCAAACAACAGAAAAATTAATTTGTCCGTTTTTCGGCCTTTTCCGACCACTGTGCGGCCCCGCACAAACTATTAAATTAAAATAGAAACATAATTTAACTAGTGTTCATTTGGAATTTTACTTAATAAACGATAATTTAAAAAAAAAATCCTGAACCCGGCAGAGCGCCTTGTTTAGGATTTCTACACCCTAAGGTTTCTTGTAGAACAAATATCCTTATGTACCAGATTTTTTCATAGTGTCAAACTTTTAGATTTGATAAGGTTACTAAGGATTCGGTAGTGCTAATGCTATAGCATGTTGCCCGTGGAAACGAAACGCAGAAAAAGAATTAAATACTACTAATTTTGTAAAAGAACACGAGTCGAAACCAGTTTTACAAAGCAATTGAGAATATCATGTGCTCTCATATTTTTTTAGATGTAATCTTACAAAATACAATTTTACTCCAAAATTGCCTTGTTTCAAGTGACGCATCTAGAGAAAGAATTTATTTTATTTAAGCATTTCTGTGCTGCCTCTCTTGACCTGAAACATGTCCATTAAATTATTTTTAATATTTAAACAAAATCTAGTTTTTTCTTTACTTTTTTTGCAAACGCTAACATTTTTATGCAACTTATGCAAAAGCAAATTTTCTCAATTATTAAAAAAAATCTTTTTTCTTCTCAGTAAAATATATTTCGCATAATAATTCCAAAAGAAAATTATATTTCGAATATTTATCTTCCCTACTGCGACCGTTCCAACATGAAATCGTCTGCTGCTAATACAATTTTCAGTTCTGAAATTTAAATTGCTCTCGCGCGCGTTCTAAAAATGAAATCCTTTTTGCGTTCTTTAAGTGTGTGAAGACTATTGTGGAACATTCGTTAAAGATTGAAAAAAAAAAAAATAGCATAGAAATATTCCTCGAAAACTGGAAGGAAAACACAAAAACCAATTGCAGCTGCCAAAACTTTTCTTTTGGAACATTTTTATCCTATTTGGCTTTTATACCGTGCCATCTCCAAAGATGAATTTTTCATGGTAAGAATTATTACTTTACGAGTTCCTTTTTTGTTGTGTAATCTTGTGCGGCCTTTTATTTTTTGTTGTTGAAAAATACCAATTTTTTAATCTTCAGAACGGATAGCATCTGCTGTTATAATCGGCGAAGCCTGTATCATACTTTAGAATGCAACTTAGAATAACTAGAATGTTAAATATGAACCTGGAATGTTATTCCAATGTTCAAAGTAGCAAAAAATTTCAAAACTAAACTGTCAACACGTTGAAAATATTAGTGCTTTATTTTTTTATTCAAGTTTTCTTTTCATAAAGTTATATTTTCAGGTTTTGACGTGCTTAATTATGATACATGTTTGTATTGATTATGTGTTATAATCAATAGTTGCTTGATATCAATACTTTTTGGATTCTTGTATTTGCGTTTTTTCGTTTAAATAAGTGATAATGGAAACAAATAAAATATTTATAATATTTTTTTGTTAGCTCTGAAATTAGGGCACTTATGGTTGCAATATTCATATATTTGAACCTTGTGACAATAACAATATTTGATCAGAATGCTTTATTTATCATTATACTTAGCCATGTTCACAACATTTTATTTTTTAAAATGTATTATTATTCAAATTAAAAATTAATTATTTTCACGTCAGTTTGGCCAGGACATCTGCTGCATTGCTTCCAATTGCTCTCGTTCTCGCACACTGAAATGGACGCAGCAGGACTTGACCCTTAATGGGCTGCCATGCAACCGATTTTAGATTAATTTATTTTATCCCCAAATGTAACAATAAAGTTCGGAAAAATACTTAAAACGCAATTTTAAAGTAATTGCCGACTTAAAATAAACTTCCTACTACATGTTATCAAAATCTTTCCAGACGTGATTATCTTGATAATTGGGACCCTTCATCCTAAATAACACAACCTTTCGCTCAAATTGATACAATTGGATAAAGTTACACGAGCTAACAAGTATGTTTATTGGAATTGCCAGAACTTGAAACATGAATCTCGTAAATATAGTATATTTCATTTAAATGTGAAAATATAGAGTAGTTCAGAAAAGTTATTAACATAATTGGATAGTTATTGAAAAAAGTGGATTTTTCCCGTATAACTTTTGTTTGATACAATTTATCGGGAAATGTAAACAATCGTTTATAATTAATTGCATTACTGGTAAAACACTTCAAAGTTAATTGGATCCCATTCGAGTGGCAATTAATTCTAAAATTATGTTGGAATGCAGAAAAATGTTTTTGTTTGCATAGAATTCAAAGGTAATTTTTACTACGTACTCTTATTCTACCATTATTAAATATTTTCTTTCTCAACTTCCTTACTCCGTACCGATGAAAAAGTAATGACTTTTTTTAAACTTTAAATTGCGTTCTATTTTTAATCTTAACCATTAGTTTTATTTCCTAGTTATTTTGCATGATGTTTTTCCTTTTTATACAATAACTCAATTTATTTTTTACTAAAAATATCTTTGCCATCCAAAATCAATTGTGCGTGACTAAACTTGTCTCTAAAAAATAGAGGTATTTTATCGAACACCAGATGATTTTTTTAATAAATAATATCCCCAAGTGCTTAAATTTCTTTTTAAAGTTTGCCAAACCTTTAGATTTGATTAAAAAGTCTTATTACTTATGTCCTAAATTTGCCTAAGACAGAGTATCCCTAAAAAAATAATTATTATATGGAAAAGGAAATGTGTCAGCGCCGGCTCCCGGTTTAAGTATCAGGAACGTTAGCTATTTTAGATTTTTTTAGAATTTTCTTGTTGATCTTTTAGATCTTTAACCCCCCCCCCCCAACCCCAATTCATCACTTTCGACAACGTAATTGCCCCGCTTAAGGTGTAATACATTTCTTTCGGACGACAAGACAGGTTTTTTTTTTAATTCCTTTTAAATGTAAAAAATGAAGAAATTCAGTTTTTTTAACTACATTATTTTCAAAATAATTACTTTTAATGTGTCTTAGCATGTAGGTTTAGAAAACAAAGGAATTTTTATTTAATAATGCTAGCCTTTCTATTAAATATTCGTGAGGTTTTTATTATTATATTTTATTATATATGTATATTATAATTTTTATATTAAGGTTTTCATAGCACATTTAAAACACATTTGAACTTGTATGTTAATTTCGGATTTAGTAAAGCTTTCACAAACTATCCATTACATTTAGCCTACATAAATCATATTCGACAAAATTCTTTTTCGAAACTCTAAGTTAATATCTTGTATTCAGTATTTTTTGCTAATTTTGTCCAGTTATGAAACAGTATTTAAGTCCCTATGCATTAAAATAATCAATAATTTAAGTTTAAAAAACGTATTATGTTTCAAATGAATGAATTCTACGTAATTTACGTATTTATGTCAGTAAACTAAAGAATTTAACTCCTGGTTGCTGTCAACACTGATGAGTGTTTGAAATGAATTTATTGAATATACTTATTTTTAAAATTATGTAAACAAACTGCCATAAATTGTTCAAAACTATTGCTAAGCAGTACATTAATTCAATAGCCGTACCATATGGTACCCCAGAGAATTAAAAAATAATGAATAAAAAATAATGTGTGAATGTTTTTTTAGTGCTTGGAATTTTTTTACGTGATTTTGTAAAGTTTTGATTTTATTCGTACATACGGAAACACTCAGTTTTAAAATATTTCTCTTAAAAACTATTTCCTATTTAAGCTACACATATTTGTTATTTAAGTATAAACAATGCATCAATACTCCGTTATTAATGTGTATTAAAAAGTTTATTGTTTAACAAATTATTCTTTAAAATAAATAACAGCTGTGCGCTTTTGAGATTTTTAACTCCTTAAGTATTTTTTTTTTATATAATTTATTATTTTCATTTAAGATTAACCAATTTTTTGCTTTAATAAAAAGAAGAGTTATTTAGAGCTTTGAAAAAATGTTTTTATAAAACAGAAATAAAGATTAAATTTCCCTTTTAATCTAACGTTTTTGTTCTTGCGGGATATTATGCAATATGAAAAAAAAACAAGGAACCACATTTTTTTGTCATTATTAAATAACTAATTACACTTTTCTTTGATTATATTTTTATTAAGTTGTACAAAATGCCGTTAAAAATATCAGTATTTTGAGCAAAGTATTAATGTTTCTTTTAAAAGAGAATGCTGCTTGTTACATCGTACAGTTGCTCGTTTATTTGGATTTAGATATTTTGATCGAATGAAGAGTGGGTAAGAAGCAAATTGCGCCGATGTTAATTTTTTAAAACCGAAATTGAGATAATGGTAACGTTTTAATATTTTTTATTGGTTGCTATAGTTAGAGTTAGTATATTTGAATTTTATACTCTATATATTCTTATGCAAAATAAGGAGGAAAGATACTACAAACTAAACGATATCAAAATTCTATTTAATATTCAATTCAGATCTATTTGTAATATCTGACCCTTGCGTTTTTTCCTGTGACCATTTAAGAACGATTGTTAAATTGAATGTTAAAATAAGTAAAAATTCGGATAAAATGCTAATATAGATTCGTTATCTTTTTTTTTTAGGATTTTGACATCAGGTTTTACATATTCGTAAAAAAATAATAATAAACAAAAAGCGTTTTAGTTTATACAAAAACCGACCTTAAGTTTGCAGCAGAAAATGTACTACGCGCAGAAACTGCGTAAACAACGCTGCTGACACCAAAATTTCGCCTGCTCTGATTGGTTGCTCCTTTGACCCTGATATTCGTGCGGCCTGTTACGTCAAAATCGAAGGAAAAATAATTAAAATTACACTCTTACTGAAGCTAAACTAATAAATATTTGTCTTGAAATAACAAATAATTTTGTTTATTGAATGTGAAATACCTTTTTGTATTCGATTCTCGCCCTCGAAAATGAGAACTATTTTCCCTTTTTCTCGTAGAACATTTGTATACTGCAAACTTAATATCGATTTTACTGTAGTTAAGAACTACTACTTGAAACGAGTTATTTCCACAGAAACATTAAATTACAATAGTGTTAATAATTTTTAAACAAATTTATCAGTAAGTCGTGTAGGGATGCATTGTGTTGGGTGTGTATTTAGAGTCAGTATTTTATCATAACATTTTTTTAGGGGGGGGGGAGGGGGTTGGGGGAGGTTGTTACAGTGATATGGCTTAGAAGGTGAGATCAGAGAAAATCATTGTAAAACATACCTACTTACTAACTTTATACGTAACCCTGAAATATGTTTAAAGAAACTTTTTCTCTCGGAATATTTTTTTAAAGTGTGAGTGGTTATGGCCATTTCATAGTCAACATTTTTACCGCATTAAGAGAATATATCTAAATGTAAGTTTTCGTAAAAGTACCTTTCGTGCCGCATTTAGACAAAAAAAAAGAGAGATATTGATTTTGTACTGTGCTCGTATGCTTTTTTATGATGTATTTTTCTAGCTTTTTTTTTAGAAGATGTAATATTTTTTTTAAAAGGAAAGTAACATTTTAAGATTAAGTCCACTAAAACGCAACAAAAAAAAGCAGCTTATAGTTACTTTTATGAGCAGAAAGAATTTTGGTCTGAATTACTTGAAGAAGGCTTTTTTTAATTAAACTTAGTTTAAGATATTCTCAGAAGCTTTTTTATAAGTCTTGTATAAAATAAAAGTTCAAAAATACGCATCAAGACTGGACTAGCGAGTTTTATCGTTTAAGTGGTCATTGGAGTCTTAAAAATGTGCAAAGAAGGTACACTGCTCACAACAATTAGGGGTTTGCTGTGAGGGCAATTTATGGTTTAAACTCTTTCAACCCCAAAGTTTTCATTTGGAATCATGAGCTTGAGATTTTTTTTCTCACTAAGCTGGCTTGTATTAATTTATCGTTAGATGGATGAATCATGTATTTTGAGGATGTAAATAATGCTTGTTTTAATCAAATGAAAATATGAAAACATGGTAAAATAAAATTCACTCCCAAAAAAATTTTATGAAATAAATTGACCCTAAATTCTTCACTCTTGCATTCTCAGGATGTTTAAAAATTGATTTTACCTCTTTTTTGCAAATAAAAATTTGAAAAAATTATTGTTATAATTTATTCTTAATTTTTTATTCCAATTTTCCTCCCATAAATTTTAGTTTAAAAAATTTATTATTTTCCTCTTGTTTTTTACCATTTCATTCTGGATGCATAAGGAATCCATTTCACAAATTTTAGATTTTTAGAATAAAAAACAAAGTGCTGAAACTGAAATTGTTAACAAAAATATGCAAAGTGCTCCCCTAATTGTTTTGAACAGTGTACTACAAAGCATAGTTTGATCTTTCATGTATTTTTTTAACTACTCAATATATAAGTATAATTTTTTATATGTAATTCTATAAGATTTATGTATCATAAAACAAATTTTAAAATTTATGAAACTTTAGCCAAAACTAAAATAAATGATATTAAACACAAAGCTATTTGAACCCATTGGGATTAGGCTTGCGCGGCAAATTTTGAGGTCAAAATTGAAAAAATGACCTAGAAAATGACTTTATATTGTGCAAACATGTACAAACAAAGACTTATACCTTAATTCTCAGCTCAATTTTAATTAAAAATTATTTTTTAAAAACAATTTAAATCAAAATTTTAAGATTTTTATTAATTTTTTTAGAAAAAAGTTCTTAAAATAATTTCTAATTAAAATTGAGCTGAATATTTAGGTATAAGTCTTTGTTTGTACATATTTGTTCAATATAAAGTCATTTTCTTGGTCATTTTTTCAATTTTGACCTCAAAATTTGCCGCGCAAGCCTAATCCCAATGTGTTTAAATAGCTTCTAGTTAAAAAATTACATGAAAGATCAAACTATGCTTGTAGTACCTTATTTGCACATTTTTAAGATTTCGTTTAGAGATTTATGCAGGAAGGTTTTAGTTTTTTTTTTTTTTTTGCAATACCATTAAAACCTAAAAAGTTATACGAAAATTGCACGCTCACGATTTTCTCGAAAACCTTGTTATGACGTCCGACTAGTACTAGGAAGTCATGTACCAAATTTGAAGTCTAAAGCTTTTTTAGTTTGAGCTGTACAGTGGTGTTTCAGATAGACAAAATCATAGACAGTCAGTTTGACAAACGGACCAATGTTCATAATTAGAATCGTTCTGTGAATATGTAGAAAACGTGAAATCTTCATTTTGGATTTTCGACCTCATCACAATACTATCATAACCTTTTATTTCATATCAGGTAATTGCAAATTTTAATGGATTCATGCAAAAAAGATATTTTAATTTTTTTCAGTTCATATCATTGAAATTTTAAGTCTTCAAAATTATAAAAATAATCTAAGAAGCAATTCAAAAACTTCTCAATGTTGGTTAAAAGGATTTAGTTTTCTTCCAGTTAGTTAGAAATAAAATGAAATTAATCGTAAAAAGAATAGAATATGTGTATATGTATTTTACCTTGTAAGAAATATAAAATATATTTTAATTTATATACACAGGTATCACAATTTTTTTTTCACCCAAAAGCAGTGAAAAAATAGATATTTATGCAACTAGTGCGAAAAGTAATGCTTTTTAAAACTAGTGGATTTTATTTCACTCGCTCGTACCTCCCTCGTGAAATAAAGACACGTGTTTTAAAAAGTTTACTTTTCGCACGAGTTTCATACACTACTTTTTTATAATTGCGTGAAAAAATCAAATCTCATTGGTTCGAAAATAATTCACGTGCTAATTAGACTAAAATGGGTGGAGTTTCCAGGAGAGATGTCAAAGAAAACAACCAATGAACTCGCAGTTCGGAGCGCGTGATGCTATAAAAACCAATAAGCGTGTTTCAACATTTTGTCAAAGAAAGCAACCAATGAACTCGCAGTTCGAAGGGCGTGACTAAGGAAATATTCCCATCGCGAAAAAAAAATTTCATTGATTCAAAAATAATTCACGCGCATAATATTTTAAAATAAAGCAGATCGATAAATCTTTGGATTTTATGACTATTATCAAATCGAAATTTTACTTGAAATGTTGGCATCTTATAAAAAGAGTGACACAAAGTACTTTTTTTCACTGCTTTTGGGTGAAAAAAAGTACTTTGTGTCACTGTTTCAAAAAGTTTGACATTTTGCACGCGTTTGATATTGAAATAATAATGTAAAAGTCGGCTTTTTTCACGCAATTATAAAATAGATATTTATGCAACTAGTGCGAAAAGTAATGCTTTTTAAAACAAGTGGATTTTATTTCACGAGCGAGGTACGAGCGAGTGAAATAAAGACACGTGTTTTAAAAAGTTTACTTTTCGCACGTGTTTCATACACTATTTTTTATAATTGCGTGAAAAAAATTAAATCTCATTGGTTCAAAAATAATTCACGTGCTAATTAGACTAAAATAGACTAAGAGATGTCAAGGAAAACAACCAATGATCTCGCAGTTCGGAGCGCGTGACGCTATAAAAAACCAATAAGCGTGTTTCAACATTTTGTCAAAGAAAGCAACCAATGAACTCGCAGTTCCAAGGGCGTGACTTAAGAAATATTCCCATCGCGAGAAAAAAAATTCATTGATTCAAAAATAATTCACGCGCATAATATTTTTAAATGCAGCAGATCGATAAATCTTTGGATTTTATGAGTATTATCAAATCGAAATTTTACTTGAAATGTTGGCATCTTATAAAAAGAGTGCGACAAAGTCTTTTTTTCACTGCTTTTGGGTGAAAAAAAGTACTTTTTTTCACTGTTTCAAAAAGTCTAGCTTTGTGCACGCGTCTGATATTGAAATTATAATGTAAAAGTCGGCTTTTTTTCACGCAATTATAAAAAAGTACTTTGTGTCACTCTTTTCATAAGATGCCAACATTTCAAGTAAAATTTCGATTTGATAATACTCATAAAATCCAAAGATTTATCGATCTGCTTTATTTGAAAATATTTTGCGAGTGAATTATTTTTAATCAATGATATTTTTTTTTCTCGCGATGGGAATATTTCTTAAGTCACGCCCTTCGAACTGCGAGTTCATTGGTTGTTTTCTTTGACATCTCTAATGGAAAATCAAAATTCATTTTAGTCTAATTAGCACGTGAATTATTTTTGAACTAATGAGATTTGATTTTTTTTCGCGCAATTATAAAAAATAGTGTATGAAACACGTGCAAAAAGTAAACTTTTTAAAACACGTGTCATTATTTCACTCGCTCGTGAAATAAAATCCACTAGTTTTAAAAACCATTACTTTTCACACTAGTTGCATAAATATCTATTATTTGATTTGATTATACAACTGGAATAAAAATGGCATGGACATATTAGTCTTGAATTTCTATATTCAGAATTTTAAATCAGGCAGTGTAATCGTTTCCGGCTGCTTATTTCCAGCCTCCATTAGGAGCTTTAACACATAAATCAAGCATTATCTTCTTCTCCTGCTTTAAAACTTCTCTTTTAACGTATTTTTCTTTTAATGCATTCGAGTTTTTACTTAATAAACGGTCAACATAATAAATATTTTTATACTTAAAAATTTCGGTAACCGTGATTTTCGCAACCCAGTTCTCTGTACATCAGTTCATTTTTCCAGATTCGAGCACGAATATTTTACTTTCTTTGACTCTGATAATTGGCGGGAAATTGGTGGCGACAGCTGCCAACACCTTCATTATCCCGATCCGCAAACTCATTTCCTCCGATAACTTTATTATCCTTAACTAAATTATGCAGAGGCTGTAAATTTCGAGTGTTCGAAGCTATTTGAATAAGTGGACGTCGAAAAATGCGGTGTGGCATCTGTTGGGGGGGAATAATTTGTTGGGTGGTATCAACGACATGGTAGAGGGTAGACTGAGAATTTCTGTTGCAGAAAGAAGATGTCGAATGGGTCTAACATGAACTGTCGAGAAGTTCTATGGTATGGTATGGTATGGTATGGTATGGTATGGTATGATACATATATATTCCAGCTTGTGTGCTTGTTCATAGAACTGCTTATAAGCTTTCGTCAAGTGAGACAGACACAGAAAGAAATTTTACAGTCACAAAGAAATGAATAACACATAGACAAATAACAACATTTATTGACTGTCACAAACATCCATGCCTGACCGGGAATCGAACCCGACCTCAGCAGCTCCAAAGGCTAGTACACTAACCATTCAGCCACCGAGGCGGCTCGAGAAGTTCTACTTTGGCATTATATACACTCTTAAAACAAACGAGCGATTTTAACTCAATCTGAGAAATTTTCACTCCTCCAGTCTTGAAAATGCACTTCTCCTTTTGGAGTGGATCCTTTGTGTGTTAAACCTCCGACAGGATCACTCCAAACGAGTGATTTTAACTCAGTCTGAGTTAATATTCACTCCTTTCCAGTGTCGAAAATGCACTTATCCAACTGGAGTGGATTTCACTCTTTTGTTTTAAGAGTGTATGAAGCGATAATTAAAGTTAAGTTGATCAGTGGTTGAGAGGTATTACGCGTCCGCCTTATACTTATCAAGTTTTCGGGCTCGAGTTCCGGCTGAGTCGCCAGATGTTGTGGGTGGGAAAACGCGTGTCATATGATTATGTTGCATTTAAAAGTTGTCTTGAGCATTGCAGCAACATTGGGCTCGGGATCTCTCGGCAAGACTAAAATATCGGAATAATTTAGCATCCACAGGAGCTTCGACAAAATTTGAGCTGCCAAATTGGTAGCGAGAGTCACCTATAGATGGTGCCGTAAAAAATGGCTTTCAGTTTTTGGGGAATATGTCGAGTCTGCAAAAGCCAAAAAAAAAACCCTGTTTAGAAAAAAAAAACCCGTCTTAGCCTCCAATAAAAGCAGCCCTCATTCTAAAGTTCTCCTAATTTATGTTTAATTCTATATATGAAGAGAGATAACTACATTTATTTCTAACACACTCATATTATCAGTAATATGGATTGAATTTTTAGAATCAATACCAGCATCAAAAGAATACGGATTTACGATTCTATAATCATTGATAACTGCACTTTCCTTAATTGAATAAAATTATGCGTGATATGCTTTCCCGTTTTTGCAGCAATTTGAATGAGTGGTGGTGGATACATGCGGATCGGCCATCTGCTGAGCATTTTGTAAAAGATAAGAGTTGAGCCTAGCATGCATAGCTGAATTAGAAAGAAAGGATTCTCTTTCGGGCAACTTAATCACTGTTTTGATCGCGTCTCAGTTTTACGTTGAACGGCAATTGAAAATTATTCCGACAGTTTTTTTTATTATAAGTAATTTGAATATTTTTTTAAATATCAATACAAAGACCAAAGACATATTCCCCAGAACCAAAAACCATTTTTTGTGGCACCATCAAAGCGACTCTCGCCAACAATTTTGACGGCCAGATTACAATGAATCTGAGCTCTCTGTGGATGTATGCCTAGATTAAATTTTGCCGAGAGAACCCAAGCCAAATCTCCAGGGATCTTTTATGAGGGACATAATCATATGACATGCGTGCCCAAGATTTTCCCATCCAAAAAATCCGACGACTCAGCCGGGGTTCGAACCCGCGATCTTGGGCTTACGAGGCGCCTGTTTAACTTCTCAGATGCTGCGCCGCTACACTGACTCAAATAAATATTTGTTAATAAATTAACAAATTTTATTTAAAATTACCAAATTTTATTTAAAATTAACAAATTTTATTTAAAATTAATAAATTATTAATTATTAATTTTATTAAAATTTTTAAACAATATTTATATTTAAGTATTTTTTTAAAAAAACTAATTTGTACATTCAATAACTATATAAGTACTTGAACTGTTGAGAAAGTTTCCTATTTTAGGATATTTATCTGTTTTTGGCGCGAATACTTAAATTAAAGAGAATTTAAAACTATTAGTGTTTTAAGAGTAATATGCATTGACTTCTTTTTTTTTTTAAATCGAATACAATTACATACAAAACATCAATAGTTGTATGAATAAACAGGGAATATCAAATTTTGTTCTTTGTCTTGTCTTGAAAACTTTCAACTGTTGTGCCAAGTTCACGGGATTTGGGTAGTTAGAGGTAGCCATGTTTGGTTCCTTTTATAGGTTTGTACAAGCACACTCTATCCTTTTCAGAAGTTTTTGTTGAATACATTTTTCTTTTGTTCAGTACGTTTCTTTTACCCTGGTGAAATTTCTTGATACAAATTATCTGCATGTGTAACATGTTATTTTGGTTAAAGCTTATAAAGTTTTGAGAATTTTTGGAATTCGACATATTCAGTAGTATTTTTAGTGTCTTTTCAAAGACTTCTTTTGCGGGAGTAAAAGTTTTAAAAGCCAAAGGCTAATTATATTTTAAACTTATATATATTTTTTTGTTTTCTAAGAACAGAAAGTTTAATGTCTTCATTAAAAAGGACAAAAAGTGGTGGGCAATCTTTTTTTATTTAAAGTGAAAATTTTGTAGTTTTTCAGAAATTTTGATGCCTTTGCCTGCCGCGTCACTTTTCTTCTCAGAATCTCTAAAGTTTTTAATCTTGATCTTTCAGCACAGATTCTTCATTTAAGATTCTTTGTGCTCTGCAGCCGTCCAATTTCGGTTAGAGTTGCCATATATCAGTTTCTTCCGTCCAAGAGTTTTCACGCCATATTCATTCTTCTAACTCTCTCTCCTCTCCGAGTTTTCAACATTTCATAATATCTGCGGAGCTCTTGGTGAAAAAAAAAAGACTTTTTTTTTAGAATTTGTACTACACTCTTAAAACGAACGAGCGATTTTAACTCAGTCTGATTGATTTTCACTCCTCCGGTCTGGAAATGCACATCTCCTTTTTGAGTAAATCCTTTGCGTGTTAAACCTCCGACAGGATCACTCCAAACGAGTGATTTTAACTCAGTCTGAGATAATATTCACTCCTTTCCAGTGTCGAAAATGCACTTCTCCAACTGAAAGTGGAAACCACTCTTTTGTTTTAAGAATGTACCCTATAGTGTTTTTGTTTGGTTCAACAATTTTTTTACTTAATTAATGTTCAGTTTTTGTTGCCATGAGATACATTGACAACACTTTCCACTCACATGAATAATTTGTGTGTGTGTGTGATTATCCTATAACTGTGGCCATCTTCAATCCAAGAATAAAATCTTATTACTATATCTTGACAACTATTTGATTTTTACAGCTATTGATTTGTACAGCTTGTACATTGATTGTTTGATTTGTACAGCTATATTGATTTGACAACTATTTGATTTGTAAGTTAAGACTCTATTTTCTATCGATTTTTTTTTTAAAAAAGAATTACTGCTTAAATATGAGATACTATCAAAAGATTTAATTAGAAAAAGTTTTGTATTGTTTAGATTTAATGACAATTTTCATTTAAAATAATTATAATAAAAAAAGGCATAATCAAAGGTTTAAAATATATACGAGTTCGTATGGGACACATGGAAAATATATAGTTTATCTCGCATAACCATAAAAACATAGCTAGAGCTTTTAGCACAAAGTCTTTAAAAAGTAAAGCAAATACTTCCAGAAATTTTTATTTTAGTTATCTTGTTTTCAAAGACAAGTAATTAAAATTTAAACTTAACATGCCTGATTAAAAGCAACTATATTATATGCACCAGGAATGAGATGCAATTTTTTTTAATTTTGAAAGATTTCGTTGGTGTTTTCAAAACCCAAATTCTTCAACTGAAACTGGTTGCTCTCTATGAGAAGTTGTAATCTCCAAGATTTTAAAACTGCCAACATCCAAAATAGATATTTTTGTTCTTGGGATGATGATATACATGATGGTTTTTTTTTCGCTGGAAAAGACCATCTCAATTTTCTACATTTCAAGTCTTTTGGACATAATAGTTGAAGCTTTACTGTCTTACGTTTCTTATTTCTGAGTGCTCATACATATTTTTTAAAATGGGAATTTATGTAAACTTGTTAAAAAAATTTAAGAATCGTTTTAATCATACAGTACGCTTTAAAAACAAAATGATTGAAATAAGTGTTAAAATTCGTATCAAATAGATCGCACGACCTATTAAAAATCTAAGTTTTTAGATATTGAATTGCCGAATATTTTTAAAAGAATCAGTACACTTTCAATGAAACATACACATTAGAGAGGTAACTCAAACGGTGTTTTATTCAATAACTTTCGATTACACCTCTATACAATGCTATAACACATGAACTTCGGATGCAGGCTGTCTTCAATCAACCTAAAAAAATATCTTCCAGCACATCGGCACGCTATCAGTTGGCGTTAGGACTGGAACACACATCCTTCAGTCCTTGTTTAAATCTTCTAGAAGTCATAATTGACACTCCATATATCTTCAGCAGGACAAATTACGATCGCTACAACGAGAAATTTTAATTATTTGATTCGCAAATTTAATTATTTATTCGCAATATTTACTTTTTAGTCATAAATCAAGAGCAAAGTTCAATATTCAAAAAAATACCTTCAACTTTGCGTATGATGCATGAGAAGATTCACGAAGAAGAGAAAAAAACGTAATTTTGTTTACCCAAACAGTTTATTCTGTAGAACTTTACATTTTAATGTTTAAAGTGGGTCACTTCGGCATACGTCTTGTGCTCCCACCAATCATGTGAAATTCTACTAAGTAAAAAGTTTGTGACAAGAATTAAAGTTTTTTTCTTCATGAATATTACTCTTAGTTAAGCTAAATAAAAAATTAAGTTCTACATATGACTTTTAGTGCATAAAAAAAAAAGATCATTCAATAATATATTCTATAAAAACACTTCCTTTGGCCACATCGGCTCGGAAATAAAATTATTCTTCATAATTAGTCACCATAAATGTACCTTTTCTTTTTTTCAAACAACTTAACTAGTTCATCGTGTAGATTTAATATTTTAGTATCAGGCAAATTTAGAAAAAAAAGCGTTTAGAATATTTCATTTTATCTATCAAAAAGGGGTGCACAAAGTATTAGATTTAAAACCTTTGAGGAATACAGACGTCCCCTGATTATCATGTTTTCCAGCAACACATAATTTTTTAAAAATTTTTTTTTTTTTTTAAGTACAGGTCTAAATTTTAAAGTACAGGCCAGTCATACATAATCATTTCCCAAAATTAAAAAAAAATAACAAGATAAACGAAAGTATCAAATAACAAAAAATCTGACGATTTTGCTTAACTTAAAATGAATTAACAAAATATGATAATTAAAAATGGTTAAAATCATCAATGATCATTTTAAATAATATGCAATCAATTTTTATGTTACTTACTTCATATGCTGCAAGTAATAAAAGCCATTCTTATATTCCAAATGATGCTGTGGGTTTTTTGAATCTAACCCGGACCCATTAATGATGGTCAGGAAACTCCATCTGGAAGCAGTGGCGCAATTCTTCAGTTCACTTTTCACACTTCTGCTTCACTTTTGCCACACATTTTCAGGTCCAAAACAAACAGGTAATAGTTGCAGTATGTGGACATCAGTCATCATAAAACAGTCGGTTGATATCATCTATTCTTTTATCTCACTCCAAACTTTCACAAAATACCATTCCATAAAGCCAACAACCGGTCATCCGACCCCCGTGCAGTCACTGAAAGTGAAAATAAAATGGAAAAAGTTCATTGGTTTGGCCTGTATAATGTGCAACATTTTTGAGTCAATAAATTATTTCTCAAGATTTAAAAAGTATCGTGAATTACTATATAGATAAAAAGTTGGTACAGCTATGATATAATGACCGGTCTGTTCATTGGCGACTTTTGGCACACTTGAAAATGTTACTTAAAGTTGTTATACCGATTGAGTTGCATGGAGTGGAAAGTTTACCACATTTGTTCATTTTCGTTGTGTAGCGTAACTTAAATCGTCAAATCGGGACCGGCAATTAGCTGTTCTCACACTTGGTAAAAATTAAAAGTTAATTTTTCACAAATATTTTAAGCTAATTTTATGTTAATGATCCGGTTTTGTTGACTTTCCGAAACAGGCGCCAAGTTGAAGTGTCAGCAAATTTGAGATTCACGGAGTTTGTCGCCACATTGAAATGAACATCGGACAAAACATCGCCAAAACTGTCAATATGACGAAAACCTGAGTTTTTTTTCCTTTAAAATTACCAGAAATTTCCAATTTAGAAGGATTTCCAAATTGGAGAAATAATCATTCAGACTCAAATCTCGAAATTAAAACGAACTTAATTTAAAATGAAGTAAATTCGGCAAATTCCTAACTTAAAAATTTTAATAAAAATAATTAATACGACAAAAACTTATATTACCACCACAGCATTAAGTACGATTAAATTCATTCCATCAACCGACTGACAATTTACTTTTCTCGTCTAAAGACGTTCTTTGCCTTAAGATGGCTCATTTCCATACAAAAAACCTTCTTTAGAAGGCAGCTTTGAATGTCTATCATTGCAAGCTTAAGGTTTGGCTCATTTTATTGCCATACGTTACAGGAAGCATTCGGTTAGGAAGTGTTATGAAACTTATTCCAGTATTGGAAATCATTATCTGCAGCTTATTTAATTGGTTGTGCGAGGGTATAGGATCTATTTTTTGGGGAGGGAGGTATCCACTATTGAGCTTGCACCTATTTTTGCATCAACCTATGTATCGTGTAACGACGTAACCGTACACGAATACATAAGTCAAGGCAAAATAGATGAAGCAAATAAGTACGCGATAAGCCAGATTTACAATACTGCAATAAATCCCATACAACACTTCAACCGCTTCTGCAACCGCTTCCCCAAATAAAAAGAAGCACATGACAAGAAAATAAACACTTAAAAGTGCAATGAAGATCATTTTTACAACTTTTTTTTACTCAAAATATCAGAACAAATACCAAACGCTAGCTAGTACGCTTGCAACTTCGTCTCAAAGAAATTTTTTAAGTGGAATTTATTGTTTTAAATTCCTTATTGTAGGTATACATTGTTACTTAAAAGAGTATAAAAAATAGTTAACGAATAACTTTTGAGAAGCAATTGTTATAACAATGCTTTATAAATCCATTTATTCAAGTCAACGTTTTCAATTGTTGTAAACTGATATCTATTCTAATTTCTAATCTAATCAATATAAATTCTAATACCTTAACTGCTTGTAAAAATAAGCATATTAACGTAAGATAGATTTTGATGCGTTAAGAAATTATACATATATATTATAATACAAATAGTTTTTTGTAACAGTAACTGCTACTTAGAACCTCTTCTACACACTATACACCTTAAAAGAATATCGCCAAATCGGCGTTAGCTAGTCCTAAAATTTTAAAGCCAAATGTTAATTAATTTCATTGATTTTCTTTAGCAGATTTAATTAAAAATATTTATTTTGACTACGTGTCAAAAATTCAAATTTAGAGCAAAATGAAAATGTCCTGTCATTTAAATGTATTGAAATATTGTTATTTAAACTTTAAAAGTACCGTCAAAGCGGGTATCTTTGGCCATGGAGGAGCGATATCTTTGGCCAACTTTGGGCCACCCATCGAAAAAACGATTTGTTTCTAAATTTCTCTTCATAAAATGATCCCATCTGGAATTGTTGTACAATTTTGGAAAGGTGGAAACATTGTCTTTCATTACATGTAAAAAAAATTCCCACCCTAATTTAGGCACTGCCACAAATGATGTTTTATTTTTATGAGCATTTATTGGCAAAAGTCAATTTCTTCCAACTTTTGTCTGAAACACCTAAAAAATTATTGAAAATAGCTAAATAAAACACTCTATACTATTTTTCTAGTTATAGGGAAGAATATTACACCATTTGTTTCTATCTAAGTTGATTGATTGGTTGGTTGGTAGACATATATTTTCAGGCTTGTGTGCTTGGTCGCAAGGACCCGCTTATAAACCATCGTCAAGTAGGACAACACAAGACACACACAAACACATATGACAGATGTTGCCATCTGTCTCCACCTCCGTAATTTAGACATGTCCCTGAAGGGGAGATCTAAGTTGAATACTTGTTATGCTATATTTAATTCGTGGTCACTGGGAAACTTTTGTCGATGAATGCGGTTAACTTTGGCTCAAGATGTAAGGATTTCATTATGTTGCACTTTCAAAAATGTATGCAAGAGTGTATTCTGTGTAACTATTTATTTAGGAAGTGTTACTTTTATGATTACCCATTTTCTCAAAAAAAAATAAACGATTTTAAATATGAAAAAGACCTAGATAAAAGGCAAGAAACGTACCACAACATTCAAAGTCACTGATGTCGAAATGTAAACATTATCAAATTACGAATATATTACTTTTTCTCTTTTATAATGAAATCGCTTGCTTTTTATAAATATATTTGTTGTTAAATTGTAAAAAAAAAAATTATTTTCCCTTATTAAAATTGAAGTTTGCTTTTCATTTAAGCGACAATCTATACTGGTATTCCCAGGGTCATGTCATTCTACGATGCACAGCAATGTAAATGTTAAGTTATATATACCATTTTTAATAACTATGCATCTTATAACTTCTTTATTTTTATGTTTCAGCATTTTAATATTACTACTCAATTCTGTAACACAGCCTTTAAGGATGTTAAAAAGTATTTTTCCTAAGTATTTAATGCTTGGACTTAAGTTACCCGCCCGGATCCTAACCGTATCATATTTTTTTTAAACTAACACCAATGTTTTTTAATTTATAAAATTTAACAAAAATGCTTGGAAATTGTTCCTAAAAGTACAATACTTAGAATGTATAATGATTTTTAAGTGTTTAAATCGGTTTTGCACTTTTATTTTTCTTCTTTTGTAAAAAAACACCTATGATTTTAGACCAAAGTTACCCGCACTCACGGTAATTAGAAAAAGTTTTTTTATTGTCTTTCCTCGGTTTAAATTTAATGATAATTTTCATTTAAAATAATAATAGAAAAAGGTATATAGTCAAAGGGTTAAATATATATGAGATCTTATGGGACACTTGGGAAATATATAGTTTATCTCGCATAAGCATAACAAAATATTCTATCAATCATGAGCAAGAAAAACGTTTTAGGTCTGACATTTAATATAATATACGTTGAAGATTTAAGACCAGAAATTGTTATATTTAAAATAAGCTAAACGGGACAATTACTATTGTATGAATAGATTTCCCAAAAGTAAGGGTATGAATAAGGGAGAGAAAAAATTATTATTACACTCACATATGATTGACAAACATTTTTCTAATTTACCAGCTTCGGCAACTCACAATTAACCACACATTTATGAATATCATTAACACCATCATCTTAATGAATAAAAATGTTAACCTTAAGTTTGAAGTGCGTGATATGTTTGTCATTGTATATGTATTCAATTAAAATAATAATTGTATTTGAGTAGTTTTTCAAACTGTTTTAGAATTGTTACAAATAATATAAAATATTTTTAACATATTTTTCAATGCAGTTTTTGTCACTACAAATGTAAAAAAAAATGTCAATATAAATTTTACAAATTTTCGTGATATGGCGTCATTATTCCTTTTACTTTCTACTAAACTGTGCTGCCTGGAGTGGTATCGGCCGGATTCGTTCCACCTAACTTAGGGTCTATTATTCGTTAAACATTTATTTTATGCCGTTTTTCTTATTTTAATTTATTTCATGATCTCCATGAAATAAAAGTCAAATGATGCAAAACAAAGACAAAAAAAGAAGGAGGACTAGCCTGTATATCATCATTCATCTAAATATAAATATTAATATCAAATATTCACTACTTTTCTATTTAGTTTGTGAATGTCAAAATATCTCACATTAAATTACAAAACATAAAATTACAAGACTTACTTACCATTTTCTTATTTAAAATTCTATTTCACGTAGATTTTTTCAAAATATATTATTAATAAAATAAAAAACGTAATTTTATTTTAATAATATTTTTTCATAAAAGTTCTTTTGAATTTATTTAAAAGCGAAATACACTTTCACATTATACTTAAGAGAGAAAAAAATTCTAAAAATTATTTTTTCACGCATATGATTATAATTTAATTTCAATTTTGCAAAAGCGGAAAGGCATTTCAACCGTGAGCGGAGGCACCCGAATGAAGTGCTTAATAAATGAATAATGCAAGTGCTTAATAAATGAATAATGCATTGTTGAAATGAAGTTCTTTTAAAAAAATTGTTTATTACTTAAACTTTGGATAGTGATGTAGGCTAGCTTTAATAAGTGAATTAAAATTTCAATGGGGACTATTATAGAATAATAATTCATATAATGATGATATTATTATGATAATAATGATATAATATATCATAGAATATGCGGATAATATTCATTGATGTTTCGTTTCAAGTATGGCGTATAATAAGCGTCAATTATTTTAACCAGCACCTATAACACTTTATCAAAAAATTCTTAAAAATTGTTTTTTATTTACATATCTTATGCATTTATGTCTGTAAAATAAGAGGGAACTATATGAGATGAGAAGCGCCATTGCAGTACTTTCACCCCAACCCAATAGTTCTTATTTGCTTGATATATTATTATACGATTTATGCAACAAAAATATGTGGCGTTTTCATATTTCTAATATTAAATGTTATTTAACTTGTAATAAAATTAACATTTCAATAATTTAAAAAATAAATTTCAAATTAGTTATTCCGACATTTTTGCTTGGCTTTTTTTTTTAAGAAACTTTGAAAAAAAGCATGGGTATTGAAGTTATGATGGCTTCTTTTAAAGACCCAAAAAATATTTGTATGGTGTTTTCAAAAAATAAATTATCTCAAACTTTTGTATACTATCCATTTCAGATTTAATCGTTCTTGGCTATAATCTATACAGACATCATGTCTATAGGAGAATTTTCCTTCACGCCCTTTGTTTTAACGTTTCGATGACAGTTGAGAAGCGTGTTAGGAAATTTTCCAAATGACATGGACCTCTTTTAAATTAAACCCCTTTTACGTGTGGTTGTGTACTCATAAAGATTTGCGAAATACCCTATGAGATTCTACGAAAGAAAAACGGTATTTTATGTATTTTGGAAAATATATAGCTCCATACGTGGGAAAAGGGGCACATCTCTTGTTGAATGAACGTGACAGAAGCGTCACTCTTTCATGTAAGGTGCATTATTTTCACATTTTCATGCAACTATAGATACACAAACACTACTTTGCCTATTCAAACATTCCGGACAAACTCTGAAGAAATAACTAAAGAAAAGAAAATGTATTTCCCTGAAGTAGTTGCATATTTAGCATATATTTTTTAAACTGGAAATGGTTAGAAAATTTAAAGGAATCGACGTCGTGAAGATTTCAGACTATAAGCCGTCGTTATGATCGTTAGACGTACACCCTTTACCGATTCCGCTCTAACACCGACTGATTTTCAACTTTTTTTATTCGAAAATATCTTGAATAACTTTTTCTGTCTATTCTATAGCACTGTGACGTTAAACTGAAAATTTGAAATAAATTATAAATATGCCGCTAAATCCTAATCTTTTTTTTGCGTTATCACGTTTTTAGTTTTAAAAATTTAATTGACAAAAAGTACTTCAAATGCGATGCGAAGATGAAGATTACTTTTATTACCTATTTGAATCCATTTACATAATTCAGCAAAGAACTGCAACGCTTCAAACAAGCAAACGCATTTAAAAATATTAGCATTTTGCTTGCAAGCATACCATTTAAATACAGATAAAGAATATAGATTAAAAGTATCACAATTCATTTATTGAGAACAGTTAACAATGTTTTGTCGAATCGAGTCTCCCGTGAGACCCAAACTTTCTTTTCCTTTATTCAGAATTAAATCTTGTGATTTTATTATCGGTTTAAACGAATTGCAATGCGCACGAAACAGTGGTCTATTCGACAATTTAAGATATAGGAACCAAATGTTAACTCTTCACTGTACAGTGTTCAACACATTTAATTAATATTTTACACCAATTACTTTTTTTTAGCATTTTAGAAATTGGGTTTATTTTTCTCATAATATTTTATGCTATTTGGAAATATCAATCACTGTACAAGTAACGAAATGAATAAAAAAATCTATAACTTACACAAGCAACATCTGTTAATTTACATTTACTGACTCACTCTATAAAAGTACGCGCGCAGGTTTTTTTTAAAAAAAAACATTTTTGTACATTTTTACTTTAATACAATTCAGATAAATTAAATTATCCGGACCAAGTAATATGGGCAATGGCAGAAACTACAAACTTTAACTACATTAACTACTACACTGCTCAAAACAATTAGGGGAGCACTTTTTAATTCCAACTTTAACTTCACTCCCAACTTTTTAATTTTTATCCTATAAATCTAAAATTTGTTAAATAGGTTCACTATGCATTCGAAATGAAATAGTAAAAAAACAGGAGAAAAAATCTCAGTTTTTAATACTTAAATTTAAAGGGGGGAAATGGAATAATAACTTTTTAATAAATTATAACAATAATTTTTTAAAAACTTTTTTTGTTAAAAATAGTTGAAATATATTTGTAAACATCTAAAAAATGCAAGCACGAAAAATTTAGGGTAAATTTATTTTCTAAAACTCTTTTAAAGTTAAATTTATTTTACCATATTTTTCATATTTTCATTAATATAAAAAAATATATTAAATTCTTCAAAATACGTTATTCTTCCATCTAATGATGTATCTAACGATACATAAGTGGCGAATTTAACTTTGTCAGAAAAAAATCGCAAGCTGATGACTCCCAATGGAATCATTGGGAGCGAAAGGGTTTAAAACATGTGCTCCCCTAATTGTTTTGAGCAGTGTATATTAACTACATACTATGTTTCCATACATTAAAAAATATCTTTTTTAAAAACATTTTATTTTCAGTACCAATTGGAAATATAGGGCAATAAAAGTATTGTTTCACTGGGATCGAAAATATGATATTTGATTTTGTGTTTTCTCTACGCACTTTGAAGGGTGCCTACTCTGAAAAAGTGGTTTTTGAACATTGGTCAGACTTCCTGAAACCACTCTACAGCTCAAATTAAATCAGCTAAGAACTTAAAATTTCGGTACACGAGCTCCTAAAACCTGACGGACGTCATAATAAGGTATTTTGAGATTCCCGCACATACGCAAATTGTAACTGCCATAGAAATTTTATGTTTTCAAAGTTATTTAAATTTCCTTTAACTGTGCATTTATTTAATGAATGGTAATTGAAAGTAATGCAGTGTTGAGCACACCATAGTTTTTTTAATCTTTCATTTTAAAACCGAATAAAAGTGTTAAACCTTAACACTTTGGCTGCGGCGATAACGATGGAAAATGTTCATCAATAGAGGCTGATGTGAAGTAGAAGAACATACTGTTTTTAAAACCAGTTCGTTACCATGGAAATGAACTAACTCTTCTTCATTTTCGAAAAAGTAAAAATCTTAGTTTGAGATCGCAAAATTACAAGGTTAGGTTGAATCAACGTCGCTAACTGAAGCTACACGGCAGCTAGTCAAAAAAAAAATACGAGGAAATGTTCCTGGACTTCTCCAACCAGATAATCTCCTGTTACTAATTATTGAATTGAAAGCCAATAACCAGACTCGTTTCAATGATTTTTTTTTTTACTATGATTCAATTTTGACTATGAATAAATTTTCCTAATTCTTATTATTTGGGGGCTTTTTTAATAAAAAAATGGAATAGACTAGTTGCCTTTTTTTATAGCTAGATAGTAGAAGAGGGGAATTACAAAATTACCCTGTCTGTAGTGTAATTCGACGTTTGTAAAAAGTGATTATCACTACAACTTTTAATATTAAATGAAAAAAAATTGTGGAATAGTTGATCGACACCCATTATAACTAAATAATGTAATGTACTTGATTGAAATTGATTATTTTTTTTAATTAAAAAATCTTTTGATCTCCTCTTAAATCGTAATTTACACAACAGTTACGTGTGTAACCACTAGACCACCATGTTTATCAAGTAATCAAACGAACTTGAACTCTTAAGAACGGTTGGCGAAATAGCACTGCGAATTTTATCAGAATGTGCTGTTATCGATGAATCGGAACCACGAGACGCGCTCGCGCGTCCTCAGCATCCGACGTGTTAAACGATTCTCCAGAAAATTTTACTTTATTTCCCGGTTTTCCTCTTTCCCGAGAACAGCAAACGTTTCTTCTCATTCCACTTTCCCGCGAACAGCGCTAAATTGTTTCACGACCGCAAGAAAACTATTGAAATATTGCAGGATTTCGCTTATTTTCGTTGCATTCTACGGGGAATTCGAAAAGAAAGGTTTATGCAAATTAAATGGCTCACAAAACGCTTTTATAAGAGCGGCTTCAACGGCTTTGAGAATCGAAGATTTCTTTAAACTAAAAACTCAGTAGAAATGCCGATATTTATTGATTTTCTTTTTGCTTAACAAGGTACTAGGAAATTAAATTTTTAAAAACGTCGGTTGTCAGAACATTTGATTACTTCATTTAATATATTTTATACACATGGGCTGGTCATTTACTTATTTAATTAACGTATTAATTATAGTTGATCGCTTCTGACTGCCTTCTGTACTGCCTGTACCGCGTCACACACAAGCTCTATCTTCTGTAAATAGCTTTAATTCAGCACCCAACGCAACCGTTAAGGGCGACATCGTACCCAGCGTTGGGACTTTGAAGGATATTTAACGTGCATCTCCCTTACCCGGGGTATTATTCGTCGGACATTTTTAGCAGCACGGGCCGTTTATAGGTCGTCAGTTATTTTGGCGATGCCCGGACCCTAACCTGGGACCTTTCGCATGCTAGGCGATCGTGCCTAAGTGACTGGGCTCTCCAGCCCAAATATTTTCACAAAAAAAAAAAGGCTAAAATAAAAACCCAGGCTTTCGTTTTGTCTTTATGCTTACGTAACTTTACTTGGATATTTATTGCCTCTTATTTCCTTGTTCATTTTATCCCCAAAGAGATATAGCCGTAAACAACTATCCATCTTTCCGGTGTTTCTTGTTTAACTTGTTAATAACTTATAGTCTATTTTTTGTGGTTTTTTTGAAGCTTAACAATGGCGAGGTCATTTTTTAAAGAAAATATTTACTGAAATTATCACTTTTTCCTAAGTTATCGTGCATGATAGAAAACAATTTATAATTGTACGTTTTTTGCCGTGTAATGTCTGTACTTTGTAGTTTGTACTGATGTCTAAGTTTAAATTTAAAATTTTGCATTTTCATCATGTGATTACAACATGTGTTTGCTGTGTATACTACGTACGAATTTGCAATAATAGTAAGACTTTGTTTACTTCCTTGATTTTATACCAATGGGTTCAGCATTCTGCCTTTTATAACATATTTGATTCCTGCTTCAGGCTGTCGTTTTTTAACCTTTTCAAAGCTTCGTCACCTGAATTGACACTAAGTTCGATGTTGCTATAAGGGTGTCAGCACTCAGCACTGTCAGCTCAGGTATTGGCCGTGTCACTTTGACCACAGTTCAAAATGACTTCCCGTAACCAATATCCTTCGAGTAGCTGGGTGAAAAGAGGGTGAGTTTTCTAACACTTTCTAGACACGTAAGAACTTTTGTTTCGTGATTTGTATTCCTTGGTATTTGCCATGAATTATTCCAATTAGTTTTAGTGTGGCGCGTTAATTAAGATTCGTATTTGCTTCACTTTGAGAGTGTGTCAGGCATCGTCATACACGACGTCGACGTTCTTAAAAATAACTTTCCGGTCACCCCGGTGGCCGAGAGGTGTATGTAAACGACAAGCCTTTCACCGAGAAGGTTCTTGGTTCTTTCCTTGTCCTATCCATAATATAGAAGTATTCGTGTGGATGAAAATAATCCTCTAAAAATCACCGAGGGGCCCGAGTACACTGCGATATGCGTGCTCGTTAATGATGTGGAGTCGAAAGTCCCGACGGCATTAGCGTCGCTCGAAGTTCCGTTGGGTGCCGCTCAGTTGTCGGCCAATAGTCTTTCGACCAATGTTCTAAATTACGAGGCGTAATTGGCTGTGTTATAGCCCCTAAAGAGGGCAAAAAATAGGTAGTCGGAAATGATAACATTACATATCTTTCCTGATACACTTTATTTATTCACGGAATTTTTTATTTGACGGACAGGCGGACAAAAAAGTATTTACGAGATTAGTATCGGATGTCGCATCTTTCGAAACAAAAACTTAACGAACTAAACGAACTAAAACAAAAACTTGAAATATGACGCTTACAACGGAAGTTGAAAGTTGAAAAGAAGGTACGAACAAAGGGCGATAATCTCCATGTCAAAATATCTACCTTCCTTTTTTTAAAAATCCTTTCGAATTGATAAAAAATAGGCTTAAAATATCTTGTTTCTATTGTTTCGTAAAATTAATTTTCACCATCATACGAAATCAGATGAATAGAAATTAAATTCCTTTGTATGTCTTTGATGGCATGTCAAGATGTCAATGTGAATTGTGACGTGTCGGCTTCTTATTGGGTCCTCCACTCGCAACATTCTCCCCCAATGACACGCTGCGGATGGGATTGTTACCGGAATGTCATCAGAGTTTTAAAATTCTGGTTTCTTTTCAGAAACAGTATATATGTGTCTGTTTTATAAAATTCGAAACCTAATTTATAAATATAAGGTAATAAAAGTATTGTAATATGATCGAAAAGTCGAAATGTGTATTTGGTGTGTTTTACACATTTTGGAAGGTGGCGATTCTATATATTCTAAAATATTTTTAAACATTGGTCCGCCTGTCTGCCTGAAACCACTTTACATCTTAAACTGAAAGAGCTACAGACTGCAAATTCGGCATATGAGTTCCCAGTACCTATTGGGCCTCATTCTAAGATTATTGTGAAAATTGCGTATGCGCATGTCAAAAAATCGTCAAAATCGCATCACGAAATTGATGAACGCTCCTTTAATAATATTGTCTGTTCGCGTTAAAGAACAAGTAAACCTAAAATAACAGAGTTATTTCCTTTCAATGGGCAAGTGACAGTTGTGAAGAGAGAAATGTATTTCCTCACTCGAGTTCTCATGTTACGCGACTATTGATTTGGTAGAGTTGCACAAAAGAAAGGACGTCACATTTTTTTTCTTTCTATTCCTAGTTCTTTCAACTATTCGATGGTCGGGAACGCTTCTAGTGCATTGTTCTATCTAGCGTCCTTCTGATGAATTTAACATTTCTTTTACGTGTCTCATGACTGTAAGATTTGAAGTGATGGGATTGACATTACGTTGTTTATGTTTATCAATACTATCTGTGTGGTAATAGCAGAATCCATACAAATCAACTGCCTAAATTTCCTAAATTAACTAGAATTCAAAGAAAAAGAATTGGAATTATAACTTTTGAACAAATTATAGCAATAATTTTTCGGAATTTTATTTGTTAAGAAGAGTTAAAAGTAAAATTTAAAAAATGCAAGCATTAAGAATTTAGGATCAATTTATTTGATAAAATTGTTTCAGAGTGAATTTTATTTTTACCATGTTTTTCATATTTTCAGTTAATTACAACAAACATTATTTATTTCTTCAAAAAGACATGATTCTTCCATCTAATGATACAAAAAAGAAAATATAACTTGATAGAAAAATGTATGGAAAATTCAATTAAATTTATTTGAAATAAGTGCTAGTTTGACTAAGTGAGAAAAACAATCGCAAGTTAATGATTCCAAATGAAATCATTGGGAGTGAACAATTAAAAAAATCTGTCATTAATAAAATGCCAAATCAATCGAAAGAGTTCCATGTACGCTTTTTCTTTCATTAAAACATTAAAAGTAAGAAGCTTAGAGGGATATTCTAAAATGAACTTTGTTACATTTAGTGATTCAATTAAAGAATGAAAGGAAATATTTAAGCGCAATTAGTTCGAAAAGGATTGACGGAAATTGTGTGTTCTTTCTTAACCCTCTGAAGGAAAATTAAATTGGACGAAGTGTAAACTTTTTTTCACAGCATAAGATAAAAAATTTAATTTTTTAAAAAATTTTAATTGAATTAGTAAGAATTTTAATAGAATTAGTAAGTTTTTTAATAACTCCTTCACTTCAGTAAAATGTTAAATTTTTAAAAAAAATTTAAACTTGCATGTATTGCTGAAAAACCAGACAGTCATGTGCGACAGCGGGTTTATACGTCTAAATCTATAAGAAGATTAAGTAAACGTCTTTAGTTGTCACACATTTTTTTTTCTAAAAATCATAACGTTTTTTAAAGAGCATTAACAGTTTTCCACATCACCCAAGGGGGGGTTCCTGGGTGCGTACTCTCTTTTATTGAGGCAGGATTTCCCAAGAGGCCTATTTCCTTTTGAATACAAAAAAAAAATCATTTTTTTTGTACCTTCCACAAAATATACAAATTCCACTTTTTATGTTTGTTGAACTATCGGACCTCTCACACTCTTTTGTAAAACAAGAGGTATGGTGTTGTACATTTTGGCCACTTGTCCTTGACAGACACTTTGGTGTCATTCATTTTGATCCACCGGTGGCCGCTGTGGCGTCGAATAGCGTTGTAAGGGCCGCTGTTTTTACTGTGGTGAAACACCGCTGTGCTTCCAGTTGAGTTGGTAGGCCTGGTTTTTCAGTTGGAGGACGGTATCTGGAATACCTTCGACTTTGATTATTTTTTTGCGTCCTTTTTCTATCCAGGGCATTAATTGACATACTAGTATTGGGGCTGGGACTTCTGGTTCGGAGTTTTGGGCACACATTTTGTCGCAGATCTTACATCCCCATTCATCTACATCCTCCAGGCACTCCCACTTGCTGTACTCGTTGATGAGTTCTGTTTTGTGGATACGTGGCTTTTTCTGTACCCAGACGGATGCAGTTGACTACGTCTCCTGTAGCTATTTCATGCCCGCAGAATCTATTGCGGCATTTTCTAGTGTTGCAAGCAATGCTGGTAGTCAAATGCTTTCAGGGATTCATTTTGGTTAATTAGTGCATCTTATTGCATTAACTTTCAGTTTTTCTTCGATGACTTTTACCACTACACAAGCAACTAACTATTTCAAGGGTATCGCAGACTCTTTTCTTCCCAAATAGTCCTTTCTCTCGGCCAATTTGACTTAATGATCTTGTGGAACTTGAACATCTGTTTGTATATTTTCTTTCAACACTTTGATCTTCCTTTCATCTTTTTGAAGGGCATCCATCGAAAGCGATGACGGTAGTTTGTGGCATGTGAAAAGGTTCATGTAAAAGAAAAACACATAAGTATTCTGACACATGAACCAACTAAGGATCAGTTATACATTTCATTTAACTAAGTTATACGATGTGTGCGTTCACACATGTTCGGTTAGAAAATATTGCAAAAGAAATGGGCAGTGTAATATGTGATTAAAGCATCAAAAAACTGCCAACCTATAAACGGCCAAAAATGCCCGACTAATAATACCCCGTGTGAAGGAAGGAGTGCATGTTAAATATGCTGCAATGTCCCGATGCCGCGTATGTTGTCGCCCTTAAAAATTGCTTACGCCCGTCGCCAATAGCCCTCGTGTAGCTCTAGTGCAACGATATATTCAACACAACCTAACCTAAACTCATGTAACTGTATAGTGAGACCTTAACTCTACCAAAACCAAAATATATCTGTTCCTTTTCTCTTCGGATAATAGGAGGCCGGATAATGGATGTTCCGCCGTCACCAAATGAAGAAGCGGCCGCGTTCTTTATTTTGCACCCCCCTCCCCCTGAACGCAAACGCACGCCCCAGCAAATCAAGGTCTGGGGCGATCGATGGGGCGCACGGCGCGCCACAGCCGGATCCAGTGGCGGAGATCCAAGAGCAGCCCCGAACGCCACTGGAAAGCGACGTGCTCGTCCATCTGTCTTTGGCGTCCTGTTGCTTTGACGGGTCTTTTTTTATATATAAGTAAGGTAAGTGTTTTTTTTTTTTGCCTTATTTGTAACGCATTAGCTGTCAAAGCATGCCTTTTTATGCTCCGGTATTTGATGTAGATAGTTTCATAAATGTCTTCTAAATAAAGTTATAATAGTGTAATAATTATGCAACGAAATTTTTTAGATTTATGGGAATACTTATCACACCTATAAATTATTACCTGTTAAGGAAGGGGTTTTGTGGTGCGTTGCTTTGATTTTCTTAATATTTTGGCAGTTGACAATTGCGTTTGGTTAAGAGATTTCATTTGCAGTCTTGTTAAAAATATACATACAATTTATAAATTATAAAATTTTACCCAATCTCCAACAAATATCTTTTCCCGAATAAGGTTTTGACTCGTCTTTAGCACATCACTAATTAATAATATTTTTGCATTTGCTGTCGATGGTTGTGGCTTAAATGTTACGATACAGAGTTTAAGTGATAAAGGGTCAAGCTCTGTGTGTGTACGGGAATCTCGAGATGTAAAATAAGTTTTTTTTTTTTTAAACGAAGTTCGATATTAAAAAATCATATTTTAGTAATAATTCCAACTCTTATTGGTCTTGGCGGTTAATCTCCTGTAAATAAAGCCCTCTGCACTCTGTTTTCTATTTTATGTGCTACCAGTGTTAGAAATTGTATGCAAAAATTTAGGAGCAATCTGTGCGACTAACTAAAATATCTAAGAGCAAATGTACATTTTCTAACAAACACTTTATTAACACATAACAACCATTACAGAACATTTTTGTTCTTCACAAGGGGGTAAAAAACTCCGTATTTAAATACACCTAAGATAATCATAATTTTAATTAATAAGACACAATTATAAGTTTATAAAAAAACACACAAAAAATAATAAATTTAAATACACAAATATACATAAAAGAAAAAACAAAAAGATGGCAATGCTAATGCTATAAAATCAAAAAAATTTCCAAAAATTCTGGTCCCCAGCGGGAAATATATATACAAAAAACATTTCGCTTCTATAAATTAAAAAATACATCAATGTTATTGATTTACAATATAAATTTATATAAAGAATTTTTAAACCTGTTTAAAGAAGGGATACTTTGAAGTTCAGTAGCTAGTTTGTTGAATACTTTTGGGGCTAAATATGAAAAAAAATTGAAAAATTTCTTTACGTAGAAAAGGGATGTGATAAATAGTAGATCTAACCAATGTGGGAGCTTTGTTTAATTGGATTTTCTGGGAGCATTATATATTGCGAAAAATATTTTATGGAAAAATAGCTTCATGTAATTTATGATAATACTCATGAAAATATTTTACCATGAATTAAATGGTAAAACGTATGAAATGGAAATATATTTAAATGAATCCACTACAGAGTTAAGGGGGAAAAGATTGCTGTTGAGCACCCATAGAATCATCGTTTCGCAATTTGATTGGAACTGGAATTTTAGGAATCACAATAAATTAACGATTTCAGCAGTTTCTAGATTTTACAATCACTTTAAAAATTTATAGTGACATTAAGGAAACTAGTCGTGGTAATTGCAACTGAATTAGTTTTGGAAAAAAAATCGCGAAAATGCAAGGTTTGGTCGCATTTTGAGACAAGTGACCTTGAATTTCGAACCCTGCGTGCGACGTGGTAAGAGTAGTTCATTCTGACTCATCACTTACCTAAAAAATTTTGTCCATGAAATTTAGAATTTTCGCTTTTGTGATTAATTAGATCTAACTACTTCAACCACGTCATTGATTGAGTGCAGAGGCCTTCTCTAAAAGGTGCTGGGCTGAATGGTATGACTTATGGAATTACCATGCTGAAGAGTAGAGTTCATATATTTTTATGAAAAGGTTCCCTTAGCTTTTAATCACTTCAATAATTCAATAAAATGAGAACATAGCTAGCTTGGGAAATAAACAATAGAACTTTTGCATCATTCTGACCGGAGCAACAGCTGGAAAAAACACAGCAGGTCTTTAACATTGGAGGGCTGTCGCACAATGGAGTTAAGTTTAAGTAACTCCAAAATTAAATTACGTCTCTTTACCTCTAACAAAGCAGTATGGATTTTTTTTTATTTTACTTCTTACAAGATAAAATCGGTAAAAAAATCTTTCTCCAGTTTTTTTTTCTAGTTTAAAATGAAATGCCTGATCACGTTTCGATGTAAAAAAGATGTTAGCACTGCGAGACGAAGGAAATGAAGGTTGTCTCATTTATTCTCGCTCCATCTACTTTTTTTTTTAAAGCATCCCAATCCTTCGCCGTTTATAAATAAAAAAAAAACATTTTTTCGAATTTCCCCCCTTGTTTCACTGCTCCTTGTGGCATTTTGCACTTTAATTAGATAGAAAAATGAAATGGATGCTTTCGCCTATCGTGGGTGGGTGAGTGCTGCATCTAGGTAATGACAATCGGCTCTGCTGCAGTGCAACAGTTTTGTAGGGAAATGATGTTTTCCACTTCTAATGATTCTATGTTGAGTTATCGTCGCACTAGAGCTGCTTTTAAGCTTTTTTTTTAATTAAAGTTCTTCGAAATAGATTTTTTTCTGAGATTTTCAATGAATTCTAGTTTTAATACGTTGAATTTTTTTGACGGCATCACACTTGTCTATAACATTTGTAGTTTGAGTCATGAAAGTGGGTGACATGCAGACAGACATTACCTTTATAAAAACTCTCTACTAGAAAAAACGTTGTGTGGAAGCTAGCAAAAATAGTTAATGCAAATAGTATTAGTTTGACCCTTTAGGAACCATGATTTAGACACCATGCCACATAAGATGCAATCGAAGGTTCTGTCATCGCCTTAGCCATCCTATCAATCGATCGTGATAGTCACATCAAGACATCCCACCAATTAATAAAACTTCTAATGTGTGGTAGGTTCACGTCCAATCCACCGGTATACTAAGTCTTAACGTCGTAATCTGCCTGATGTTTTTCTCATCCCTCGACCATGGTTAAAAATAATGATTACAACTTTAATCAACCAGACAAACCAAAATCTGTTTCGCTAAAAGACATTCAAGTAAAAATAGTATAATCTTCATCCTGACGTCATAGGCATCGAACGTCGTAGCATCTCATATAAAGAGTGCGTCATAAAATAACTCATTAGATAGCGTGATTTTATTAATAAAGAAGTCTTAATCAATTTTATACGTAACCGGGAATGAATTTTATTAAATTAGTGAGCTGCACGCGCGTGATTGCATGCAGCCATTAATCGAAGCATGTTTTCTCTTCTTGGTATATTATTACACGCATCTTATTTCTTTCCTATAAATATTTAGTTTATACGTTAATGTCATTAAATGTTACAGTTATCTGTCTATCTACAAGGAAAAGTGCAAAAAAAATATTTATTCAGAGGGTTGAGGTTATGCGAGGCGAAGAATAAACCAATTTTACCGGAAGATAACGCATAACAAAATGGAAAAATTCATTAATGTTGGTCTATCTAGCTTGTTTTCAATAAATTTACGTAGATGCGTATGAATAATTAAAGTCCTAGGTTCGAATATGGCACTTGACATTGTTATCTTTTTACTTGAACTGCCGTAGGCGGGTAAGCTGCAGTAACCATAACAATGAATTGGACCGTTTTCGCCTGAAATACTAAGTCCTTTAGTATATTTTCTTATTAGGGTAATTTAATTAATTACGACAATGATATAAGTCATCAAGATTGTCACATCAGTGAAATTCTTTATTCATTTGGCTTTGTTTGACTTAACTTATAAGATTATCACAATTGCGAGCTCCAACTTGTTCAGGAAAACTTCCTTGAAGTCTTTTGCCCAAAGCTCCCCTCCTCTTTTCTTTATTCAGATTTCTTCTCGTAATTTCTTTAAAAAAAAAGATTTATTAATTTATCGAAAAAATATCTATTTAAAAAATATTGAATGACATAATTTTTTAACGTTTTCGAAGAAATGTTAATAGACATATGACTCACTAGCCATTAATCCCAAGCAAATTATTTAAATGAAAAATGTAATGCATTTTAAGATTTTCACATAATTTTCATAGATTTCAGAAAAGGTGAAAAAGATTTTTTCAAAAAAATATGTGATTATTTTCACATTTAGCAGTTAAAATATTGATGCATTGGTTATGACAATTTATCCTATTAAAACACAAATTAATACGCAATCAAAGGATGCACATAATACTCCTTTTCGGACGGATGTTCACTAACATTTGTTATAGTATAGTTCCTGTTATGCTCATTTATTGACTTTTTTTTGCCTAACTTAAGGCCAAATTCCTCCAGCATACGCCATTTTCTTACAACTGTGGAGAACAGTTCCAAGTTGCGTTCGAAGGTTAAACCTTATATCACATATACACATATATTCATTCCGAGTTTGCACACAGTATATTCTAATTCCCCCAACCGAATTGATTGGATCGCCTCAATATCCTGTACTACATCGGATCTCTAGCAGTTGATGTCCTAAGCTTAGAAGAGAACTGTGATTAGGATCACTAGTTACTGGGGATAGACTCAGAGAGTGAGAGAAGGATAGAAGTGGTAACTCCATTCAAATCTTCCTTTGAAATTGGTGTGAAAATGAACAGTGTCAGATACCGAAAGAATGTCATACTTGGCAACTTATCACCTGCTTGCAAAATTAAGGTGCAAAATTTTACTTTCAATTTCCGAATATGAAATTAAGGTAATGGAAGTACTGCGATGTGGTCCAAAAATTGCGAATTTGATTATTAGATTCTATGTTTTGTTCTCTAAACATTTCGGAGGGCTAAAAATGGGATGTCGCTTCTGAAAAAGTGGTTTTGAACATTGGTTCTTGTGTTTGAAACCACTGTGCTGCTTGAACTTGGAACTAAAAACCCGCATACCGAATGTGAAGACTGCAACTATTAATTGTTCAAGCGGTATAGTAGTTTCAAATAGACATATTAACAGATGGACCAATGTATAAAAAACCCACTTGTTTAGAATCAGCACCCTCCAAAACGTTTGGAAAACACAAAATGTCCACTTTCTACCCCATCCTAATACTTCCATCACTTAATATTTCATATTAGGTAATTAAAAGGAATAATTGCTATTATCTATTTTTAACATGATTAATATTTTAACTTAAGATTAACTTAAGATTGTTTGAAAATCCAGTAATTAAATTTTTATTTTAGTTTTTTGATTACAAGCATTATACTGTTCTATAAAATATTATTTTTATAATTAAAAGATTTACTTGATAAAAAATTTCAAAATGTGTCCTTATACATATTTAATGTTTTAATCATTGTAAATATTTGATGACGTGAATAATTTTTTGTGGTTGAATTTACTTTCAAAATTCTTTAATTAAATTTTCTCCAAAATTATTTGTTCAGTTTTCGAATCAAGATTTTTTTAAATAATAGTAATGTAAAATATTCATTAAAATATATATTTCAAATTAATATCTTAGAATAGCTCAGTTGAGTTCTTAATTAAGAGAGTACCTATCAATAGTTGTGAATTGTTTCATTAAATTAAAATTTTAACCGATTTTGTGAGTATAAAACTAAATTAAATGTTTTCTAATTTAGTTTTTTGCAAACTTCTTGTTCAATTTCAATTACATGAAGATCGGAAGCACGATATTCATCGAATAAATAAGTTCCTTAATTAATTTCTACTTCACCATTACAGACCTAAAGGTTTTCGCTTCGTATTCTAACAAAGGACGATCATACAAAAACGAGAATGAAGGTTTTTTCTAAAAGCTCTTCAACTAATTAGTTCATGTTAACAGCCACGCAAACACGATGGCCTAATTGAAAAAAAAAAAACGAATTAATTCATCCTCTTTCACGATTTTCTGTGAAATAATAAACGATTCTTTGAAGCCTGTTCCATCCTACTTTGAAGGGGCCTAAGTTTTGTTAGACAATTAGTTAAAAAAGAGATTCAACCCCAAATTAAAAAAGAAAATTATTTGAAAGGTTTTAAAATGCGAATTAATTTTATGTCGTATTTTCAATATTTTTTACTTAAAAAAAATCGCAATTATAACTACAATTTTTGCTTTTAGTCAACTTTTCTTAAAATGCAATCTCAATACATCATATTGTATTGACATCATAGTTTTATATTTTATTTACTATAAACAATTTATTATCACAATTCCAATTTCATTCGATATTATCCCTGCCACCAAAAAATTGAGTTTTGAATACGTAGTTAGCGTCACAATGGATCCATGAAAATACAATTTCATAATTCGAAAAACTGGCATTCAATAAAATACACAAGGCGAATATTTTTTTAGTTATAAAAATAATTTAGCACACAAAAAACAGGGAAAATATAACTGGTTTGTAATAGTAAAGCAATTGGGGGTGTTTATCGAATGTTCATGCTTTTTTCTTCTTCCAATAGATGAATACAAAGGAATAATTGAGGAATACAAAAGTGGGCTCTTTTTCAGTCGATAGGAATGAGGAATTCTTTTTAATGGAACTATTGTGATAATTGAACCATTTAATGATTACGAACTTAACTTATAAAAAAGTTGGGTAAATGACGCTATTTAGGCGTTTGTAACACTGCGTCTGCTTCTTTCTAGTCATTTGAAGAAATAAATTTTGCTACTTGAAATTAAAAAACTGGAATATTTTTTTACAATACTACTTTTTACTGTAAAGTATCCATGATAATTTATTTTTATGTATTGATAGAACAAACCAAATAAAAGAATTCATCATTTATTTGTAACTTTAAAAATAAAGTCAACCTTATTTCTCCAAACGGCACTAATACTTGCTAAGTATAGTATAACTCACTTGTTTTTAGTATAATGGCTAATTTAAGACCAGAGCTTTTTCAGCAAAGTTTTAAGGTCATCTAGTCTTTTAAAACATCTTAGAATTAGTTATGAATGGAATCTTGTCTGAAAAATTATAGAAGCATTTTTAGAAAGTATTTAAAAATTCTAGTTTGTGTATTCACAGCACAAAAAAAAAAAACCTGCGTATTCTTAAAGGTTAAGAACTGAACAAACCTTTCAATTTATATACCCCTCACCAAATTTAACTTTAAAAAACATCCTTGCAAAACCTACTTTTGAAGATATATTTATGTGAAAAACACGTTTATATAAAGAAACATGTGGGAAAGATTTCCATCGGGTCTTAGGAGGATCGACACGTCTTAACTTGTCGTTTTCAATTTCGAACTGTAATTGAATTGCTGAAAAGGAATTAGGAATCGTGTCCGGCGGCATTTCGGAAGTCGACTAAAGCACAACATTCTATCCAGCATCGGATCAACGATCTATAATAAATACTGGAGAGCCTTCTCAATGTTAAGAAAATGCTGCCGATGCCAGATTCACGAGGCTGATTATGTGACTTCGCCTCTAACTTAGGCGTTGTAGGTTTATTTCGTGTTTGGGCGATTCCTCCCCAGCTAAAAAATTATGCAGAATTGCTTCACAAAAAAACTTAAAAAAAAAAACTTTAAAAAAACTTAACAAATTCTGAAGGGATTTGAAACACTTAGTCTGCAGAATTGCTTCAGGAAAACTGCAGTTTTTGTGAAGTTTTCGTAAAGCAGTTTTGCAGAATATTTTGGCCTTTTTTTAAAAAAACGTGGCGCCATCTAGCGAAATGTAATTAAAATAAAAATTATAAAGAAATAAATTATCGAACGAGTGGGCTGTTTTTCTGACCATTTTGGGAAGTAGGAGCGCGGGATTAGATCTGATGGGAATTGGGCAGCTGTCTAAAGCTCTAACGACTGTGCCACGGAAGCTTGTTATGAAGTTGGTTCTGTAAATATATGAGCAAACTATATTTTAGTTAGAAAATATTCTCGCTCGTCTGTTGCTTCAAAATAACTATTTTTTTAAAGTGCCGAAATGACTTTAGAATGGCTGTAGAATTGCTGCAAAAAAACTGCACATACACCTGTGGTCAATTTTTACATTTATATTGCTGCAAAATAGCTGCAGTTTTCTTGAAGCAATTCTGCAGACTAAGTGTTTCAAATCCCTTCACAATTTGTGAAGTTTTTTTTAAGTTTTTTTGTGAAGCAATTCTGCAGAATTTTGCAGTTGAGAAGTGCCGAAATGACTTCAGAATGGTTGCAAAATTTCTACAGAAAAGTTGTAGATACAACCGTGGCCATTCTTCAAATTTCTATTGCTTCAAAATATCTGCAGTTTTTTTAAAGTGACTAAATGACTTCAGAATGGCTCTAGAATTGCTGCATAAAAAACCGCAGATATATCCATAGCCAGGCTTCACTTTTCTATTGCTTCAAAATAACTGCAGTTTTTCTGAAGCATTAAAAATGACTTTAGATTTGCTGCACAATTGCTACAGAAAATATGCATAATCCCCATTCGATATACTTCAATTTTCTTTTGATTCAAAAAAACTGCAGATTTCTTAAAGATGACTGCAAGATCGAAATTTTTTTGAAGCAATTCTGCAGAATTTTTTGGCTGGGTCTTCTCTCACTAGTCACTACCATTGTCATTTAGCTACGTATCATGTTCTAATAATAGCCAAATGACGTAGTTTTCTGGTACTGTGCATGCGCGCCTGCCATTTTGTTGGAGCAGAATGGTCGCTAAAGTTGAGATCCGTTGCTTCTGGAGAGATTCTTCCAGATATATATACTTCGACGGCATTGAATCTATCTATTAATTCCTTTGTGCGACTTTGACTACTTTAAGATGCTTGAGCCCTGAGGTGACAATTAAGATAAGGGATAGTTGCTATTATATCCTAGTTCATAACAGTAACGGAAAATTAATTCAAAAACTTTAGAAACTTGAGACTTTGAGATTATTATTGTGGATGTGGGGGGGGGGGGGGGGGGAATAAGTTTCAATAACTAAACTGTTTATTGTAGACTTCACAAAGTTCTTAGTTTGACTTCTTTTTGTCTAGCTGCTATACTCTTCACAGTTTTATAAATATGTTCATGTTTAACAACAATTAAAATGTTATAGAAAATCAGTATTAGTTATCGCTGTACCGGATTAAAGCGTCATAACTTCCAGGTTCTGTCCTGGTCTTGACTTCGATGCGCTACAAGATGAGACGTTGATGCGACATTGACATATCTTATAAAAAACTGAAAATTGGGTGATTCTAGTAGAAAGGGGATAAGGACAGATAGATGGACAAACAATATAAAAGAGTGATTCTCCCAAAATTGTTTAATTTCAGCGTGTGATTTACGGAGAAATAAAGTAAAATTTCCAATGTACTCATTGGAAACAAAAGATTATTCGATAATATAATACCTTTCAAATGAAATAATTTTTTAATCGTTTGGTTAGAACAGAAATCAACAGAAGGGTACACAAACAGACGGATGGACAGAAATGTCCATGGTGTCAACACCTACTTTTCATTTCTGAAAAAAAGTAGAGAATAAAAATATTACTTTTTAGTATTATATTGTGAGTTTTTAATCAAACCAAAAAAAAAAGCCAAAATGTATCAATTCACACAAATGAGGTGCAACTAAGCAAAGCACATTTTAACTAATCCATGCTATTTTCCTGACTTTCCTTCATATTAAAATATGCTTCCACTGCTTTAAAATCTCCATGGGGTAAAAAAGAAAAAAGTTGAAAATCCTTTTGGCAATGGTAATTAGACGCTATTTAAACAAAGTCCCTGAAAAAGAGCGAGATCAGCGAACAGAATGCCCGGAGGACAAACAAACCCTTGTCATAGAGGATTGACAAAATTGTAACCATAAAAGAGATAATCCATGTAATATATAGTAATCCGTGGTTTTAAAACCCGTGATGGTAAATCCGTCTGCATCTCTATGGTTGTATCAAAGGCACTTTTCTCACGGAACGGATCCGGTAATAATTTTTGACGTAATTTAGTGTGCACCAAGACCCAAATGAGCAATGGAGTTTAACAGTAGCTTTCACATGCGACTAGAGAAAAAATTGTGCTTACAGTTTTAACACCGATATAGTCGCTCGAGTAATGGCAAAGTTAAGTGGATGAATGCATTCCCATTGCAACTGTGTTTAATATTTTCAACAACAACAAAATGTGCTATTGCACATTACATTACCACATATTTGAGCTAATAGAGCTAATATCGTTAATAAACCGCGGTATTTTTTCGTTGACGTCTGAGAGCCCCATCTAATTTCACAATGTGGAACCTGAGGCAAAACTTACACTCTTAAAACAAACGAGCGATTTTAACTTAGTCTGAGTTAATTTCCACTCCTCCAGTTTTGAAATTGCACTTCCCCTATAGGAGTGGATCGTTTGTGTGCTAAACCTCCGAAAGGATCACTCCAAACGAGTGATTTTAACTCAGTCTGAGTTAATATTCACTCTTTTTCAGTGTCGAAAATGCACTTCTCCTACTGGAGTGAATTTCACTCTTTTGTTTTAAGAGTGTACTGGAAGCATTATGGGTGATTTATTTGAAAGTTTTCTGTGTTCACTTTAGTCTTCCTACAAACAGATCGTGCTTGCCCAAAAAAAAATCCCCTAAAAAGAAACGCCATTAATGCTAGACTGTTGCACGTTATATCTGCCGTTGTCCAGAGACCTGATGCTGTGCTTATAAGGTTGAGTTGAATGTTCCACGCACACCCAACTCAACAACAAAAGAAAATGGCATGCATTAAAATGTTATTGGTTTTATGAATAGATTATTTCAAAATATTTTTGAAGATATTGGATACATTACAGCTGTATTAAACTACCGAAATATTCTGCCTGACTCGCTTCCTTTATTCTGATTTGAAGTTAATTAATCGCAAATAAAACTTTCAAGTCGACAAAATGTTGCATCTGACTGGTCTCAAAGGTTACGGATTTGCCTCGAGGAGCTTTTTTGAACGGCTCACTAAACTTCGCATTGATAGGGGGAGAAGTCATACATTGATACTTTCTTTTGATGGGAGGATTTCCTGAATTTGTACTTTTAATTACCTGATATGAATAAAGGAAGCTTGGTAATGGAAGTATTGCGATGGAGTTCATTATCCGAAATGAAGCTTTTTTTTGTTAGGTGCACGTTTTGGAGCAAGCTGTTTCTGAAAAAGTGATTTTTGAACATTGGTTCGTCTGGTCTGATTAAAACCACTCTACAGCTCAAACTAAACGCGATTCCGTCTTCAAATTCGGTACGTGAATTCCCAGTACTCTCTGGGACTGGGACGTCATATAAAGGCTTTTGAGAAAATCAAATAAATGGTAGCTGTCACATGGAACTTCGTAGGTTTTAGAGTTACTGAAATTATGTTTTATGTAATTACCTTTAAATATATTGGTTTATTGAGTTTTAACTACATGCGAAATTCGTGCAGTGTTCCTAGTTTTCCCTGTAGTTGTCTTTTTGATATACAGTATGGAATCCGAGCCACAGTGGTAGAGTTCACCTTGCATTTCCTGTATTCGTCCCGATATTTTTTAAAATTGTTTCTTTCAGGAAACAAAGTCTCGCCGTTATATATATAATAATAAAGGTGTTCCTTTGAACACCTTTTGTCAAAAAACACGCAAATATTTAAAAAGTTTTTTTAATCATAAATTTAAAAATATGAATATGATACTTATTTTTCCGAAATAGGGTAAGGTGGGGTAAGTGCGTCATTGGGGCATTGGGCCCCTGACATTTCCCGAATTATGGACGTAAAAATATGTTACAATATGTTTACGTATTTACCCCAATAGATGCAGGAAACATTATGGCATAATTTTCATTTAAGTACGTAGCAAGGTACAATCCTCTATGTGAATTTTTTTAAAATTGCATCTTTTCGAAATTCACGCCGTCATACTATTTTTTTTATTTATTTCCAAACGGTTCATGATACAAAACAAAATGTTATATATTTTGAAAGTGTATATATATAGTATATACACTTATATATTACACATAGTATATTTTTGTAGTGTCATGTACTTGTGATGTTGATAAGGTTAAAAAGAAATGGGGGGGGGGCATTTGCCCCGCGCTTGGGGTAAGTGGGCCACCCCTGGCCCACTTGCCGCAACTCTTATTATACTTTTAAAAAAAGTCATATTCACTGTTTCATAGGGTTAGTCATGTTCACTATTCATAGTCCTATTCATTTGCCATAGGCCAGTTTGAAATCGGTATCCCTAACATTTACTTTATACTACATGCAAAAATGACAAGATGAAAATTAACGTATTTTTTTCTTTAAGTAAGCTTGCATGCCAGAAAAAGTTGCTATTGGGGCACTATTGAAGATACATCATTAATTTTTTGTTTCAAACACTCAAAATATCATGTAGATTATCCCACTTACCCACCGTATCTCTACTAGTTATGTGTAAAAATATATTAGGGGGGTGGCCCACTTACCCCACCTTGCGGGGCAAGTAGGCCACTCGGATGACCAAAAAGAAAAAAATATTTTTTGAATTTATTATTTGACAATTTGTGTTAAGGTTGCCGTGGGTACAGTAATAACATATGAGAGAATGAACCACAAAAAAAAATAAGTTGTTCGACCTATTACATCCAGTGGTATGAGCATCTCAAGTCGAATTATGCCAAAAAGGGGGCCCACTTACCCCACCTTACCCTATATTCAAAATGATGTCTAACGCATACCCTAAAATATAACAAGCGATTTTGATTAAATTGGAAGATACTGATGAGATACTTGACTGCTACTTAAAATGACGAGGCTAGTTGGCTACTTTTTTGTTCTCGTATAATCTCTACTAGCGCAACTCTTACTCAACCAAATTACACCAGTACAACAACAAAGATGAAAGAGAACGTCTAAAAAGATACTCTGGCAGCGAATTATTCCGATTATTGGCTATTCGATCGTTTGTAATGCTTGTTACCAGACGCAGCGTAAAAAACCAATGTTACTTTTCGGGAAGAAGATCTCAATAAAAGATCATCGCTATGACAACCATGGAGGTAAGAAGAACCATGGAGGTTTGGAAGGCCACGAAAAATATTATCGATAACATTTCGTCGAATTTAAATCCATAAACAAATTTTACTGAAATTTAACTCCTTCTTCTCGCAATTTCACGTTGATTTTTAAAATTAAAATTTTAAACTAAATTGAACTCCTTTTAATTTTGCGTTGATTCTTATCCCCTCCCCCCCCCTCCCCATGTGAGAAGCCCTCCGACTCCCTAAATACCTCGGAGGTTGGGAGTACAGCTGATTAAGACGTTCACCTTGCGTGCGAAAGGTCCCAGGTTCTGGTCCGGGTATTGCCAAAATAACTGCCGACCTATAAACGCGGCTAGTGCAGTCAAAAATGTCCGATGAATGATACCCCGTGTACAGGGAGTGCACGTTAAAGATAGTCCCGACGCTGCATACGACGTCGCCCTTAAAAGTTGCGTTGGGTTAGGCCAGGGGCGGACTGGCCCGGGCGGCTAGTCGGCGATCGCCGAGTGGGCCAAACTGTCAAGTGGGCCAAAAACATTATGATAATATTCGTTTAAGTGGGAAAAAATTTACCAATACTTAAGTGTGTATTAAAACATTCAAAATAAGTGAAAGCAACTTAATATTTTTGAAATAAGCTTAAATTATGTCTAAAAGGCATTGGCCACCATTGAGCATAAAAGGGGTCCACATTTTATTCAATCGGGCCAAGGGGCCGACTTTGCCTCTGAAACACCCTATATATATTGCATATAAAAGGGGCCTAAAATTTTTGTTCAAATTGAGCCCAATGTGGTTATTATTTTGGCTTATTGGCCCACATTGCCTCTGAGGCTCCCTATACATATTATATATAAAAAAGGCCTATAAATTTTGCTCAAATTCTGCCCACTCAGAGGTCACTTGGCCTCTGGGGGCCCTATATATATTATATATAAAAGGGCCGACATTTTTCAAATCGGGCGCAGGGACCCACTTTTCCTCTGAGGCCTCTTATATATATTATACATAAAAAGGGACTGATTTTTTTTTCAAATTGAGCCCAACATGTGGTCCTAATTGGGCCCATTTGTCCACATCGCCTATGAGCTTACACTCTTAAAACAATAGAGTGAAATTCACTCATATAGGATAAGTGCATTTTCGACATTGAAAAGGAGGGAAAATTAACTCAGACTGAGTTAAAATCACTCGTTTTGAGTGATCCTGTCGGAGTTTTAACTAAACAAAAGAGTGATATCCACTCCAAAAGGATAAGTGCATTTTCAACACTGAAAAGAGTGAAAATTAACTCAGACTGAGTTAAATTCACTCGTTTGTTTTAAGAGTGTATATATTATATGAAAGAAGCCAACAAATTTTATTATACAAAAAAATCTACTAATGGAAAGTCAAAGTTTAAAATGCAAAGAATGCAAAAGATGCTTAGTTTGTGCCTTCAAACTTTTGCATGAACTCAATCTTTATGGGCCGACGTACCCGGCATGTACAAATATATGTTGACTTTTTCATGTACACAAGTTTCATGTGAACGCTATTTTTCAGTTTTGAAGCTCATAAAAAATCGTTTGATCTCAAATATGGGACAAGATCGCCTTGAGGACTTAATGCTTTTGTATGTTGAAAGAGATTTTAAGTACGACTATGAAAAAGCATGGCTTATAATTCCAAGGAATTATCTAGGCTTTTTGATGGATATTTGTAAAATAAACGTATATAGATGTTATAAGGATAATTAAACATAACATAACTTCTCCGTTAGATTTCATATTGAATTTTATACTTTTAATCAAAACAGTTGATTAATTAACCCTTTCAGTCCCAAAAATTTAGTACGCTACAGAAAAATCTGATATTCACAAAATAAGCTTATTTTAGGTTAAATATACGAATTCCATAAGAAAAAAATTCATTAAAATTTATTATATGGTTTTTGAAACAATGCCAAAATTTTTTAACTGTGGAAAACAACAAAATAAATATATATATATATTACCTAAAAACACTTCGAGTAATATATTTTAAGGTATCTGACCATATTATTAAAAAAAATTCGTAATTATTTTAACCGAAATAGTTTAAATTGTGTTTTAAATGTGTGGAACTGAAGTGGACTTATTAAAAATCAGGTGAAACGCTTGTTGGCTATTTTCTAAATAAAAAAATAGTAGTTCTGACTTCTATTGAGATTAATGTAAAATATTGTCTGATAGAACAAAGTATGAAGAATCGAATGATGTGTGTTTGGATGTCATAACGGGACATAAACATTTTGAAAAAAATATTGAAAGTGATGATGCCAAATGGCATCACTGGGACTGAAAGGGTTAATAAACATATACATCGATATCCTGTATTATGGTATGGTGGGCCAAAGTCATGACTGTGCCGAGTGGGCCAATCTTAGCCAGTCCGCCCCTGGGTTAGGCGCCTACTCAGGTGTCATCTCATCATTTGACTGTGTGTAAATGATGACGTGGGCTATAGACGAAGAGTCTATAGCCCTCGTGTAGCTCTAGTTCGACCTAACTCTAAACTGACTAATTCAACCTACACTCTTAAAACGAACGAGCGATTTTAACTCAGTCTGATTAATTTTCACTCCTCCAGTCTGGAAAATGCACTTCCCCTTTTGGAGTGGATCCTTTGTGTGTAAAACCTCCAACAGGATCACTCCAAACGAGTGATTTTAACTCAGTCTGAGTTAATATTCACTCCTTTTCAGTGTCAAAAATGCACTTCTCCTACTGGAGTGGATTTCACTCTTTTGTTTTAAGATCGTAACACTAAATACGTCATGCATTTTACGGACGCCCCCTCTCAGGATTCCCAGTGGCCACCATTAGGGAGAGATGACGGTCGATTTTCTTTTAAAGAACATTTTCAGTTCGGAGGTTTTAAATTATTAGGTCTTTTTATTCTATGCTTTGTTTAAAAAAACGCGAAAATTTTGTTTCGCATTTTTTTTTTCGGTTGACTGAGTAAAAAACAATGGGTTTTTGCTGGTAAGGTTTTCTTTTACAACTTAAGAAAAAAAAGCAATTACATACTTCCTAACTGAAGATCGAAAGGTTACTGTAAAAGTAATCACAAAATTATTTCTACGTGAAAAATACTACTAATATAATTTTGTTTCTTTCTCAAATGCAGTTTTTTTTTCATCTTAAGGATTTTTATCGGTATTTGCATGTAGTTATTTTGTGCACGTAATCGAAAAGCAATCTAATAAATAAAAATTTTCATGGAAACTATCTTATATGAAGTTGAGATTAAAAAGTAGGGTATTTTTATTTAAAGAAAAATATTTTTAGAAAATTTACTTGTCCAAGTAACCCAAGTAAACAAATATTTTTAGAAAATTGAAATGATTTAATATTGAATATCGTACTTAATTTTTTTTAACTTTCCTGTTTCCTAAATACATATTGCTAAGAGAAGATAATTAGAAAATATTCATATTGTATTGTTTTTTAATAGTGTAAACAATGAACTTTTAATGAAAAGAAAAAAAATTGAAAGTTAAAAAGTTTGTTAATTGGTTTCAATTACTATATCCGTGTACACTTTTTTTAAAAGTTATAATCAGGAATATTCAGTTTTGATCGTGTGTTGCGGTCGAATTTAATGAAATAATAAAATGAAGAAAAAAACTTCAACTTTTAAAAATATCAACGCTTTGAAGCTAGTGAATTTTTCTTTTAAAAAATGACATTCAAAGACATAATCGAATAAAAAAGCACAACTTTTAATAAAACTGGATTAAATAAATGTATTACACAATTCCCTAAAATTATAACATTGCGTTGGAAATATTTCAGTATTGAATGGAAATAGCTGTTTTATTATATAAAATTTACTTGCCATTTTCAAAAGCGAACGATATTTTTAAGTGACAGATGTAACAATAGACATCAACTTGGACATGAATCAATTTCAATGTTCCGCTCCAGCTTTGAACGTTGAACGCATCCAGGCTATTTTTAAAAGAAATAATGCCCTTTTCATTTCCCGAAATTTTATCTCTTATTTTTACTTTAAGATATTGGGAACTTTATTTATAGATGTTTAGAATATGCCATTCATAACATCGTGCACACCATGAAGGGGAGAATAAGATTAAAATGGTTTTTGAGAAATAAAAGAAGTGATGTGCCGTCTGAAAATGGCTGAATCGATGTTAACCTTTTGGCGGGGGCAGTGAAAGTATCTTATTTGTACTTCTAATGGAATGCACGCCTACACATTGGCTGTCTGTTTCGAGAATTTTTACGTTGACCAGTTTTCTTCTAAGTAATCTTGCACTGATGAAAAAGTGCCCCCATAACACCATGCAGTTCATTTTTATGCATAAGGAGGAATGGTGAGGTTCTCCAAACCAAAGTCCCGGGGTAACTCCAATGGAGTTGATTTGAATTACCTTCGCAATAAAGCTACACGGTGGCTCTTTTTGGCGACGGGCCTCATCAATTAGAACCAATACCTGAGTAGTTGGTTGGTTGGCAGACATATATTTTCAGGCTTGCGTGATTGGTCAGAGACCCGCTTATAAACCATCGTCAAGTAAGACAGACACAACACACACACACACATGACAGGGGTTCCGGACACAATCCCGACAGCCGAAATCCCGACAAGCCAGAATCCCGAAAGCCGAAATCCCGAAAGGCCATAACCCGACAGGGACGAAATCCCGAATGGGTCGAAATCCCGACAAGGATGAAATCCCGAATGGGTCGAAAGCCCGACAAATCTATAAATTAAAGCCTTTATGCTTGATTACGGGTAATTTAATTGTTAATTTTTGCTTCAATATTTTTACATTTGGGAAGAGTTATTTCTCTTTTATTGCTATGTAAACTAAAAATAATTTTGGTTAAAAAAAAAAGGTATGTCGGCTGTCGGGATTATGTCCCAGACCCACATGACAGATACTGTCTAAATAACTTCAAAAAAATTGTTTAAAGTGTATAGGGTTTTTTTTATCGGGGGGTTGGGGAGGGGGATTTTCATTTACTGGTAAGTCCATTGGAATTTAAACATCGAAAAGAAGCTAAACGCTTTGGCAAGCTAATGTATGTGCTTTTATTTTAATGGGTTTTGTAAGTTTTAATTATGAAGACAAGTGTTAAAAAAGTTTACCTACTTAGCAAAACCCAATAAATACTGTAAATTTTTTAAAGAATCTTTAAGTATTATTCATATTTAAAGCTTCTTAACAAAAAAAAAAAGGGTTTGTGAACTGCTAGAAAATTGTTTTTGATAATCGAAGGGTATTAATTTCATACATCTTGGTGCAATCGAAACTATTTAGCTAATTTTAAAGAAAGCTTAAAAGATATCTAGTATTCAAAACTAGCTAGCATGAACTATTAATTACAACAAACTGACAATGCTTGTTTGTGCATTCATATCACAATTTGTCTTTTTTGAGCTTAAGGATCTCAGTTTCCCTTAAGGACTCCATAAAGGAATAATTAAGCGTTTGTCATTTTTAATTCCCCTTACAAAACTTTCTTATAAATATATATGTTTGAAAAAATTTGTTTTGATAATTATGGGGACTAGAATAGACAAATAAGATTAACAAAAATATGTTTATGTATTTATATAATTAAGAATAAAATATAATTTACATAATTAGAATGTGTTTATATTTTTATATCATTAAATATATTTTTATTCAATGAGTGTACGAGTTTGCTGGTGTCCCTGGAGGATAAAAAACTTTATGACGCTGTCAATTCCCAACGGTCTTAAATGCGAAAATGAGTAATGATGATTAACTATTCGCAACTGCGCCATTCCTCTTCGTTAACCAGCAATCATCCGCGACGCTTCTTTTCCTCCCGAAAGATTTCGACTGAACATTGAAGAGTTAAAAGGAACGTTTTGGAAAGTCCGACATGAATCGCTAATGTTGGCGAAGGAGATCTTCACTTTTAACTATTTCCCATACTCTCAGAAATAACACTTTCATTTTTGACGATTCATGAATCCTCAAGCCTCATTTCGTTAATTTTGAGGATTGTTTCGTCAAACTATCACGTGACTTTTGAGTAAACGCGAATCCTCACTTTGATTTGACGATTCTGTATCTTGATTTTGAGGAAACTGAATCTCATTGTTGTACTCACTTGCTCAGAAATGACGAAATATTTCCTTAGATTAGACGACATTCAAATACTCATAAAAATGACGATTCAAATTTCCTTACTTTGAGGAAACGAAAACTCGGAGCATTTGCCAGTAATGGAATCGTCAAAATTAAGGAAAATTTCGTTGTTTTTGAGCATTCATTTTTAAGAGTGCTACCTTTGCTTGACAGATTGTAGGTTCGAGTCATGTCACGGACGCTGGAATAATTATTCATTCGTAATAGTAGAATTTTAATTCTTCGTAACAGAGGAACTATTTACCTGAATGCATATTTATGAAACATTTGGGTAAACCAGAAGATTACTTCAATTTAAAACTAATTTCATTGATTATAAAGTTATCTTAAATAGTGATTTTTCGTACAACAGAAACTTAACTTATTGTAACGATCGATAATTCTAACAATCTACATTCGTAATTAAAATCTAAATTATGGTAGTTTGAACCCATAGAAATCCAGCAAGAGTCAACATTTGACTAAGCTTTCATATTGAAAGTCAATTAAAAATTACTAACTTGTTGTATTGTCAGCATAGTACATGATCATCTTCTGAACATCAATGAAACAACATCGCCAATAACACGAAACAACAACAATATCAATACCATGAAAAATGTCGATTCTTTTGCAAACAAACTTATATTGGTTTTGAAAACATGCTTCGCTGGTTTGGCGCGTTAGGTTTAGGTGGTTTAGGTGTCTTGCCATGGAGGATGCCCCATCTCCCTGGGAATTATCCATCTTATAAGTGGAACGTGGTGGACAAAAAGAATCCCCCCAGAAATAGAAACATGTTGAACTGATGCGAGCTGAATCTATCACTCCAAAGTTCTAACGCTGCATATATGATGTCTCCATAGGGTTGCGTTGGGTGCTAGCTCAGGTTCACTTGACCACTGCTCAAAATAGCAAGGTTTGTCGCCCTGCAATAAAAATAACCCTGCGATAGCTTTATGCGGGTCTATTTCAACCAACATAAACACGCCAAGTTGTTGATCCAAACTCATGCGACTTGGGTAGTTATAGCTGTAGTTATGTTTGTCACCATTTAGGTTTGCCAATACCTTATCACAAGTCTTTGGCTACAGCACTTTTTCCTAAGCTTGACTATTATTGAAGGAATCCCTCGAGTCATGGCCTAGATTACGATCAATTTTTCCAAGACGTTTTTTAGAGTTCCAAGAACGACTTTCTTTCTTCCAGTTTTGTTGTTTAGACCTTTTTGTTTTGCTTTGACGCAAACTTCTTGCGTGCTTTTGAATTTCCTCGAATGACAGGCCAACTTAAGGGGGAATGGGCGCGCTGGGCCGGGGATTTCCAAAGCAAAGTGCATCAGTGTTAATCCTAAGAAGAAAAAATATTTTCTCTGCCACATTTCTCCGACTACATTGAATATTTTTGCAATCTGATTTTTTATGTGATAAATGTAGCTGACTTACAGGTCCCGACTTCCCACTTTTTGAAAACGGTTCGAATATTTTATTTTAATTTTCAATTAATAATTTTACACAAAATATTCGAAACAATTTCAAAAAGTGAGAATATCGACACCTTTAAGTTATCTTCATTTTTTATTAAAAAAAACTTTTGTAAAACTATTCAATACAGAAGGAGAAATTTGACAGAGAAAATATTTTTTCCTTTAGATTAACACTGAGGCAGGCCTAGTTCTACCTTCTAGAGGGCGCATTCCAAGTTAAGTTAACACTGAGGCACTTGAGTTTGGAGACCCGCGGTTCAGAGTGCCCATTCCCCCTTAACTAAATGTAACAGCCTTTGATTTTTTTTATGACAGCTTCTTTAACTCATTAACGACGACTGGAAAGATAATTTTCTAAACAAAAAGGGGCTTTGTGCTTAAGTTTATCTCTATGCACACAATATAAGACAAATGAAGATCCTGATCAATTTATGTCGAACAAATTACGTTACACCCGAACAACACATTTCAAAAACTACGTTTTTATTAGGAAATGAAGTTGTTCTCAAAAGTTGCCTGCTTTGGATTAATAAGTAAAGTGTTTTTTAAAATTATTATTTAATTATAGTCGTATTACATCGGCTTTTCAGTTCCTTCTACCATGGCATTTTTATTAGTGTCTCATTCTGACAGAAACCATGTAAAAAAGCAATGAGTTTGAATTAGCTTTTGGTATAAATGTTAAGGATTTCTTTTCAAAAGAAAGTGCCATCCTTTATTAGTCGCATATCAACCAAACTAAAAGCTTTTGCAATAGAAATCTAATAACACCTCTTTCGAACAACTAATTATTTATCTCTTTCTGTAGCAGTGACAACGAAACGCTATGTTCATCTCCAGAAGCATTTCGATTCATTTCCTCGCAGTAGGCGGAAAAGTGGCCTATCGGAAAAAATAAGATTTACTAGCAAGAGAATCGTCTAACGTCTTGTCTAAATCAATCCTGCTTTCATTCCTAGATTTCATTGGTAGTTATGGTGATATGGTGGTTTGGCGCGATGAGTGTAGCGTACACTCTCAGAAATAACACTTTCATTTTTGACGATTCATGAATCCACAAGCCTCATTTCGTTAATTTTGAGGATTGTTTCGTCAAACTAGCACGTGACTTTTGAGTAAACACGAATTCTCACTTTTACGATCGTGATTTGACGATTCTGTATCTTGATTTTGAGGAATCTGAATTTTATTGTTGTACTCGCATGCTCAAAAATGACGAAATATTTCTTTAGATTAGACGACATTCAAATCCTCATAAAAATGACGATTCAAATTTCCTCAATGAGGAAACGAAAACTCGGAGCATTTGCCAGTAATCTAATCGTCAAAATTAAGGAAAATTTTTCGTTTTTGAGCATTCATTTTTGAGAGCGTATCTAACTCGATCGTAGTGGTAGAGCACAACATAGATGGAGCCGCTCAGGAAATATTTTTCCCCCATTTTACAAACTAACACTTTATTCATCAGATCAGGACAAACGTACAGTTATTTACAATTTTGTGATAATGTAGCGAACAGCAAGAGGATGACAATGCGCTACCAAATCAGGGTTGAGCCAGTTATGTTTGGAGAGCTGATACACTTAGCGTAATCAATTAAAAGACTTATTGAGCCAGCCTTAAAATTCAACAATTAAAAAAGAACAATAAAAGTTCCTAGCAAATCTAGCAATAGAAACATTTCCAAGTTAAAAACTTTCAATTCCAACTCTCAAACCCATCAAGCAAGTCCCTTCAGCTCTATCTCCACACACCAAAAATTTAAAAAACCGCCTCTCTATCACTACACCAAAACCGACCTTAAGTTTGCAGAAAACAAATGTTCTACGAGAAAAAGGGTAAATAGTTCTCATTTTTGAGTGCGAGAATCGAATACAAAAAGGTATTTCACATTCAATAAACAAATTGATTTGTTATTTCAAGACAAATTTATTATTTTTATTAGTTAAGCTTCAGTTAGAGTGTTATTTTAATTATTTTTTTCCTTCTATTTTGACGTAACAGGGCGCACGATTTTGACGAACAGGGCGCAACAAGGTCACGAACAAAAATACCATTCCACGGTTATCACAGCGCAGTTTCTGACCACTATGCGAACTACGTAGGCCGAAAGGGGACAATTTTTAGGCAGGTGTAAAAAATATTTGACAGTAAGTTTCACCCACTGAATAGTTTAAGGTAGATATCTACCATGAAAATCGAAAAATAATTTGAAATTGTCGAAAAAAAATATTTTCAGAAATGTTACCTAACATATTGAAGAATATGTTGTCCAAATTTGTGGTAGTCGTCAGCAGCTTGATTCGTGTGTTTTTCTTACAATTTAAATGACGTGTTTAAATGCTTTCAATAAAAACTAGAATCATTAACCGTGTTTACTAGGAAACATATTTCTGAGCTTTTCACCTTCTTCGAACAGCTAAGGCTCAGAGGAGAATAATCCTATTAAGTTAATTTTTCCTTTGTGTTATTTATTCCATATAATGTATTTAACACACCTTGTTGAGTTTTTATGAAATATGATTGTTTAAGTTTTTTAAAAAGACATTTTACATTTAAAATGCGTTCTTTTTCTCAAAAAAAAATTTAGTGTCTGTCCTTGATAATTAATTTTGACAAAAATTTACTTTTTATTATTTTCAAAATGTCTCAACATAGCTTTGTTCTAACATTTGTATTATGATGTAAAACAACAAACAAATTCGACTTGAATCTATAAAATCAATATCATTCACTAACCGAGAGATGCTTGAAAGAAAAAGTTAGTACGCAACATTCGTTTTAGTAAAGTAAGAAACTAATGTATTGTTCAATAAACAAGTGTAAGTTCCAGAAGAACCGAAAATAGAAACAATGCCACTGGAACCGTTGCGTAAGAGCCCTAGGCCCAGGCCTATACCATTTCTATCCAGAATGTAAGCTTCGAAAAGACTCTATTCCCTATTCCTTCACTGGGTTTTCTAGGAAAAGAGGGGAACATCGCTTATCTAATCCTAGCGCGCTTGGTTTACAATCAAAACAGTTAGTATTCCCCCATGTACACTGAGAACAAATTCTGTAAACACACATAATTTTTTTAGTAATGTTACAGAAATCACCAATTTTACAAAAAAAAGTTTTTGTAATTCTGAACAGAAATCTTCATTTCTGCAGTTACAAAAAAATCTTTCTAGTATTAACAATTTGTTTCAACGAATCATGTTCTTCTACATGAAGTGTCACGCACATCACCACTAAAGTTTGGTTAGGTTAGGTTTGAATTATCGTCGCACTAGAGCTACACGAACTAAAGTTTGGCCTCAATCGTGATTCAAGACCAACCGCTATTTTAAATTTATAACCTAGTTGATTGTTTCAAATGAATTTCACTTCTCATTTCCTGACAATCTGTGTGCCGACATAGTACAGTTGGGAGAGCGTTCGACTGGACATCTAAAGGTTATTGGTTCGATCCCGGGTTTCGGCAGTTTGCTATTAATCGGTAGTGCAGCTGAGCAGACATTTTGTTTTTTCTTTGCAATTGCACGGAAAATGTGGTATCCATAAAATTTACTTGTATAGTTACAGAAACATTACTTGTGTGGGATAGGGGAGAGTGTTGTACCTTGGGACAATTTTTACATTTTAATTTTTTTCTTCGATAATTATTGTCAAAATAAAAATTTCAAAGCAGCATTTCAACACACCAATATATTCCTCTATAATATATTTTTTTTAATTCTGGCAGCTTGAAATTAAGAAATTGCCACTCATTTAAAGTAGAGAGGATAAACTGTCCCAAGGTACAACATCATGTTGTACCTTGGGACATGCTTTATAATTCAGTCAATAGTCATACACTTGAACTAATTTGTGTCAGGAAACAAACTTTATTTCAAAATACATCAGAAAATTTGCTGCTATTTAGAACATTTCATCACACGGAAGGAAAAAGATTTATCAGGTGTTGCCAATTATATTTTCAAACTTCAATCATTAAAATATAATCCAAAACAAAGTTGTATTTTACATGTTTTGTGGAATTGCTCTTAAAATAAATAATAAAGATATTTTTATTTATCCAAATTGTTAAGAATTTAATCAAATTATTAATACTGTCCCAAGGTACAACACACTACATGGTTTAAATAAAAGCAAGATAGTGGCCAATCCAAATGCATTATCATTATTTTCTCATAACCAAAATATTTTAAAATCTTCTCTTTTATGAAGAAAATAAAATGACTTTTTTTTGTAAGAGTACTACGGTAGAAAATTATATTAGAATGAGAAAAATATTTACTTTGGGGTAATGAAATATTATTTTTTGTCACCATTTCATCAATTCAATGATGCTAGTGTTAAATTTTATTATGATGATGTCTGTTGGTTAAGGCTACTATTAGAAATAAACAATGTATGAATATTGCCAATAGATTCTTAGAAATTATCAGTGTCCCAAGGTACAAGCGTCCCAAGGTACAACACTCTCCCCTACATAAAATAGTCCTGTAAATCTACATGATATAAACATGTAATGTTAACTAAAATATATTATGTGTTTTTACAGCACTATATTTTTAGTAATTATTTACTAGAAATTTTCTAGGAAAAGTTTTTTACATTTTTTTTTTTTTTGTAATGGTTTCAGATTTTTTTTCATAGTGTAGGGTGGGGGAAAAAACTGAAACAGCTATAAATCACCCCGTTCCCAAAAAATCCGCACTCGTGGATGGGGGGAGGAAATGCTTTCCTAGCTTACATTCTAAATAGACCAACTATAACGGGCCTTATGAAAGGAAAGGCACTGGTCCCATAAGTCACTTCTCCGCCCGCTGTGGGACGTGTAGTATCTTATTTGGAGCGGCCAAATAAGATGATGTATTGACTTTCCTTCCGTTATTATCCGTGTCGCAATCTAGCATTATCGGGATTTTTTTTTCCATACTTAAGAAGAACAGATAGAGCGACAGAAACACTTTTCTCTGATTAATGGAAGAATGTCTCAATGCACAAGGTTAAAAGCAAACTGCCTATTATGTACTGTTTTCCAAAGAAATATGTATTGGCGGGAGGAAAATATGATTACTACCTTACTTATGATCACTTAATAATCAAATATTACTATTAATTAATATATTATTATTTATTAAATAAATTACTATTAGTACTTACAAACAAAAATGCAAAACTTTTTTTTTACAAAAAACAACAAACTGCAAAATTATAAACACATTTTGCAATACTTACATTTTTTTCATTTCTTATGTAAAATTTTAAATGCTTTTGTTGACTTGTAACACGTGTTATGGCACACATACACGCTAAAAATATCGCGTCTAATATTAAAAACAACAACATATTTTATTATTTTTGAGATCAGGGTGTTATAAGAAGTTTTTTTTCTTTCTGGTCCTTTCTGTATACTGTATGTCACATTGCAATTTTGCTCGAAATTATGTCCCCCAATAAGCAGCATTACAAGTCGTCAAAGGTATTTTGCATATTTCTTAAGTAGTTTATGATAAATGTGAAAAAAATGTAAAGCATTGCAAAGTTTGACAACAATTTCATATCGAAGGGATGGAAGACTTGAATCTCTGTCAGCTTTCTTATCCAAATATGACCACGGCTCAGTGATAAATGTATCCGGATAAATGGGCGTATCTTTGGTGTTGTGTGTCCATTAGTGGCTATCAGATGAGTGGCTTTTAGCATAATTCCAAATGGAATAGAGCCCATTACGATTGATTATATTGTGTAAATATTTGAAAATGTATTTTTCTGACGCGTCTTTATACTCGTTCGTTGTCAAAGAAATAATTTTTAGTAGAAACGAATTTCACGTATTGAAAATAAGAGATTGTGAGAACATTAACAGCATTAATTTGAATAAAGAAGATTTCAAAGGAAATCCTTTTTATACTTTCTACTTTTTTTTAGTTTAAGTAAATAAAAGTTTTGAGTAATCTGATTCATACTGATTTAAGTTTTAGATATAAATTAAACTTTTAGGGCTTGTTTAATTTAACAATGCACAAAAAACGCACAGTTTTCAATAAAACCTTAAACGATATATTTTTGTAAGTGTAAAATAAATTTCAAAGAAATGAATGTAAAATAAAAAATCAAAATGTGAATTGCACAATTTTATATAGTCAAAAAAAGAACAAAATTTTCACGCAAAAATTTTTTATCTTTAAAAATCCGAATATTTTAATACAAAAAAGGTCATTAAAAGTACTTAATCAACATCTTTATCCGTTACTAAGACTGCGTATGTGTCGAAGAGTTTAAATATTTTAAAGAAGAAAAGCTAAAAAAAAAAAAAAAAAAAAAATTGAAATGTTGAACGTATAGGAATTTATTTTCCCCCTTAAGTTGTTTCCTTTGCTGAAAAACGGCATGCGTGGTGAAACAAGTTCTACAGAGAAACTGGTAGGGAATATAAGTCTTTTTACGTATTAAACGTTAAATTTAAATAGTTATAGAAAATGCTTGCAATTAGATAGATATTTTCGAACCTGAAATTTAAAATTATATATCTTTTACCGACTTTAAACTAAACAATTTTTTTTATGTGAAATAGAAAAAAGCAAAGTTTAAAATAAAAATTTTAATTAAAAAATAATTAAATGAAATGAAAATTAATTAAATTAAATTTAAATTAATTAAATGAAAATTAATTAAATTAAATGAAAATTAATTAAATTAAATGAAAATTAATTAAATTAAAATTGCCTTTAATAAAATTTAACTCTTGACAATAAGAAAAAAACTGTTTGGAATTAATCCGATTGGCAAGAAAATTTGCCACACACAAAAAAAAATAGCTTTTTCCTCAATTTATATAAATAAACGAAATATAAGACGAATGAGGTCTAATGTTATTTACGTCAAGTTCGCAAAGATACTTTGTGCGATATTTAACCGTGCGAACTTACCAGTTAGGACATAAGTATAAATTATTTTCCGATATTAAGAAGTAACATATATCCAAAAAAAATTTAAAACCGATACCAGAAATACCAATGATATTTTCTTTTACTTTGTAGTCAATTAGATTACCTCACAAACTCTTTAAGAGCACTTAAAATAAAATAAGGTAGACGCGCAACCCATTCCACTATATATTCTTTTCCTCTTATAACGTATCCTCTAAGTAACTCTGAAACCTTTTTATATCTTTTAAAGAGACAAAAATATGGTAATACCAATGTTAGCCATTTGCAAGTAAAAATTTGTGAGACTATGTCATTTAATGTTATACGGGGAAGAAGACCGCCTACTGCATAGCATAAACCAGCTTAGCAGGCAGCATTTTAAAGTAGAATTGGAATCGCTTGCTTTCTACCATCACATTCCGAATATCATTGCATTTTTACGACCTTAAAACTTTAAAATATACAGAGGCTGAATTCTAAAACAACTCGAGTATATTCTAAGCACATTCAACACAGAAGTAAACAATAATACCAAAAATGTGAAGGAAAAGGTCGATTTTGTGCAACTATGACCAGTTAAGGGGAAATGAGAGGGGAAGTTGGGTCCCCAAAGTCTCTTCAAAGGGAGTATTCTCTCTTTGTTAATCCAATAGGGAAAATAAATTTTCTAAACTTAATTACTTCGGCTGTATTAAATATTTTTGCAAACAGTTATTACATTTGACAAATGACATTGGCTTAAATGTCTCCGTAATTCTCCCTTTCGGAATGGTTGGAATAATTTATTGTAAAATTAAAAAATAAAGAAAACCCGAACAAATTTCAAAAATAGGAATTATCGGGATATTTAAGCCGGCTACATTCATCGCATGAAAAAACCTTTTGTAAAAATATTCAATAAACCTGAAGTAATAGAGCTTAAAATAAAATTTCCATCGGAATAACAATAAGAAGTCTTTGTGGTTTGGATACCAGATATCCGCTCCTATTTTCCTTTAAGTTAAAAATTATATAATATCTTTATAAATAGATATATTTTCGAGTATTTCTGTTTTTTCATCACTTGTTATCTTACGAATTTTGTTTCTTGTAACAAATAATGATAGATTTTTCGACTCAAAATTTTTTATTGAAGAAAATGTCCAACTACTTCAATAAGCATCAATAAACTCTGTCCTCTTTTTTGTATAAAAAATTTATCAGGCAAAAGTAAACTTTAGCCTAGCTATATTTAGCCTAATCTCTCAAACCAGGTCCTGATTGTAATTAAAAAGCTAAAAATGCAACACTTTTTTGAACATTTAAAGTAAGCTAAATCCTTGTGTCGCAGTTTTCATCATTTAAATTGTCTTTTAAAGTTAGTATTTTTATCAACATAATTTTTTTTAAATATTAATCATAAAATAAAATATAAATCACGCTTATTAACCCTATTGTGAATAAACTGTTATCTAGAAGTAACAGAAATTAACACCCCTCTAGCCACCGATCCAAATAAAGTTTTATTTCCTCAGAGATGCTTCCGAATTTATTTCAGAAAAAAAAAAACTTATCATTATGTGTTTCACAGAAACGAATAAATCTCGATGAATGTAAGCGACCACTTGTTTGTAGTGACAAAAATGTTACTGTCATTTTGAACCAACTTTCTATATTTTTTTTTAATTCGAAAGAATTTTTCTATAAAAAAAATAAAGGTTTATTATTGACATGTTAGAGATTTGAGTCCGTCCGTCTGTCTTTTTTTTTGTCGTGACCATGACGTTGCCGAAAAGTGAAAGTTAAGCTAAATGAAACCATGTGTTTTGATGACCGCCTCTGCAGTTTTTTGGATATAACTGTCATAAAGATCTATTAATGATGGCAGAACTCCAATGTCTCTCAAATTGGCACTCATTGCCGGGCATTCAAAAATGTGGTTTGGTGTAAGCTGCGTGTCCGTCCGTCTGTATCCCCCTTTCATATTTCGTTCTAACTATGTGATTTTCCTAAAAAATCTATTTTGGATTTTAAAAGACATGACATCAGCGACCTATATGTGACTGTTTTTGTTTGTCCTTAACGTCTGTCAATCCGTTCCGATTTTAAAGAACGTTCAAACTATTTGATTTATTTTTGAAAGATTTAACAAATAAGACTTGTCTTATACTTTTACTCCGTCTGTCTGTCCGTACTATGATACTTAGATTTATGGGTTTCCGAGGGTGCTCCATATTTTTAAGCTATTAAAATTGTATGATACTACTGGAAATTTTAAAGTTATTAACATTATAATAATGAACAAAACAGAAGCGCCCGTAAGTGAACTAAGTCACCGAACAATAGGAGATGGATCGCGCTAAATCTATCTGCATTTTAATATATAATTTTATAAATCTGTTGCATTTTAAGTTTGTGAACTCGCGTACGATGCCCCCATGAAGTTTCAACGGGTTCCATCTCATGTGCCTGCCACACTCTAAAAAAATATCTGTAAGGTTACTAAGAATTCTCTAGGAAACTCAGCTTCCATAAGTTTTTTTAGTAGTGTTACATAAGAAATATGTGTATATATTACTAATTAAAGCTTAGTAAGTTATACTAAGAAAAATTAGTAGATTTTACAGGGGATTTTCTTGTATGTTTACAAAGAAACTGGTAGTAAACTGGTTATAAAAGTTTAAAACCAGAGGGCGCCACTAATTTTTCTGTTAGTCAGGTTTTATTTCGAACTTCCCGAGGACAGAACCCAAGATTATCGGGATCCGTGGAACAGCGCGTTAGTCCTCTCTGCTATCGGGGACTTGCATTTTGGTTGCGTGTAAATAAAGAGGTTAAAATCTTGATCGTTAAAGGCGTTTTATGTTATTGATTAAGAAATTTTAAGATTCATTTTTTTTTCGGATATGAAGTTTTCGAAATAATTTAACGTAGTTTTTATATACTAAAATAAAAAAAAACACGTTTTTAGGTTTTTTATCGTTGCGATATCGATTCGTCATAATCTCTAGAAAAGATAGCCAGGGGGCGCTGTAAGCGTTACATCAATTTACTAAGTATTGTTTAGTATTACTACAGTAGTTTCTTTAGGTTACAGATGATTTTTTAGTAAATGGTGAAAACCTGTAAAGTTACTAAGTAATCGTTAGTAAATTCAAGCCAAATTTTTTACAGTGCACGTCATTTTACCCCAGCCAAAAAATGGCGGGGCCCAAATGACCTAGGAGACTTTCCTGTGCCGAAAACCGAACCAAATCTGTCGGACACCATTACATTACATACAAACCAAAGCCGCAGCCCTTACATTTCCAGCTATTTCTCTCCTCCATATTTTTATGCCTCGTCTTGCGCGAACAATTCAGAAAAAAAACTCTTGAAAATGTAAAAATGTCGGAAGAGATTTTGGTCACGTGTGATTTTCGCAGGCATTCTCCCCCCCCCCCCCCCACTTCCCTCAGGTGACACTGCAACCTTAAAAAGGGTTTAAGAACATGAATCACGAAGTGAATTTCAAAATGGAATTAAAAAAAAAAAAAGTCAAGTCGATACGGAAAATTTTCCACTAGGCTTCTTTCCTTCAATAATTTAGCGAAAGAAGAAGAGCGGGAGGAAATCTTTTGGTGGAATTGATCCCGTTTTTAAATGTAACGATCCACTTCGGGATTATGTTTTCTCTTCCACTTTATCAAGTGAAATGACAACGATTTCAATTGTGGTTTGAAATGAAAAAGAAGGGATTACCGGAAAGGAACGGCTTCTTGGAATTCAAGTCCGAGATTTATTTGACATTTCAATAACAATGAAATGTAATGGAGGGAATTTCGAAAAAGTGTGGATGCTTTGGAAACTTTTCTTCTAGTATAATGCGAGAATTTATGATAAGTTTACCGTAAAAAATGTACCCATTTTAGTTTTATTTTGTCCCATTAAATGACAGTGCATACAGCCAAGCTGAAAACTAAAACTATGTAGATAGATTAAGTGATTTTTGTTTGTTTTTTGTTGCTAAATCGATCTTTAATTGCCGATTCCAAATGGCTCTATGAATAATTCCAAAACCTTTGCTTTAACCATTCTGCAATCGTTTCATTACAATTCTTAAAAAAAAAAAAAAAAAAAAAAAAAATTGCATCTTTATTCAAATTTCAGTTTTCAAAGAAATATTATTTGTTCAAAGAATGCAAACTTTTCTAATTACTATTTACTATGTACAATTTTAAAAAATATATATATCAAAATGAAAATTTTCTTCTGTCTTTGCTTTTCTTTCTCTTGACTTCTTTTCGCACTCGAATTTCAATGTTGCAAAATTAATTTCAGATTCAGCAAAGTTCCTTTTACTTTTAATCCCAAATCTTTCGTGGCTGCAATGTAAATTAAAAATTCTTGCTCCAAACTATGAAGGTTTGAATAAAATGACGACGCGGATTGCTAATAATGTAACCCAAAAACCCAGTTTTTTCAAGTGAAATCATTGTTTGCTTCTGAAATCCGCCCGAAAAACAGTTGGCAGATGACTTTTTGCTATTTGTTTTTTCACGTTGGGATTGTCAAGAAATGTTTCAGAAAATAAAATTATAAATTTAAACATTAATCATTCATAAGAATGGAACACACATTTGATTTAAATCTTCTTGTACTAATGCTACTTATTAAACATTACTGAAGAGTATGGTTCTTTCATTTTTGCTCAGTAACTTCGCAGTTGAAAAGATAATAGATTTTTTTCACCTTTCTCACATAAATGCGGATAAGAAGGGGTTAAACATCAAAACTGCACTTTTCGTTTGAAATAAAAGTGAGAGTAAAGTTTGTTTCATAGTACACAAGGCCGTATTTTCAAACGGTTTAGGAAGGCTTGAAATCTCAGTAGCAGCAGAGATCGTTCAATTATTTAAAAAATTAAAAAAAAATGTTAATATAAATTACTAAAACTATAGTTATATCAAAATTAAATTTATGTTATGCTTAAAATGATGAAAACACAACCTGAACTCTATAATTTGGTCGAATTAAGCAAGTATCAGCTGCAAAGCGGGGGGGGGTCATACTCTTAAATTCATCCGTGGGGCACATCCCATGGTTTGGGCGACTTTCTAATCTTCCATTCATCTATATTTTATGCCAACCCCCACGGAAATAACTACTCCCGTAATTACATGCCCTGTAAATAAAAAAGGAGGAGGGGAAATGTAATCGAAACCGGAGCGAAATTACTCTCCTGAAAAATTGCGAGCGTGGAAGCTTACATAGAATCCCACTTCAGTGTCCAAATGTTTATACTTTTTTTTTAACTGAAGGCGAAGGGTGTAGCTGCAAATATCATAATTTCCGAAGTACTATCAGTATTTCCGAAAAAGTAACTGGGATATAGAGTCCGGGCCGTTCATTGACAACTTCGTCCAATTGGATTAGGTTTAGGTATTGAATTATCGTCGCACTAGAGCTACACAAGGGCTATTGGTGACGGGTGTCGTATTTTAGAACCACAGTCAAGTGACGAGCCAACACCTGAATAGGCACCCAACGCAATTGGATTAACAATTTTCAAAAGACATCATTGATCATAAGAACACGGCGGGCCCTAAATCTTTGGGTTTTACTTTGGAGAATGGCAGTTTGGCAATTTACATCCTTCAACTGTTCTACAGTAAGGAACTCTGTTTGGGTTAATATAATGTTTTATGCCACTGAGGATACTTTCGCATGCTCTGTCTTAGCTGTCCCATAAATGAATCTTGCGGGGACATTTCTAGACATACTGTTTTGTTATTTTTGAATTGTGTAGTAGATCTTGCATTTAAACAAAATGAAAAAAAAGCGTCCATAAATAGAATCGATATTTTGTTCGTATGAGATAAAAGAAAAAAAGTACAAAGCAAATGCGCTTGAGAGAAATACTAGATTTTTTTTTTAAAAAATCAGTTTATTCTTTGGGAATATGTTGCGAGCACTTTTAAGAAGAAAGAAAGACGTTATGAAAGAAAGAATCTAGGATGCATTAAAAATCTCTTGATTTAAAGTGATGTATACAGCATACCTAAATTATAGATCCCAAGCTAGCTTGTTCCTCATTTTATCAACCCACTAAATTCTAAAAGGATAAAATGCAATAATTTCACAATATAAATTCCTGGCAATAACTTGTTGAGACCTGTTTTATAATAGTTGTTATTTTATTTGCAATGCATATTTTTTCGGCCTTCAATTTTGAATTCGACCCCCTTTACTTAATTTCTCCATACAATGTTCGATTGAATGTTCTTGTACTCTCGAGTGGCAACAAACAACTAGTTCTATATATCAAGTATTGAGTTGCCAGTAGAAAGACGCTTCGCTAAATTAATTGCTACCGGGGATTCGAAACTGTCAGAGTTGCAATCAAATCTGTGCATTCAGATGGATTAAGTTGTCTCAAACGGAACATTCTAGGATATAACTATATTGCTCATTGGCCCGGATGGCCGAGTGGTTTGGACCATTACGCCAGCAGTCGGCGCGCTGTAACGGGTGCGGGTTCGATTCCCACCTTCGCCCTGGGTGTACTTCCTTTCTCTGTGACAGTAAAAATTCTTTCTGTGCCTGTTTAACTTGACGAAGGCTTATAAAGCGGGTCGCTGATCACAAGCTCACGCACAAGCTGGAATAAATATGTATCTACATCTCCCCCTAAATTTCTACCATTACGATTTCCCATCTTGATATTATGAAGCACAAGGTTTTTCTGATTGATTGGCATAGGTACATATATATTCCGGCTTGTGTGCTTGGTCAGAGACCCGCTTATGAAGCCTTCGTCAAGACAGACAAAGAAAGAATTTTTACCGTCACAGAGAAAGGAAAATACACCCAGGGCGAACGCGGGAATCGAACCCGCACCCGTTACAGCGCGCAGACTGCTCGCTAATGGTCCTAACCACTAGGGCCATCCGGGCCCCCGGTTTTTCTATGATTATTCTGTTATTGTGCTAAGAAATGTCGAAAAGAGGAAATTCGATCCCCCCCCCCCCCCCGAATGCATTTTCCCGATTGCTAATAACTCTTAATAGACGGATGCGGCTAATTTCATTTCCTGAGGAATTCTTCGGGTTGTTATGGCAACAGTGATTTGGATGAGAAAAACGAACAGTGGTACAAAGTGTTTACTTGGAGTTCTTGTTAGTTTATTAATTAGAACGCGTAAACAGAATCTGCCCCATGTAGATTTTGATTTTTTTTTAAATCAGATATTATTACATTTTTTTGCAATTTTAGTTTCAGGAGCTTCGACTTGAAGACAGAAATTATGCTGTTTTGAATGATTTTTATTTGTTCTTCTTTAAAAAGTGTTCGTAAATAATCGGTTTAGAATCCCTAGGTTTGGAAAAATCACTCAACGTTTTAACTTTCCCAAATCCTACAGTTTGTAAATGAAAAAAAAAAATCAAAACCTCGATAATTTTAAATAACCGGTCGAATATGAGTGATAGTTACTGAGCTCAAAATAATCTATCCTATTTGCACAAATCGCAGAGATATTTTACTAGCATTCCGTCTCCGATGAAATACTCCACATTTTAATGACGTACTAAGGCATGCGAATCTGAAGTGATCGATACATTCTCATTAATACTTCTCTCGACCGAACTTCCACACCAAAGGATGATGATTCAGTAGGAATGCGCATTGGCAAATCTAACCTTAGGAGTAAACGTAAGATACTGAATGAAACTTTTTGAATTAAGAGAAATTTAGATGAAACCATTTGAGGAAATATCTATTCAATGTATTATGGTATTCCTTCTGTATACAAAACTTAATTATAATCAATAAATATTGATATTTAAATTTAATCAGCTTTACATAGTTTATATTTTCATTTTAATGTTACTAGCCTCAAACACACAATGTTTGTCTTCTGGTGGGGTAACCGCCCCGCTCCAGTGCCAGCGTGACGGCCCTGCCCCTTAAAATATAGAGTAACATTGATTGATGTTACTTCTTATTGAAGTACACAAATTTGCACTTTAGAATAAACACAAATCCCTACCAAATGTTTGTTTTAAAAAAGGACAGATGGTTTTTATCCAGATGCACCAACTTAAAAAAAACGTGTAGTTTTCTTTCGAATGAAGTTGAAAATGAGATAACAAAGAGCTCCAGTTGGAAAACCAAACTGGTTAAACTGGAACCAAATTTTAAATTTCTAAAACTACGCAGTTTTTAAATCTATTAAAAAAGTTTGTTCTTTTAATTCAGCCATTTTGTAGTTCTATTTTTTTAATTACATATTGTTTCTCATCCTAAACTTTAAAATAGTTTCTCATCCTTAATTTTAACTAGTATTTATATAATCTAAGAACAATGATTACCGCGTTTTTATGCTTGCTAAAATCTGTGATTTCATTTTGCTACCAACGATTATGGGAATTCGTGTATTTTAAATAAACTTTTTTCCAAAAGGGCCCTTAAACCATACATTTTTATGCGAATCGGCCAATATTATTGGGAAATTCATCGCAGCAGCTGCTAACGAATAGGCAAACTCAACAATTCGCAAAATTGCATCGGTCGAACACACTCGCCCAAACAATCGGAATTCGATTCGAAACTCATTCAGCGACTTGTTCTAGGTAATCCGTCTTTTCTCCCCTATAGACAGGGTACATTACCAAAACCCACCTTAAGTTTGCAGCATTAAAATGTTCTACGCGGAGGAATCGCGTGAAACAAACGGAATTCTGCCCCTCTGATTGGTCGCTCCTACGCGATACGTCGGCCCAGTTACGTCAAATCGAGGGGGAAAAATTAATATTACGCTCTACTGAAGCAAACACAAATAAAAATAAAAAAAATATATGTCTTGAAATAACGAATAAAGTTATTTATTTGAATGCGAAAAACCTTTTTTTTTTTTCGATTCTCACTCTCGGAAGTTAGAACTATTTACCCTTTTTCTCGTAGAACATTTCTATACTGCATACTTAAAATGTGGTGAAGTGTAGATGGTGAAACAGGCTTTCAAAACTTTATACCGATCCATGGAACTGTAAAATAAACAAATCCCTAGCACCGAAAGTTTGTTTTGAAAAAGGACAGATGGTTTTTATCCAGGTGCACCACCTAAAAAAACAACGAGTAGTTTCGTTTCGAATAAAGTTGACTAGAATGCATATAAGAATTGTTGTTCTTATATAAAAGGGGGTAGTTATTATAGGGCTATATTATCGCTTTCATCAGCACATTGTTGGGGTACTCACTTCCCTACTCAGCTGTCATTGCAACGTTAATTATAACTATTTTGTTTTGAGCTTTTCAACTATCAATATTTAAATATGGCAATTATTGACGCAAAATACTTGACACATAACTCCTAAAACTTATCTTAAACAATTAAAAGTAATTACAATCATTTGGGAAAAGCAGAATGGAAAATAACTTCTTTTTCAAAAACGCCTAGATTTAATTTTTACATTTTAATCAGAAATTCGGAAATTATTTGAAAATTACATATTAAGACATTTATTTTCCTCGAAATATATCCGATATGATGTTTGTCACATCAACCATGAAATAGTAAGTGACTCTAATACACTTGTGGTGGAGAAATAACTAATTTTTAGTTTAAAAAAATGCTCAAACTTCTTTGTTTTGGGATACCCATTAAATAATAATAATAATAATAATAATAATATGACTTTTAATTTCATAAAATAAGGTGGGGTCGCGAACCGAATATTACCAAATCTCAAGTGAGGGGAAGGGGGGAGGAGCGTCAAAAATCAAGTAATATTTCTTCGCAAAAAATTAACGTAAAATTGCGGAAAAATGAATTCAAATTCCTGAAAAATTATTTCTTGACTTAAATTTGCAAAATCTTACATGGTAATAGTCATCCGCACCCCTCTTAAAAGTGTTATGGAAAAAATGGCTCATTCTTTTATATTGTGACAGCTGGCATTCATTTCTTTTCTTTAGTTTCAACTCAAACCAAAGGTGGCGTGTTCAAAGTATTTTCGCACTTCACAAAGAAAAAAAAGATGAAATGTGCATCGTATTTGATTTTGAAGTAGTACTTCACCACCATTATCTATCAGATGATACAGCTGCATGATACAGCTGCTGTTTAGGCTATTCACAAGTTTGAAGATGTAAATCACACTGTTAAAAAAAATTCCCTGAATTAACGGAAAAACTACTGGCAGCAAGTTGCCGGGATTTTTCCGTTAATTTCAGAATCCTCCGTTTTGGAATTTTTCCGTTATTTTCAGGAACTTCCATTTCGGAATTTTTCCGTTAATTTCAGGGTATTCCATTTTGGAATTTCTCCGTTAATTTCAGGATCTTCCATTTCGGAATTTCTCCGTTAATTTCAGGATCTTCCATTTCTTAATTTCTCCGTTAATTTGAGGATTTTCCATTTAGCTGTATAATGTTAATTTCATGAATTTCAAATTGACATTTCTCTCTTAAATTCAGAAAACTTACATAGTATTTTCTAGTTAATTCCAAGACATTTTTGCTTTTTTCTTGTCAATTTTGTTTCTATATACTATTTAAAGATCAATCATTCTAAATATATCCATTTATATATGGTGTTATAAATATAAGTTAAGCATAGGGAATTTTAAACACGCATCCTGTTTGTTATATAAAACGTAAGCATATAATGTCTTCATACTTTAACCTTAAATCTATTCAAAACTAATACATTCTAATCCTTTGATAATTTTTAACCATATTTGATATATTATCTGAATAAAAAGGACATTGTTCACATTTTTGAAATTTAAAAATATTCACTCTTCATATATTTAAAACAATTTTAATGTGACAGAAAATTTTTAAGAATTTTGATAATTTTTCTGTCATATATTTTACAATGTATACATTTAGTATTGTTATGTGGCTAAATGGTGTCGTACTTTACAGTTAGCATATCCAGGGCAAAATCATCGGTAGGGGATAATAAGTCGGGTGTCTTAGGGGTTGAACACCCCTAAACAGAGAGACTCGTTAAGACAGTAACCTTTGTAGTCAAAAACAATAAATGTTTAAGTGTCTTCATTTGTGGAATACATACATGAATTTGTATAGTCACTGATAGTAAAAAAAAAAGTATATTAGTATATGGAGACAAGAGTTATTATCCCCCCTCCCCTTCCCATCCTGGATACACCACTGATACAATTTAACAATATGTGAATAACAAAAGAATTACAGAATATAATCAAGTTTTATTTTTCTTTCATAATTGAAAAGGACTGTTGCGGTATTTCAAATCCTCAACTAATTAAAAAATTTGTGCAGGAACTACAGATTTAGTTTTCTTCTTTTTCTGAACTTTTGACCCTCTTTGGAGATTTATGATAAACAAGCACCTAAAAAAAAATTATATATTAATATATACAAATCCAACTTTGAATAAGTAGATCTAATGTAATGAAGCAAGTGGTAATCAGGCGTTAATCAGACAAAATCTTCTTAAGCCTTCTAAAATTAAACAATTTCTCAAACAATTTGTCATTTCAATTTTAGGCTTTTTTTCTAGCAAGTCTTCCATAGTATCTGCACCGTAATAATTTAATATAAGAGTTAAAAACGCTTTTTTTTTTGTGAAATGGGGGGATGGGGAAGACAAAGTATGAATCTTAGAAGTACCTTTAATGAATTGATTTATCCCTATCTTACATTACAAATTTGAGAATTGGAACACTGAAAATATTTTTTAATAGGAGGGGGTAGAAACAGAACAGAAGTGTTCTTGAATAATGTATATCAAAATTAAAAATACAATTTTATAAAAGTATTAAGTAATAGAATACCATTTCATATGGCATTTAGCAATAAATTACAATCTTATAATTAGTATTCTAGTAAAAGCTAATAATTATTGCTGTAGTTGTAGACGGTGGGCCGAAAATGAGATATCACTTAGCAGCTATATCTAAATGAACACTAAAATAGCGTTCTGCGGACACTTGCAATTCCTAAATTTTGAATTCGTTAGAAAATTTGCATTTAAGTGGAAATTGTGTTTTTCTTAGTGCAGATTTTTAAAAACAAAGAGCATTGACAATAGTGTATGTAATATCTGAATCGAATCAAAGCATGTGATCTGCATACATCCGTAATCACTAATTGATTCGTTAAATTAATCAAAAGAGCATTATTTATTGAAAAGAAACTTTACGTTATGTATACTTGCATATTTTTTTAAAAATAAACCATGCTATGCTGATAGCGATAGTTTAACCGTGCTTTTCAATCGAGGTTAGGTTAGGTTCTGAATTATCGTCGCACTAGAGCTACACGAGGACAATTGCTTTTCAATCGAATTTAAATGTAATAATTTCATATTTTTTTAAATAATGTGCACTTGTTTGTAGGTGAACATTGTTTATTTCATGCATTTGACAGCTTTTTCAAACTTTTAAATTAAATTTACCTAGTTAAGCGTGTTGGTAAACAAACAGAATTATTAATTTCAGGAATCATCCCACGCGCGGTCAATTATAGGACTATAAAGATTACAGAAACAAATAAGAGAGAAACAAGAACTGGATTCTCTAAATCTATATATAGAAAGAAAAGATAGAAAATACAATCTTTAAATAAAATCTAATTTTATTAAAAGAAATGAACATACCTGCATATTTATCTTTCTTGCTTCAGATGTGGTCAAAGCAAACAAAAAATATGGTTGAGTCGGTCAGCCGATGTGTCGAGGCTAAAAGCTGTTGGGTGCGAGGTTATATGGAGAAATTACGTTAATACGGGTCTAAAGTGAAATTCTGCACGCAGAAATACGGTGTTTTTCCGTTTTCGCTTGTAAAGCGTTTAAGGAAAACGGAAACGATCTGTTTATTTCAGACAAACCGTCTGTTTGTTGAAGAAACGCAATCTTTCTGTAAATTCCCGAAAATAATCACAGAAATATGCACGTAAAATTCAGACTTTTTTTAACAGTGCATGTAGTATGTGTTTTGAAGTTTGTCAATCAAACGTCCAAGTCAAAACTTAAAATGTATATACGTGAAGGATTTATCCTTTACAAGAGTGAGGAAGACATCTGCTTAGAAAGTGGTGTATTGGATATAATTTTACAATATTTAAATTGTGGGAATTCTAATTGGTGGGAATTTCTGGGGAGAGAGGGAGGGGGTGCCAAACATCACGAAATATCACGATAAATCGTCAACATTGCATCACGTAATGAATGGGCGACCCTACACTCCTTGCCAACCTAACTTGGGTAAAAACAAAGAGTAAAAAGGCTGAGGGAAAAGCGCCTTTGGTTGGAAACTCTTGTAAGGTAATATTTAAATACAAAACTATATGAATACAATTCAACCAGAATACACTTTTCATTTTGATAAAATTGCCAAATTTTCTCAAATAATATTCAAATCTCTTAAACATCAAACGAAATTAATGTTTTAAACATGTTTTCTGGATGGATTCGCAAACAATTTATGGAACTCTTTACATCCTCGGAAGGGTCTTCCCCATAGCCTATTTCTATTTAACCTACTTAGGTTGGCAATGAGTGTAATGATGGTTATTTAAGAGTATTTCTATTAAATAATAGTGTTCGTGTTCTTTTACGTCCTTGACTTTACGTCCCGATAATATTGAAGCTTATATAGAAAAAGCACCGCAGTGCTTTCCAATAAACCAATTTAAAGACTATTATTTTGTTCAAGTGATGCCTTTTGGACCTTTTAATGTAGCACTCAATATTAGCTGACCTTACAGTTTCAAAAAGGACTTCATACTTGTTATGTCTCAATGCGGATCTTTAATAAAACCTTTAAAAAAATTTCTTTAAAAAAATTAAATAGAAAGAGTGTTTCTTGCCTACAAAAGAAACTGTCGGTACTAAAAATCTGAACTTGTTCCATTCAGTGTTCCCATTTTACTTACAATAAGAAATCGGGGATTCAAAAATAACGTTCGAAGTCGCGAAATGTTGAAACTTGAATGAAGCAATGAAAATGGAAACATCCACGGTGAAGAGCGAAAAAAATAAAAACTACTGTGTATCTCGGCCATGTCAATATTGAACGTCATCAAAGTAGGGAATTTCGTAGAGAATTTCGGTGATAGATCGCGATATTCCAAAGTCTAGTTTATTCGAACGATAGATATGCTTGAAACTAAACAGTTACGCGAGATGCCGCCGCCCCGGTGGCACACTCGTTAGGATTCTAGCCTTTGGAGTTGGGGTCGGGTCTGGTCGGACCCCGTTCTGGGGTCGGGTCTTTGGCTGGGGTCGGGTTCGAATCTCGGTCAGGCATGGATGTTTGTGACTGTCAGTAAATGTTGTTATTTGTCTATGTGTTTGTGTCGCCTCTTTCTTTGTGTGTCTCTTGTGCTTGTGTCACTTCTGGGGCTTAGTACAATAGACTTAGAGTCGCAGTGCTTGGCGATCTTGCCCCCCACCAAGAAAGTCATAAAAAAAACATACGCGATATGCCAGGATTTACATTTTGTATATATATACAGTACTACATTTTGATGAGAGTCACGCAATCCCCTTGATTTAGGAAATTAGTTTAGTTTCCATTTTCAGCGGCTCGGTGGCTGAGAGGTATTATGTGTTCGCCTCATAACCCCAAGTTGGCGGGTTTGAGTCCAGACTGCGTCATCAAATTTTCTTAATGGGAAAGTCGTGGCACGCATGTCATATGATTATGTGGCATGCAAAAGATACCTTGAGTATCCATTGGGCTTGGCTTGGGTTCTCACGGCAAAATTAAATCTAGGCCTGCTTTAACATCCCCAGATAGCTCAGATTCATGCAATATAAGTGTCAAAATTGATAGTAAGAGTCGCCTATGGTAAAAAAAAATTCTCTCAGTTCTGGAGAATATGCCGAGTCTGCAAAGGCTTAGCCGACAATAAAGCAGCCCCGTAAGAAAAAAAGAAGCAAGTTTCGCTTTTCAGAACATTTATGAGCCAGCGTTCGTTCGGCACTCGGCTGTCCCCTGGGTATAAGATGTCAACGAGAACACAATTGCTTTCTCCTGATCCCCAAAAAAAACTACTATCTGAATTTTAAAAAAAATCTATTGCCAAAGATCGAGACAAGTAAAAATTCTAATCGCAACATGTTTTTTGCAACTTGTGCAAACTGGCATGTAAATTTTTATAGTTTTAATTTTTTTTAAAACTTTGTGGGTCTTTATAATTGTACTATATTAGAATTTAAATATAACAAATAAACAATCTGCAAAGTTAGCAGTTATTTATGTTTGGTATTTGTCAAAATATTATCTTTAGAAAAAAATTGGGAAAGTAAAATTTTGGGCCGGTAAAATAATTTTTACAGCAACTTGCCTAACTGGCCATTTTAAATTGTTCTAACCCTGCTGTATAAACTACTGAAGTTATGTAAACCCCATATAATACAGTATTGGCCGTAATGGACACCCTACGGGGGGGGGGGGGGGATGCCGATTTCTTAATAGTTCAAGCTTGATGGATTTTGATCAAGGCATTTTTAGAATTTTCAGAAATTATAATCAGATTTTTTTTTCACGCATTTTACCGTGCAGTTTTTGTCATTCATGCATTTACGAAGGAACGACGAACAAATACCATGAGAGTGCAAGTACAATAGAGGCATGAATATTTGATGTGGTTTATTTCTAAAAAGGGGATCAAAAACAACCCAAAGAGTAGATAAGACATTTCATTACTTAGAACACACAAGCCTTCCCCCAAGCGTGAATGGAACATTTCTTATATTTTATCTATTTTTTGAAAACATTTTTTTTAATTTAAAAAAGAAAATACACAAAAAACTCATCGTTTTTTTCCCTTTCAGTATAATTTTGAGCTTGTGGCACAATTTCAATTAAGGTATATAAAAAATTATTGCAATGATAATAATCTGAGAGAGTGAGACAAAACTTTTGGAAAATGTTTTGCTTTTCTCATGCGTCGACGCAGCTGGTGCGCCCAGATGTCAACCCCAAGTGCTTATATTAACTAATGAAACAAATAAATAGTTAATCCTCAATTCTGATCAATATTTAGCTTCCCTTAATCCGGAAGTGGTCAAAAGCCTTTGCCACGTTCAGAAAAAAAAAAGCTGCAGTGTTCTTTTTAAAGCTAAACTGGGTAGGGGATTAATTCCTTGTTTGTCTTGTCTCCAGATATCCCATAAGGCTTAAAGTGATTTCTAAAGATGGCTTCCGCTACTTTAACCCAAAGAATTCTATAGTAGGGTAGAGACTGATGAACCTGGCGACAGCATCATGGAAACAGTATAGGGTGGCACGTGGGGCCGAGTGGTTTGGATCACAGGCCATAACGCTAGCAGTCCGCGCGCTGTAACGGGTGCTGGCTCGATTCTCGTCTTTGCCCTGGATGAACTTCCTTTCTCAGAACCAAATTTATAAATTAACTAGTACATTTTTCAACTCTATTCGGGCTCCTTAGTGAGCCATGGTTGCCAATGTCAGCTCAGTACGAGTCGTTCCTCTACCCTACTGTAGAACTCTTTTCTTTAATCATCACCGGTACGAGTGATATGGGGTGTTTGGAATTTCGATCTTATGCGCCCTTTCCTGGCTTCTTGTTTAGTCTTCTATGTTTATTCTTACGAATCATTATTACCAATTATTTACTTTAAGACCTTCAATATCGCTTAACATAACAACCGATCGTTGTAACTAATCATGTAACATTTCTTGACACCCCACAAATCCAACCTTAATGACGTTAATTGAAACAAACAGCATGGGGACTAAAAACAAGCCTGTACTAACTAACAAACTGTGTCTTAGGGGACTCAAAGCAAGAATACTGCCTCGAATTGTTGAAGTCGGTCGCCGAAGTAACATATTACTCTTGCTCTTAGATTATTTTTATGCTGTTCCTTTTCTCGTTTTGTGTCTTATTTTTAGCGCAGCGTGGCAGGTTGAGTGACAAGAAATCTCATGTGGGCCTATGTCTTCGACAATCCCTTAAAGGGGATTTAATTGATTGGTTATTTTGCTTTTTTTGCTCTCGGAGGAGTTTATCAGTCTTGTGTTTAGTTGGGAAAGAGATGCTCTAATAGGTTTTGTATTGAGAAAAATAATTTAGGAAGTGAAGTTGTTTTTGTCTCGAAATGTTTCAATTCTCGAAATTTGCAAACTGATAATATAATAAAAAAAAATCAAAAGATTCAATCAATTCCCCCTGCCGACCCGGCGGCGCAACGGTTAGGGAGCTAAACTTTGGAGCTTCTGGGTGCGGGTTAGAATCCCGATAAGGCATGGATGTTTGTATTTGTCGAGCATATGCGGAGTACGTGCTCCTTGAATCTGTTGGGTCCGAAAGTCCTGTGGGCGGTTGTTGCTCAGTTTCCCACGGTACAGGTCCATGGAGACAATTTCCCTACAGACTATTTCCCATGGAGACAATTTCCCTTCTGGAAAATGTCTAAATTGTGGAGGAGACTTGCGATAGATAGCTGCATGTATCACGTATGTGTGTGTTGTGTATGTCTTACTTGACGAAGGTTTATAAGCGGGTCTTTGACCAAGCACACATGCCTGAAAATATATGTCTACCAACCAACTAATCTCCTCTACACACATAAACGTAAATGATTAGAATAAAACCAATGGTCAATGAAGAGAATTCGATTATAACAAGTACACTGCTCAAAACAATTAGGGGATCACTTTGCTTACTTTTGTAACACTTTCAGTTCCAACTTTTTATTTTTCATTTTAAAAACTGAAATTTGTGAAATAGATTCATTATGGGGGGGGGGGGTATCCAGAATGAAATGGTAAAAAACAGGGGGAGGGGAGGGTCTTAATTTTTTAACTATAATTTAAAGGGCGATAACAATTGGAGTCAGAACTTTTTAATAAATTATAACAATAATTTTTCAAAGCTTTATTTGTAAAACGAAGTTACAATCAATTTTTTAAAAACATATAAGAAATCAATCTTGAAGAATTTAGGGACAATTTATTTCATAAAATTTTTGGGGATGATTTTTTGACCATGTTTATCAGATTTTCATTTAATTGAAGCAGACATTATTTTATTCTTATGACATGATTCTTCCACCTAACGATAAATAAAGAAAAAAAAATAGCAGGATAGTTATTCAAAATAGAATCATGAGGTGTGAAAGAGGAAAAACCCACGCGCTCCGCTAATAGTTTTGAGCAGTGTAGTTCTAAAAGTAATACACTCGTTTATGAGCCTACTGTTTTGTTACCTTAACTCATTAAAAACGGTTGGCAAAAAAAAAATTGCATTGAAAAATAGCTTTTTGCTTAAGTTTATCTATATAAACTATTTATGAGACATTAAAGACCTTGTCCCGAATAATTTGCATCGGACAAATTAATTTACACGAAAAACAAATTAAAACTTTTTTTCATACAGAAATGAAGGTTTGAAGTAAATGGGTCAGTTCTCACAAAAAGTATAGAAATTACGTTTAACTCCAATGCAATAAGTATTATATACATTTATCTCATTGTATGCAATTGTTTGATAAATCATAATTTTTCAAAAGAAAGGAATATTTTATTAAGGGTAAGACGATGGCCCTTCAAACATAAAAATATTTTTAAAAGTCTGACTTTATAAAAGGGATCGACAACAAAGACGGAAATCTCAATGTTTTTTATTCCACAAAAAATAAAAATAAATGTAGTTTAGCATAAAGTCGATAAAAGATACATTTTTTAACTATAAGATTTGAAGATATCTATCTAATTACAAGCATTTTCTATAACTATTTAAATGTAACGTTTAATGCATACAACGTACGATATCGGAAGGGAAAAAAAGACTTATTTCCTACCATTCTCTCTGTACAACTTGTTTTACGACGCACGCCGTGTTTAGGCAAAAGAAACAACCCTAATTCCTTTTTCTTTCGAATTATAAATATAGGATAGTAAGAAACACCAAAAGTAGCAATAGTATTAATAAAGTAGAATATCTCTCATATTGGAAATGGCAGATATCGAGATGAGGTGAATCTTGAGTAAGAAAACCTCCCTAATTTTATGAAAAAGCACAACGTCTGTGACGTTATGCTTTTAAAAATTTGCAATGCACAACCAATATTTCAAAATAAAATAAAGCGATTTTTAAGAAGAAAAATACCGACGGACGAAAATCGTGTTTCAAGTAGCTTTTTGACTGGGACTCTAATAAATAGAGCAATATATTTTGAAATAATATTTTCCCGCTAGAGCTTTTCTAAAATCCAATTTCACTCGCTTCGAACAGATTGGATTACCCCGAAAGAAAAATTTATTTTCTTCATACTTTCGAGGAGTTGCTTGAAATAATGTTGTTCCGTGTCTGAACAAGGAGTTACAACAAAATCGACCGTTATTGGAGAAAATCTCGAAAAATATCTTTACCAACGATCCTCAGTTCCTCAATATAAACTTGTTAGAACACTCCGAACAGGACCTATGGCGTAACGTCAGCTTCCCTGGCCATATTAGTTGAGTAAGGTGCCAAGGTTCAGAAAACAAGTGAACCAAGTCAACTTTTTTTTTATCATTTTCGGGTTAGCAGCGCAATTGCGTGTATTTTCAATGTAGAATTTCAGTACAATAATGAAAAACATTCTTTGTTCATATAAAATGCGCTAGGCAACATCAATTTTAAAAAATATTTTCAATAGAGGCTTTAGTTTAATTTGAATTATCTTCGCACTAGAGCTACACGAGGGCTATTGGTGACGGACATCGTATTTTAGAACCACAGTCAAGTGACGAGCAACACCTGAGTAGGCACCCAAAGCATCCCGATAGCGGCTTTAACTCTAAACTTCTGTAGCACAAAGAATCATTTTATGGACTTGGTTTAGAGCAGCCCTACATATCACAAAGTGAAAAGAAAAAGGGACATATCTTCCGTTGAATTAACATTTCCCAAGATTTAAGGACTGTTTACGGAACTTAAAGCTTTCAAAAATGTATGACAAAGCGTATAATTATGTGTAACTATTTTTGAAGAAGTTTTGCTCTTATAATTATCCATATTTGAGGTTATTTTTTAAGTATAAAAATAAAAAGATAGATTAATTTAAGAAAAGTACAACATTCAAAATCGCTACTGCCTAAATGTAAACATTTTCGAATTAATAATTACGAAAGCGACTTTCTGGGTAACATTTTTAGGAACCATTGCAGTTGAAACACTACGCCTTTTAGCCACTGCACTACTCTGCTATGTCCTGAAGTCTAGTTTGAGTGATGGAAGCATTTAGTTGTACGTGTACAATATAAAAGTATTTTATTTTCTTTAGGCTCTCAAATTAATATTGTAATACAGTTTGGGTGGCTGTAGTAGAACGTAGTTGATGGGAAATATCTATGCTTTTCAAGTTAAAACTGTTACGTAGTTACACAAATCCCAAAATCTTAATTTGAGCACAATTAGCTTCAAAATTATTATTTTTTAGTTCCAGAGCCACTGAATCCTGCTTCCTATTGTCCCGCCTTTGGCCAGCCATGTTGCAATGGCAACTCTCACTCAGGCCAGCCTCCTGGTGTCGAACGTCACAGATGAAGTCATCGCGACCACGCCTCCTAATCCGCCCCCTTCGCTCTTCTCCCCGCCTCTTTTCCCGAGGACTAATCCGTCGACGCTGTCACCAGGACACGCCGCCATCTTGGAAATGCACGCCAACAGCCAATCCAACGCCATCATCTACGTGGCGGTAAATTTAAGTTTCATTAAATCAAAATATCAGTGGATACTCCCATCAGACGGATAGGCACTGTCAGATAAACAGCTGATCTTATTCATGAAGATCAACACTCAGATTCAAGATCTCAAGATTCAGAAGACACACTCAGTCTCTGAAGAAAAAAAACATTCCATGCCAAGAAGTGGGACGGGGCGTTGGTCTATCTGACTGTGTCTTTCTGTCTGCGGCACTTCCACTAACATTTTTGTATTCTTTCAAGAAGCGCTTTTATTATTGTACTCTTAATTTAATCCTATCCTCGCTGTACTGCACTTATCCTCTTGAACATATGATTAAAAATGATTGTCCCTATACCGATACCCTACTGCCCTTTGGCCTTGTGTCTGTCTGACCCTTTGACCCTGTGGGTTGACCGTTACAGGTAGTGCTGGGTCTCTACGTGCTAGGGATGGGCCTGGTGGTGATCAAGTACATCCGCACCGAGCGGTACGAGGCGCGGCTGTCCCGGCTCTTCCAGAACCTGGTACAGCGGGACCGCTTCTTCCGGCTGTCCCGCAGGAGGTCCTCGCTCCCCAAGTGCCCCGAGGACATCGTACCACCCATGGACCTCCCTTTGTCCCCCACGGGGCTCCAGGTCCCAGAGATCACCACCTCCACGGTACACACCCCAAGCGACCCATCCGTGCAGGAAGAGGAGAGCAAAGTCTGAGCCCTTTTCCCCCCTAGTCCCACAAATTGATGTTACTTGTCCTCAAAACTGTTCTGAAGCACATTCAGTTGTATAAGATCAAGAAGTCAAGGACAATCAAGGGTTCTGCGGCATATCCTCTGCATGAACCTGGAATGATATCAATAATAATGGAATAATTTTCAACATGATATATGCGAAGTCTGAGCCCTCCCACCTAAGTCCCACGAATTGATGTTACTCGCCCTCAAAACAGTTCTGAAGCACGCCTGAATGAGTTCCTTTAGGTCAAGAACAGTCTAGGAATCTGTTGTAATGTCCCCTGGATGAGTTTGATGGGCGTAGTATGGCCTTTGATGACCTTGCACTATTAAACTCAAACATCCATCCGCCTGGATGAGTCTGGTTTCCCACCCTATGGTACACGTTAGAGTCCTAAATGACGTCCTTCCAGACGAAATAAATGTGAATTCTTTGTTTGTTAGTCAATATAACGTTTCATATGTGTCTGGTAAATTTCCCGAATCGCACAACTTGTTCCCCAAAATTTTTCAATATGATATATTTTCAGATCGAAAAAAATTTGAATTTTTGAATCGTTGGTCAAGATAACGTCTTCAGTTTTTGATAATAATACGACGTTATTAAGTAATGGAAGAAGAGAGCAAAGTCTGAGCCCTCCCCCTAAGTCCCACGAATTGATGTTACTTGTCTTCAAAACTTGTTCGGACACACGGTCAGAATTAGTTCTATGAGGTTAAGAACATTCTAGGGCTCTGTTGTAATAATCTCTGAATGGTATCCCAACCTATGGTTCAAGTTAGAGTCCTGAGTAAAAGTGACGTCTTTCCAGATCAAAGAGATGTGAATTCTTATATATTCCAAGTTGTGAAAAGTTTTTCACAAAATTAAATCGTATTGGAAGCAAAATATCTGTGAATTTTCAGTCGTTGGTTAAGATAACGTTTTTTATGGATCTCATGGTGAAATCCCCGAGTCGCACAAGTTGTTCAGGCAGTTTTCGATGTCCAATATATATTTTTAGACCGAAAGAAACGTGAGTTCTTCATTTGTTGGTCAAGACATCGTCTTCAGTATCTATAAATAATGTGACGTTATTTAATCCTCGAATCTTGCAAAATCTCTATCCGCTTCCGTTATTTCTCACCAACTAACACTGACATTTTTGTAGAGAGTGCACAACAAATTTCCACCAACACCCTAGTATATGAATGGTATATACGTTTCAATTACGAAGTGAAGTGGCAGAAATATCGTGTGTCGAAATAACGGCTAATGTTCTCCGATTTAACTGCACTCATTCAAGCACGAATCCCAAAGTTGAACCAAAGGTTCATGCTTCACAGTTATAGCTGTTGTATAAAAGCATCTGTAGAGTCTTATGTTGGCTAATTTGGGTTTATTTCTAAGCCAACCTACTCCCATGCAATGGCGGCCACTATAAATCCCAGAACAATTTTATTGGGACTCAATTCAGGTGTGTAGGATCGTAGGGTGGCAAACTTCACCGTTGAAAGTTTGATGAGGTTATTTTGGAGGTGAAATTATTCGGGGTAAAGTTATGCTAACAATAAATGGTTATGACAAGGAACAACAACAATGGAGTTTTCCAAAATACAAACGTATATTAAGGTTCAGTTAAAGAGTCCAAAAATACACGGTGCGGCGGCCGTTGCAGAAAAAGTATGTGTTGACTACTGATTATGAGCACAAGACTTACTTTTGATTATCAGCATGTAAAGCCCGTTTCACACAAAACGGTTCCGGTTTTGTTCATCTTTCGAGAACCGGATGATGGCAGTAGCAGCGTTAAGTCGATCGGATCTTTCACATGCAATGAAAGTGAAAACTGTACTTTCGCTTTGACCTGCAGTTTTCAATCAAGTAGTGACAACGTAATTCGCTGCTAGTGAAAACATTTCATTTTTTCCGCACTTCAAATACCGCAAGTGCGGCAACAATTAACCGTAGCCGTTTAGTGTAAAACGAGCAACAAAGAGGACATGTAAATAAGTGATTCATTGATTTGCACAAGCAAGTATGATCATGGGGTATGGTCATTCTTATTTAATATACATGTATATAATTGTATAGTTCAGTGTACTTCACGAAAGCACCTTTTACTATCCTTTCACATTCAACAAAACATAGTGCATTTTAAAAGGAGAATACAATGGTTTGTTTTTAAATGTGCTATTGCTTTATTGGTCTAATTTCTAAGGAACGAAAATATGAAATTCACGGTACTCTTACACTAACAAAAAGTCTGTGAGTTTTACAGAAAAATTTGCCAGCTAAAAAAATACCTTGATATTTAAGATTATCGGTTTAATTTATACGAATAATTTGTAATTTTAACGCAAAATCTGTTTTTTAACAGAAAAATTAAACGAAAAAGCGAAATTCTACCTCCCTCCAGACACCGCAGTGCCAAGCGGTACTAACCAGAGTACTAACGAGGAGCCTATTCCCATACTCGAACCATAATTCATAAACTTTTAGATATCCAGTTCAACGTTATCCTAACTAAGCTATTGTTCGGCACGCAGAGACACCACAAGTTGCACTGCGTCTTAGGTTACAGGTACTCTTTATGCGGTTTAAAACAAAAGAAAAAATTGCTTTCCCTTAAAACAGCTCATTATAACAAAACAAAAAAGATTATCTACGATAACTATCTGTAGATAAATAGTATTTTACTGCAAAATTAACACATTTGTTGAAGTGTAAATATCCCTGTAAGTTTCTTAATTAGTAGCCGTTTTCGACCGTTAAATTCGCATTACCTCGCAGAAATATTCAAGTATAAAGTTGAAAGTGTATAGCGTATTTAAAAAAAATTAACATGTATCTCACCTTTTTCATATCTTAACAGCGAGAATCTAGAAAATCAGAGAATTGCTCGTTGGTGAACATATCAAAAAAAGAACAAAAACAGCTCTTCTCTACTAAATTTTTATCACTTTTGGAAACAGTTCATATATTGTCAAAATCTTCTTCCTTAAACGCCATGTATTTTATGATAAATCCAGTATTTTTCAAATGAATGTATATGTGTATTTAAAAGGCAGCTATATATTGTACAACAATAGAGAAGAGAATGAAGCAGTGTTACCTTATTCCGTTTGTTTTCAATGGGGCACTCTCAGAAGGAAAAGATGTTGCTGGCATTGGAGTTGTTACTGATATGATGCAACTATGTTTTCATTTTTGCTTTTCCGATTTTATATTAGTTATTTCAATTTTACTCTTAAAACGAGGGTGTTTAATGTCAGCATTGTTCTATTTTAGAGTCCTTTTCGTACAAATTGTCTTATTCCATTCCTACTATTAATTATTTAATTTGATTCAATTTAAATTATGCAAATTCATTTCAACGTCAATTCTGTCAGAAAAATTATATTTTGTCGCATGTACAGGGTGGTTATAAAATAACGCTCCCTATTCGAGGTGGTCTGTAGCTTTAATGAATAATCCAAATGCAAAACACTGAAAAGAATGGAATCATAAAACAGAAACTCGTCTCTCGACCAAGGTTCTAATTACGAGGCATAGCCAATTTTAACTAATTACGGCGAACACATCCAATTACGCCTCGTAATTTAGAACCCTGGTCAAGAGAAGAGTTTGTTTTTTTACGATTCCATTCTTTTCAGTGTTTTGCATTTGGATTATTCATTAAAGCTACAGACCACTCCGAATAGGGAACGTTATTTTATAACCACCCTGTACTTAGAAATTATTCTAAATTGTTGGATAGCAACTTAACGTGATTCACGAACAGAGAAATCCTTTAGTTCTACTAAAAGAAAAAATTGTACACAACATTCGTTTCAGTAAGGTAAAGAAAATATTGTTTTCCAGAAGGATCAAAAATGAAAACATTACCGCTGGAACTGTTGCCACGCACTACGTGAATTGTACATACCCATTGTACATTTTCCAGAGCTACTGCATTTATTCAGCTGAAAGCTGCACGTCCCAAAAGACACAATATACAGATTTAACTCTTACAGTCCCAATGACAATTTGGCATCATCATTTTAGGAAAAAAATTCTGATCGTCCATAGCTATTTATGATACCAAAAAGCACATCACTCAAATATTCAAACTTTTTTTCTTGAGAAAATATTTTTTATTAATCCAAATCGATGTCAGCCTTATTATTTTTTTAAAATTATGATCAGAAACATGATGATGACAAATGGCATCACTGGGACTGAAAGGGTTAAAATAAAATTTAAAAAAAGTTAGGTGTATTTAACAAAGGGACAACGACACAGTATCCCAAATTCTCTAAAATATTATTTTATCGTTCTGTGGAGCATTTTATTAAGTAACTCTTTGTAAAAACATTGATGCAAAATTTAATGATAAGACTTTAAATAATTTTACAGCATTAACCCATAGGTTGTTCATAATACTATAAATTAAATTTTTACAGACTCATTTTTAAGTTGAAACCTTTAGGAGATTTTTTTTTTGCCACTTTTATTAGTATCCGTCAGCAAAATACCAAAGTATGAGTATTATCCAAAATATTTTTTAGGTACTGGGGGGTCGGTGTCTGGGATTGTGTGGAACTCTTTCTCAACTTTTTGTATGCATGAAACTCTATCTATGTGTCGAATAAGTGTGACAAGCACCAGCAATAAATGGATCAAAAAGCACTTAAAATTGATTAAAAAGCACTTAAAATTGATTAAAAAGCACTTAAAATTGATTAAAAAGCACTTAAAAGAGGCTTGACCCGGACAGCATAATTTAGAACTACAATCAAGTGACGAGCCGGCTCGTTATTGCACAGGCTCACTCATTTATGCCCTCAATATTATTGTATCCAAGCTTAATATTTAAATGTAAAGAATGCAAACAAGAAAAAAAATCATAAAAGTTGAACATAAAATTGTATTTTAACTCATAATAATTCAACTCACCAAAAATGATCTCTTTTGGAGGATACGCGTGTATTTCAGCCTTTTAAAAAGTTTTATACATCTGTGTGCACTGAAATGAAGAGTATAGGGGAAGAACCGCTTGATTTATTATTAGTCTTTCCGTGCATGCTTGGCGGACATTGGCGACAGGAAACCGGTTTTCTTTCGGTTCTTCATTCGCGGTACAAACGTGTGACTGTGTTCACTGATCTCTGGCGAGAATCAGGGTTGCCGCGAAAGAAAAACAAAGCGAGTAACCGGTTTCTTCACTCCAGTTTAGGCGATTTCTCGCTCTCATCGCCAAAGAGGCCTATTGAGGAAATCCTTCTACGAAATCACTTGGTTGTTCCCCTGTACTCTCTTCAAATGCAAAAACTACATATGGATTTGGATATTTTATGATGTTTCGGGGGCCCCAAATGCTTTAAGGTAGGCGAATACCCAAAATTTCCAAAAATTCTAAAATGTTTACTATTGCTTTAATCTTTTCCAAATTTGGCATAGTGATTTCAAATATAATGAATAATACTATTTAGGCTTTTGTTTTTATTTAAATATAATTTATTTATTTTAAACGGTGTTTTTCTACTAAAAAAAGAGGTTTACGCCAACAAGTCTACCACATTGAATTATCATCCTGTGAACATTTATTATGTGTTAAATTCTTCGTTTTGAACTGATACATGCAATGACCCTCTAGAGTTACATACAAATTACAAGAAAAAAGTTATTAAGGAAAATGTTATAAATTAACCACAAAAAAAAAGAGATTTTTTTCCATTAACTTACAATTGGACATTTTTTTAAAAAAAACTTGTATACTTACACCAGATGTTAGAGGTTCATGGCACAGATATATATTTAAATAGCATCTGTGAAAAATTTCAGGTAAATTAATGTAAAACTTTTTATGCTAGAACTGTTGGCGTAAACCCCTTTTCTTAGTTGAAAAACACCGTTTAAAATAAATCAATTATATTTAAATAAAAAAAAAACTTGCCTAAAAAGCATTGTTGATCATGTTTGAAATCACTATGGCAAATTTGGAAAAGATTAAAGTAATAGTAAAAATTTTAGAATTTTGGGTATTCGCCTACCTTAAATGCCCCTCTTCACAGTGAGGCCCTGTTTGGACTTCCATCAAGAACGGCCTCCTTCAAGCAGACCCGTGATATGTGACTCCATGTGAACACATTGGACAAATTTAATCTTTGGGGTCTTCCTCTAGAAAATAAAAGATTTTATAATGTGTTGGAAGTTGTCCTTTTTACATGTATATTGGTGTATAAATGAACGAAAGTTATTTTGTAATATAAGTAAAGGGATTCTGTACTTTATAACGAACGGTAACAGCAACATAAGCTTATTATTCTATAACGGATTAAATGATGGATGAATTGAACTGACCTTCATAAAAATGCAAATCGTTTGTTGTTTGCTGGAGTAGCTTATTTTTAATTATTACTGATTATTTTTTACTTAAATATGTATTCTTTTTAATTTGAGCTTCTTATAAAAGGTATTATTTTGAGAAATTAATATTAATCATTACTATATCCAGGATGGGTAATTAAAGGGAAAATTAATGGGTAATCTTCATATCTTATGTAACTAAAATGAAAGAAAAAAAATGGTTAAATTGACTTTTAGATTATTTTTTCACCTCTACCCCTGCAACGTCGGATATAACAGCTAGTTGGTGTATAAATGAACCTAAGTCATTTTCCTAGTAGATCATCGTAATAAAACTTGTCTTAAAAGTTTAGAAACACACACATTGAAAGTGTACTTTATGGAATAGTATAAATTTTTTTTTTGACAAAGATATAATTTCAAACAGCTAAACTAAATACTAGTAAATCATGAAAAATAAAAAATAAATAGTAACTTGGAGGTCTACTCTGATTGGCTATCCTACTCCTTCGATAATAGAGTGCACTAAGCAAACCGCTCACTAAATGTTCCTACATTTGAAAAGCATCCTTTTTATTATCATCAAGAAATTCATGAAGTAGAATGTTCTTAGAAAACTTTTAAGAAACAACCAAATTGAAAACTTAAGCGATAAATAGCGCTAACCTCAAAGAGTTCTATAGTAGGGTAGAGGAACGACTCGTACTGAGCTGTCATCGGCAGCCATGGCTTGGCTAACAACGGAGCCCGAATAGAGTGGCAAGAGTGATAGTTAATTTAAAATTTTGATACTGAGAAAGGAAGTATACCGAGGGCGAAGGCGGGAATCGAGCCCGCACCCGTTACAGCGCGCGGACTGCGCTGTAACTAATGGGTTGCGATTCCAACCACTCGGAGATCGGGCCGCACATGCCACCCTACATTGTCTTCGTGTTGGTCGATGAGCGGTTCCATGATGTGGTTGGTAGGCTCCTAAATCATCCCAAAACCGCGAAAAAGCTGCAGTAGCCGTGTTAAAGCTCTGTAAATAGATTAGAAACTAGCAACCAAAAGCTTTCCCAGACATAAACACTAACACTAAAAGTTTGCCGATCCGGCGGTGCAGTGGTTAAGACGTTGGCCTTTGGAGATGCTGGGTCCGGGCTCGAATACCGTTGAGGCATGGATGTTTGTGTTGGTCGAGTATATGCGGAGTACGTGCTCGTTAAATCTGTTGGGTCCGAAAGTCCTGTGGGCGGTCATTTCTCAGTTTCCCGCGGGTACAGGTCCCTGGAGAAAATTTCCCTCCCCTTCAGGGACATGTCTAAATTGCGGAGGTGGCGACAGATGGCAGCATCTGTCATTTCTGTATGTGTCTGTCCTGTGTTGTCCTACTTGACGATGGTTTATAAGCGGGTCCTTGCGACCAAGCACACAAGCCTGAAAATACATGTCTACCAACCAAACCAATTAACTAAAACTAAAAGTTTAGTTAGTACATAACATAATAGTATTTTGAATCAAATATCTATATCATTGCAAGAATTATATATTTTTGCGGAAAGTGATTTTTTTGTTTAGGCAGCTCTGTTTGTTTCATAGTAGTTGGTTTAATTTGCAATTTTATTTTCAAAGCACTTTTTGTGTTTTTTCCAACGCCAAGCACATAGGTGAAATGTGATGTACTGTATGATGTAAATGTGTGTAAGATTGTAAGTGAGAAAAATTCAGGGGCTACTTGTATCTTTTTTTCGACATTCTTTTAATGACACTTTTAAAAAAGAGTCAATTATTAATTTTGACCATATAAATTAAGTGCTGTGAGAATTTTTTAAAGCATTTTTACTGGTTTTTTTTGTTTCAGTGCTCAAACATTTTATTGTCGCAAATACTTATTTGTTAGGATACATAGATAATTTAAAATTGTTAAAAAAAAGCTTTTGAAGTTGTAAAATATTTTTATATGTTACTTTAGTAAAATTTAATGTCATAACAAATAAAATTGTATTGAAATTTCAATATATATATAAGTATTAAATACTAATGATGAGACAAGTATCTGAGAATAAACAGGGTTTTCAAGCATGCGTGAAAGTTATAGAGATATTTTTATCTGGGTTTATAGTACCTACGAATCAAAATGTCACTATAATGTTTCGTTGTGCGTAAAAGTAAATAGTTAGTTATCTATGGGCAATTCCATGCAAAATTATCCCGTCTGTAGTCACATGTGTAAAATGTGATTATCACTACAACTTTTAATGTTAAATGAAAAAAATCGTGGAATAGTTGATCTACATAAATAATGTAATGTATTTTGTATAATTTGGTTTATTTTTTTAACTGTAAAAAAGCTTTTAATCTCCTCTCGTGACTTACACTACAAATCGCGACTTGCACTACAAATCGCAACTTACACCACAAATCGTGACTTACACTACATTTACATGGAATTACCCATATATAAAATGCCAAAGTTCTGACTGACTGGGTCACGTAAAAAACACCCAGCCTAATGGAGGTACAGCTACCAAATCTAAGGAGTTTATTCATTTGTTCTGAAGGCGTCATTTAAGAAGAGATTTTTCGAACTCAAACGGGTGTAAGAAGGCAGAACGTGAGCTAAATTTTCCATAGAAATAGCATTGAGCATTGTTATAAGATTGGAAATTATATTTTTCCATTCGAAAGAAATTTCAGCTCGTTCAACACCACTAACCTTAAGTATAAACAAAATATGCGGGTTTGATTCGCAAGATTGTTAGTTGAATATTATTATTTTATTTATAATTTTTTTAAAAAAATGCCTCAACAATTCTAATTATCTTTCTGAATAGAGTTTTATTTTGAAAAGGTAAGAAATGAAGATAGAATTTTTACTTTATAAAACTTTTTCCAACCCTACTAAATGATTCATATCTTTTTCTTATTTTTATCATGCAGTGTATATAATACAATCATGCATACTTTTCTTGTACCATAAATCACCCATGAACAGACTGGTCAATATATCATATCTGTACCAAAAACAAATCACCTTTATAAAGGGTACACCATGCAATGCCGGGTTTATAAAGCTAGTTCATTTATAGTTGAATCACACAAAAAACTAAAAGAAATTAAAATAACACAAAAGCATTTTATTAAAGTTAGCGTACACAAGTATTTTGCTCACATTTTGGAATGAAAATAATATACAATTTAGATACTATTGTTAACAGAATTATGCTTTAACATATTTTTAGAAAGAAAAAATTTAATTATGATTTTTTTAAACACTAAACATGTTAACATACTATTAAATGTATATGGTGTATGTTTATCTCAATGACTTTTTTGTTTTATAGAAGTAATGTTTTCAGTTTAAATCCAATAAGCTACACAATCACTCCTATTTTTTCAAAGTTAACAGCAAAATTTACATCAATGATAATACTTTTTGTATGTTCCGCTCTGTGCTTAAAGTTTCTGGGTGTTCTTTACCTAGCACACGTACCTTTTTTTCATATATTTCTTTATACATCTCCAGTGCAGGCTCGTACTTCTTTTGAAAAGCAAGAACAGAGGCTATACTAGTTTGAATCATCAACACAAACGGGTGGTCAGAACCAAACTTGATTAATTCTTTTTGGTACACTTCTTCGAAAACTTCTAGTGCTTCAGTTAGTCTCCCTAGCTTAACGTATATACCGGCAATGTTGTTTTGAGTTTTCAGTGCATCGTCATTATCCGGGCCTATGTCTTCGGATGCCTTTTGAGCTTCTAATACACTAGCGTAAATTTCTAACGCCTTGCCGTACATACCTTTCTGATAAAACATGGTGGCAATATTGCACTGCGTCCCTAAAGTCTCCTTATGCTTCGAACCGAAAATTTCCATTTCAATTTCATATACTTTGTAATAAGCAGACAAAGCTTCGTCAACATTACCTTGCAGATAGTGTAATTTTGCAGCAAGTGTTTGAGTTTCCACGACATTTTTGTGATGAGGATTAAATTCTTTATTTGATTCCAGAATTTCTTTGCAAACATTCCAAGCTTCATCATACCTTCCAAGTTGACTCAATAAACTGGCCATTTTTTGGAGGATAATCAAGGTAACTTCCCAATTAGGATACAACTTTTTCATGATTTCACAAACATTTTTATACATGGACAAGGCTTTTTCTAATTTTCCCAATGCAGCATAACCTCCAGCTAAATTTGAGAAAGTCTGCAAAGTTTCATAGTTTTCTTCTCCTAATATCACTTTTTGTTTATCATAAACTTCCTTCAGAATAACCAATCCATCTTCATGTTTCTCTTGATCAAACAGCAAAGATCCGATATCTTGATAAACTGCTAATGCATTTGGATGATCCTTTCCTAGTATCTCAGTATAGTTTTTGCAAACTTCTTGATACATATCCATAGCGTCCTTCAACCTGCCTTGTTTAGAATACACATCACCCATCAAACGGCGAGTTTGCAACGAAGCAAGAAGCATTTCATCTTTTTTAATTTGAACAGAATAAACTTCCTTGAGGATGTCTAAAGCCTCGTTTGCTTTTCCTTGCTTCATAAGTTCCGCCGCCATATTGGATCGAATCTCTAAGGTGAAAGATGCTTCAGGACTTCCATTTTTCTTCTGCAGATCATAAATCTCTTCCAAGATTGGCAGCACATCTCTACCCATCAGGGAAAGGGAAGCGGCCATGTTCTTTCGAGATACCAGTGTATCTTCGTGTTGAGGCCCTAGGACATCCATTTGTTTGGCATAGACATCTGCAAATACATTGGATGCCGCCTCGAACTTACCAAGATGGCCAAGCACCGTAGCCATGGCATGTTGGACGATTAAGGTGTCTCGGTGATTCGGACCACAGGAACCCACCACTCGTTTTTCAAAGATTTTCTTAAATTTCTCATAAGCTTCGTTGAACTTTCCTTGTACTTTGAATATCGTTGCTATAATAAAATCTACTTCTAAAGTATCTGAATGATCCGAACCAAGAACAGAAGTTCTTCTTTTAGATACTCCACTCAAAATTTTTAAAGCTTCGTCAAACTTGCGTTCCAGGAAAAGCTTGCATCCATTTTCATATTCCTCTTGCATTGCAATATTTCAGGAAAAAAAATACCTAAATAGAACACAAGTACAAAAGATTGTATCAGGTTTTTTTTATAAAAAAAAGTTAACTTTCGATTTAAAAAATAATTCAACGACTTTTTGAACCTCCGGTAGAAAAGGAAATGCATCTTGGGTAAAATACATAACTGAAATTATGTGTAAAAAAATAATAAAAATATAGAATTTCTTAGGGCACTTATTTTTAGCACACAAGAAGTTTATTAATATGACATTCCATGTTCCATGCTCAGTTCCTCAACAAATTATCTAGATAAAACGTTTTATTTTTAAATAGCGACAGGATTTAGAAGACAACATCTGAGATGGCACCCCACACTAGAAACGTAGAATTGTTCTCGTTTTTCTTTTTTAATGCGGGAATGTTTCAGATGATGTAACGCTCTTTGTTTTCACTTTTCTATGTCTTACGATTTCACTGGTTGCTTTATTTTCACTATCATTGCTTGGTTTTGTCATCTGCTTGTTCCATTTCAGAGTTCTTTTCGTGCTACTTGTTCTTATTCATGCCAATTATTAAACTGGATCGGTTTTAATTAGTTCAAGTTTTAATTTAAGTATGCAATAAGCATTACCAAGAGGCCAATGTTGTTGGCAAACTTTTGGCAATTTAACGTCATTCATGAACAAAGAAAATTTTTAATTCGCTGAAACGAAAGTTTGTGCACAACATTCGCTTCAGTAAGGTAAGAAAATATTTTTTATTATCAGAATTTAAAAAAAAATCATTCACGACGTGAAACAAACGCTCTTGGCTAACTATTTAATACCATTCAAAGGTGAAGTTTGACTAGGTTTATCCTCTTGCGACCTGGCGTCCTAATTTGGGGACATTTTTTAAAAGCTTCCCACAAGCAATTAACATGTTAATTAGTTCCGAAATTGACCTGGTCTTACAGAAGAAGATAAAAATATCGATTTTCAGCCTTTGATTACAGATGTGTCATTTATTTCTGTAAAAAAATGAAGTTGAACGAGGGTCAATACGATATTAGAGTTCTTGAAAAAAGTGAGGATTTTCAGTTTTTTGTAGAAGTTAAGAAATTAAATTAAGTGATACTATTAGTTTTTGCAACTTTATTACCCGATTAACCCTCTAATGCATACGGTTGCCATATGGCAACAAATAACACAATCCACTTTATTCTATTAAAGTAGAGCTCCCTCTCGCAAATCTGTGTGTTTTTCATTTATGACATTCCATTTTGAAGTGTTAGTTACTAATCACCCTCATAGATAACAGTAGTAAAAGTGTATTCAAACTTAATAAAGTGTAAAGTTATTAAACTGTAGTAAAATTACGTCTTTGGCAGTTTTCAAAGTATAATAATACTATTAGTACTAATTACGAATAAAAATTGTTTTGGGGAAATAATTATAGTTCAAGAGGGTTATTTTAAAATACTTAGTAATTTTCTAGTCATTCTTATCAAATTGGAATCTTGTAGAGTTTGTTTTTGCTATATGGCAAAAATTTTAAAAATGGAAATTATTTAAATTCCAATGCAGTTAATTTTGTTTCAGTATTTTTCCCATAATGTATGAATATTAAAGATAGAAATCTATTTTTTAGGTATGAAAAAAAGCGTGCATCATAGGGTTAAAAATTTATCCTTTGGAATATTTACCCAAAGAAAAAAATTTTATGCCACAAAAAAATCTTTTCTGAAAATTTATTTTAATAATTATTTTTTAAATGTTTTAAAGTAACATTGCTAAAACTAAAGCTATTTTACTACTCAACGAAGTTGATGAATCGGTTTATAGTAAATTTTTGCAGTATGTGTGCATTTACGATTTATTCAGCGTTAAAAAATATATATTTTCACTGGTGGACGGTGGCTAAGGACGAGACGGTTTTTTTTTTCATGTAACTTTGTACAACAGCTTTCCAAATCAACAAATTTAATAACGTAAGATCCCCAATACGTAAGGACATAAGTAATGTAAGCAACACTTACTAAAAGAGAAATCAGAGGGATAAAAAAAAGCTTTTTATCCCTCCATTTGAACATTCCATTCATCTCCGAGGTGAAGATTAATTTTGGATTTTCACTTTGGACTCAAATGATCGGACTCAAATTTACCAGAATAGACCCCCTTAAAAAAATTACGCATTATATTTCGTAAAAATTTATATAGAAAAGTACTTAATATCGATATAATTTTTACGAAATTGTATACGCATTGTTTAAAAGAGACTCCCTGATATTACTTCTATACTTATAATTTATTTAATTATTTTTTAAAAAATTTAATTGCTAAATTTAATAAATGCATTTTTTAAATCGTTTAAAAGGAATTGATGTATGTTGGTTTTGCGGGGAAAAAATAATTTAACTTTAATATATAATTTAAGAAATATAAACAAAAAAAAAATTCGCACCCCAATTCACATCAATTCCTTTTAATTTTCTAAAATTGTGTACATATTTAAGACGGACACCATCAGATTTCTTCAAAACTTCATGAAAACATTACTCTAAAATTTATACATAAATAAGAAATTCGAGGCATCCCTATGCTGTATAAAATTTATACATAATAATTTGTAAATTAAATATCCATAATAAATCTGTGTAATCGGGGGTTTTAATATACATTAGATGAAACCAATTTTTAAACGAACTTTATAAAAGTACATACCCTATCCATAGCTGAAGTACGAACAGCTTTGATGTCGCCTTTGTGCAATACGGACGAAGGTAGATGGCAGTACGAAGATCAAACGATGATGCAACTGCAGCCGATAGATGGCAGCACTACCTGAAATTGAAGTTTTAGTGATTAAATAAATCAAAACCAACTTACTAAAAAAAGTTTTACCTCAATGTTGATTTCTTAAATAATTTAAAGACAAAAGAAACAAGGTTTTACTTTACCCATTACCCTATTAAATGTGATAATATAGAAGTATCTTACCCCCATAAAAGACATTTTACCCCATACAGTTTTATTTGATTGAAAATTAGTAATTGAAATTAATTTTGAGATTTATAGAAACAAAGGGAAAGAAAACCATCATATATCAATATTTAATAACTGTCCCATTTTAAGTGTACTAGGGGGCAAATTATTTTCTTTGCCACATTTCTCCGGCTGTATTGAATATTTTTACAAGCGGATTTTTAAATGTGATAAATGTAGCTGACTTACAGGTCTCTATCTTCCCACTTTTTGAAATTAGTACGAATATTTTTTTTAATATTCAATATATTATTTTACACAAAATATTCGAAGCAATTTCAAAAAGTGGGAAGATAGAGACCTGTAAGTCAGCTACATTTATGAGATTTGAACCCTCCACTTTTTATAAATCGAAAGACAATGGATTTATTCGACGCAAAACATAATTTACAATCTTATTGGAAGTTCGTGCTAAGTGATAGTGTAAACGAGAAATTGAGCTTTTAAGTTTTTCGTTTGCACTTAAGGACGTTAAAAACGGCACTTACAAAGTCGTCAATATACTTAACTTAAAGTTTATACAAAGGGGGAATCTCGTTATCTTTTAAGGAGGGAGTAACAGGTTGACACATTTTTTTTTTGTATATGTCCTAATTTCCTCTAATCTCTTTAATAATCATACAACTACTAAATAGAAGTTTTTCAATAAATGAAGTTATTTACTTTCTTACAAAAATAATTAACATTAATAAAGAAAAACTTACTTTTTTTAAAGCATAATTTCCAATTCCGTATATCAAACGTGGCTGGCCACTCCCCTTGTTGTTGTAAACATTCCAGCATCCATGAAATCATTTCATTTCGTGATTCAAAGGTCCTAGGTTAACCTTTTACTATAGCTAACCATAAATCAGGAACACAGCACCCATTTTATTTCACAGCAAAAAGGTCGGACAACACCCGATTCAGCAAGTTAAGTTGAATTTACTTAGCACTTGAGCTACACGAAGGACGAGGGCTATTGGAGACGGAGGTCGTAAATGTGAGCCAAGGTAACGTGCGAATCGACACCCGAGTAGGCAAGGCACCCAACGTAAATTTTAGGAGCGACATCGTACACTCCCTCTACACGGAGACAGACTTTGCAAAATATCAAATTATACCAAATGGAAGTCAGTGGCGGCTCGCGAAATGACGTCAGTGTTGCTATTTTGTATTAGCACATTAAGAAAATGAGAGTATAGTTCCATACACATTTCTTAGTTTTAATAGCTAAAAGAAGTTAAGAAATAGATAGCGAATGGGGGTAGAGTCTGACGTCGCATCACTAGATTAATGGACGCACCCAAAGGAAAGGGATGCCATTTGACGTGTTTTTGAATGGAAAAGTCAGCAAATGAATTTGAAATCCATGCACGCTTCCATATTGAAATTGCTCATAATATAAAATGGTCTTTTCTATCCTGATAAAACTTTTTCAAAAACATACTTAAAAAAAAATATGTCTGCAATTCAAGAAATAATGTAATTAGTAACTACAAATTAATACAACTAATAGAATAAAAAGTTTATTTAGGAATTTGCAGGAATGAGTGTACATAATTTTAGGCGATCATTTTCTGTTTGGAGGGCCCTTCGGTTTCGTACTCTATTTGCACATAGGCCTTCTTTCGTAACGGCTTCTTGGATTTTGTTTCGTCTTCGGAGCTCGATTCTTCATTGGAATCTTTTCCAAAATCCTAAAAAGTGAAACAGTTAATAGAAACAGTTAACTTTTTAAAAAGTTTGTCCAAAAAGGATTTGAAAAGGGAGGAAAAAATACGCGATCCATGAAGTTATAACGTGGAGTAGCTACTATAAAATATCCCACTCACTTCCATGTCTGAAACATCACTCTCTTCAAAGTCCACATCTGCCACAAACTCCCGCTCGGCCTGCTCTTCCTCCTAGAATGCAAAGGGAAAACAAATAGGAGCTTGGATTAGTGATGCAATGAACAACATACTGTGAAATATCTGTACCATAAAAGGCATTAAAACTAACATATTAACCTAAGAAATGTATTTTTAATTAATTAAATGGTTTATCTTATATCTATTAAATTCCTTCTAAAAAGATAACAATATTTAATAATTAAATTTCATATTTCTTTTACAAATATTTAAAGCAATTAAATTATAATTAAAATAACATAATCACATAATTGGTTTTGAAGCAGAACAACAAATATTTATAATTTTAAAATACTATTTTAATATCAAATTATGACAACCTTAATTTTCTTTAACATAACATTTCTTTTCATAACATGTGTCAGTAAGTTTAACAAATTTACAATTTTTTAAAAAGAAATATTCAGTTTTAACTGGCCAGATAGTACTGTGTGATTGTTGTATTTATGACTCACTGCCAACTATCTGGCCTAATATCCAGATGCAGTATCTTGGCCAGATAGCATCTAGTCTGCATCTCTAGTTTGGATTTACAAAGAGGAATATATATTTTTTTATTTTTTGTAATAATGCTTAAACAACTGAGACAAACCAATCTAGAGATTCTCAGTTTTTCCCAGCATCGCATAGTTAAAATGGTTTTATTAAATTTAAATAAATTGAGTCTTGAAGTCTTTTAAAACTACACTTTTTCTTTTAATTGTGATTTGAAAATTGAAATTTTTATATTGTGCAATGAGAGCAAGTTTTTAGGCCAAAAGGAGATTTCGAGATTTAGTCAAATTGCTTTTGATGACTTCTAATAAGATAAGCTGTGATTTATTTCCTTGAAATTTTTTTTAAAGAAATCATAAAAATTCATATTAAAATAACAAGGTAGTAATTAAAGGAACACATTTACATACAGGCAAAGGTTAATACACTAAAAAACTGCCTCACAGTTATAAAATCTTGTTTCATGTTTACATAATTTTTATAATAAAAATAACCTTCAAAATGTTATTTTATAAATAAACTTCTTTAAATATTCAAAGAAAAGACAATTTAGGGTGAATAAGCACAATCAACCACAGGTCTCCAATCCTAAGTGCCTCTTGCGTTAATCAATAGGAAAAAAAATAATTTTCTAAACCACATTTTCTGGCTGCATTGAATATTTTAAAGGCTTCTTTTATCGATAAATGTGTAAAAGAAACCATTTCTTAAAATATTCAACATATATCACAAAGCTAACTTGCAGGTCTCTATAATCCCACTTTTTAAAATGATTTCATATATTTTGTGCAAAATTATTTCTTGAAAATTTTTTTAAAAAATACTTAAACCAATTTCAAAAAGTAGGCCTGTCTAGACCTGTAAATCAGTTACATTTATGACATAAAAAATATTCAATACACCCACACAAATGTGGCTTAGATTCTACCTTTCATTAACACTGAGACATTTTGCTTTGGAAACCTACGGATCCAGTGGGCTTATTTGTCCTTGAGAACCAATTCAGAATATTTAATCATGCAGACACAATCAATCACATATTAGGATTAGTATTAAGGCAGTAGCTTTAAAAATCAACTAACTTATGAAAACTTAACTTAGAAAAAAAGAGTTTATCTATTATATCAGCTAAAAATGTGAAATATAGAACATGATACTTTGCATTCATTTGTATGAACTTCTAAGTTCACAAAAAAAAACAGACAGTAAAAAAATATATATTATTATGATTTAAAGCTAACTAAAAATTGTAGCGAGTATAATAACTAAAAATAATAGCGAGTACAGCAACCACAGCAAAGTAAATGAAGAACAACAAATACCAGTCTTCTTTTAAAACACGGTATGCCACGAAAAGATAATGAAATACAAATGTTTTTTTTACCTCCATCTCCTCCTCGTCAATGTCACTCTCCACTTCTTCGTCTTCCAGGGCCTTTTCAAAAGCCTTCTGAGGGAAGTTGTAGATGTCCCCGTACTGGAAGGAGAAGAATTCTCGATTATAACTCACACGGAAAAACCCAAGGGATTGGGAAGTTACTTTTAGTAAAAGTAACTCGGTTACAGTTAGTTAATATGAAGAGCAACTAAACACAGTTACTTTAAGAAATGTCAAGTTATAAGAAAAATTTAAATTTAGCCATCTTATTGTTTTTCAAATGGAACCAAGACTAAAAAAAATGGGGAAAATTGAAAAACAATTATTTAAAAACAATTCAGTTACTTTTTAAAAGTAACTGTTACAGTTAGGTAATGCTAATGCTCTAGACTGGGAATTTTTAATAGTAGCCAGTGGCTACCAGATTGAAAAAAAAATGGTAGCCACATTTCGATTTTTAGTAGCGAGTTTTAAATTTCAGTATATGCAACAAAAGGAAAGTGCGATTTTCCACAAAAGAAAATTTCATTAATGACATTTTTGATATGATAAGATTGACAGTAAAAAAAAGTATCATACAAAATAAGTAGTATTATGTGATAGGCCATTATTGTTAGGAGAAAATTATTTTATGTACAATCAGTTCAACTACTATTAGTTTCGGAGAATTCTTGACATTGCCCACGACTGTTCATGAAATTTCCTCATATCAAAATTGTTTAAATGAATAGTTGAGATCTTAATCAGATGTAAATCAATCACCTGTAGATTGCCGGAATTGTAAAGCAAAATTTAAAAATCAAATTAGCATTTAAGATTTTCATCGCCCAGCTCCATTTACGTCACACGGAGGAGGATGGAAAATTTCACCGATGAGCAACAACTGTCATCAAGTCTTTCTTCCCGACAGAATCGAATCGGAGCGTTTTATTATTTTAGAAATGCAGCTTCAGTATTAATTATTTGTTGAAACAAAAAGGAAAAATTATGATCGCCACATTTGGCGACTAGGGTTCGATTTTTAGGTAGCCACTTTCGATGTAATAGTCTCCAGTTGGCGACTGCCAACCGCTAATCTAGAGCTTTAGGTAATACGAAAAGTAACTAAACACAGTTACTTTTAGAAATGTCAAGTTATAAGAAAAATTGAAATCTAGCCATCTTATCGTTTTTCAAAGGGAAACCGAGAGTAAAGAAATGGGGACAGTTGGGAAAATAATTATTTAAAATTTAGGGTTGTTAAAAGTTAAATAATTTATTGTAAGCCGGAATGTGTTAAAAATATCTGTGAAGAGCGGCGTGAAAAGTACTGGAATTTTTCGTTACCTTGTTACCATGTAAGAGTAGCTAAGTTACAGTAACAGATACTTTCTGAAAAATCTTACAGCGTTACTGGAAAAAAGTAACTGTTACAAGTGCAGAGTAACTCCAATCCCTGGTTGAAACTCATAACTTTCCCCCCAAAATTAAGAGCCTTGGGATTTTTTTTTAAGCCTTTTTTCCAAAGCTAGTTACAAAACTTTAAAGCATTATATTTTTACTATTCCAAGATGTCATTTTGAGCATTTATTGCTTTTTTTTAATCTAATATGTATGTGAAGAGGTGAACAAATCATTCAGATTTAGTATACAAAATAATAATAATAATAAAAAAAAAGAAATCACACAAAAAATTTCCTGTTACACTTAAATCCCTTATTCTTATTGTATTTCAACAACTACAGTTGAAGGGCCAGTCAAGTTTCAAGGCCATTTCTATAATTTGGAAGAAAGGTAGGTTAAAGCAACTACAGTTTCGAACTTCCTTAAAAAGAACTAGCTTAACTTACAAAAACGTTAAAGGACCGCACATATCAATGCAAAATCAGTTTCATGCAGTGATAGTGCTCCTAGATGATTTTTTTTTTAAGTTAAGGGCACAAATGACTCCTAAATTTCTTTATCCAATTTCTAGCACTGTTTAGGATGAATAAACAAAAGATGTATTTGATAGTAACTTCCATCATAAACACAACAATAACAAAGTAAACCATGCATATGCCTATTGCCTCTACCTCCCTACCAAAATTCATAGAACACCACAAAAGGTGTGAAAACAAAAGTGCATGGCAATGAATGTGCCTACCCAAAAGGAATTTCAAACTTGCCAAACTTTTCCATACCAAAAACAAAATTGTTCATTTACTGCTTTTAACCCTTTCCTTACTGAAACGCCCCAAAACGCCCAAACAACTAAGGATTCGATAATGATATTCCTATCAAATATTACGAGGAAGCAAAAATCTGTCGTAGCGAAAGGGTTAAAGGTTGATGTGTGTCTAGTTAAAGTCATTTGATGCAGAAGACTTAAGAATCAGAGTTCTGATTTCTAAAAAAGGAATAAAAACCACTACAAGGATTCCATAATTTTTTTTATAAATTGAAAGGTATTAACAATCGATTTTTTTTCTTTTCTTCGAGGGCTGTAATTAAACTTTGTCAAACTACTTTTTTATAACAACCTAAAGACAATTATAGGTGGGGGGAAGGTAAACCTAACTTCTTGAATAATTTTTACAGAATTAATATTTTTGTTTTGTAGAAGCCATAAGAAACTATAATAATCACATCCACGTAACAAAAAAAAAACAGATGAATATTTTGAAACCTAAAGTGTTTCCCATGGTTTTTTTTACTTAAAAATAAAAATTTCCCAGACCAGATTCTCCAAATTATATTGAATGGTTGTCAATCTGGAGCAAGGAAATATAACATGATTTAATGAACCTGGCACACCACATTGCAACCACACAAAAAATGCACAACTCACCAGTCCACTTTTGAGTCGCTCCACGAGTTGTTTTTCGATTTCTGTGTCTAGTTGTGCGGCCACCAGCGCCTTCTCTTCCCTCCTCCTCTCCCTCCTTTCGATCTTCCTCTGTTTGGGGACCAGCTCCTTACTAGAAACAAAACAGGAAGCATCAGTTCACAAAACAAAGAAGTTAATGTCCGTCAGTGCAGGCAGATACGTTTCCAAGTAACGTGATAACAGGGCACAAAATCAAAAATATTTTGAGATTTCCGCTATTGTGTGCTTGATTTACAGAAAATGATGTCCTGGGTTTGGTGTTTCATGCAGAAAAAACGATAAAAAGTTGCAAGTAAAGAATTTGCAAATGATATTGTGAACTTGATATCATAGACAATACTTAATGTTGATAAGATTTTAACTATTGAAAGTTATAATAATAAAGAGTTTTTAAAGCTTATAAAAGGATTTAACAGGTTTAATTAATACAGACATAACAGTACTTATATTTAAAATATTTAAAGTTATAATTACATAGACACAGATTTCTTAAAAGTGTATCCAAAGACATCATTTATAATTAAATACATACAGTCATATTAATTAAAACACCAGTGGCTGGAGTGTAGTAATTCACTAAATACATTAAAACTAACAGAAATCAACCAATTAGGAAGTTTTTAAGATTTAATTTCAATCTAATATCAAATGATAAATGTATATATAAGGAGCTTGGACAGTAGATGAAGTTCTCGTCAATCTGCTCAAGAGCTTTCTCGTAGTTAGAAGTTAAAATATAGTGTCTATGGACCAGCAGCAGACTAAGCTATCAACAGTATCTGATAGCGATCTAATCTAATTATGCTATTAAGTTCATTTTGTTTAGAATGACGGATTTTAAAAATTCAAAGGAGTAGGCTTTGTTTTTTTTAAAAAGCAATGCATATTACAGTAGAACCTCGATACAGAGACCGCTCTCGGGACCAACAACTTACGGTCGTTAAATCGAAAGGACGTTATAAAGAATTTTAACTAAAAAACCTTACAAAATGAGAAAGCGCATATACATACCTATAGAAACGTTTATTTTTGCATTTACACTTATTGTGTAGATAAAAATGAAGTAATTAAAGATTGTTTCAAAGTTTTAACAGAGTTCTTAATTATGGCATTATCCATTTCTGTTATTTTTTGTAGAAAATCCTCGGCATTGTTCTCTCTCACACTAGCGATGACACATTACATTTCACATCGACAGAAATTTGGCTATGTTTATTTTTAAGAGCCATTATGTAGACGTGCAAATTGCATGAGGTCAGTAGTATGGTCAAATGTGGTGGTGTATTCTCTACATTTATGTTTAACAACCAATTACAGAATGCATGAAAAATTGAGCTGACCTTGGCTTCTTTTCCAACACTGGTCCCCAGCGTATTTCCGGAATTCGTCCCTGCTATTCATCCATTGTTTGACCCCTTTCCTCGCTGGAGAGGACTTTCTTCATTGTGTACAAACAAAAGCAAAAAGGTTCTTCACTCAAACACTTCCACAAGTTGAAATTTTGAAGCAAGTACGAAAATGGCTTCCTGTAGCAAATTTTTTTTCTGATATTTCAACAAATATTCGGTCGCAATATTGAGGAATTGCTTGTTTTTCGGTCGGAAAAAAAGAGGGTTTTTTAACACTATTCCTATGTTAAAATGTTTGGGACTTTCCGAAGCTGTCTTTATAAGGAAGGGGTCGCTAAATCGTGGGGTCGCAAAATCGAGGTTCTACTGCAACTGATACAATACATACAATTCATGTTATAAGATTTAGAAAGGAAACGGAAAAACAAACGTTGAGAATACTCACGTGCGGCCTAGCCTCAGCTTCCTCATGCGTATGAGGTACTGGGTGACTTTGGTGAACCGCTGCTTGCACTTGTGCCTCAAGAAAGTGGGCCAGTAGAGCAGGTTCTCGTCGATCTGCTCCAGGGCCCTCTCGTAGTTCTTGGACAGCTTCACCTTCTCCCACAGGCGGGCAGGGTAGGCAGCTCTTTCGATGGTCTTCATGAACAGGAAGCACACGCCTGAAAAGTGAAGGGTACATTAGGTTAGGTTTGAATATCGTCGCACTAGAGCTAAGCAAGGGCTATTGGCTTGGCGACGGGCGTCGTATTTTAGAGCCACAGTCAAGTGATGAGCCGACACCTGAATAGGCACCCAACGCAACCGTTAAGGGTGATTTTTCGCTATCATCCCCAAAGAGGCTATTAAGGAAAGCCTTCTACGAAATAAAGCGGTTCTTCCCCTGTACTCTTCACTTGTAAACATTGGATTTTAGTGTTAAGTTATCTCCGATGTTGAGGGTCCCTGGCAAACAGGAAATGCTTAAAAATTATTAATTTCCATTCTTAATTTTTAGTTTAGTAGTTTAAATTATCGTCGCACTAGAGCTACACGAGGGCTATTGGCGACGGGTGTCGTATTTTAGAACCACAGTCAGGTGATGAGCCGACACCTGAAAAGGCACCCGTTCAGAGCGACATTGTAAGCAGCGTCAGGACTTTGAAGGATATTTAATGTGCACTCCCTTACACGGGGTATTATTTGTCGGACATTTTTGGCTGCACGGGCCGTTAATAGGTCGGTAGTTATTTTGGCGATGCCCGGACCCGAACCTGGGACCTTTCGCATGCTAGGCGAGTGCCTAACCGACTGGGCTCCCCAGCCCTCTAAGGTGGCGTTAAGTGGAATAATGGATGTTGATGGAAAATACACTGCTCAAAACAATTATAGGAGTGCATGGTTTAAACCCTTTCACCCCCAAATGACTCCATTTTGAATCGTCAGCCTGCGATTTTTTTCTCACTAAGTTGAGCTCGCACTTATTTATCCTTAGATGGAAGAACCATGCCTTTTGAAGAGCAACAAAAATATAACTATTTTTTTATGGCTGGTTTAAGCATTAAGACAAATTAAAATACAGAGCCTTGAAGGGAAAAAGACTTGCTGTGTCGATTTCAGCTCAATGATTCAAACCCCAAACTTGCAGCAGGGTGACCAAAAGTAATACCCCTCAACCACAGGTTCTCTTTAAGACTAAACAAAATTTCCAGGATCCATTCAGAAGAAAAATCGGTTCCTTTACAAACCCTACACAAAATTCCATTTTCAAAAACTATACCTTTCATGGAACTCTGTGTGTAATAACAAACCCAGATTTATATAGCATTAAAATGACATTTGTATAGCCTAAAAATATTAAACATTTTTAGGGAAGAAAAATCTCAATCAGCAATATGGCATTCCTGACGATTCAGAAAAATAAGAAATTCTTATTTTTCTTTGTGCCGATTAAAGGTAAAATCAGAAAACTCTGAATATCCAGAAATAGCAAGTATTTAATAATTCTGAAATAAAGTTATTGTAAAATACTTGTCGCACACAGTCACAATTAGAACTGTATATGCATTGGAATGCGAATGACAGTTGCATCAAGTTACAGGGTTGCCACACTTTTTGGTAATATAATATCAAGGACTATGTTTGAACTTTTCAATGATATATTTCTTAATTTTCAAGGACTGTATATTCAATCATGCAACACCTAAATTTTACAATAATTATCAAAAATTTATTTAGAAAACGAATAAGAGCTTTCTAAATAAAAATGAACTTAAACATGTGTTATAAAATAACCATTAAGTTATTAAAAAAATCAATCTAAAATCACTTTCTCTGCCTTCTTGGATTATGCATAAACAATAAATTAAAAAGTTATATAGGAACCGATTCAAATTGGGAAGAGTGTTTTTAATGAAGTCTCTTGTTTATATTTAACGACACAATTAAAAAATTTAAGGACTTTTTAAAGTTGATTATGTTTTTCAAGGACTTTTAAGACCTTGAAAATCAATGTTTTTTGTTCAAGGATTGACTTTGAAGTTAAGGCAACACTGAAGTTGGCAACCTTGAAGTTAAGAAGATGAATTATGTCATTTACCGTTCTCTTCCCTGATGGTGGCGTAGTTGCTGTTGGCCAGTGGGCATGAACTCCGACTGCACAGACCGGTCACATTGTACTCGTTGCGGCAGAACTGCTGGGTCTTGGTGCTGAAACGAAACAATATAACGATTTTCTTAAATACCATTTATTTATCACTGTTTGCGTTTCAGCTTTTAAGTTACTCTCAAATACATTCCCAGTATAATCCAATTATGGCATCATTTAAGGGACCATGACATTATAAACAAATATTGTTATAAACGAGATTGCCTAGTTAAGGTAATCATGTCAAATATGCTTTAGGTAAATTATAATGAAAAATGCATGTAAATGATTTTTATATTATAAATAAAAGTTATAAAATGACATAGATTCAATTTAAATTTTTACATATATATATATATATATATATATATTAGGGTGGTCCTTATTAACATGGGGAAAAATAAATTTTCGATTTCGAAATGTGCCACCCCCTCAATTTGTTTAGTCATATGAAAAAATAATTCCTGTAAAATTTTAGCCAAATCAATTAATAATAACACGTGCCCCACGGGGCTTAAAGTTTCAAAAAACACAAAATTTTGGGGTGCTTTTTTAATAATTCCATTACAAATCAATATCTATGCTAACTACGAAAAACCACTCAATACAAATGTTATAGAAGATAAAATTTCCTACCACTTTGTAATTTACACTTTTGATCTTTGAGCAATAGGTTTCGAGTTATAGGGAAAAGATCGAGCGATATTATGCAAGATTGCAAATCATGGCCGCACTACGCACACGCTATTCAATACAATGGTGCGCCCTAAAACTGATTATTTAGATGATTTTTAGACAGGAAAGTTCAAAAGTTAACAAAAAAGGGGCAAACTTAAATATTTATATTTAAAAACATTTAAAATACACCACAATTTAAATGCTGTCAGGGCCGTCGCGTGGGTAAGGGGGGGGGGTGCTTTAGCAATGGAATTAGCTTTTTTAATGGAAAAAGCGATACACCATAAGTCATACAGGGACACACATGTTTCTCCACCCCCTCCCCTACATTATTAAGGTTACTGCTTCTAGTTAAAGCAAATTTTTTTTTTAAAAATTCTTGCATATGGTAATGGCAGAAAAGATATTAACCCTTTGTAACTGTTCAACAGACTTTGTTGCATTTCAATAAAGCTTATGCGTTATTTTGAAATAGATGGCAAAAGCAACTTTGTATGAGTTTCGGTCATTTGTTCAAAGGTGCATATGAAGTTCGTTTTACTAAATTATGCCTCGAAAACAGATATTTCTTATTGCTTCAATGAAAAACCAAGTAGCCGGTGCCAAATTGCTATCTCGTGGAGATTTGCTACGCATATTCTTTTTAAATATGGGTGAAGTAAACCTGAATTTACACAAGTGTTTCCTTTTTAATGGATGAAGATCTCAAATTTTAGAGGAAAGCATATATTCATACCCGCGAAAGAAACCACTGCCTAAGAATGATTATAAAACAGATTCCATAACAGAGATTTCACATTAAGGAAGATTTCAAGAAATTAAATCCATTATAATGGTGTAATTAAGCAAAATATTTAAAAGGAAGGGGAATACAAGATCTTTAAAATTCGTAAACTTGGCAGCGGAAAGAGGTGTGATGGCAGCGGAAAGAGGTGTGAACTATCAGTTTACAAAGAATGAATCCAAAAACAATTTATTTTACTGACTGTGCAAGACTGACAAAAAAAAATACACATCCTACGATTGAAAAACTGTACTGAAGCTATACATATTGTAATAAGTATAGCAAGTGGTAATTTATTTATATTAAAATTAAGATTTGTAAAACCAATGCGCCCTTTCACCCCCCCCCCCCCCACACACACACACACATTGTACCTGCAAACAGGCTTTGATTAGATACATCTTTAAATTTCTTAGAATGTCATTTGTTTATTAGCTACACAAATAGTTCTGTAGGTAATCTTTTATTCAATTTGAGAAAGTGCCCCCCCTCCCCTCCCCGCCTTACCCACGTGACGGCCCTGCCGGTCGAAGTACTTTAAATTGTGGTATATTGTAATTGTGTTGTTTTTTTTTTTGCAGCTGTTCCTTTTAAATTAATTTTTAGACAGAACAGTTAAGTTAAAAGTTATCTAAATAATCACTTTTATGTCACACCATTGTGATGGATAGCGTTTGTGTAGTGTGGCCAAGATTTGCAATCTCGTAAAATATTGCTCGTTCTTTTCCCCATAACTCGAAACCTATTGTTCTTAGGTCAAAAGAGTAAATTACAAAGTGGTAGGAAATTTTATGTTCTATAACATTTGTATTGAGTGGTTTTTCGTAGTTTGCATAGATATTGATTTATAACGGAATTATTAAGAAAACACCCCAAAATTTTTTGTTTTTTAAAACTTTAAGCCCCGTGGGGCACGTGTTATTATTAATCGATTTGGCTAAAATTTTGCAGGAAATGTTTTTTCATATGAATGAACAAATTGAGGGGGTGGCACTATTTGAAATCGAAAATTCGTTTCTAAGGACCATCCTAATATATATATATATATATATATATATATATTATATATATATATATATATATATATATATATATATATATACATATATATATATTTAAATTTGCCAATTTTTCACACTATCTGGTTAGGTTAGGTTTGAATTACTGTCGCACTAAAGCTACACGAGGGCTATTCACACCATCTATACCAAAACCGACCTTAAGTTTGCAGTATACAAATGTTCTACGAGAAACGGGGTAAATAGTTCTCATTTCTGAGTGCTAGAATCGAATACAAAAAGGTATTTTGCATTCAATAAACAAATTGATTTGTTATTTCAAGACATAAATTTATTATTTTTATTAGTTAAGCTTCAGTTAGAGTGTTATTTTAATTATTTTTTTCCTTCGATTTTGACGTAACAGGGCGCACGAATATCAGTTTCGAAAGGAGCAGCCAATCAGAGTACGCGAAATTGCGGCGCCAGTCGGGTTGTTTACCCAGTTTCCTCCGCTCAGTACATTCCTCTGCTGCAAACTTAAGCTCGGTTTTGGTATAGAGATCAAAATAAAATTTAATAAGAACAAAATCAATTCTTAATTTTTCCTTTAGGAAGGCTATTTTGGATGATACATAAATATAATTTTAGCTTTACAACCGAAACTGAAACAAAAAGTGCCATTTATAAACAAGGTATTAAAACATAAAAGTCGGTCTTCTAAATATTAAGTAATATCTATATCTATCTTCAAGGGGTCTGTAGTGTATATTTAGATTAAAGTGGCTACGTTATATCTATGCTTGACTGCATTCAGTGATTTCTCTTCAAAGTCTTAAACACGCATAATAATTATACAATCACTCAGTTACAACACAACTCGCTTGTACCACCATAAATGTTTGGTATCTTGAATTGCCTATCGACCTTAATATTACAATAAATAGCTTATAATTTTTTTTAATTAACTCTGTGCTGTGGTTACAATGCTAAAAATATACATCTATGCGAGATCGAAATACCTACTTACAATTTCATTTTATTGGTATTCACTTTGATTTATAAATTACTTTGATTGCAGCACATCGTTAAAATGTATTCAATATACGTTGCTTTGTAACTTTTTTTAATAACAGTACGCTATACCAATTTAACACCATCCAACCTTGTTTACTTTTTATCTCTACCATATCAACCCCTTGAATGATGCTGTAACCCGGTTTACTAAACATCCAGAATTATATTGTACTGTGCATTTTAGTTAGCATACTAATTGTAATTTTGTTTGCAATACAAATATATTCATTATAATTAGCTCACAATATAAGCATGTACAAAAAACTTTCAATTATAATTTATCTTGCCGAAGCAAAAAAAAAAGTCTTTGTATCAAAAAATTTACATTTGTTCCACTTTAACAAAGTCCACTTTCACAAACAACATACGCAGCTCACTGAAGGTAAATTCCTTCTTGGTGACCTAGCGACAATTTCAAAAATTGTCGATTTTTTAAAAAGCGATAACCTGGTCATTACATATCAAAGGAGGCTCACTCACGTTACACGCTTTAGAATCTGACCATTTTAGAGTTACAGGGAAAAAATTGCAATCAGAGTTTGGGTAAAAATTTACTGTATGGTCACTCGTGGCGAATTTTGCAAAATCGAGCCAAAATTAGAAATTTTTGCAACTTTTTGACAACCATGATTTAAAGGAAAGGACATTTTGAAAAATTTGACTGGCGAAAAAATGGATTAAAAAAATCCATGAAATCCTACATAATGAAAAAAACCATACCTTTAATCCTAATTGCGCTAACTTGGAGAATGGCTGCCAATCATTTATCGCCAAATTTTAGAATACCACGTCAAGGGTGATTGTACCGTAAATCTGATCCAGAGTTTGAAATGCGTCATTTTCAAAATGTCGCTAAGTTTGAAAAGTCATCCGGCCAGCAACTATACGATTAACTTACAGTGAATTTTTTAGCATCAATATATTTTTGAATACCATGGCATAAAAGGGATAAATAAATGGTATACAAATTTAAAGGACATGCAGATACAGTGATTACTTACTTAACTTTATGTGAACAAAACGTGTTATTTATAATGGACCAAACAACCTGCAAGACAAAATGCACTCTTAATCAGTATGCATTAGCTGTAAATAACAGAAGTTAATTAGTTATAAACTTATAAACAACTTGTCTAGAATTCCAAAAGTTGCCAAGTAAATATCCGTAATTATTTTTACTAAATATGACAGTCAGAGTTTATTCATATTGGAAAATAAAAATCATTCACTTAAATTAATAGCATGAAAGTTAAATAGATTACAAAAGTATCATTCATGAATGAAAATCTTACAGCTAACTTAAGTTGTATCCGATTTCGTTAAATAAAACGATGTTAAAATAAATTAGGTATTATTTAAATCAAATTTCAAACCAAAAGCATTCCTGACTGCCGTAGAATTACTTTAGTTTACATCTTTCAGGAGCTTTTTAAGATATTGACAAATATGCTGAACCAAAATATCGATCGCAGTCTCTCGTTACAGCAGTTTTACCTCGTTAAGGGCTTCCTGAATTTTTAATTTAGAATATTTTTTATTTAAATGCATAAAATCATACTAGAACTTGACAATAAAGAGGTGATCAGATAAATAAGAGTTCGATTTTTTGCCTGCCTACGGTACTTCTAATAAGAAACAAACTCAATTTGTAATGTTTATATATTAAACAAAAATACAATTTGAAAATAAAATCTTACATCATCACTCTGCATCTTGATATTTTAGTACACAATATATAAATGAGTAATATAAATTCTTTATTTTGGAACTTTTTAACATGTGGAAATCGTTTTGTTTAGTATTTGGCCAAAAGAGAAGTAGGGATGGGAAACCGAAACCGGTTTTTTGGAAAACCGGTTTTTTGCCCTCGGTTTTGACCGAAAAACCGGTTTTTTGATCAGGCCGGTCTAAACCGGAAACCGGTTTTCTGCCGAGAAAACCGTCTAAAAACCGGAAACCGGTTTTTTCTCAAAAACCGCCATCGACGTTTTTTTTAATAATTATTATTATTTTTTTTTTCAAATTTGAGTTTTGCTCTTGTTTAATCAGTCTTTTTTGAAGTCTTCATCTTTTATTAACTTCGGTTTTCACATTTCTATTCAAGCTTTCCTCCTAACAGAATAAAAGTAAAACGTTTCAGATTCTGTCCTTACATGTTTCGTGTTGTTCCACTCGATCTCTTCAATGAGGTCTCACTCTTTTTACTTTTTATTAAATAATTTGAAACTTTCGGCAACGACAGTATTATGATGTTGTTAAAACCGTTACGAAAATTGTATTTCTACACTAATGGGGTCCTGATTCTGAAAAAGTAGTTTTTAAACATTGGTTCGTCTGTTTATCCCACTTTATAGTTTGAACTAAAAGAGCTACGGACTTCAAATTTGGTGCACGAGTTCCTATACCTATCAGACATCATAATAAATTTCAATTAAATTGCATATGCTTTAGGAGAACCTGCCATAGAACTTTTTTGGTTTTAAAGGTATTGCCGAAAAAAACCGATGCACTTCAAGTTTGGTACATATGTATTCCCAGTACTTATTGGCTATCAAAATAAGTTTTATGAATAAATTGCGCATGTGCAATGGGTAGCTATCACAGGACTTTTTTTGGTTTTAACGGTATTGCAGAAAAACTAAAAGAGAATACCGACTTTAATTTGATACACGTATTCCCAGTATCTGTCGGACGTCAAAATAGATTTTCACGCAAGCTACATCTGCGCAATAAGAAGCTGCCATAGAGATTTTTTTTATTTTGAAAGTTTTGAAACTACCTTTTTATCTTAAGTGTTTGGGTAGGGTAGGGTAGATACATCTATATTCCAGCTTGTGTGCTTGATCAGAAACCCGCTTATAAGCCTTCGTCAAGTAAGACAGACACAGAAAGAGTTTTTACTGTCACAGAGAAAGGAAGTACACCCAGGGCGAAGACGGGAATCGAACCCGCACCCGTTACAGTGCGCAGACCGCTGGCCTGCGATGCTAACCACTCGGTCATCCGTGCCCCATCTTAAGTGCTTCTGATATGAAGTTAAATTTTATTCAATTCCTGTTTTTTTTATTTAAAAATATAGTAGCTTAATCTTTGATTTGGTTTTTCGATCACTCTCCGGAAATTTTTTTAATATTGCAGTTGCTTTTCCGTTTTCCTAAGTTCCAGATTTCTGATGAATATTTCTACTTTCGGTTTAAAGTTGCTGTGTTATCCATTCTATTTCAATGATTTATCGTATACGCAGAGCTTCTGCTTTGTGTTAATGTGTAACAGTTTCAGGGTTAGAATCCCGAATTTTGCATGGTTCACATACTACGTTTCATCTTCATCCCCTAAATAGGTCAATAAAATGAGAATCAAACATGCTTATAAGAACTAAACTAGCAGAGTAGTACGTAAGAGGTTGACTTCTTAACCAGAGCATAATTAAGCTAAGAGGGGTACAGCAGGTTTTGTCTAACTTCCTCTTTTCTTCCGTGATTAAACATTTACACAGTAAATGGTAAGCAAGGACCAACAGTCGAAGAAAACCAACAGTGACAATCCCGATCACAGTGTCCAACACTACAAAGTGAGCGCCAATGCTAGAAACACATCCCATATTCCAATATTCTACATCCGTACATCCCCAAAAATGTTTTACTTCACCATGCATGCCTCAATAATTAAATGAAATTTTCTGAAATTTGAGGATACGCGCATCCATACTGTTATCAGCAAATTTCAGATAATTTCATTAAAATAATGAGGCATACATCGCTTAAAAATTAAACTAAATTTTAATTTAATTAAACTCAATGGGAAAGCGTTTATTTAAATTTTACAAATAAAATAAGGGGTATTCTAGCATCTTTGTTAATTCAGGATTTTTTTCTACGTAGGCATGCTGTTTAAAGATTTTTTTTTTTAAAGAAAAATTTCGAGATTTTGAATAATTGAATGCATTAAAAAAAAACTATAACCTTCTTCAATAAAACAGCCCGAACACTTCATTATTAATGGTCAATGGACCCCTGATATAAGATACTTTTTTTAAATACTTTTTGTCCGTTATCTGTCATCCGTCTTTTTGTCCTTCCACTTATGCATCAAAATCATAATTGGTTCATAATCCTTTTAACGATAGCATCCCAAATTGAAACTTTTAACTAATATCTGTATGTATTGTATAACTAAATGAATTTTCGAACTTTGAATACCTTACCCCCAAGAAGAATACTTCAATACTCCGCACTAAATTTCCTCTAAAATCGTTAGAAAAAAATATAAAATGAAATAAAGTTACAAGTCGTCTGTTTCGCAATTCCAAAATAGGCAGATGCAGGGCAGATGTTTATGGCTATAATCTATAAAAAATTAAAAAGTGTTGCCTTTTTCCTATGGGCAGAAAAGGAGCCAAGACTGCAATAAATACAATTGAACATAGGTCTTTTTTATAGTTAGATATAAATTTGTGTTTTGATTCTTTCTGAGAGAGGAATTAAATTTATTACTGAGACAACTATTTTTATCGATCACGATGAAAATGTTTGGTCTTCGATATGAAACAGGCGTGTCAGGCGCCTATGGCCTTGTGAAGTGATTCAGTTATTATACACGTAAAATGTTTTGCGTATCGTGAGAACTGGAGCCAATTTAATTTTGTTCGATGTGATTCACCTAATATTTTCTTTTCGAACTAAATATTACTCAATCTAATTTAAAATTGAAAAAGAAATAAATCTTTAGTTTAAGTTTAAAGTAGTACCCTGTACCCATCTGACGGAAAATTATTTAATTTTACTAGTTTAAACTATTTATTTGTAGATAATTTAAATGAAAAAAAGTTGCCTCTTTTCTTTACACCTCTGACCCGGCTTAAAGACCATCTGTGCAACTTACGTATAAAGCAAGTTTAAGAATGTGTCTTCGTTTGTACATTGAATGGAGGTAGAAACTATAAAGGAATGTTTCCTAAAACAGAGTAATGATAGTTATAAAGAACAAAGTCGGTCGAAGACGTAGCGACGGTTTTCTTCTGAAGCGAATAATTCTTTCAACACTCTTACCAAACCAACCCCCAAGTGTTCATAAATTTTGAACGTTCGTATAAACAAATGTTCTTCGAATCGGAATTCCGTTCGCTTGGGTTTCAAATATGTAGGGGCCTGTATAGGGGCACTCTCATTTGAGTTGCAAACGATATCTTTAGTCTCGTTCAGTTTAAATTTTAACTTTTTACATTAGCTTTTGGTATTTTTCTTTAATATTTTTCAACTTTCGTATTTTTTGTATAGCTTATATTTAATTGTTCGTATTTTTTTAGTTTGGTGATTTTAGTTTTTTTTGTTTTTGTATATATCTCTTTCGTTTTTATTTTTGTATTGTTTTCGCGTTACGTGTTTCGTTTAACCTATATTATCTAATACAGGTTCAGGGTTCAGGTCGAAAATATGTATTTCAATTACACAAGAAAGAAAAGCTAATGTAATTAAAAAAAATTATATAAAATGTAATAAATATAATTTATTTATATTTGATATAATTTAATAAATATGATTAAAGCGCAGACATAATTTAAATCGCTGTAAAAAATAATGAAAATAATACTTTGACATTTGACTATGAAATAAAAATACCAAAGCTTGTAACTTAAACATTATTAAACTGTTAATAACGCGGTAGAACATTTCAATTATATTAAGTTCCGACTTTTCTTAACAATTTAATTAACTGTTTTAAAATGTTTCTTATTCAGAAAAAGTATTTTATTAAGGTAGGTGAATACCCAAAATTCTAAAAATTTTATTGTTTGTTTAATCTTTTCCAAATTTGGCATAGTGATTTCAAATATAATGAACAATGCTTTTGGGGCAATTTTTTTTATTTAAATATAATTGATTCATTTTGAACGGTGCTTTTCAACTAAAACAAGGGGTTTGCGCCAACACTTCTAGCATAAAAATTTTTACATTAATTTACCTGAAACTTTTTACAGATGCTATTTCAATATATATCTGTGCCATGAACCTCTAACATCTGGTGTAAATACAAGTTTTTTTAAAAAAAAAATGTCCAAGTGTAAGTTAATCGAAAAAAATCTTTTTTTTTTTGGTTAATTTATAACATTTTTCTTAATAACTTCATTTCTTGTATAATTTGTATGCAACTCTAGAGGGTCATTCGATGCATCAGTTCAAAACGAAGAATTTAACACATAATTAATGTTCATAGGAGGAAAATTCAATGTGGAAGACTTGTTAGAGTAAAGCTCTTTTTTTAGTTGAAAAACACCGTTTAAAATAAATAAATTATATTTAAATAAGAAAAAATGCCTAAATAGTATTGTTCATTACATTTGAAGTCACTATGCCAAATTTGGAAAAGATTAAAGTAATAGTAAAAATTTTAGAAATTTAGGGAATTTTGGGTATTCGCCTACCTTAAGTAATAAAAAAGTAGAAAAAGGGAAAAGCATTTAAAATGTAAACAGCCAAATACAGCATTAGGTGCCAAATTAAACTAATGATCGAAAATGATTTTTGTTGTTTTGTCTGTGCATGGAGAAAGTGGCGAGGATCATTTGTTGATCCAATAGGCTCATCGCATTTTTAATGCGGCCATTTTACACATTTCAAAGTGTGACAAAAAAAAAAAAAAAAAAAAAAAGCATGGCACCAAGTGTAGTCGGCCGGACTAAATGTTGCACAGCCGCACAGACGGCAAATGGTTGGAATTAAATAATTAAGAAAAAAGGAAAGGAAATAGATATTAAATAATTCAAAGCTTAATAAAAAAAACTCAAAACGTTATAAGAAAAACCGAAATAAGAAAGCAAAAAATAACATTATAATCTTAAATATTAAGAAAGTAGGAAATAGGGAGAAAACCCGGAACTTAGTTCCCAACAAAAACACTTTAAACTGACTTTGAACTGTTTTTTAAATTCGAAAGTAAAGTAAAAAAAAAACCCTCAAAACAAGAACAAATAATTATTTGAATATTAATCAAACAAATCAGAATTATTCTGTAATGTTTACAGCTATAGTTTCATTTAAATCAGTTTTTATTTTTATTTAATACATTAAAATTAAAGTTAAAACGTAAACAAAATTCTTGTCTAGAAACACGAAATCTAAGCTGCACATGCAATGTTTTTTAGAATGTCTTCTCTTCTTCTTTCTTCATCACCCATATATTCACATAAGAAGTATCTTTCTCTGGCGGGAAAAGGTGAAGGTCATTATAGAGAGGCCGACTGAAAGATGCATTTAAGCACGGCATGGGATTTTTAAAATATAATTTTAAAAAAAAAGGAAATATAGATGGAATAATGCTAAGATTAATAAAAAAAAAACTCAAAACAATATTTGAAAAGCTGAAATAAGAAAGCAAAAAGGAACATCATAATGTTAAATATTATAGAAGTAAGAATTGAGAAGAAACCCTGGAACTCTTAGTTTCCATCAAAAAACACTTTGTAAAGAAATCTCAGAACACAAGAAAACCGGAATGGAAAATACGAGATTATTAATTAGTTATTTGCATATAAATAACAAATAATGATATGAACATTAATGAATCATCAATATTATTTTGTTAATTAATAATTAGTTAATGTTAATTACGTTATCATTAATTAATTATTTTTAATTAGGTAATTATTAATATTAATTATGTTTAAGTTTTTGTTAATTAGTTAATTTTTGCTTTTTTCAATTAATTAATTAAAAAATTCAAAAACCGGAACCGGTTTTTCAGAAAACCGGTTTTTTGCCGTTGCAAAACCGGTTTCATGGAAAACCGGTTTTATAAAACCGGTTTTTTAGGGTCGGTAAAACCGGGTCGGTTTTACCGGCGTTTTAAAAAACCGGTTTTTGGAAAACCGGTTTTTTTCTAAAAAACCGCCATCCCTAAAGAGAAGTGGAAGTTGTAGTGTTTAGATCTCTAGAATTATCGCTCATTTTCTACTTTTCTACAGATTCCATATTCATTTTGGTTTAGTTGAAAAACATACTACCAAATATGAGTGATATGGTGAGTTTCAGTTAATTGAGACGGCCCTTATTAATCTCACCTAATTAGTTTTATTTGACAACGATTTAATGAGGTTGATCCAGATGATGTACTAACTTGTTTAAAGTTTTTGAATGAATTTCCTGCGATTTTATTTGGTTGCACGATTTCATTCAAAAATTTGGGCAAACGATTTCATTCACAGTAAGAAAATATTGTATGATGTAGTTTCAAATGATGCACGCTCCTTTTTACTTTTTTTTATTTTTGCATATCTTGGAACTTCATTTGGTTTCGATTTCACTTTGAGCGCTTCTGTTGGGTGCTATTTTTTTTTTTTAAAAGCAGCAAGTTTTTTCTTTCCAAAGTTTGAATTTATTTCCTTTTTTTTCCTGGGATTTACTAAACTTGAATATTGGGATAGCAATTTACCTGATTTACAAAGAGATTTATAGAGCTGATCAAGAAAAGTTCCCACTAGTGATTATTTCGGTCGTTATTTATCCTAGAGAATCGCACCTTTTTGTTTTTGGTAATACAAAACATTCTAAATTGATTGCAAGACACAAAATTTGAATTATGGGACAGCTTCATACAATACGAACTAAGATCTGAACTGGCCACTAGTCTATGAGTAGCTCTAATGTGAAGGTAATCCGATCCCACCAATTCACCAATGCAAAAACAGGTTTCGGGCGGCTTCACGAGTTTTTCTCGTCAAGCATTTCAACTTATTCCTATCTCTATACCGGAGCCACTTTTGTTTGCCTCACCCTGTATGTTTACATCGAGATTTCTTTTAATTTTTTAAAAATGTTAGTTTCGGTTTTTTTTTAAGTTATGTAATTCATTGTACTGTAATGTGTTACCTAGTTTTATTTAAATACTAAAATATCATGCAAAATATCTGTAGTTTAAAACCACGCATTCAGAATGAAACAATTCAATTTTCAACCAGTCCCTTAACCAATCAAAAGGAATTTGAAAAAGCTCTAGAAACAGTTATATGAAAAAAAAATATTACAGAAACATTGTTGAAGTGTCTTGAAAAACTTAAATTACTAAAAAAATATGGTTATCGTACCTTAACACTGAGGAATTTTGAGGTATAAGCTCTATACTTTTTAGAGTAAGGCAAACATTCAAAATAGTGTTGCATCCTTTTTTAAAAATAATTAGTAATAGAAACTTAGATGTAGAATGTCAATTGGGATCGACCTTAGTTTTGAATCGTTTTTCAGCGCACTAAAGAGTCATTGTTGCGTTCATCAAACTTTGAACTTAATTAGTATTTGGTCACTTAAATTTTAACACCAATTCATGAATTTATCATATGTAACTACAATAAACAACAATTGTGCCGTTTTTATATAGATAATTAAAAAAAGATTATTTTAATACAATAAATTGCCAGTTTCATTTAAACTATTTAAATGTAAAGTGGAAGCTAAAAAATGAGGCAAATAAACAGTGCTGAAGGCAATTTTTATTTATTTCACACCATAAAAACTTCAAGTCCTCTTCCAGTACACAACATGTTCGTCTTTTGGTTAACAAATGAACAATGAAATTAGATGACAAAATACAACAATGAAGTGAAATTGTACAGCCAGTAAAAAAAATATATAAAAAGCCAAGATTATAATTATTCAGTTAACTTCTAACCGTCTAAAATGCACAAAAGAAAACCCAAGAAAAGCAAAACCATACACACAATACTAAGATCAATGTTGAGGGTCTGCCTAGAATGATTTTACACAATCGTATTTTGTTGAATATTTCAGACGAAAAACTAAATATAATAAATAACTACCTAGTGTTTAGAAAACCACCAATCACTAGATTTGGTATGCATGTAACTGGAATCTGTGAAGGAAGCTTCATTAGAAAGCCCAAACAGCTTCTAAACAGACCCTTGATTGTTAAAATAGAACACGATTGGAAAACTGATTTGAAGATACTTGGTCAAGAATTTTTATATTATAAATTTACAGTTGTCAAATATATTATACAATTTATCATGATGCAGAAATTTAAGAGTTCCTTCTTACATTATCACAAATTTTCAATTGAAGAACGACCAATATAGCTACAAAAACTAAGTACTTGAAGATATTGAAATGTGTAAGCAAACCCGAGTGTTTAAAAAAAGTGCTCTTTTCCGCTGGAATTTATTTAAACACAAGACAAATGTGTTGGCGTTTCTATTTTGGTGGCATCACAACTGAACTTTAGGGTTGCTACGGCAACTCGTGGACATGGTGCAATGTTTCCAGAGAAATCTTTCAGCACACATTGCAAGACTGTTGTCCAGGTTGCCATACGCAATATCACAAGAAAATAAATACTGATATAATGAGCAATAACAAGATACAACCAGTCTCGACAGGACTGGCAGTCTGTTTAAATAACTTGTATCAACAAATTATACTCGCGAATTTCCCAGTCAAGTAAAAAGCTGCATGCACAAGAAAAAAAAAACAGCTTAAAAAGGAATAAAAACAATTTATCTTGACCCCCTTCACTGCCAGGACGGACACCTGGGAGTGAAGGGGTCCAATAAATAATGGGGGAAAAATACTTGGTCATTTAATTATATATATATTCTTTTGATAGGACAAAATACACCCAATTGTTAGATTACTTTAGCAACAGCATCAAACGACTTACAGCAAACATATCAGCTGAAGACATGATGCTTCGAGGTGGATATAGAACAAGAACCCTAGTAAGCACAGTATATCTAACAATCACTTATAGATATTTGAATGGCATAAGATATTGTGCGCTACTAGAGGGGAAGCAATTTCAGGATCAAATTTAAGTACTTTACATCAAAACGACAAGTTGCAATGCCACACATGTCTTAGTCAGATAATATACAGTCCTCGAAAAACACATTTGCAGCAGGATGTCGGGGTTTCTGTCGAGCGAGGCCCTCAATTCAATTTACACAGGCCCCGCTGTCCAGAAGAGACAAGGCCACTGTGGTTTGCTTACACATCCTCCTTTCCGAATGGGCTGCCTCAACTACGTCAAAGGACCAGCTTCTTGGGGTTCTCCCAAGGGAACTCCTCGCGGCCAAAGTGGCCGTAGGCGCTGGTCGGAAGATAGATGGGTTTCTTCAGACCCAGTTCCCTGGAAAAGACAAGACATAATTAGTTTAATTCAAGATCTGGTTATGGTTGAATTATTAGAGCTGTTGGGGATTGGTCAAGATATTGTATTCCCTACATTTAACCCTTTCAGTCCCAGTGATGCCATTTGGCATCATCTTTCTGATTATAATTTTAAAATAATAATAATAATAGGGCTGTGACATCTATTGGGGTAAATAAAAAATATTTCCGGATACAATAAAGTATGAAGAATCGTAGGATGTGCTTATTAATATCATAAATGATGAGACAATCAGAAAAAATTTCTAAAATTATGCCAAATTGCCATTGGGACTGAAAGAGTTAATGAACACGTGTCCCCCCAATCAAGAGTTTCAAGAACGATTTGAAACTTCCGACTTTTTCCATACCAAAAAACAAAATTGTCAGGCACTGTTCTTAAACGTTGACTTGCGTTTCTCAAAAGAAATTAGTTAGAGCAGAACCCAAGAATCCAAAAACGAGGCTAAAAGTGGATTAAAAACCACTAAAAAAATTAATGCCCGGATAATAAACCTAATCCAGAAACCAACTTATACCGGATTCCAACCAGTTAAATTTAGTTGTCCCCCTGATGGGTAATTAATTGCCAAATATACAGGAAACAGTTTTAACTATTTAATGGAAACTTCGTGAACACCTTCATCTCAGAATAGAACACTACATTTAGAGGTATTTGCCGCATAACTTAATTTATCCTTCCTATATCCCAGATGAAAACCATTGTCCTGAACAATTTAATATAAATTGTTCAGGACAATGGTTTTCATCCGTTTTTATTTTTTTTGTTTACCTAAACTAAAGCAGAAAGCTCATTTCAAACATTGTTTATCATTTGAAAAGCTTAGTAGAAGAACATACTAAGTGACAAAAATGTGAAAACGAGAAAATGAGCTTTAAAGGTTATCGTTTGCACTCAGAACCAATGAAAACGGTATTTGCAAAATGTAAAAAAAATATACTAAACTTTAAATTTATGAAAAAGAAACTTTTTTATGGTTAAAGAAGTTAGTAATATTTTCATTGACACAAAAATTCTCAATTTTTAAAAAATGTCACTTGGCACATTCTTCCACTAAGCTCTTCATTTATTAAACATGGAAAATATCTATGGAATAAGAATACTATCTAAATTATACTTAAAATACATAATGATGGTTGAGATAAGGCATAATTGACACTCCAATTGAAACATACTTAATGATGATGCCAGGCCTCAAGTCGAAATTCTTCATAACTATTTCCAAGAGTTCCTTCTGTGTTTTTTCTGATGTTCCAAAAGACAAAACTGTTATGGACAGAGGCTCAGCGATTCCGATAGCATAAGAGAGCTGAAACAAAAAAGCATCGTCAGACACAATGTACTATACAAAAATTAATATTCATAGACAGCGATTGCACGATGCAAACTAAATTACATCGCAGCATGATTGGATAGCAGGAGAATGTTTCATTGCTGCCATTAAACTGGGGCAGGTATCATTAAATTGAGTGACATCAGTAAACTTTCATAATCGGGAGAATAACCTACTTTCTAATTTTTATAAATTAACTTTTATACTACACCAAAAGTTAGATAAGAAAAAATAATGGAATGAATCCAACTTAACTAAGTTAAAACTAATCTGCCAAAATAAAAACTATTATAGTAGAGTGTATTTAGGTTTTGTTAGGATTTCAAAAATATTGAAAGACAACTTACTTGAACAAGGCATCGCCTGCAAAGTCCAGCCTTAACAAGAGACTTGGCAACCCAACGCCTATTGATAAAATAATTGCATTAAAATAGTATTTTGCACATCAGACATTTTAAAAATCAGATCTAAAGTACTATAATTCATATTAAAATTATTATAAGTAATATAAAATATTACCAAACTAAATGAAACACATGTTTAGAATTTACAAATCAATATATAATGCACTTAATGATATGCATATTTTGATTAAAAAACAAGATAAAGTAACACTGCTAATTGCTAATTAAAGCTGAAAAAACAAGTATAATTATTTGAAAGTTATCAATGTTGAAAATTCTATCAACAGTCTGAATAAATAGCAACATTCATTCTTCAAGAACAAAAACATTCCCTAAATAACAAATTAACGCAAGGGTGTTCCCATAAATTGTCGAGAATTTTCATAGCACAAGATTTAAATTAGAATTTTCAACTAAAAATTGAATTTCATAAGGCAATTTTATCAGAATGAAAAGTATTTTGGTTAAATTGTATTCAGACAATTGTGTATGTAAATATTACCTTACGAGAGTTTCCAACTAACGAACACGCTTTTCCCTTTCCCTTTTTACTCTTTGTTTTTACCCAAGTTAGGGTGGCACGGTGTGTAGAATTCTATCCGGACAAGTATTTTGACTGCCCTACCATAAACCCAAGCTCTTTCTACTGATCTCAACTGGGTTCAACTCTTCTTCTCTTCAAATATTATTCTATTAATGTCTCAAGGATTTTTTTCTAAAAAACTACCATGTTTTTAAAACGAAAAATTTCTCAGAAAAGCTCACAGAAAATGTGCATCAGTTCATAATTTCTTTAATTAGCGGCACAGGTTGTCCTTAAATTTCCTTATCAATTTCTTAACGCTGTTTACAAGCACCGAGCCTAGGGCCTCTAAATTTCAATTTGTTTTATGCTTGTTATTGTAGACCTCAAAATTTTAGTAAATATTATAATATTTTAGGCCCTACTTTTTTTAAACTTGACATTGGTTAGGTTAGATTTGAAATATTGTCGCACCAGAGCTACAGGATTAGCTTGACCTTGACTCAACATGATGTCCCATTAATGTAATAAGATAAATTTGTGTAAGGTCATCCCCCAACATCTGATCATCCAAGGAACCCTTGATCAGGTATTTAGTACTTAGGAATGACTTCTTTGCACTAATTTAGTGACAAAACACACAAGTATGCCTAGAACACTTACGCTGCGTATGCGGCAGATCGGTCTACTTTGCTGGGATCCTTCCCAGAGAAAGCTCCGCCGCCGTGAGCACCCCAGCCACCATAAGTGTCGACAATGATCTTGCGTCCGGTCAGGCCAGCATCACCCTGCAAACAGACAAGTTAGTTCATTGAACCAAAGCAGCACCAAAACATTATCTTAAGTACCATCACACAGATAGAGAAATGGTTGCAGTGGTAAAATACTAACTCAAATTTCGAAACAATTTAAACAGATTTCACCATAACACAAATGTGGAGATACAATTTTTGTGCAGTTATGAATGTCATACAAAAGTATTTATTTTTAATGATCTCGTAACTGACAATCCTCGATCAGCTTTTTCGCAGTTGAAATTTAAGTCTAAACTTGGCTATAAATAATGTCTCTCCCAAGACTTCACTTTTCCAATTAACACTTCAGTTATAACCCAAGAGGTAATTTGTTTAGCAGAGATATTTATAATTCCTCAGTTTAAATCAAAGAGCTATTAATGGGTAAGAAATAATAACAAAACACGTTGATCTCTTATAGTACCTGAGGAAATATGTTTTAATTGTTGAAACAGATATACATAAAATCTAAAAAATGCTTATAAAAAGAAAACACTTAAACAGAAATCAATAATCTTGGTCATAAAGCTACAGATTAAAAAAAAATCATTTTTGAACCTAACATTCATCTGACTCCCTTTAACTTACCATGGGCCCTCCAGTGATGAACTCCCCGCATGGGTTGATGTGGTAGATGGTCCTCTCGTCCAAGTACTTGGCCGGGATGCACTGTCGGACCACGTGTTCCATGACCTCGGCTCGGAGCTTGTCCAGCGATATCTCCTTCAGGTGCTGGGTGGACACCACCACGGTGTGGACCCGAACGGGTATGGCGGCGCCACGCTTGAAGCTGTACTCGCAGGTCACCTGAAGAGAAATAAGATTAACTTAAAGGTTTACGTTATGAAGGTGTTTGCACTGGGTGGTAGAATGAGGTTAATCCAGGGAGTGGAAAGTTACATATAGAGAACAATTTAAATTTAGCCACCTATTTGTGAGGGATAACAAAAAAAAGTGAACTAACAACCAAAAAAAAAAAGTGAAAAGTAACTATTCTGAACGAAAATTCAGAATAGTTAAATTTTAAATGCCACTAGAAGCCAAACATAGAAGAGCGCTGTGATACAGCTAAAAGTATCAAGTTACTTTCTGAAAATCTGTTTTACTCTGTGTTACAAGGAAAAAAGTAACTGTTGCTCCAAATTACTGAATTAATCTATTAATGACAACTTTATATCCATTAATTCCTTTCTTACCAAATAAAAACATTAACACATAAGTTTTAAAAATTCTGTTTTTGTGTAACATAATTTGGTTTATTCAGATTAATTTATAAGCAGAAAGCTCATTTTTGAAAAGCCAGATTTTCTTGGCGACTATTGTTAATGGTTTAAGTAACAAGAAAAGGTCAAAAATAAGATTTTGAGTTAAAAAATTCGATAGTGAATCTTATGGTACAAAAATACTATGCAGAGTAAAAGGCAGTTGTATTTTAAATGTAAGTATATCAAGATTAATATTATTAAGGGTGATTCATTGAAGAACATATTTACAAGGTAAAAGACCTCTTTTCCAAATTAACTGTCAGGTTTGGAAATGCCCTGTAAATTAATAGTAAGGACAACATAATCGAAACCTGGCAAACAGAAAAAGAGTATTTTGCTGGATGCAAAAAGTAGTGCAAACATTCTGAGTCTGTTAGTTAAAACAAAATTATTTTTTCTGGGAAATAAACACCTTTGTTTTTTCTAAATATTAAACAATTTTACCATATAATTTAAAAGGTCAAAGTGCGTACAAATGTGTTACTTGTTGGTTTGATATTCTAGATTTGCGAGCGATATATAACTACTTTCAATTAGTCCTCCCCACCCACCATCAAAAAAGATGTACAAAACTTCCCTCAAGAAGTGTTCCCTCTACAAGGGTATTTGACACTAGTAAAAAATTATCAAAACGACCATGACATACAAATATGTTCAATAACAAATAAAAAATATACAAAATGGGAAAACTATAAGCAAGTCTTAACCAAATACCAGGTTTAAACCAGAACACCTGCTTTTTTCTGAACTAATGGGTACTAACTTTTACAAAAAGTAGCTTAAAATTATTAAGTTTGTAAATGAAGCCCATAGATATTTCATCAGAACTAAGCATGAGTAAATGCCTATTGTTTTTGCATTTTAAATATTTGGAATAAAGATTAAAAACAAAGCTTGAGTGTGACTGAAATAAATATTAAGAAAGGTGCAATATTTGTTTCAAACTAACTGTCAGAAACGCCAAGTTTGAAATCGAAATCTTGACACCCGCAATTTCTTCAGTCAGGTGTAAAAAAAAAAAAATACTGGAAAAAAGACTGTATTTAGTGTACCTGAGTCTTGGAGTCTGGTCCCGCCCAAGCAAAAGTTCCGTTCTTTCGCAGGGCTGCCAGGCGAGCATTCAACTTGTGGGCCAGGACAACCGTCAGCGGCATGCACTCTTCAGTCTCGTCAGTGGCATAGCCGAACATAAGACCCTGGAACAAGATGGAACCAGAAATTGAGTATTAATAAAATGTTGTTACCCAAATAAGAATTTGTAAACACAGGGTTGGTAGTTTATTCAAAATGACGCTCTCAGACTTAAGTATATGCAATATTAATATATTTGATTATTAAAAATTAATATTAACATATTTTAGATAAAATATGTTAGTATATTATTTTGGGTTAGGTTAAAAAAACACAGAAAAATCTAATGATACAGCCAATGTTTGCTATTTCTAAAAAAAAAAAAAAAAAGGTTATGCTCAAATTACTGTTTTTTTACAAAAAAGGTGGCAACCATGAAATTTCAAACATATTGTAATTAGTTAAAAATAATCGATTTTGGCAGGTTGCTCACCACCTCTGTCTTCGTATTAATTGCACTACGAGCTATAACAGACAGCAATTATCTTAAAGTGATGCATTACTAAAACGAAGGCAATTGCTGCCTGAATTTTGGAACAATTTTCACAGGAATTACAAAATAGACTTGATTTCAGAACTCCTTTCCTTTGATACAATTTAAAGAGGATTTACCATATGAGTTATACAAACATATAAACTCATGGTTTTCAGCAAATCTCAAATTTTTTAATTTTATTAAAATTTGTAGGTTTAAAAAAATTAAGTATGGAGCAGTTTACATTTATCTGCTATAGAAATAAAATAAAAAATTTAAACCATCAGTAAATAATTAAAACTTTTATCTCGTGCAATAACACAAAATTACACTTTAACCAAATTACATATATACCTCGGTAGCAAAAAATAGTAAATATGCAGTAGTAAATAAATGTGACCTGGTTGTATAGCAGGTTGGCACACTAGACACTTTTTTGGCGCTCTCTGGCGCACAATTACCTGATCTCCAGCTCCAATGTCGTCGTCAGACTTGTTCAAGTGAACGCCAGAGGCGATGTCGGGACTCTGCTGCTCAATGGCAACAAGCACGTTGCAGGTCTTGTAGTCGAAACCTGAAATAAACAAGCCCCCATATGTAGAAAAAAGCATTCATTCAACTAAAAAAAAATATATACACTGCAAGATATAAAACATGTTAATGACCATTCAAGTTTTAACTTCTTCATTCCTGAGGAAAATTCTAATTCCTTACATAAATATTATTCAAATATATGTAAAATAAGTCAACGGGGAAACTTCGTATAAAACTAAGTTGCTTTTATTTAGCTGCTAGACATTGGTAAGTGATAAACTGGTCGTCTGAAGTCAACGGTAGTGTGGGGCAGAATGAATCTACAAAAATGGTGAAGAATGTCGAACTCTCCTCCACTGACCAATCAGAGACAAGATTTTTCGTGGGAAAAGGCCCAAGTTCAAAATGACTCGGCAAAGTTTCTGTGGGAACGATTGATGTAGGCGACTGTCTGTCGCTGACAGAGTGTAGTTGGGATGTTAAAGCACTACATGATATTGGGCGATATTATTTAAACTATGTGATTAGAATAAGGTTATTTAAGCTATTAAGTTTAATTGGGCGTCATATTTTAAAGTAAGCTTAGCGAACAATATTGAAAAAAAATAGTTTAAGATTTGAAGAGAGGCTTACTAGATTAGAGGATTTTAAGGTTCCAAGTAGAAAAATTACATACCTCATTAGGAAACAAAAAAGATCGGTAATTTTTTTGTAATTAACAGTCAATTGTAACTTTTGTTAAGGCAAAATGTCCTATAAATTAACTGCTAAAAAACTGTTTTGCAAGACCTCTAAAATCTACTAAACCTTCTTGCTATATCTTTCAACACAATTATTAAATTAGTTGCTTCAGTATCCTATGTGAAACTCTGGCTTAAAAAGGTAATTTGGTATAATCCATGCTTTTGTTCATTCCCTAGCTTTACTGTGCAATGAAATGTATCAATTTTAATTGTACTGAAAACATTTTACCGGACTGTAATGGTACAAGTTACAAATCACATAATATTGTTTTGCCTAAATTGTTTTAATAGCCGATTGAATGAAATATAAAACTGAAATGAAATTCTTTCAAATTACACCACATTAAAGAACTATGCATACCAAACATACCTTTGACACAGCTGTCATATCCAATATTTTTTACTGTTTCTCGGACAATCTTCTGATAGTCCACCGTGGCTTTGGATGTTATCTCCCCGAAGATCATGACCATGCCAGTCTTGGCCGCAGTTTCTGGAAGAATAACATATCAAAGTCAATTTGAAATAGTGTCAATTAAAAATTAAATAACTTGTGCAATATTAGCGGAAAAAATCATTTGGGAAAATACTTATCCAACGCAGCAGATTGATTAAGTAATTTAAATTTAATTAATGGGCAAGATAAAAAGTAAATTATTGATAGGTATTTTGTTAACACAAAAATAACAAAATGGAACAGATAAAATTATGCTTTTTAGTACTATACTGACACTTAGGTTCAGTTTGTTTTCCTATAGCTAATTTTTGAATTTGAACTTAGTCAATGTTTTGACATTTTAATTGAATTTCTTCCACTTTTGTATTCAAGATTTTTCCCAACTACAATTTAACTTATTAAATGGAAGATTCTTTTGAATTACAAAAGGCAAACTTACCGCAGGCCACTTTTGCATTTGGGTCTTGTGCAAGATGCGCATCGAGGATGGCATCGCTGATTTGATCGCACAACTTATCTGAAAGCAAAAAAATCATCCAGTTGAAGTTAAAAAACTTATGACATTCATAAAAAAAATAGCATTTTAAACTAAAACTTTTTTATTTTCCCCAGAGATTTGTTAATTTACAAAAAAAAAAAAGGATAAATCTTCCAATCAAGTCACAACTTCCAAAAGAATTTAAGTTCAAGTTTTACAGCTTATTTTCTTAAAGGGAGATACTTTGGCATTACTGGTATTTTAAATTATGAGATACCTTAATAATAGAAAAATTAGAAAATATTAAGTTATTAACTAAATTTAATAAAATGTAATATTTTCTATCATCAAATTATAATTTTTTTTCTAACCGAAAACAAAAAACAAACCTGCAGAACTATAATCTATGTCATTTTCATTTATCAATTACAAGTTCAATAAAATGTATACTAAATTAGTGATGTTAAACTATTTAAACATACAACTATTAAACCAAGTAGAAGACGCATGAAGTTTTTAATAGCCAAAATATCTAGTATAACTGCAAGAAGACTTTCATGCACAAGTAAGATATGCAATGATTGAACTTAACTATAATGTTGTTACAATATTCAAATCTTCATGTAGCAGAGATTTAAAAGCAACATTTTTTTAAAGTGCAGGACTTCCTTTAAAAATTACTTAAATCTTCTTAAATTTAATAAAAACTAATCAACAACTGCAAGGATGACAAGGTAAGACACAAATACAAAAAAAGATGATGCAATATGTACCAGACTTGGCACAGGGAAATTAAATATGCAAGCAATACTGTTTTTAAGTACTGGGAAAACAGTTGGGACAAAGGATCTGTTGCAATTCTCCCAAATTAAATATAACTGAAATAGTGGATCATTGGAGTTTTGATGATTTAACTGACGAAGTTGTCATTGAATGGATTGGACTATATCTTAGTTCTTTTACTTTGAAAAAATAAGTTTTGCATTTGGACCTTTCATATATATGCTACTGCTCGAAAAATTAAAAAACTACAAGATCAACAACTTATTTTTTAGCTATAGATGTTATAATATGCACGATACATTTGTTCGTCAGCTAATGTTCATATTTGAGTTCAGGGGGCTTTTTTAAAAAGAGTTCTTGAATAAAATATTTCTTCAAAACCGGCAAACAATCATCGAATACGTAAAAAATATCCCACATGGTTTTGCATGGAAACCGGCGTCGTGCTTTTAAAATACCCAAACAGGCTTAACATAGCGCGCACTTCGCTAAGCAAACAGACAAGTACGCAGTAAACAAAAAAACATATTGCACCCCAAAATTGATTACACATTGAAAACAGAACTAAATGATAAAAATACGTTGACAGACGATAGTTTTCAAAAGGCATAGACAGACATTAAATCGAAAACAACTGAAGGTTATTAAAAAAAATCTTCCACCACGTGAGTCAGCCGGCCTTCGCTTAATTCAGCGATTATTTCCAAGAAAAATAGGGGAATATTTACCTGGGTGTCCCTCCCCGACGGATTCCGAGGTGAAGAGGAAGGTGCTCAGGCCATTATCGATGCTTTCCACGCCGTTTTGCACGACAAAATCGAGAATTTTATCATCGGACATCCTCGGAGTTGGTGGGACTCGGTGAAAATCTCAGTGGGAAAAGAGACAGAAGGATTGGCGGCAAGCAATAAATAGACTCCGCTCAGTTGCTGTTATTTCGGTTGCGCGCGCAAGTGACGTCACGGAGATTTGGCGCATTTCGGTGGCATATTCGGTGAAAAAAATATATTTGATATTTTACTTAAATTCTGTGGAAAATCGAATTATTTAATTTTATTAAAAGCACATTTTTTGTATTGGATACTTTCGCAGTTGGAAACTTTACTGGTAATGACTGTTTAGATTTGCAATTTTTTTTTTAAAACGAAAGAATTAAAAACTAGAACGTAAAACAAGAAAAGAGAAAAATTTAGCAGAGAAAAAAAGTTACAATCTTTTATAAAGTAGGTATGGATTATAATTTTAGAAAAATAATAGAATATATTCGCTATTTTTAGTCATAGCGTTAAGACCTCAAAACGTAGCCAAAATCAGTCGGAAATACAGAGTTTGTCCCTCCATAAAATATCATTGCGTTGGGTTTGAATATATATTTACAGAATAAAATTCCGTTTTTCAATTATATAAGGACCAGTCTTTCAGTATAACAAGAAAAAATGGAAAAGAAATATTTTTTTTAAAGTTATACCCAAGGGACTTAAAATAAAAAATTATGGTAGAATTGCCCATCTCACTTCTTGAGGGTTAACAGTTCCACAGGAATGAAAATAAAGTTGAATGGTTAACCAATGCAGTGGGTGGAGCTTATCATGTCAATCACCAAAACCACCAATGAAATTCAAGACATGATAGAACTACGTCACGTGAAACGAGAGCCAATTGGTGATGGAAACCGACCGTTTTGGGCCGCGGTCAAGTGACGAGCTTCAATTGTGTATGCTTGTGTGGCACCAAAAGAAATCTTTTGTTCGATATCGGAAGATGAGTCAGTACTTTAGACTAAACACTTCGAATAGTCCCATCTATGGACGTTTGTTTTTGTTTTCATTCTGATGGAATTTATCGGTGGAATTATTTTTGTGGTCTAGCATAATCCGTATATAGGATGGCTTAGCCGTGAAAAGAACCTGTGAAGGTGTTCTGCTTGGCATGACTAATTATAGCATATTAACTTCATTTGAAATGTCACTCTGATTATTGTAATCTGAGCGATATAATTGGTAGCGTAAGTCGCCTAGATGGTGGCGCAAAAAAAAAAGCTCTCAGTAGTTCTGGGGAATATGCCGAGTCTGCAAAGGGCTTTACCGCCACAAAAAAGGAGCCCCGTTTGAAAAAAAAACTTCATTTAAAATTGTCTTTTTCTTTTAAATGGTGCCACAAAAAAAATCTCTCTCAGTTTAGGGAAATATGCCGAGTCTGCAAAAGGCTTTATTTGATAGTTGACTTATGTTAATTGACTAGCTTTTTTATTGAAATGTGTCGAACCATCAGTGTCATAAATACCTGGATGTCCTTCTCCCACAGATTCGGACGAGAACATGCTGTTGCTCGTCTCATTGTCCATCGTCTGCAAGCCCGTGTTGAAAGCGTAAGCCGGCATCTTCGAATACTAAAAAGAAGAATAATCCTGGCGGTTTCTTCGAGGAGATAATTGTTCCTGTAAAGTTATCCACAGAAAAAGAGACCGATTCGAGTCCCCGCCATCATTAAATACCCAACATCTGTGACTCAAGATTTCGCGCCAACAATCGGCGTAGAAGAACATGTCACATTCGAACTTGACACGTCTTTTGGAACATTTTTGTAGAATTAACATGAGATAGAAATCTGTAAAATAATCGAGGAAACGTTATTCGGGAATGAGTAAATTCATTATTTAACAGTATATTTTTCTTCTTTTCTAAGTCAGAACAATGAGTTCTGTCAGACATTCTACTTAATCTGATGGCAGCGATTAAAATCGTTTAGTTGATTAAAAAAAACATAGATTGGCTGGATTTAATTTGTAGTAGTTTTCTGACGTAATTGCACTCAGTATAAGATAGACTTTTCTACCAAAAAACAGATTTCAATACTTTAGCAGACTGGATTTTTTTTAAAACCGAGTTTAGCTTTTCCGTAAACAAAGGAAATGTGATATTAAAATTTATTTGGAAAAGGAGAATCTTTATAGATTTTGAATGTCAGTTTTAAAACCAGTTGTAGACTATTACTTTTAAAACGCTTTTCTTCTAAATGACCTTGATTCAAAAGAAAAAACACATGTGACTTATATTTTAAAGATTAGGATATAAAAATGTCACACGATGAGCTTTACGACTATTAGTTATCTCCCTACTTTAAAAACGGCAAATTTTGACAATTTTCAAATTTCAATTTTTTTTTTACTGTTTTAAAGAGAAGCCCAACTATTTACGTTTATAAAACTGTTGAGATTTTTACGATAATTTAATCAAAAGTTATGGCTATTTCAGTAAAGCATAGCCCACTGTGTATTCCTGAAACCCGTAACTTTAAACGAGTTTTCTGAAGAATGGTATTTTAAAAACAACAATGTTTTTTTTTAAAAATGATATCTCAAAAACTATTTCATACAATTTAATAAAATTTTCATAGCATGTTTATTATAAGTTAATGTGTGTTTTGATCTGAGATTTAAGTAAAATAACTTATAGAATTTATTCTATGGGCTTTGTAATATTAAAATGTCCTTTTTTTTAAAAAAATAAAATTATGTAAACATGGCTTTGAACCTATGTAATTCCTTAACTAATGTGAGTTTTGCCTAATTCTCATGTCAAAACACGTAAGAAAGTCAAACGACTGACTCTGTCGAACATTTAAGGAACAAATGAATTATTTTTTTGACTTAACACGCTTTGGGTAACGCTTATTTTTAAGGCAAATTTCTTCAAAATTTGCATTTTTTTTTAAATATAAAATTTTACTTTGATTTTTTTGGTCAAATATCCCATTTAGCATTATTACTCATCATTACCTCTAAAAATATTAGTTAATTTTTAAGTAATAAAAAATTAGACCCCTCAAGGTAGGGGGTCACCTTAATCTCAAAAGAATGTCAAATATCACGTATTTAGTTGACCAATTTTGAAGATTTGACAAAAGAAACGATTAAGATTGGTAAAGCTCTCATAATGGCGTTAAACGAATAAGTTTTTCAGGATTTTATTTCATTTAGTGAGTATTGACTATGATGTAACCCTGTAATGCATGAATTTTTTTTTCAGCCCGAAAAAATATATTTGTATCTTAAATACTCATACATTATGGGAAAAATACTGAAAAAAAAATTAACTGCATTGGAATTTAAATAATTTTCATTAAAAATTTTTGCCATATGGCAAAAACCAACTAAAAAAACCAGCTTCCAATTTTGACAAAAATGAGTTGGAAACCATTAAATATATTTTAAAATAACCCTCTTGACTTACTTTTTTTATCTATATTTTTTTTTAAAAAACAATTTATTTGTATTTAATACTAATATTATTATACTTTGAATACTGCCAAAGAAGTAATTTCACAACAGTTAATAACTTCACTCTTTAATTTTGAATACACTTTTACTACTGTCATCTATGAGGGTTATTAGTAACTAAAACTTCAAAATGGAATGTAATAGATTAAAAAAAATTACAGATTTGTCGAGAGGGAGCTCTACTTTAATAGAATAAAGTGTATTATATTACTTGTTGCCATGTGGCAACTATATGCATTAGAGGGTTAATTCCTTCAATCGTTCAAGAGTTATAACTAAGTTTTTCTAACTTGTTTACAGCAGTTTAATTTTTGCTGAGACATTCTTGCGTCAATCCCACTTTGAAATATCAGAATAAATGTAGATGTTTCCAACTGAAAATTGATTTCCTTTATCTTATTAGTGTACACTCTTATTCGAGACTTTTCTTGTTTGTCTTTTTTTGAATTGGAAATAAAAATAGTTCGGTTTGAAAACCGGCATTGTTTCGAATGATTTAAAATTTGACGTCGGCACTTATCTGCTTGCAATGCTTATCTCTACAGCACTTGTTGGTTATCTATAAATGGTAACACGTGCATGATACATAGTTTATTTTTGAAAAATAATTTTACTTTCATAAAAATTACGCAAAATAGATAACGATCAGTAGTAACAAATTCCATTCAGAAGTTTTCGTCGTAGTAGAAGAGTTTATCAAACTGAAAGTACGTGCTCGTAAAATCTGTTGGGTCCGAAAGTCCTGTGGTCGGTCATTGCGCAGTTCACCATGTATACAGGTTCCTGGAGAAAATTTCCCTCCCCTTCAGGGACATGTCTAAATTGAAGAGGTGGCGCGTGATAGACGGCAGCATCTGTCACGTATATGTGTGCATGTGAGTGTGTGTTGTCCTACTTGACGATGGTTTAGCTGGTCTTTGCGACCAAGCCTGAAAATATATGTCAACCAATCCAATCCAATCAAACTGAAGTATAAAACAGCGCCCTTTTAAATGGAATCCTCTTTACTGTCTGGATACAACGAGTTAAACTGTAAATTGATAATTCATACAAAAACTTTAAGGGGGTATAGGACACAAAATCTTCAAAAAAATCAAAAAAAAATATTATTATCATAAAAAATAACACAAATATTTTAGAATAATTTAAAACAAAAATTTTATTTATATCTGCAGTAGAACGCGAGATGTGTAGTTTTTTGTGTCATGACATCCGTGTTGGCCAACCACGTTTATAATCTTTGCTTCCTCGTAATATTAGATAGGAATAACGTTATCGAATCCTTAGTTGTTCGGTCGGTTTGGAGCGCTTCAGTAAGGAAAGTGATAAACTTCAAAGCTGTTTTTCTCCTTGATCGTGTTTTCGATTTTTTTTTTACTTTAAATTGATATAACTCAAAATCTACTGCCCATAGAGTGTCAAAATTTTCCCACTCATATTTTTCAAACATCTATCTTTAAATTGTCTTTAGGGATTAGTTCTAAATAATTTATTTTTTGGGAAAATATTATAAATAATATTTTTTTATTTATTAATTTTTATACAAAAAGTGAACCTGTGAAATTATTAAAAAAAACTTCAATATTTTTTTAAAAACAAACTATGGCAAATATGAAAAATCGGTAAAGACAGTTTGTTAAATAAATTTTTCTGTTTATAAAAATGCTAAATATTTGTTTGCCAATAAATAAGTTTTTGACTTATAACAAAAATAAGGGACATCACTTTTTGACACATTTTATTTTTTAAAAAAATAAATAATGATAATTTAAAACCTTTGACTATCTAAAAGTGTAAGTATATATAGTATACATTTATGGAAAAAAAATTATATTGATATCTGCAATATTAAAGAAAAAAGTTGAAAGTGTCCCATACCCCCTCAAGTATTTTCTAATCTACACAGAAAGTATTTACTTAAAAAATTACTTGAGAAAGTTTTTAATTTGTCAATTTTTATATTGTTATTGTTGTTTTACCAACAAACCAAAAAAAGTAATTATGTTACTTTAAATTTCGTTCATGCACATAGTTGCGTTAAAATTAAAAATGGCGATTGCATAAAAAAAATGCCGCTGTGAAAATGAACTGCGTAGGTTATTTGTCTGTTCAATTAATTTTTTCGTAATATAAATAAAGCAATAAGACATTTTAGTTTTATTAGTTGTTTACAAAAAAAAATGAAACCTCTGTATTTAAAGAAGAATATAAAGAAAACTTGAAAACTTGCAAGGGATGGTTTTATTGTTTAAGAAATGCAAATATTTTTTTATTTATGTGATAGCAATACATCTACCATGGGGAAGAGCATACTTTTTTTGAATTCTAATAAAGGAGATAGCTTGGACGTCCAATGGTGGATCTTTGTAAAGAAAGCATATTTTAAAGTTTGTAAATGACAGGGGCCGAAGCAGTAGCTCGGCGCCAAAAATCCCACACCTTACATCTCGAGGTCCAATTAAGAAGTGACACTATTTTTAATGGTTGTGTGAAGAGTGGATTAGAAGTCAAAACAAATTCTGCCGCGTCTGCAGTTTCTCTGGGAAAGAATGCACTGATGCCCATTAGAACGTGGGAACTGCCCGGTGGATCGACATGACATTATTTGAGAGTTATTAAAAAAACTAAATGTTAGAATATTATAGAGATTTGTGTGATTTAATACCAAACTTAATACAGATTTGTACGATACATCGCATTTATGTAAATCGAAACGCAATTATTGTAATACTACAGTTTATTGTTGTTATGGTATTTAGTTTTAGGTTTACTATCATTTCATAGAAAATGGTGATACTAGTATATCTTTTATGTGTTTGTTATAAAATGTTTGAATTACCTGTAATCAAAGGTCAAAAACCGATTTTTGGTTCTCCTATCGGACCATGTCAATTTCGAAACTAATTAATGTGTTAATTGTTTGTAGAAAGGTTTTAAAAAATGCCCCAAAATGGGGACCCCAGGTCGCAGGAGTTTAAAAATTACCCCTTTCAGTCCCAATGACAATTTGGCATCATCATTTTAGGAATTTTTTTTTTCTGATCGAATATAGCCATTTATGATATCAAAAAGCACATCATTCGATTCGTCAAACTTTTTCTATTAGAACATATTTTTTTATTAGTCCCAATAGATTGTCAGACCTATTATTTTTTAAAATTATGATCAGAAAAATGATGATGCCGAAATGGAATCAACGGGACTGAAAGGGTTGAGCTTCTTTTGATTTGCAGCAGGCAAACTCACCGCAGGCCACTCTTGCATGTGGGTCTTGCGCAAGATGCGCATCGAGGATGGCATCGCTGATTTGATCACACGACTTACCTGAAAACAAGAAACCATAAAGTTGAAGCTTAATAACGTATGACATTCATCAAAGATCATATTTTTGAAAGAAAAACAAGTCAAGGAAAATTTAAGCAAAATCATGTAAATCGGTAATTATGAAAACAAAATTATGTAACTCGGCTGAAGTTATATTTTGAGTACAAATTTTAGATTGTGGCCAAATCCAGGAGCTATAACTTTAACTTGTAGTTCTTTCATGCACAGATATAAATAATTTTGTTCAGAAATGCAATGATTGAATTTAACTATAAAAAGGTTATTACAATATTCATTTAGAGCTTCATGCTAAAAGCAACTTTTCTTTATGTTCAGGACATACTTCTAAATTTTACTTAATCATCTTATAACATACTCTGCAAAAGACAGTGTTCATTTCTATGATAGTAACTTTTATTTGTTGTTTCAATGTTTTTATGGATTTCATAGCTATAAAGATTGTATCTCATAATGATTTCTAGAATTTTTATGGTTTTAATGTTGTTCAATAATCTAATGGGAAATTAAATGTGTTGCGATGAAGGACGGAAATGCGAAGTGGATATTTTGTTTTTCACACTTTTGGAGGGTGCTGTTTAAAAAAAAGTGTTTAAAAAAATTGTCTGTCTGAAACCACTCTAGAACTCGAACTAAAAATGCTTTGATACCAGAGTTATTAGTACCTGTTAGATGTCAAAATAATGCTTTTTTGGGGGGTGGGGGGGTTTCAAAATAATGTTTAAACGGCAATTGCAGTAGAACTTTCTAGGTTTTAAAAGCATTGCTGAAAAGTGTAAAGTATTACGGACTTCATATTTGGGACAACAGTCCTAGTACTTGACACATTGACAATTGCTGATACATCAAATCTTATATAACTGTCTCAGATAGATGAGAGAGTTACATTTGCTACATCTATTCAACCCATTGAATATTGCCATATGTTTTCATCATAAAAATGAACACACGAACAATGGGAGATCATAGATATAAAAATGATAGATACATTGAGAAAAAACATCGCTTAAGTTGTTTAATGACAATTAATGTTAGTTGTTCAATGACAAATATTTTAATAGTTTTAAAAATCAGCCAAAAAAGTTGATTAAAAAAACAATTATACCGAGTGTTTCAATGGATTAATAAATAATTTAGTGGAATAAATCATAATTTACAAAACAAAAAAAAATCAAATATTCGTAAAAAACAACAAACATACACTAATAACCAAATTTCTTTTTTAAAAAAATGTAGGTCATAATATTTGCTGTTACCATACACTCCATTCTCATTTGTTAATGTTATTAGAAATGCTATTTTATAAATGTTGGAAAGCTATACTTGATAATAATGCATTTTGGATCAATTTGTAGAAACTCATTGTAGTTAATTTCTTTTAGTTAAATATATTTTAGGTGCTCATCTGTACATTATTTATTCAAATTGCACTATAATTCTAATAAGACATTTCACTGTGTTTTGTAGAAGAAGGCTACGAAATATATCTTTAAGAAAAATAAATATTAAGCTACCTGGTATATAAGCTGTATCTTTGAATTACATGAACAAAGTGTATTTTTTTTTTTTTGTTTTTTGCTTAAAACACTTTAGCTTATTAGTTGATTATCTTGATCAATTGTAAACATAAAAAAAATATTTTTACAAGTTTTTTTTTAGTTATAACAAATTTAGTTAAAAAAACATGTCCTGTTCAAATACTAATAGTAAAGTAATTACTTTTCATAAATCTTTTGCTAAAGTTATCCAGCGAAAACTCGTGATGCCCCGAGTAATTATAAGTTACCACTTAAAAGGCCGATGTTTTATTTTTCATTGTTCATTTGAGGGAAAATACAGGGTGGTTATAAAATAACGCTCGCTATTCGGAGTGGTCTGTAGCTTGAATGAATAATCCGAATGCATCAAACATGGAGACTTACTAATTAAGAAGGGGGGAAAAGAATGAATCATAAAAAAGATAGAATCCTAAAAAATAATCATAAAAAAGAAGAATCATCAAAAGAAACTCGTATCTTGACCAGGGTTCTAAATTGCGAGGCGTCGTCAATTAAGGCCAATTACGGCCAACACAGCTAATTACGCCTCGTAATTTAGAACCCTGGTCAAGAGACAAATTTCTTTTTTTCGAAAAAGAATGGAATTACAAAAAAGAAACTCGTCTCTTGACCAAGGTTCTAAATTACGAGGCATAGCCAATTATGGCTAATTACGGCCAACACATCCAATTACGCCTCGTAATTTAGAACCCTGGTCAAGTGACGAGGTTTTTTTTTTATGATTCCATTCTTTTTCCCACTTCTTGATTAGTAAGTGTCTCCATGTTTGATGCATTTGGATTATTCATTCATGCTACAGACCACTCCGAATAGCGAGCGTTATTTTATAACCACCCTGTAGAAGGTAGTAGAGCTTTTATTAATGCAGCAGGCGGTTAACTATTAAAGGTTCAGCACGTTAACTATTAAAGGTAAAACCTATTCATTCAACAAATGCCATTGTTGTCAGTGTAATTTAGTAATTATAACTAGAAAGGAGGAAAAAAAGAAAATAAATTCGGGACATGAAGTGCATGTTATGTCTCAACTATCTTTTATACTCTAACTGATTGCAATAGTTAACAATAAAATATTCAAGGACAAATAATTAAAATTGAAACTTTATGTTCATTTGCTGTTTAGTTTTAACCCTTTGAGTCCCAATCACAATTCGGCATAATAATTTTCGAAATTTTTTTCTGATCGTCTATAACCATTTATGATATCAAAACCACATCATTCGATTCAATTTTTTTTTCCTATTGGAATTTTTTTTATTAATTCCAATCGATGTCTACCCTATTATTTTCATAAAAAATTATGATCAGAAAAACGATAATGCCAAATGGCATCACTGGGACTTGAAAACTTTTAATGATAATTATTTTAACGATACTTCAAAGCTTAAAACTAAATCTTAAAAAACAAAAGAGTTAATATGGTAATGTTGGAGTTCGTTTTAATAAATAAATCAAAATAAACTTCAACATTGTGCTGTCAAGCGGTATCAGAGACATGAAGTTTTATGATAAGGTATTGGCTCTAAAGTCAATTGAATAGATTTTCAATGTTATAGATACATCAACCGCGTTGAGTGACGGATGTCAGACCCTGAAAACATCAGTAAATGTGGCATGTTTAAAGTAGGATGATTATGCAACAAAATAATAAGTCAATGTGGACACGTATGCGGAAGAGACAAATCTGACAGGGTAAAGATACTAGATTATTCAAAATTTGACGACAAAGCTATTGAAACAAACACTGTAAAAATGTAGTTTGTAATCGGTGTTAGAAATTATATTATAAAATTTAGGAACAATGGGAATGTACTCTACTACTATATTTTTTTAAATTAAAAATTGCTTTTGTTTAAAAATTTATCTACTATATTTTGGACGTATATACGCCCCCAACTGGAAGATTTTATTTTTAAGATCTTCTAAGATTTGCCATTATAGAATCACTGGAGTTTAGAGGTTTATAGAAACATCGGGGTTTCTAAAACTGAAGTTAAAAATTTTTAGAAATCATCACTTACAATACACTGAGTTTCTGAATTTTTAAGTCGCTGCAGTTGTTTAGATGCTGGAAGATTTCAAGACTTAATTTTTTGCTAGTTCAATACGGTTATATTCGGCGAGATGGTTGAAAATCACGATGGAAGTGCTGGTAATGTTCTGATAACCTACACTCTTAAAACAAAAGAGTGAATTCCACTCCAGTTGGAGAAGTGCATTTTCGACACCCTAAAGGCATGCATATTTTCTCAGACTGAGTTAAAATCACTCGTTTGGAGTGATCCTGTCGGAGGTTTAACACACAAAGGATCCACTCGAAAAGGTGAAGTGCATTTTCCAGTCTGGAGGAGTGAAATCCACTCAGACTGAGTTAAATTAGGAGTGTTTGTTTTAAGAGTGTAGTCTCCATACGTGCGACTAAAATTTATTTTGTTGTCGCAAAATTAAAGGATTTTAATCGCTTTTTATCAACTAGCGACCGTAATTTCGAACCTTGTTTGTAACCTAAAAAAAAGACTAGATGCTTATAGTTTTAAGGTTTGTGGAGTAAAGTTATGAAGGAAAAGTTTTCTAAATCTAGAGAAATATTAACATCAATCTAGAATCATCGCGGGGGAATCTCTCAATCTAGTGAAAGGTTAACTTTTGATAAAAAATTGCGCAGGAAATATCTAAAACTCTCTAAAAGTTCTCAAAATCGTGTGTAATGCCCGGAATCGGATAAAAACTTTTAAAGTGCAAGTGCTCTAAACTCTAAATCAAGTAAAACTCTTAATGTTTTGCCAGACAAAATTTTATTTATATAGAAACTTCGAAGTTTCCCTGACTCACCGAGGTTGCAAAACATGACCAATTTAAGAGTCCAAAGTATTCCACGCTTTCCTAATTCAAACTGCAGGTGGTCGAACACCTAAGATGTCTTCTTTCTAAAATTGTAACAAACGTGGCGGGTGATGTACAGGAAGTGGTTTTGCTCCTTTTGGCGAATTCCGAATTAAAAATAGTGCCTTTTATACAGGGTGGTGCAAATTAAAGTGGTCCCGCCATGGAGATTAGAATAAGGCAGAATTGTTGCCAAGTAAAAAAAACGATGCAAAAGGTTTGCTGAGTGAAACTGTTGATTGCTTCATTATTAAATGATTGCTTCACTTGTTGCGAAACTTGCTGATTGCTTCAAATCCCTCCAAAAAAACGCCATGGCGAATATTACATACAAAAATTTAAGCATGGCCTTGGTCTATAACACCACTCTTAGAAATAACACTTTCATTTGTGACGATTCATGACTCCTCAAGCCTCATTTCGTTAATTTTGAGGATTGTTTCGTCAAACTATCACGTGACTTTTGAGTAAACGCGAACCCTCACTTTTACGATCGTCATTTGACGATTCTGTATCTTGATTTTGAGGAAACTGAATCTCATTGTTGTACTCACATGCTCAAAAATGAAGAAATATTTCCTTAGATTCGACGACATTCAAATCCTCATGAAAATGACGATTCAAATTTCCTCACTTTGAGGAAACGAAAACTCGGAGCATTTGCCAGTAATGGAATCGTCAAAATTAAGGAAAATTTCGTCGATTTTGAGCATTTATCTTTTAGAGTGCAGGAATTCCCAACCGGTGGTACGTGTACCACTGGTGGTAGTACGCGGGAAAATTTCATGTGGTACGTGTGAGTGATGTGAGGAACATGATGCTATCAATAGTAATATCTTGTGTACGCATGAGCATTGAGCAAGCTCAATACTCATTATTTTAAACATTTATTTATTTCATATAGAAATCTTTAATAAATTTCTGGATCAGACGTAAAACTTGAGTACCCTTTGAACTTCCCACAAGCTCTGATATTTTTGACGCCATTTATTACGAGTTACTTGTGTGAGGAAATTTTTCTGAACTTTTGTACTTACAAACTTAACATAGAAGCAGAATAAGTGTTGAAAAGGACTTACGCACTAAAGACTACAAAAGTATTTTTTGTATGATGATTAATTTGTTGCTGAGTTTGCATTATTTTTTATTTGTGTGTTTTTAGACCTATAGATAATAAATAAAACTGTAAATTAATATAATTTTAATATTCTTCAGGGAATCCGTGGTTTATAATAAATCTCACTATGCTAATCTTTACATGTTCAGAAGTAATCCCTATGATCTTATTTTATTTATAAATAATCATAAAATGATCTGTTAAATCACACAATTACATTGACTGAGTCATGATATGAAATTCTAAGTAAAACATGGTATATTCATGTAGATAATTGCAAAGTAACTGTTGTGGGATCATTATAATACGTTGCATGAATCCAAATTCACTGAAAATGTTTATAGTATAATAAAAATAAAATTTCAGAAATGTTTTATTTTAAAAACAATTTCTAAAATATGAGCTACATCAAAATAAAATTTATAATGTTTCCTCAAATGACGCTTTTAAATTCTTGTCGAACTTTATCATTTACGTCAAAATTTAGCGCCAAAAATGTCTATCTCTTCCTTGAATTGTTATTTTGCCAAACTTGTTATCCTCTGATTATTCCTTTAGATAAACATGTAATCTTCCCGATGACTAAGGTGTTTTATGTATTGCCTCTTATACCTTTAAAGATGATGATTTTGAATTGTTGTATTTTTATAAAGTACTGATTTCAAATATAATATCGGTTTGTCCCGTCATCATAAAAATTGTTGTCAAACAACATAAAAAAATTGTCCCCTCCAGTTTAACCCTTTCAGTCCCAGTGATGCCATTTGGCATCATCACTTTCAATATTTTTTTCAAAATGTTTATGTCGCGTTATGACATCCAAACACACATCATTCGATTCTTCACACTTTGTTCTATCAGACAATATTTTACATTAATCTCAATAGAAGTCAGAACTACTATTTTTTTTATTTAGAAAATAGTCAACAAGCGTTTCTCCTGATTTTTGATAAGTTCACTTCAGTTCCACATATTTAAAACACAATTAAACTATTTTGGTTAAAATAATTACTAATTTTTTTTAATAATATGTTCAGATACCTTAAAATATATAACTCGAAATGTTTTTAGGTAATATATATATTTTTATTTTGTTGTTTTCCACAGTTAAAAATTTTTGGCATTGTTTCAAAAACCATATAAAAAATTTAAATGAATTTTTTTTCTGATGGAAATCTTATATTTGACGTAAAATAAGCTTATTTTGTGAATATCAGATGTGTCTGTAGTGTAGTAATTTTTTGGGACTGAAAGGGTTACAGATACCCTATGAAGATGCGGGATTTTCTCAGAAACTTTTATTTTGTTCTGGGAACCTCGTACAAGTACTGGGAACTCATGTACCAAATTTAAAGTCTGTATATTTTGTAAAAATGAACCCTTAATTGCATCGATGCTGCAGGGTATATTAAAAAAATACCAAGTACAAACGTCCCCAGAAAAATATTATCTAAAACAATTTGATTTTCAAAAATGTCTGTAGATGGCGACAGTACTGCATAAAGCTTATACATACGAATTAGTTTTGAAATCGCAAATTGCCTTGCCGTAAAAGCCTTTTTTTCCCCCTCCAGGTATGAGAATTGGCAGAATATACAAATAAAATAATTGGATATTCTGACCAAAATTGAATCCAAATTTGAATGGAAAATATATCACCGTTATTTAAATAATCAGTTTGTTACCTGAAAAAAATTGTGTCGTAATCTTCGAATTAGAAAACGGCAAAGGTATTAAACTTATACGATAGGTATTGTCACTATTTAAGAAAAACAATGATTGGGCTGTTTCAGAGACATTATTATTGCATTTCCGTGATTTAATTAGTTGTTGTGGGTTTCTTACTGAGTCACACCAATTTTAGGAAAAGCTATTCAATTTTTTTTAAAATAAATGTTGAGCCAGGTAAACCCCATTTGATGGGTACGTTTCTCTTTTATAAACATAACAAGAGATGGCGACACCAACAAACTTCCTCGTGGAGCTTATTTTTAGCATGAAGAGGAGCTGAACTGAAATGGCTTATTTACAGAATGAAAACGATCTAACATTTTTGTATTATTTTTATCATTGCAAACCTTTTATTGTCTAACAACAGTTGTTAAACAACAGTTCATCGCTTGTATAAAAAATTTTTGATAACACGTCTTGTTTGGAAGCATTGTCACTGCAAAGGAAAAAAAAAATCAAACAATGCAGGTAATAACAAGAAGTTCTTAAAGTTCAAAGTAAATTCGCCGACAGATAGTAGATTTATGTCCGTCCGGACATACCGACAGGCGGACAAAAAGTACGAAATTTGGGTATCTAAGGTCATATAGCTTTCTAACAAAAAAGAGAACTTTAAAGATCCGATTGATAGAACCGATTTTAGAAGGGGGGTACGGACGGACAAGGCAGACAGACGGACATCGACCGCATGTCAATACCTTTTATTTTTTTTTCATTTTTAAAAAAATTCTTTCGAATTAAAAAAAAAAGAAAAAAGGGCTAAAAATAATAATAATCAAAATCTAAACATGGTTAGAAGACTCGGTTTCGAAAAATCCTTAGCATTGCACTTGCTATTATCCACTTTTCTGAAACAAGATTTTTATTTTTTATTTTCAATGACTAACTTTGTTCTTAAAATAGGAATATTTCTTATGATGTCACACTCTTTATACTGCGATTTCATTTATTGTTTCGTTTTCTTTGACAAAGTGTTGAAACCATAGAGATAGAAAAACCGTGCGCTATCGCCCACTATCAAATCCGTGCCATAGCGCACGGTTTTCCCATGTCTATGGTTGAAACCATAGAGTTAGGAAAGAGGAGCAGAGGGGTCTATCAGTTCAAATGGGTTGAAGCAGCGCTATCAGTTTTTTCAGCTACTGCGCATAACATAGTAACCGAAACTATGGAAACTGTCAATGAGGTATCCCAAGATGCACCGCTCTAGCCCTTTTGTGCGTTACTGCGCACATACATAGACCGCTCTATTCTCTTTCCTAACTCTATGGTTGAAACAAACCCATAGAAGTCCTGCGTCATAGTAAAAATATATAATACATTTTGTTTAAAAAAAAAAGTGCCGATTTCTAAATTTCAATTCCTTGCACGTTCTAGTATTTATAATGCAAGTTATTTTAACTTACTATTTTGCTATATGAAAGAATGGATTTTTGTTTTAACATAATTTGTTTAACAATATATTTAATTTCCTAAGCGTAAAGTATTAGAAGTTTTAGATGACATTTGAAATGATTTCCTATTTTTTTAACGGAAAACTTCTCTATTGGTATCACATTTTGAGAGTTGTGCCAAAAATACTCAAGGCTATGTCTGACTGTCTGCCCATTACCTACTTCCATAGCGTACATCGTCTGACAGGCGAGCACCAAACGGTTGTTGACAATCAAAAAAGTCAATCATTGCCAAAGGGTAAGATGCTACCGAAAAGTATTAATCTTCAGCGCATCGAAACTACACTGCTCAAAAGAATTAGGGGAGCACTTGCGTGCTTTTGCTTACCCGTCCAGTTCCAACTTCTTATTTTTTATTATTAAAAATCTAAAATGTGTGAAATTTATTCCTTATGCATCCAGATTGAAATGGTAAAAAACAGGGAAACAAATTTTAATTTTTTAACTAAAATTTAAGGGGTTAAAAATTGGAATCATAACTTTTAAATAAATTATAAAAATATTTTTTTTTCAAAATTTTAAGTGTAAAAAAAAGGTAAAATCAAATTCTAGACTTTTAAGATTGCAAATGTGAAGAATTTAGGGTCAATGTATTTCATAAAAGTTTTTGGGAGTGAATTTTATTTTACCATGTTTTTCATATTTTCATTCAATTAAAACAAACGTTATTTAAATCTTTAAAAAAGACATGATTCTTCCATCTAACGATAAATATGTACGAGTTTAACTTAGTGAGAGAAAAAATCGGAAACTGATGATACCAAATCGAATCATTGGGGGCGAATTGGTTTAAACCATGAATTCCCCTAATTGTTTTGAGCAGTGTAGAAATCGATGAAAATCAATCATTGAAAATCGAAACAATCGATTCCCTAATACTTCAATTTATTACAAGACTGCATATTTAAATATCCATTTCAAAAGAAGAAGAGGATAAATTTTAATGGAATTAAATCACCACTAATCTTAACGATTGCACGATAAATATATAAACTTTGGTTACGTTAAATAAAAAGTTTAAGGAAATGTGTTTGTGATGTGAATCACTTTGAAATGACGCCAAAACACAAATCGAAAGAAGATTATTTTGTAGATTTTCATTAACTTTTAGCCTTCATTAATGAATACTAACGTCCAAATACTAATTATTCAGTTTGGCGAAGTTATTTCATTATAGTTTGGTTTATTTTAATGGTATAACAAAATGAATTAGTTTAAACAATTATGCTTTTTAGTTGCAATAATGTATGTTGGTATAAAATAGTTTACTCCTTTTTAATTGCGAGCAATATCAGTTTTATTTTATTTCTCGAAATACACATGAATTTAGCTAAAAATAAGGACTCGTTATTCAATTTTCTGTGAAAAAATTTAGATTGGAAAATTAAAAGTTCAAAATACAACTAAATGCTGTGTTTCGTGTTTCTTTTTTAAGCGCATGAATTGTGTGTGGAAATGGTTCTAAGTAACAGTTTCTGTTGCTAATCTACTTGTTTTTATTCACTCAGAAAGCAAAAAAAGTAAAATAACGTTAGTTAAAATACTATAGTTTTCCTTTGTTTACGTTTTAGAAATCAGGATTTAATGTTTGAACTGAAACCAATTCAATTGCAAAAAAATATTAGGTGCAGAAAATTGGCAACGACCTCTTCCCTTTTGAATTTTGTAGCTCTGCGATAAATTTGAGCTAAAACTTAATCTATGTGAATCTTCCAAAATATTTATTTTAATTATCGAAAAGACATCTTAAAACATCGCCATGGGTGTCTGCTGTGCATTTCTGTAAGTTTTTAGAAATATTTTTGCCTATTTCATTAATTTAAGTTCGATTCAAATTCGTTAGGCTTAGCAAATCATATTCGAATATGTAAGTCAGATTTAGTTTCTTAAAATGCGCTTTTTAATAGTTTAAAATATTTATAGTATGATTTTCGATGCATAAAGGAATGAAATAAAGTAATTTTAAACTTTAAAATTAAATTATTTTTCTTTATTTGGCCGATTTATGTGTTAACTGGCGATATGCTTTGTCATCAAAAGACATTGTTCCATTAAACAATATCTACTTGTCAACAATGTCTTACGTTGGAAGACATGTTCCATAGGCAAATAACTTCTTACTTTGAATAAGATGAAAACTAAATATAAATAAAAGAAATATAGATAAATTATTATTCTGCAAAGTTATACTAATTTTGTATATTTGGCGAAATGTTGACTTCGAATTTCATCCTAATATAGATTAAATAAATACTTTTATTTGGCACGATGCGCAATTATACAATTGGCTCCTTTCTCTCCAATGACTGTAGCATTACTTTTGAAAGTTATTTTTTGATGTAATGCTTTTAAATAGCTTATGGAAATTGTATTACGGAATATTTATAGATTCATAAGGCTTTTGCTAACTCTTTAAATATTAAAAACATGGTTAATCGGATTGCTTTGATGACGTGGATTAAGTTTTGAAGATCGATAAAATAGGAATTTTTTTTATTCTAACCATAATGCTGCACACATATTTGATTCTACTAAAGCTTAGTTAAAGTTCAAAATGTAGCCTGTGTTAATAAAGTTAGTTTATGTCCGATATTTTAAAAGAATAATTTACTTTTTTAAAAGTGATATTTGGCAAAATTTCAACACAAGTTTCATTGGAATTAAAACGTCGAAGCTAGGCTACGAAAACACAAGCCTTTAAGAATATCGTCAGGTGTTGGATTTTGCTAAAGTGTTTTTTATAAATTTTGCAAAGTTTAAGGATGTTTCTACAAACATATTGCATAAAATTATCAAGTGATAGTTAGACCGAATCTCTGTTCTGGCGACTTTGGCGCTTTTCAATTAATGTCGAAAACACCAAAACGGCACATTTCAAACAGTAGTTGTGGCAAAATAGTAATAAATAGTCAAATGATAATAAATAAATAGTTGTAACAAAATCAAAATGAGTACGTATTTCAGAGTTATTACCGTCGCCAATGTCGCCAAATAGAATGCTAGGATTTGACAGTCAGTTTGAGCTGCGTTCATTAAATTTTAATAAACTTACTTTATATGCAATAACATTGTGAGGTGTGGTTTAGTTTCTGCATGTATGGCTGCATGGTTCTAAAAATATGTACACTGCTCTTTATCAATGCTTGTTTCTTCCGTGAGTTCTTTTTTTTTTTTTTTTTTTTGTAGATGAGTTCTAAAATTAGAGGGAAGTGGAAAAAACACAATAGAAAAACTCCCGGAACAAACATGGGATTAGGATTTTGAAAAAGGGAAGAAAAGAAGAAATAGGAAAAAGAAGAAACATGCAAAACAAAGCAGTGTTTTGTTCGTATATGTACCTTCGGAACATAGAAAAATTATTTTCCTTCACTTAAGGGGCTTTTGATAAGTCACTCATGTCACAATTTATTTTAATTCAATATTTTTATTCAATGAAATAGTTGATACAGTTAGGATATAATGGCTGGTTTGTTTATGGGCAACTTTTGGCGAGCTTGAAAGTTCAATAAAGGGTTGCTATACCGAGTTGTATGCGATATAAAGTGGAAGTTTTGCTCATTTAGGTATTTTCTATCCTTGGCAACGTAACGCAAATCGCCAAATCAAGACCCGCCATTATATCATAGCTGTTCCACATTATATTTGCTAAAAGGATGGAATATAAAAATTATGAAACAAATATGAATTGTAAAAAAATATTAAGCTGTACATACATACAGAGAAATAACAAAATATCGCCAAAATTTGCATTTCTTTTTTATATTTTATATCTAATTCAACTACCAAATATTTTCCTTTTAATATTTTTTTTTTTTGAATTTGAGAGGGAAACTTTGTTTAAAGATTTTTTTTTAATATATAACTTGTTGTGATACGTTAGGAATCTAAAAAAAATTGTTTGTAATCTTTTTTATCAACTAGAGTCAAAGTTCAATAATTTAAAGAATATATTTGACTTGTGTGTATGTACACCTGCGCACAACAAAAGATTTTTCTTGTTGAAATGTTTCTTTGCAATTTAATGTAAGATATTGCTTTTTAAAAAATGAGTTGTAGAAAATGTAATGCTCAATAAATGTTTTTAAAAGTTAAGTTATTTTCAGAGAAATGTTATTTTTATTTTGTTATTGAATTTTTTTAAGGTTTTGTCTTTTTTTTGGAATGCAATAATAAAGTTCTGTTCTAACACTTTAAAATATCTCCCATATGAATTAATTATTCGTAATAACAGGTTTTTTTTTATCTTTTAAGAGATACTCCATTTGGACAAAAAATAAATATGCATTCAACATAAGATTACAAATTTAAATATTTAACTCATTAACTTTTTTAATAAAAAAATTCAGCAGTTGTTTTATCAATGTTTCAAAGTTTTTATTACGATGAAAAATTTAAATATAATAAAAATTAGCAATTGAAAAAATCTGCATTAGAAAACTGATAAAATCGGTTGGATTTATGCGTCTGAATTCCAAGTTGGGTAAAATTACAGCTCAAAAAAGATTTATTAAGATTAATTAAAGTCTAACATTTGCCATCCAAATGATCGTAAAATGTTCTATGGGAATATTTCTTGTGATGTCACGCTCTTCTCCATTGCTTGTTTTGTTTTCTTTGACAAGTGTTGAAACAAGCTCATTGTTTTTTATATATATATATAACGTCACTCCCTCCGAATCGCGATTTCATTGATTGCCTTGATTTTTGTGGCAAAATGTTGGAACAAGTCCATTTGTAAGAAAAAACTCCTTAAATAAAGTAATAACTCATTTCTTATCCTTTTTTAAACTCCACCGAACGCAATGGACGCCCGTAAATCATAAGATGTTTTTTAGGGTCATGAGAAAAACAATGCAAAGAAAAATCTTTTTTATACCTGGTATATTTTGAGGGTGATGAGAATTTTTATGTAAATTTTAATACACATTTTAATATGATGGTCGATCCCTTTTATAATTTGTCGAAATCCTTAAGCTTGTTCTCGAAAAATGACATCTTTTACGAAATCCGCCGATCAATAGCAGCTGAGAAACGAGGGGTGGAGCGAGTGTTTCATTAATTTCTTGGCACAGTAACTCTATTTTGGCAAAAAAATTATTTTATGTCATTAGTGTGGCAGTGTCATTTAGTGTCTGCACATATGGGTACAATTCAACTTTAATTTATGCTATTTTATATTTTTATGATCATAAATTTAAAAAATGTGAAAACGTTGCTTTACAATACGCAATACGTTGTCACTCTATTAAAAATGAGGAAAAAAATTATGTAATCCAAAGTGAATCTGTAATTTAAGTTGTTTCTCCCATAGTTATGCCTTGCAATATGTTTTTTGCTGCCTATGCATGCGAAAGAAGAAGAATTTGAAACCTGTGGTAAGTCAGTTTTTATTAATATAAAGAATAAAATGAAGTCCATGTAATGTCCATGTTATTTCTGTCATAACATGAATTAAAAATAATTTCATACACCAGTATTATAATGAATCGTCATTTTTAGTTTCAAATAGTAGTTAAATATGTTGTGCATCATGTATATTTCGAAGAGTTCTAGAGTAGGGTATAGAATGAGCCTACCAACAGCACCATAGACCAACACGGAGACAATATAAGGTGGCATGTGGGACCCGATGGCCGAGTGATTTGGACCGCAGGCCAGAACGCTAGCAGTCCGCGCGCTGTAACGGGTACGGGTTCGATTCCCGCCTTTGCCCTGGGTGTGCTTCCTTTCTCAATATCAAAACTTTAAATTAACTAGCACTTTTACCACTCTATTCGGGCTCCGTAGTGAGCCTTGGCTGCCGATGGCAGCTCAGTACGAGTCGTTCATCTACTCTACTATAGAACTCGTTGGTATAGTTAGCTGATGCCTGTAATATGTCGGGTGTGAAGTCTTGCCGCGTATAAGATGTAACTAGGCCACGTTGGAAAAAGGACCAGCCTGTTACCGAAATAGTCTAAGCAATGATTAACGAGGGCTATACTCATATCTCTGGTGCGAAGTTATTTCAAACAAAAAAATATTTTTAAAAAACGACGGTACATTCTATATTGTAAAGTTTTGTTACAATATAGAGCTACACTATGGCAATTGGCGATGAGCCTCGTAATTTTAAACTACAGTCAAGTGATGAGAAGACACTTTAATATCCCCTCCCCCCAAAGCAACTTTTAACGGCAACTTCGTACACGGGGTTGTGACTTTAGAGCATATTTGATGTGCAATCTTTCTACAAGTGGTATTTTTCGGAATTTTCGGCTACACGTTGGCAGTTTTTTTTATTTTTGGCAATGCCCGAACTCTGACTGAGACCTTTCGCAGGCAAGCGCTTAACTAGTTGGGCTCCCCAGCCAGGTATATGTCATTGAAAATGCATATTAATTACTTTAAAACGACGATTGCATTAACTTTTGTTTTACTTTTAGAATAAAAGGTCTGAATCTGCTCTCCCATCGGAAACTGGCTCTTTTGCTGATGGTGTAAGTCAAGTAGAAAGAATTGATGAAGAGGAAAGTTTAGTTGAGAATGAAGTGAAGGACAATAGCACTGTCCCTGATGATGAAATTGTGGAGAAATACGATGAAGAAATCTCATCGGAAGTGTTACTGCCTGAATTTCCTTTCTATGATTTATCCTCAGAAAGTTTCTGTGACATCTTCAGTGCCGACGACAAGAGTATGGATGAAACTGAAGGTCAATCGGGATCCGGTGTCGAGGACGCTCCTGCTGAACTAGCACCAAATAATTGCAGTGAATCGGCTAAAGTGGCCTTCAAAGGACCCCACCCGTTGTACGAACAGTGGTGTGGAACACCCTACTACAAGCCCCACTATGATCTGAAATATCTTTGTAATGAGAGGGAATTCCTGACTGAGGAAGAACTGAAACAGTTCCCGGAACCTCCGAAAGTAAGCACACACAAGGAACATGATGATGGTGAGAAAGTCAAAGACGCTCTTAAAGAACAAGAAGTGGAAAGTTGCATTGATGGAGAATCGGCTAAAAATACTAAAATGGAAGTAAAAAAGGGACCCTATCAGATGTTGTACGAACAGTTGTATGGGACACCCTACAAAAAGCCCTATGAACTTAAATACCTCTGCAACGAAAGAGAATTTCTTACTGAGGAAGAACTCAAACAATTCCCGGAACCCCCAAGAGTAAGTGAGAAGGACGAAGTCCTCACAGTAAGCCAGTATAAAGAAATGGCATCAACTTACTTCAATTTTATAAATAAGACGCAAATCCTCATCCCCATCAAGACTCTAAAAATGTTCCCCATTCAAGAACAAATAGACAACGAAACAAATGAAGAGAACATCGTGTACAACACAAGTTTTAAGGGAAATTTTTGTGAGGATGAACCGGTCCTCAAGGAGGAATTGCCAAAGACGATTGAAAGTGAGATAGAAATACTTACTGAGAAAGAACTGGACCATTTCAGGGCACCTCTAAAAATAAGCACACCCAAAGAACACGAGGATGCTGAAAAATTAGAAGGCGAAGTTAGCCTATTGAAAGAACAGGCCTCGACGTACTTCAATGTCATGAATAAAACGCCAATTATCATTTCTCTTAAGACTCTAAAAATGTTTCCCATTCAAGACCAAATGGACAACGAAACAAACGAAGAGAACATCATCTACAATCCGGATTTTAAGACGTAATGTTGTGAAGGTGTGCCGGTCCCCTAAGGAGGTAAGTGAAAAAAAAGTATGTAAGTAATTTCGGCGATTAATTGTTACCTCGTAAAAATTAAGTTAGAAAAGTTAGTCATGTTATTTTATTCAGATACAAAACATTGCATTATTATACTTGTGGTTTTGTTCGATTTTCATTTTAGCGAAATAAACAAACTTAGAAGAATAATAAACATTTTATGTAGGACACCTTGAATAATAATAAAAACGAATTTTCGAAATTTAAATGCAAAGAAACTCTCAAATGGGCCTTAATTGGGTTAAAACAAGTGCTACCTTTTTTTTTCAATCAGTTGTAAATAATGTTTAAGCTCAAAGAGTAGATATCCTTGGATGTCAACCCCTTCCAAAATATTTTTTTTCAATAGGCAAATATGGGGAATAATTAAGCATGGATGGAACCTCAAATTAAATTTTTTCTAAAACTTCAAAACAGTTTCGCAATAGAAAAATTTATTTAAATGCAAACACGAAACTGCACTGACAAAAAATGGAATTCGATGATGTCATCGTGAAATAATTTTGAAAATTCGCAATTCATAATTAATTTCATTCGAGAAAGTATCTTCCACAGTTTTAACCAGATATACAATTTTTGCGTCAGATACGCCGTTTTTGAAGTCTGACATGCAGTTTTAGAGTCAGATACTGTTTTGGTGTCAGATATTCAGATTTGGGGCCAGATATACAGTTTTGCAGTCAGATAGTCAATATTCCTAATAAATATAATCAGTTGGTAATATTCAATATGGTAATATGGTATTTAATATATATCAATATGGTAATATTAGACCTGATAAGTTCTGATTTAAGGTAAGTCTAAGTCTTTTTCTTTTTATATCAGGTTTCCAAGTAAGGGTAATGCAAGTAGATAGATTAAGAGCAAAAATATATTTAAAAAAAAACCAAAAAAATTAGAGTATTTTATTTAAAAAATGTTTTTACTTTGAGAATATAGAAATACTATTGATTTTAAAATGGGAAAGTGTGTTTAAAATTTATTATGTTTTTATAATCATTACTATTGTGTACTAACTATAATTACTATTGTGTTAAACATTTAAATACAAAAAATATATAGATGTACTAATTCATCTTTTTTTCAGATGCGTTTTCTTTTTCATAATATATCGAAAAATCTAAATTAAATGTTAGAACATATAGTGTTGTGTGCATATTTACTAACTTCTTTTTCAGGTTATCAAATTCTTAAGGAATTTATCTTGGAAGTAAATAATCTTTTTACAGAAAATTCATTTATATATGTATGTGACCATATAATACCAAAAAAATTATAAAAAAGAAAAACAAAAAAAAAATTATATATAAAGAAAAAATACCAAAAAAATTAGTTAAGTGTTGTTACTTTGAGAATATACATTTTTAATATCAAAGTGCACATATGTGTTTATTATTATATATTTTATTATTATTGATTCATTGGTATACTATTTTTATCACAGTTTTATTGTTATTGCATGTATCATTATTAACTTCCTTTTTTTCAGGTTATTTATTTTAATACTTTACTAAATATTCATTTTTTTATAAATGTCTTTCAAATAAACCAAAAAAAAAAATTAATTGTAAGTGCATTAATGCCTATTTTCAAACTATATTTCTGATAATAAGACTTAATATATTTATTCAGGTGTATGAATACAAGGTTTTCTGATTTATTTTTTTATTCTTATAATAATTTCTGCTTCTTTTCAATAGTTTTTCCCAATTAAATGAAAAAGTTACATTAAAATATTAAATTTGAAACATTATTTTTTTGCAGCTCATTTATAATTTTTTTTCAATGATTAGTATAATTTTGTTCAAACATTATTCAAACAGAATATTAATCAGTTTTTGAAGAAAAATATATTATAAGGTTGAACTACATTATCATTTTTTAGTTCAATAATTGTTTTTTTTTTTTTCAAAAAAATTAGCATATTGCCGAGTTGAATATGGATGTGTTCCATCTCAATAAACGTTTTATTACATTCCTTGTTGTGCGTGCATTTTTTTTTCTTCTATTAGATATGTAGTATTTTAAGGGGGCAAAAATCGATAAAGCAGTTTAGATAATTTTTTTATACAGGCAAGGTGGGAAATAGTGTTTGGGAGAGATTTAAGTTGCGATTGTAATGATATGAGGTAAATTTAAAAGTGCTTACGTGTTCAGGTATTGGGTGATACTTTATATAGCTTCTAATTATGTAATTTTATGTGCAATTTAATCGTAAAAACAATAAATATATATTAGGGAAGTATTTAATTTACACCCTATTCATAATTAATAAATAATATAGATGAAGTTTGGTAACAAAATTTAATTTACAATTAAAAAGTTAGCAAAGGGTAAAATAATATTGAGTAAAAAGTTTCTTAAAAATGCGCCAGCATTTAATAAAAAAAGCAGAGTTTAAAAGCAGCTTTCATAGTAAATTTAGGAAAATTGCGCACACTCATACTGTTGATAGCTTTTGAATTTCTTGTTGACTTTCGAGATTAATTTTTTGAATTTTACACCAACTCAGAAAATAAGCAGAAGATGAGGAATAAGAGAAAGATCTTTAATTGAAAGTAAAAATTCCCCCAAACCCGATAATAATTCTTACTTAATCAGTCTCTAATATTTTTTATTTTCAATTCAAATTTAAAAATAAAAGCTTGGATGTTAATTAGATAGTTATTGGTTAGGGTTTTAGGTGCAAGGAGGAACAGTGCGAGATATAAAAAAGAGGAATTCTATCTCTGAGGGATGAGCAAATTGACTGAAACCTAAAGGCCCTCGCCAGATAAGACGGTGAAAAATGCCCCCATTCCAATCGGGCTAATTTTTTTTCTGAAAATACCTCATAGTATGGACAACTTCTCAGCCAAGTTTCAGCTCAAAAATATGACGCATTTTTGAGTAAAAAATTAAAGTTTTTTTTCTTTTTAAATTGATTATTCCCTGAATATATTTGATAAATCCAAAAAACTACTCATGAGTTTTTAGATATCATTGAGTAGTATTCTCAGAAAAATCCGCTCATAAATCTGATCGAGCGATCATTCTTAAAAATGCAATTTTATTTTTCAAAAAAAAATTTCATGCCAAAATCGTTTGGTCACAACTTAGGATTTTGTCTCTACATATTCCTCTTTTTTCAATCTATAATATATTTTTTTTTCAGATTTTTAAAATTATTAAACGATAGTTTAAAAAAATAATTCTTAAAGCCTGACTTTTTTGCTCTAAAATCCATAGATTTAGAAATAGCATGCCCACCGATTGCGCAATCCCGTACAACGCAATGATGCGTGATGAATCCACATTTCGTCGTTTTCGCAATGCATCACGGGATACTGATTCACAAAACACATGGCTGACTGCCTTCTGAAGGATTTATAAGTTTGCCTCCCTCAGAGAATTCAATTTTATCTTGGTACAATTTAAAAGCAAAATTTTATTTACGTTTTGTTTTCATAGTCATTTGCAATCGTTAAAATTCGCACTTTTCCTTCTTCAAGGGTTGTCTTCTGCACTCCGGTTTTTAAAGGCGAATGAGATTGGATGATTGCGGGTTTCCAAATCAATGTGCCTCTGTGTTAATCCAATGTCAATATTCGAGCCTATTTAAAAAAAGTGGGAATTTAGGACAAGGCAAGTCAGATACATTTATCAGATAAAAAAAAATATCAGTTGTAGGAATAGATATAGCCGGAGAAATGTGGCTTAGAAAATTACTTTTATCTTTTGGATTAATACGCGGTTATTCGATTTCGTTAAGGGTTGGGTCTATAAAGGGGGAATAACGAGGGGGGGGAAGGGGGAGAGAAGACAACCCCATGAGGAACGACGAGTGGTCCGCCTCCCCGTTGGCGTTCCTCGGAAACGCATGTGCTGGCCCCTAGGGAGAACACAGCGGCTAAGAGACCACTCACAAAAACTAGAAATTGTTTAACACTTTGTGAAATGCTTTTTGATAAGGATGAATTTTTTAACAACTCAAAATATTTAATCTCAAGTTTGAATAACGGCAAGGCAGAGATAGATGGCTATCGGTGATACAGCTTGCATACAAAGAAAAGTTTCTTTGCACCAAGACGGTCATTTTGAGTGTGAAAGCGAAACAACAAATGAAATCGCAGGACATAGAAAAATGAAAACTAGATCGTTGTATCATCTGCAACATTCTTTCTCTTCCAGACCAAGATTTTTTTTAAAAAAAAATACGAGTTTCTCTTAAAGAAATCTTTTTTTTTGTCGCTAATGGTCATTTTTTGTCCTTATCGAATAAAAAGTAAATGACAAACTTAAATTGTAAGAAAGCTATTAAAATAGATTAATTAGTAACGGGCATGTTTCACGTCGTGGGTGGCAACAGTTCCAGAGGTATTGTTTTCATTTTTGGACATTCTGGAATCACAGTTGTTTTGAGCAGTAAATATTTTCTGACCTTACTGAAACTAAAGTTATGAACAAACTTTTCTTTTGGTGGAAATAAAAGCTCTTCTCTTAGGTCCGAAAAAATCCCAATTTGCATGTATAATTATAGCCAATCAGAATTCAGTATTTGTTTCGCTACATTGTGGCAAACTAGACTTCGCCAACTGGTAGTTTATTTACTTTTACAGACGCCAACTTTCTTTTTTCCTTGCTTGCAAAAAAATGCAAAAATATGCGCAAAAGGCTGACAACTCCATTTATACGAAATAAATTACTTTTAGGAACAACGAAAATTTCACTATCAAGAGCAAGCAATGTTTTGAATGAGATGAGAGCGAGTCTATGGTTTGAATAAAGTTTGTTTACAAAAATATGAAACTTGCCAATTTGTAAGATAAATAATTTTTTGTGGAAACCCGAAAAACCAGGTGACCACACGTTACGAGCAACAGCGAGCTATCACGAACGATATCGTACGCAGCGTTAGGACTTCGAAGGATATTTAACTTGCACTTCCTCTACACGAAGTATTATTAGTACGACATTTTTGGCTGCAGAGCCGTTTATAAGTCGAAACTTATTTTGGCGATGCCCGGACTCGAATTGGGACCTTCCACATGCTGCGAATGCCTAACTGACTGGGCTCCCTATACAAAAAACGACCTTAAGTTTGCAGCAGAGAAATGTACTGCGCGGGAGGAAACTGCGAAAACAACGCGGCTGGTGCCGAAAGTTCGTCTGCTCTCATTGGTTGCTCCTTTGACCCTGATATTCGTGCGCCCTGTTACGTCAAAATCGAAGGAAAAAATAATTAAAAAAACACTGTAACTGAAGCTAAAGTAATATAAATAATAAATTTGTGTCTTGAAATAACAAATAAAATTGTTTATTGAATGTGAAATACCTTTTTGTATTCGATTCTCGCACTCGAAAGTGAGAACTATTTACCCTTTTTCTCGTAGAACATTTGTATACTGCAAACTTAAGGTCGGTTTTGAAGTAGCGCCCTACGTTAAACGGCTGTCCCACAATGTCGCTTAAGGTAGGCGAATACCCAAAATTCTAAAATTTTTACTATTACTTTAATCTTTTCCAAATTTGGCATAGTGATTTCAAATATAATGAGCAATGCTTTTTAGGCAATTTTTTTTTATTTAAATATAATTGATTTATTTTAAACGGTGTTTTTTACCTAAAAAAAGGGGTTTGCGCCAACACTTCTAGTATAAAAAGTTTTACATTAATTTACCTGAAATTTTTTACAGATGCTATTTCAATATATATCTGTGCCATGAACCTCTAACTTCTGGTGTAAATGTGCAAGTTCTTTTTTTTAAATGTCCAAGTGTAAGTTAATCGAAACAAATCCTTTTTTTTGTGTGGTTAATTTATAACATTTTTCTTAATAAATTTTTTTCTTGTAATTTGTATGTAACTCTAGAGGGTCATTGCAAGTATCAGTTCAAAACCGAGAATTTAACACATAATTAATGTTTATAGGAGGAAAATTCAATGAGGTAGACTTGTTAGCGTAAACCTCTTTTTTTAGTAAAAAAATGCCGTTAAAAATAAATAAATTATATTTAAATAAAAAAAATGCCTAAATAGCATTGCTCATTATATTTGAAATCACCATGCCACATTTGGAAAAGATTAAAGTAATAGTAAAATTTTTAGAATTTTTGAAAATTTTGGGTATTCGCCTACCTTAACTTAATTTTGTCATTTAATATTTTATTTTGAGTGGGAAATCAAAACAACCAATGAAATTACAGGGAATACAAAGTGAAAACGGGAGATTTGCACAATCTGATTTGTAGCGCCATCTATTAGTAAAACATTTATACTCAACAAACTGGATATTATTTTTAGTGTCGCCATCTGTTAAGCACAAAAAGACTAAAGCACCCTAAAGAGACTTATTTATACAAATTATCAATATAATTTATCATAATGATTCGAACCCAAAACAGAAGCGACCTGGTGCAGGCAGTGACTTCAAAACATTTATTTTTGAAGAAAAAGATAAATACTTCTTTGAAACAAATTTTGCTCCCTTCAGTATTTGAAATATTAGCCGACAGAAAATATAACCAATGTTATACAAATAGTTGTTTAAAAAAAAATTATTTTTGAAAGTTCGAAAAGTAAGCAAATATGCGCCTCAAGGAA